>CM073144.1:9986739-10650073 GCA_037039145.1 Fundulus diaphanus
CCCCACTGCTGTTCTTGTTTCACTGCATCTTTGTTGCCAGAGTGAACATAGAAGCTAATCTCTTTCAGCCCGAGGACCAAATGAGACTTTTTTTTTCCTTTTGCCCTCTGTGTCAAGCAATTGAAATCATATTTCTGCTCCTGTCATACACACCAGGGTAAGCCCAAAAGGCAGGTAAACACCTTACAGGCAGAAATCAAATCTCTAAAAGAAATAAATATGCCCTTGGATGGACTGTGGAGGTTTCAGAAAGCTTACCCTTCAGACTGGATAACTTAGTGGGGACTTGGAGATATTTTTTACAGTAATCAATAATAATAATAATAATAATGTTCCAGAAGTTTATCTAGCTTTATCTAATCTCAAGAAATAAATCTTATTTTATTGAGTAACCGTATCATTGTCTTGAGAAAATAGGCTTTGTGTTGTTGAAATAAGATAATGATATGCAAAATTAAATTAGTTTGACTTAATTTGAATTGCTGTAAGGTCACTTGGGGTTGATGTATAACAGTAATGGGTCAATCCTTCCTACTTGGTGTCAACTATCAGCATGTTTAAAAAAATAAATAATTGAAAGCGTCTTTGAGTGTCCAAAAAAGCGCTATATACGTTTGATGTATTATTATTATTCTTATTATTTACTGTTTTTAAATATAATTTTCAATTTATTATAAATTCAAAATGTATTTGTAGTTATCCTGAATACTGATTATTAGCTTGATATCTTGAGAAAACAATAATCATTGTTGTAAGATGTTGAAATATCTACTCTTGAGATAGCATCACGCATTATCTGAGATTTACTCCCAGAGGTAATGAGTACCAGACATCCCTCTTCCCACCAACACAACCCAGCTTATTCTGGGGGGGTCCTAAAACGAGGCCAAACATGGAACTTCATCTGTCCAGCAAATTCTTTCTTTATCAAGGGATCTCCTTCATGTGGGATGTCCTCATTTCTTTAATTGATAATCATATCCTCAGACTTATTGTAGCCGCCTCTCATTGTACTTGAAGACACCAGCAGACCGGATAACTTCTTGACCATAGGCTACGTTCCCAGTGCAGGTCCTAAGTCTCAGTTCTGTTTTTTCTGAAATCGGATGTTTTTGCGAGGTCGTTCACATTACTTTGTTGCCTACATCTGACTGTAATGTGAACTGTTTTACTGACCCGCATGCACAAAAGAACAATAAAGTCTTCCCACCCAGCACCCTGTACAGGAAACATGGAAGAAAAAGGTTTTAATAGTTTAAAGTGTCAACGGAAGCCATTTACTGTCAGCGGGTGCTGTGGGGTAAATGCACGAATGAAGAAAGAGTGAAACTCTGTATTCAGGCGTTTTACGGCGCTTTCGCTGCACAGACGCCTGTTTGCAACGAACGGTCGAGCAGGAATTTCAACAACTTAGGGGCCGTCGTCGTTCAAAACGTGACTTCAAAGTCGCATCAAATCTGCCCCTTGTTTGTTCCCACAGGAGTCACATTCCAGAAATCAGATATGAGTTGGATTTCAGAGCCACATGTGATAGTGGCTCAAATCCGACTTGGAAAAATCAGATCTGACCATTCCTTCTGGCCCTAAAAAGCCTGACCTGATCACTTGACCCCCAAACAATCTAGATTGGGCCACATTTGAATGCAGTGGGAACGGGGCCATAAATCGTTTTTTTTTTCACTTGTTTTCCATACACTGGAAAATGAGTTGTAGCTAACTATGACACTTTTCGCAAGTAGTATACAGTAATACTTAACTTGAAAAAAATATATTATTCAATATAAGCACAAGTACTTATGTTAGCATGCTAACAACAGCTAACTGAAGTTAATATATTATTTTTAGCATGTTTGGCTAACATCAGCTAACACTAGCTGCTATGCTATTAGCATCTTATATTACAGAATTAATTAATGCTGCTTTTGTATTGTACTAGGAAGTCTCAGTTTTTTAGTTCTCAGTTGGAAATACAAGGATCTTGATTTCCTGTTGGTAAAATGCTGGTACATTCTCCACTAGAACAGAGAAACTTCTCCTCTCCCCTTGTTCTACAAGTAAATAATAATTATGTCAGTGTACTGTGTACTCAATGGACTGGTCAAATGAAGACTATTTCATGTTTAAAATTCTGAAATAACTCTTAAAATGTTCAGTGTACTGCAATTTATGTCCAGTGTAGCCTATAGTTTATTAAGTATTTGTCTATTCTGTTTTCTGGGACTTTATTAACAAATTAACAGCTACCAGTTTGACTAGACCGAGTTATTTATCAAGGAAAAACACATTTTGTAGCTCTTGTAAAGCAGATTTTCCAGGATTGAATCCTTTGCCAACATTTGTTCTTCTATTAAATTAGATAACAAGATTGTTCTCCAAAGGGAAACTTTACCACATATCTTAAAATCAAGGTTTAAAAATATCAGCAAAAAAGTTCTGTTGTTTCAGTGGGGAGTCCTTTATGTTGTCAAAGCAGATAAAGTGTTGTTGGTTCCATCTAATGAGGCTTGTTCTTCCCCGCTGAGTCTGAGTTTCATCTCCAAATGGAATAATAGCAGTAATGAAATGAGGTGGTTTCACCAACAACAGCCTAATGATTAAGTCAGTCATTTTAGGGCTGTGTACAAAGACTTTTCAGTACATTTGTTTAAAAAAAAAAAAAAGTAAGGAAATTTAAAATCCTGCCAAGCAACAGATTTCATTTTCAGTCAGAAACCTTTGCTTCATCGTCAGATTTACTTCTGACCTTCAAGTCATTAGTGTCATTTCCTCATCAGGCTGCTTGTGTTGCCATAGCAGTGGGACTCTCTGTTGTCATGGTGAAGCGGTGGCCTTGGTTACACTCGTTAACTAGTGACGTAATCATAGTACTTTGGTCTCTCACCTGGCTTTCAGTCCAGCTGTCCCTCACACCCACCTCTATCGGGCAGAAACAGAGGAGTGGGAGCAGGGGAAGTCTACCCACCAGGTGTGTGTGTGTGTGTGTGTGTGTGTGTGTGTGTTTGTGTGTGTGTGTGTGCTTGTTTCATCCTGCTGCAGTTCAGAGACCCTGCTGGACTTTGATCGGTGTGGAGTCTGAAATGAAAGAAGCACGTCATCAATCCACGGTTGTGTGTGTGTGTGTGTGTGTGTGCTGCAGACACACGGTGACTTAAAAAGAGTAAAACCTTGAGACCCCTTCGGCTTTTATTCCCATTGAAGTACTGCAGAAGCATTTGTGCAACAACGTGTTATTTCCCTCTTGAACCCTCTCCCTTCTTGGCTTGATGCTAATGTCTTCTGAAGAGCAAATATTGCTCAAAGTCAAACATTTCCTGCTCTCACTTTCAACATCTTGCCTACGATTTCCGTAGGAATACATTTGAAAGAAATGCGTTCCAAGTCCCACTCGAGTAGTTCTTAATCCCCTGTAACCTGTAATGGCATTAATGTGTCTTTGGTGTATCGCTCTTTTTTTTATCTGTATTCAGTTAATGGGATCTGGGAATATGCAAATGCATATCTTACATCTTGGCTTCCCAGTGCTCCCTCAGACTCTCCCTCCATGAAGGAAAAGTGAGAGCTCAGCTCCTACAGCAGAGGGCAAAGAAAAGAAAAATAAGGACATGTGCTCCATCTGAATACCTCTAGTTATATCTCCTAACTCCTGTATTTGACCTTTTATGAGGTCAACAGTAAGAACTCTATCGTGGGGAGGAAAGGCGCTGTATCGATTTCGGACAGCCTTTAACTGCGACGTCACTACGTGCCATAAACGCACATGGATGATGGGAGTCAAATACGGACATACAGCCTTCGGAAAATGAACTACAAAGTGCACGCTCTCTTCTTTCCGGACATTTTCATGGATTTCCGTGAGGTGGGCTGTGCTTATACGGCATGTCCCGCAAAGGACTATGGGATACCTTAAGGCTCCTTAGCATCTGTAAGCCCAGGATGTTCCTAGGCTAAACTAGCCGAGAGAAGAAGCATACAGGCTCCTTTTCCTACTTCCTTCCTTACTGATTGCACTATTCGGACCACTGAAGCACTTCCACTTTGTCCTTGCCCAAAAGAGGGACTCAGATGGATTCATGGACTTTCTGGGATTGTGAGAATAAAAGCCACAACCGCTTTAAAACAATGTCATTGATAATTCTTGGTGTCCGCATCCAACACAGGTGACAGAAATGTCATAGTAGAGCGTGGCAAAGCAAAGAAAAAAAAGTGAATGAAACATTTTAGGAATGCCCTCTGAGATCATATATGATTTGTTCATCTAAGAACAGCTTTAGTTATTCAATAAACATGCTTTGTTTACATAAAAAGCTCAACACTACAGACTATTATCTGGGTTTTCCACGTAGTCCGGAAAGATTCGCAGTTTTAAGTATTTTCCTGTAAAATCTGGACTTACGTTTGTTCCTCAGTAAGTTCTCTTCCCTCAGTTCATCCATCAGTCCAGCCAAAAGTTCATCTATTGTACGTCTAACCGCCATCAGACCATCCACACATGTACATCTATCAAGCTTTTCATTTGTTCAATAATTCAATCATTCATTCAATTATAAATCAGTTTGTCAATCATTCATCCAGCACCTGGAAATATAACCTTCCATCTGTCCCTCTTTCAAGCTCTCCTTCCATCATTTCATCAATCAATTCAGCCATAAAATTGTATTTAGAAATGACTGAAATATATTTGAGAAGTGTCAGATTAGACAGGAAAAATGTCTGCATCTGCAAAAGATATACCTTTAAAAAAATCATATTCTAAATAAATGTGTTTGGGAACAAGCCGGTTAAGCTCTGTTGTGACCCCACTGTAGTAAAATGAGCCAAATTACTGTTTGACTTTTAATGAAAAGGATAAAATTGAGCTTTGTCATTTTAGATTGAGGCTCTGATTGTTTTCTGAAGATTTTTCATTTTGGTTTCTTTCTTGAGCTGACATTCTGTAATTTGTCCTTTTTCCAAATGTAGTTAACATAAAAACATAGAAAATGGCCTATCCCCTGAACCCAGCACCATTTATTTGATTAGGGTGGTTATTAAGGTGCCTCACTGAGCAAGCATGCCTCTGCATCCAGTGTACACAAAAGCAGATTCATAAAAAGAGATTTTGATTGTATATGTTTGGAAAACTAAAAATTCCATAAAAATCTGTAAATTAGCCTTTTATTTCTTTAAATTTAATCATCATCAAATTTGTAAACCAGCAGCACCTCATTGCCTTATTTTCTTAGTGCACGACATAAGGAGAATATTAATCAGCCATGCAAATAAGCAATAAAACTGAAATGGGTGTGTTGTTTTTCTGAGGCAGCACTAGTCCCGACCCAGAAGAGAAGGGCGCCCTGGGTCAAAAGCCATATGAGAGCTCCTTTAAGAGGCTATTTCAAAAAATGTCCCTAATTAGAGTTTTTTTTAAATTGTTCAATAAACATATCCCGTTTTAACACATTTCTAATTATTTTAGCCAAGACAACAATGGACAATTTGTTTTTACTGTCCATTAGACATGTAGCTATATTTAAAAATTGCTGCACAGGCATTGAAGAATACAAAAAAAAAACAGCAACGCCGTGGAGAAAAAGAGGGGCAGTGTGGTCATTTTTGAATTTCAAAAAACACAGTAAGTCACATAGAATGATGCAACATAAATTTAAGACCAGCGTTGTTTAAAAGTTTAGGACATCTTGGGTCGGACGTGTTGCGTTTCTAGGCACATTATTAGCTAATCTGTTTTTAGAGTTGGATTCTGAGAATTTACAACACGTTCGGTGATGAAGACTTTTTAAGTAATGAGGGGGATTAAAAGCAAAAAGTTATATTGATTCAAATCTAACTGTATAATACCTTATGGTATGTACATGCATGTCTTATCTCCACCTCTCTCTCACAGCTTGCTGTCGAGGCTTCCTGCACCAGGAATAGATTGGCACCTATTTATTTATTTCGATTAATTAATTAATTTATTTTTCACTATTTTACCCCCTCCCTCCCGTTGTGTTTTCTTCTGGCGCTCTGCTCGTCCCCTCTGCTCTCTCTACTTATTAGCCATGTAAGGCTCATTGTTGGGTAACCATGGTAACAAGAGGCTAACAGGGAGAAAAGAGACGTAGACGGAGCGAACAGAGCCGCGTTACATGTATGTGGGTACAGAAGACAGTGTCTCGGGATTCAAAGGATGCCAGTGAAAAAAGCGAGTGGGTGATGGTGGAGAATGGGAATGTTGTGTTGCAAGGGGGGGGGGGGTGCGGGTGAAATGTGAGAACTAAAAATGAGGACAAGGAAGTGAGGAATTGCTTTTGTTTTTCTGCACACCATATAAGGCGCTTCCTTCCTTTCCTTGCCTTCACATCTGTACCTCTTCTTCTTATTTCTTTCCTTAAAAGCCTTAAACCAATCTTCAATATACACAGATCCCCCCCCCCACTACAGACCTGAGCCCTTCAACAGTTTATGCTGGTGTCAGCCACCTGCGTAGGCTGCTGGACAAAACGTAGCCCTATTTATAACCCAATCCTTCACCAGGGCTGCTGTTTTGCTGCATAACTCAGCTTTATGCAATCCTGGCCACAGACATCTCCTCAGTGTACCAAATGCAGTGCAGTGTTTATGCAGAAGCAGTTGCAGTCCATGAATTATGCAGCACCCCCCTTCAATAAGTCGGTGACAAGCATGCGCCAACCTGCAGGTGTCAATTTGTTTATCTGGCAACAGTTTAGTTGCTGAAAACAGCTTCTTGTGGGCTCGCATTTTATTTGTGTGTGGTTGTGCAGCAGTGTTGCACGTGCGCAAAACATTTTAGCCTTTAAATATAGACGTTCCCCTTAAGAGAGCACACATTTTCTTTCCACTTGGGCTCTTTGATTGACTGTCTTGGGTTGATTTAAATGTTACGTTTTAACAGAACCAGAGGCTCGTCGTTTCTTTGCAGTGATGAAGTTGATGTTTGTTGTGTTTCTGGGGTGAAAAAAGACGCGTTTTAGGTTGTTGAAACTGACCAAAGTAGTTAAAGATGGAACTCGAACGTCATTCTTTTAATGCTCTCCCATAAATGTTAGCTTTGAAAGAGGAAAATAAACTTAAATGTTGTTGCTGTTGTTTTTGCCTTTTGCAAAACTAAATTTCTGCTGACTTTAGATTTTAATCAACCCTAATTTTTCAGGGTTTGCTTTATTTGCTTTTGACACGGTCATCTTTTTGGCCTGAATCATAAAGATGTCTATTTATGAACCTCCGCCAGAAGGAGCGCTGGCTCGTCCGCCATGTTTTCCGCGCGGGACTGTCCATAGTTAGAATTTTTCCTAGGTGCGCAGAGCGGGAACTTTTGGCCACATGGAGGGGCGTGGAAGCCAAAATTACATAATTTGGCCGCGCGGACCTCAAAGCTGCGTCGTGCAAGGTCTGGATTGCACCTTCTTTGTGCACAATCTGTTTCAACTGATTCTGACACAATGTACTAACAAGGCAGGTTTTGAATGGGGTACCGCGAGCGAGCTATTTTTAGAAACGTAACGTCACGATGACGTCACATCACGTGGTACGCAGTAGGACAAACTCCCAAATCCGCCGCTGTTTTGCTGGAGAAGAGACGTGCGTTAGCCTAGGTTGTACTGTTTAAAAGACTGCTTTTTCCAAAATCTAAGACCATTGTTTATAAACATTGTTGCTATGGAACGTGCAACAGCGACTCGAGTTACGCTGATCGGCCGCATATGAAGGATGTTTTCTTCATTACTTTCCCGAAATTCAAGAGTGCCAAGGAGAAATGTGTGCGCTTGGTCCATCGGTGCGGTCGGCCTACATATGTAGCAAGGATTTTGTCGGAGGAAAGGGCCCAACCGAAGAACATCCTGACCCAATTCCAGCGACATCAAGTAGTGAACAGGTAAGATTATTTTGGTGGCCGAGATGTTAATAATGAAACGCCTGCTACCATGATAGCATATAGGCTATCATGGTAGCAGGCGCTAACATGATGATACCCTGCTACCAGGATAGCCTACTCAAAAACATTTCAAATGAGACAAACATTAAACATATACCGATCCCTGGACGGTGATAACAAACAAAAAAATGGCCGATGACGCCATGACCGCCGTGCAGGAAAAAACAAAACAAAGCTTACCGTTCGATCAACTCGGCCCGTTTTCCGGTCTTTTTAAGCCCTCGACACTCAAGCCATCGTTTGAGCTGAAGGTTGGTGTGTTCTTCAACAGTGCGACCAGTAATCCGTGCGCCTGGGACATCGTTTTGGGAAAGTTTAATGGCTGCAAAGTCGGTCATATCGCTGGTTCTGTTGCTGGTTGCTACGTGCGTTCTCTATCGGTTTGTCCTACCTAAGCGGCAAAAGGGGCGTTGCTGTTGAGGCGGTGACGTCACGTGCGCAGTTGGTGTTCTTTGACATGGTCAGTTGCATCAAGTCCTATTTAAGGCAAGTCCGACCTGTCTAGATTGGGACTTTTCCAAACCTATGAAGGTGTCCTACGATGGTGTGAATTATTTCATCAGTTCTACAGCATCTGAGAACTCTGGGTTCAGACTGGGATCCTCCTGGATTTGATTTATTTTTGTTTTACATCTCACAGATGCTCAGTTGAACTGAGAAGTGAAAAGGAAATGTCAATCCATTCAGAATATTTCAGAATAAATCAGGCATGTTGCGGTTTAAAAAAAGACAGTGTCATAGGGAAGAGCAGGGAAGTTATCGGGTTCTCCTTTTGAAAGGAACTCACCTTCATTGTGCTGCCAGCTTGTTACATGCATATGTCTCATTTATGTTTTAATTTCATGTACGTTACCAGACCAGATCTCCTCACCATTTATCCATTTCCCAATTCGGATACTTTAGTTGCTGTCACACTGTCGTATTTCTGCATTTCTTCAGGTGAAGAAATGAGGCGCATTTCATGATACATCGAGGCCTGGTATGGTAATGAAGTGTTTAATTTGGGGGTGTCCTTCTATTTTACACCCAGATACACCTAAACCCAGATATTTCCAAATGCTGTATAAAAAGACAACCCTTTTTTTCTCTGTCTGGCATTAAATCGGTCTAAACCCTTTTTTTAACTTAGGATACATAATTTTGGATGCATTTGATTGGTATTTAGTATAATCGCCTTTTAAACTGTATTCCTCCTCCAAATTTATACCAATTTCCTGAAAATTTGACCCATGCCATTTGACAACTGGTGGAACTGAGTCAGCTTCTTAGGACACCTTTCTTAGACGCTTTAAACTCCTTTGGCAGTAAAAAAATGGTCATATTGCCAAAATATTTTCAGATATTGTTCTTTCTTTGTGATTTTCTCTATTTTGTACCACAAGGAAGCGGTGTGTTTTGAGGTGTTACCTTGAAACACTTCCATTGGTATGCCTCCATTTAACTGAGCAGATGGGAATTAACATTTTAATTACTTCAGAAGCTATGACGTCATGATCTGGGCTTTTCCCAACTGTTTTATGACATAGAAATTTTGATGTATATAAACTTGTGACTTTGAAGAAAGTAAAATAAATGCTGTTCCTACATTATTCTGGCAATTTGCAAATTATGTAAAAATTATTTCAGTAACTTTCTGACCTAAAATGGGAAAAGTCTGTCATAATGTTAAACAATGGTCACCTGACCATCTTGGGTTGAAAGCGTAATGCTCCATACAGCCTGTGAGAGTCCCCCAAGTAATGAAGTGACTTTTAGCTGAATTAGTCAGAGTAGGACTAGTTCCCATGCAGTGTCAACCACTCAAATTCTCTTTCACATCTATATTTAAATTAATATTTATCAATGCAGCCAAATTATCTCTGTAGTTAAATATAATGGCAGGGCAACATACATTGCATGCGAAAGTATTCGGCCCCCTTGAACTTTTCGACCTTTTGCCACATTTCAGGCTTCAAACATAAAGATATAAAATGGTAATTTTTTGTGATGAATCAACAACAAGTGGGACACAATCATGAAGTAGGCTGAATTTTATTGGATATTTCAAACTTTTTTAACAAATAAAAAAACTGAAAAATTGGGCGTGCAAAATTATTCAGCCCCCTTGAGTTAATACTTTGTAGCGCCACCTTTTGCTGCGATTACAGCTGCAAGTCGCTTGGGGTATGTCTCTGTCAGTTTTGCACATCGAGAGACTGACATTTTTGCCCATTCCTCCAAGCTCAGTGAGGTTGGATGGAGAGCGTTTGTGAACAGCTGTTTTCAGGTCTTACCACAGATTCTCGATTGGATTCAGGTCTGGACTTTGACTCGGCCATCCTAGCACCTGGATATGTTTATTTGTGAACCATTCCATTGTAGATTTTGCTTTACCTTTTGGATCATTGTCTTGTTGGAAGATAAATGTGCGTCCCAGTCTCAGGTCTTTTGCAGACTCCAACAGGTTTTCTTCCAGAATGGTCCTGTATTTGGTTCCAACTATCTTCCCCGTCCCTGCTGAAGAAAAGCAGGCCCACACCATGATGCTGCCACCACCATGTTTGACAGGGGGGGACGGTGTGTTCAGGGTGAGGAGCTGTGCTGCTTTTACAGCAAACATAACGTTTTGCATTGTTGCCAAAAAGTTTGATTTTGGTTTCATCTGACCAGAGCACCTTCTCCCACACGTTTGGTGTGTCTCCCAGGTGGCTTATGGCAAACTTTAAACGAGACTTTTTATGGATATCTTTAAGAAATGGCTTTGTTCTTGCCACTCTTCCATAAAGGCCAGATTTGTGCAGTATACGACTGATTGTTGTCCTATGGACAGAGTCTCCCACCTCAGCTGGAGATCTCTGTAGTTCATCCAGAGTGATCATGGGCCTCCTGGCTGCATCTCTGATCAGTCTTCTCCTTGTATGAGATGAAAGTTTAGAGGGACGGCCGGGTCTTCGTAGATTCGCAGTGGTCTGATACTCCTTCCACTTTATTATTATGGCTTGCTCCTTGGGATGTTTAAAGCTTGGGAAATCTTTTTTTATCCAAATCCGGCTTTAAACTTCTCCATAACAGTATCTCGGACCTGCCTGGTGTCCTTGTTCTTCATGATGCTCTCTGCGTTTTAAACGGACCTCTGAGATTATCACAGAGCAGGTGCATTTATACGGAGACTTGATTACACACAGGTGGATTTTATTTATCATCATCAGTCATTTAGGTCAACATTGGATCATTCAGAGATCCTCACTGAACTTCTGGAGAGTTTGCTGCACCGAAAGTAAAGGAGCCCATTAAATTTGCACGCCCCACTTTTCAGTTTTTTATCTCTGAAAAAGTTTAAAATATCACATAAATTTCGTTCCACTTCATGATTGTGTCCCACTTGTTGATTCTTCGCAAAAAATAGTTTTATATCTTTATGTTTGAAGCCCGAAATGTGGCAAAGGGTCGAAAAGTTCAAGGGTGTCGAATACTTTCACAAGGCAATGTACAAAGCAACTCCCTGGCCAATCTATGCATCACTGTCTATGTCTCCTTCAATATTTTCTGCTTTCTTCTTTTAAAAGAAAGATCCAGGATGATGATGAGTCATGTTGAAAGCTCCCAACACAAAAGAGGCTCTCACAGACTCGCAGACGTGGTTCAGAACATCTAAATGGAAAGACTGCAGTGAAATATGCTATGAAATTCATCCTGCTGTTAGTTGCACTGAGAGAAAATAAAAGTGGTACAAAAAATGGTTTATCAGGATAAGATAAAACTTTATAAGGCTGGAGATTTTCCAGTGATGCTCTTCTAGTTGCAGCTAAAACATGTTCCTTTGCATATTTTAATATTAACACGAGCTGTCTGTTTAGAGTTCATTGTTCAGAGGTTTTGAGCTTAATACGAGGGCCATAAATTAGTTTGTTCATTGAAGTTTAAAAGCATCACAAGGTGTTGCTGGATTGAGTTAGTGGAGCTCAGCTGTGCTGAAGAAAAAGCTAAGAGTGTATTTATAGTTGCTGTCTTTTTTATAACTGATGATAACTACCCTGAAATGAGAGCTGTATAGAAGAAAAACCTAATCAGTAGTCTGAAATGACCTTGCTGCTAAATACATTTAGCTGTCACCATTCGTTTCTGTCTCACACCAGCACAAATGTAATTTCAGTGGCGCCAGTGAGAGACTTCCATCACTCTTCAAGGGACTTGAAAAATGTGTTACCACAGGAGACAAGCCTGTTGCTGTGGCAATAAAACTCTAGAGTCAGAAATGAAAGCGCAAATTCAGCGAGTAGAGAGTGGCTCCCCTCCACCTTAAGGCTGGCTTGAGGTACATACAGGCTATCAGCGGTAAAGTAATGCCCTCAGCGGGGAGTTGCTGTCTGCAGCTCTGCCCTCCACAGAAAAAACAGTTGAGCTCAGACTGTTGGTGCATGTTGCTGTAAAACCACTCCTGGTGACATAAACAGTTTGACTTGAAACAAACACCAATGCATCTACATTTCCTCTTTTTAAATACAATTCAAATATACAATTTTGACTGCTAAAGAAGTCAAACGAAGCCTGAATTAGATTCAGAATGTTATTTTTCACACATTGATTCACATTTTTAGGTATGAGATTCTGTCATAGATGTTTATGATGCCTTACGCAGTTGCATAAGAGCAACATCTGGAACATGGTAACACCAACACAGACATTAGAAAACAAACAGAAAAGGAACAAACTAAACTGTGAACATAAGGGAGAGCATTCTGTTTGAACTAAATGTTAAAGAAATATCTGTTGAATGATTTTCTGTCCAGATGGTAAGTGGCTAAAAACACAAACAAGAGTAACTAACCATAACATTTAGTTAAGATCTTTTTAGCCAGATATGACTTGAAACTGCTTTCATCAACCCCTCCGTCACACACACGTTTTATTTAGTTTTAGTTATAAGAGATAAGTCTGGCATTACTTAGTAATGTAAAAACATCTACGTAATTTAAAGTGACTTATTTTGATTTCAATAATAAAAAGTCTGGTTTAAACAAGCTTGAAAATTGTCAAACTAATTTCCTAAATTTTAGGATGAAATATTGCTTTTAAACAAATAATTTTAAGCCAGTTTTGTGGCCCTTTTACCACATTGTATCACCTTTAGCTTCTAGGTGAGATTCTTAAGCATCCAGCCGGTTGAATTATCTCCACCTGGTAATAACAGTGTTTGTTACTTTGTAAGAGCAGAGTAAGTTTGTTTTTGCTGGAGTGTCACCATCTCCTTGTTTTCTTTTTCTGTCTTTAATGCTTATTGAACCGTCTTGAGCTGAAAGTTTAATACAGTTTTCTTGAATGGGGCAAACAGAGCCTCTGCATAGTGTAGCAGGAAGTTGTGTACCAAATTAGTAGGTCATTGCTGAGAGGATTTTATAGCTTCTACATATATTATGTAAGTGTGATGTCTGAATTCTGGCCATAAATTTCTAACGTGTCCAAAAACTCCCTGGCAGTTTGGCATAGGTAGCTTTCAAAATTAAGCTAGACAGATAAATAAGTGTGATAGAGGATAAAATTCACAGTTTATAATTCACTTTATGCTTAACTCTTTGTAAGTTCCTCTTAGAAATCTGAGGATTCCAGAAACACTAATCATGACCTTTTTATGTAATTAAATCTGAATTATTTAGTGAAAGTAGGATTCAAAGAACTGCCGTTTTTCTGTTCAGTTGAGCAGTTTTTTTTTAAATATATGCACCTATTGGCTGATTAATTTAAATAGCATGTTGGACCCAATGGAAATGTTCTACCTGCTTCTTGAAAGTACTTTTGTGGGTTTTTGCAAATTAATTTCCAACAACCCTCAAAGGGGTTTCTTGCCAACTCTTTATTTTTTTATTTTATGTTTGCTCAAAGCAACAACTCTCTGTGCATTCAACCAATCATCATGTGACATCACATCATCTTAATGTTGGTTTGTTAACACAGCCCTGCAGTAACTGGATATTCGTTTTAGGTCCTGCAGCACCAACTGCATGCAGCTCATCCTTTCCTCCAAAAGATGACTGACAGCTCAGATATTGCTCTGTAGTTTTTAATAACAGTTGCTGCCACAAGAGACTCAGCAACGAACTCATCCCTATCAGATGTTTGGATCATCTCCCAGGTCCTTCTGGTGCCATGCAAAGACATATAAGATGCAGTGGTGGGTTTTTCTTTTGTTTATAGTCTACAGCTGTGTGTGCATTCCTTTGAGGCATTTCCAACAAAAATAGGGGATGAGATGGTGATGTGGTGAGACTGCTTGTCACATTTTTATGCTTACGTTTTTGTTTTTCTGTGGACATTTGGTGCACTCTGAGAACTTCTGTGTCAGAATCAATAATTAATAAGACGTTGTTACATTTCTGATAACATGTAGTGGATACTCAATTTTTAGAGGCCTGTTGTGATTATGTGTGAACTTACTTTGACAGATTGAACGTTATTTTCACCTAATTTTCTCCCCTTCCTCTTTCAGCATGTCTTCACCTGGTCTCTTTCTCATACCTCGTGTCATTCAGACCTTCATCCTGTCAATCATTTATTCTCTACACACCTCCCCACTGCCCGTCATTCCTTCTTTGATACTCTCTTTCCACCCTTCACTTTACCTTCTTTTAAAATTTCAATTCATTGCAACAGATTGTTGGTGCACATTTCGCTCAAACAAATTTGAGAGAAAGGCAAATAAGCCAAAAAAATAAAACAAAAATGGCTTAATCTGTTTCTCCCTTTTCTACTTCCCTTTTCTGTTACATGTTCTTTGTATTCATTTTTGGAGTTTTGGAAGATTAAAAAAGGCATTTCATGCAAGGTACCAGATCTTAGACTTTAGGAAACTGTATCAGAAGAATAAAACATAAGATCATCTGTGATATGCCCTTTTTAAACATAATTTTTCTCTCTCTTTAAAATTGTATTACAGCTTTATGCTGTAAAGCAATTCCCCTGAAAATAAAGATCAAATTTGAATAGCTTTAATATCCTAGCATGATCTGGTAAAAAATTCATAAAGTAATGGGTCCCAGCTAATATAACTTTTCATAGTTAAAGCTTGATTTCATAGCAAAAAATTAAGATACAATTAGAATTTTCAATTGGTTGTATGAATAAAATTTATTTTTATTAGACTAACTTCAAAATGTCAAAAACTTACTACAAAAAAAAACACATTTACACATTAGTGCAGCTCTTTTGCTCAGTTTTCCTTGCTATGACGTACCACTTCCGCATCAACAGCTTTAAAACCCAAATGAATGTTTTTTTTTTTTAAGTGGAAGGGTAACTCTGTTCTTTTTTTGGATGGTAATGCTAATTGAAATTAATCGCACTTCAAGCTCTTCTTCAATTCAATGTTATTTACATAGCGCCAATTCACAACACACATAATCTCAAGGCACTTTACAAAGTCCGTCCGTCCGTCCGTCTTCTTCCGCTTATCCGGGGTCGGGTCGCGGGGGCAGCAGCTTCAGTAGGGAGGCCCAGACGTCCCTCTCCCCAGCCACTTGGGCCAGCTCCTCAGGAGGAATCCCAAGGCGTTCCCAGGCCAGCCGGGAGACATAGTCCCTCCAGCGTGTCCTGGGTCTTCCCCTGGGCCTCCTCCTTGACTTTACAAAGTCAAATTCAATCAAATTAGACAGATTGGTCAAAAGGTTTTCTATCTAAGGACACCCAGCAGACTGAATCAAGTGTTAACAAGCAGCATTCACTCCTCCTGAAAGAGCGTAGCGCCACAGTGGACAGTCGTCTGCATTGTCCATGGCTTTGCAGCAATCCCTCATACTGAGCATGCATGACGCGACAGTGGAGAGGAAAACTCCCCTTTAACAGGGAGGAAAACCTCCAGCAGAACCAGAACCAGGCTCAGTGTGAGCGCTCATCTGCCTCGACCCACTGGGGGTTAGAGAAGACAGAGCAGAGACACAGAAAAAGCAATCATTGATCCAGGAATCCTTTCCATGTTATATGGTAATAGCGGATGATCTGCCTCCCCTGGATGATGTCACAGCTAACAGATCACCAGACCAGGTGTACCTACTAAGAGAAAAATGACAGAGAACAAAAAGTTAAAAGTTGAAGGTTCTTCTTCATGATATGCATATTGTGTACAATGATATACCGATAATTATAAATTAGCAATATATTGTGATTGAAAGCTATTCAAAAACATAAGAATGCAGTAGCAATCTGTGTTTTGTGACCTAAATGTGAGAAACTGGCTGAAGAAAACAGCTTTACTGTAAAGCCAGACCAGACATCATTAATACATTTTTATTCCGTTAACTAATCTAAAAATGATGTGCCTCTAATAGCTGTTGAGCAAAAATATCTCCATTCTTAGTCATTTTCACCCGCAGCCGTGATATTATTGGTCTGAACTGAATGTAATGTGGCCATGGGTTGGTGTAGCAACAAGTCAATAATGGTCAATGATGTGATAACTTGGGCAAATTTAAATGTAAGAAAATAAGATGAAAAATCCCTGTAATTTTAGGATTATTTTGAGGCAGTTACATACACATTTTGCCCTTGTGGAATATGTTTACAATCATTGTGCGACTTTTGCAAATAATTTGAAAATAGATGGCCAAACACTTAAAAGAAAGTAATTAAGGATTCATCCATACAGAACATTAGGAATTTTAATTATTTTTAATGTGCTATTTCACAATAAAAGTTGCCTCTTTGCCAAGAGGAAAAAACACATCTAATTTATATCCATAAATATTTTCATATCTAAAAGCAAAACTCTAAAATTTCATACAACACATTATTCTCAAGTAGTTGAAGAGGCAGTGTGACATATTTCATATCCTTGATATATACATATGAGGATGACACAATGCACTAAACCCATTTATAGTGACCTAAATGCACAAAAATGCAAGGAAAATTATTTCTAGTATAGTCCTATATATGTATTATAACATTATCAGCTGCTATTACATTTTAAAAGGATTTGTTTTTACAATCTCATAAACATAATGTCCTATTATTTCACTGGGAAATAATTGCTAATGGCGTTATTCCAGTCAAAATATCCATTATTAGTTTATTAGCAGGTATGCAATTGTCCATCACAAGAAAAACATTTACTAGAAGGCATAGTTTGGTCTTAAAATAGTGACAGTTTGTGAAAGATTTAACAGTTTTACGATATGAAGCACTTTTACCAAAGACTCCTGTTAGCTGCACCTTTTTCTCTTTGTCTTATAAGGCAGCCGTCACTGGTTGGTTCCATGTCTGCAATTCAACTGTGGATATTTGTTAATGATTTATTACTCAGGCACAATATCATTACTAATCATGTGAGAATAATTGGATACTTAAAGAACCCAGTTAATGGCTAGTAAAGCTGGGTAACAAAGAAGGTGCTGTTATGCTGTAATTTCTCCTTCACTGATCAGCTTTAGAAAGCCTGGGCAAATTTCAGTGGACAAATTTAGTATGTATTAATTTATTTATTATTTATTAAAGTATTTATTTATTTTTGTTGTTCTTTTCTTTGAAGTCTATGTGGTAAGATGTGTCTAATCATATGTTTTTTTTTAATCTCTTTTTATTATTTTTTTTGGGGAGGGGCATTTCTGAGGGTAAATAAGGAACAACATAATGACTTTTTTTCCGGTTATCGGCAGAGAAACTCTGTTTCCAAGCGAAAATTAATGTAACATTGTTTGAAGTTGAGGGAAAACAACATTGCACGTATGCATATCTTCGTTTCTCATGCAAATGGAAACCATTTGCTTAGAAGATATTTTTCTATTTATCTTTGGAAGCTTAATACAAATGGATAGGGCTAAAGTTTACTTATATAGTGACTTCAAACATCAAAATATGTGCCCTTAGGCCCAGTAAAAAGGGGATTTCACAAAAGCTTTGAAATTTCTTGGAAGATAATTACTAAAACAAAGAAATATAATTAAGCAATGGACAATAATACTTTTTAAACAGAAGTGAGATTGTGAATTCTGGGTGCTTAGTTGTCTGAGCATGTAATAAAGATGACGCATGGAAGCGGGATAACCACAGTTAGAGCTGATAAAGTTAATTATGCCCACATTCCAGTTCCACTCCTTTAATAACAAGCTTACAGGCTGTCATATTTCACAGAGCAGCTTGTTAATTATATTATGCATCTTTGTTTTCTATGTAATAAATGTAATAATTATCTACCACAAGGCTGTCTTTTGGTTAGCGTTCTTTGAGTAAATTCCCAGAGTGGCTAGACCTGATCATTTTGGGACCCACTGCCAGCGATTTGGCTAAATCAGAAAAACATGCACTTTGTGTGCGTTAGGTTTAGTAAATAAAATTTTGCTTTGCCTCTTTTTTTCTTCCAACAGAACCTCTCAGTTGTGAAACCAAGACAAGACCTCAAAGGGCTCAAAAAAACCTTTTTGCCTAAATTGGGAATTTAGTAAAAAAACAAACAGAAAACCTTTCTAAGTAAACAATCCTTTATTTCTAACACATCTTTGAACTAGTGTCCAAAACTATTTAATTGTCCACTCAAACATTTTCTAGTGTTTACGGTTTTACCATGTAATTTATTTTATATATCATTATCTAAGAAATAAAGATAAAATGCTGTGAGGAAGGGTGTTTACAGCTATTTAAAAGGTAACTCACCCCCAAATGGATTGTTTTTTCCTCGCTAATCCTCCTTCAGGCAAGGTCCTCTACTGTCTCTGTAGTGATAGCTCGACTGATCATAGATAATAGGACGGGCACAAACAGCGACGACGACTCTGTCCTCCATTATTGACTTCCCATCTTTTTATGCTCCTTCCGTCCCGTCGGAAAATGCGCCGCTATGCTTCACATCCAGCTGCAAAGGTTCAGATGCTCAAATCGCGTTCGGTCTGAATGCAGCATCATAGTGCTGTCTACATATCCTGGTCATTATCTTGACGAATTGCTGCATTTTTGTTGAAATCCTGCTTTTATGTCTAAAACCGTTAGTGTAGCGCCTTCCTAAGGGCTGAATACAATGGCAAACCACACACTTTAAGCTATATTTGAGAAACATACATCATTTTTCTTGCACTCCACAAATTTGCTGTACTTTGTGAATTCTGGTTTAGTGGTGAATCAAAACGAGCTGATAAGTTAGTGCAGAGATACCAAACCATGCTTTGGACTGTTTGCACAAACAACTGAGACACCATCTTTACTCAAAGCACCGGAGTCCCTCAGCTCACGCGATGTCAAGCTAGAACAATCTGCGGTATGCAGCTTTTTTTTCTTTATCACTGAAAGCATTGCCACAGCCTAAGACTTGGAGAAGTCTTAATAAGTTGCATGCCTGTGATTTGTTACTGCTGTTTGTGTGGAACTGAACACCTCTTTTCCAAGGAGTCCGTCTCCAGGCTGTGCTGCTGCAGGTCGTAACCTGTTTGCAATAGTGTATATTGTGTCGCAATAAAAAACCCAGGTATGCAGCGGGATGCATCTTCTGCTCTTTCACCATTTCATTCTTAGATAGTTGCTGTACTTCAGCGGGGCTGGATGGAGCGTAACAATAAAAGCTTATTGCCGTACATAAACGTTGATAGCTCTTTCATTTGAGCTGGTACCTCCAGTGGATTCTCAGGTAAGCAATACAGCTTTTCTCTAACTCAATACTTCTGGAGGCCACTGACTGTTTGTAGTCAAATTAGAAGTATTCAGCGTTACTCGTCCTGTAATCTGCTGTCATGAGATGTAATTACATCTTTTTTTCTTACAAAATCCATGTATTTTTACTTTACCTTTGCCTGAAGCTACAGAACTTTTGTATGAACTGTAATTTACCTTCTGCAGCCACAGATAATTTACCTTTCCATCTGCAATAGCTTTTTCAACTGTTTACTTCCAATCTACACTTTCCCCCCACTTTGCTGGAGGCTGAAAGCACTCAGATTGTTCCCATAGCTACTAACACGCTCACCTGTTGCCATTGGTTCTTAACTTTGCCAAACAAAAATGAGAAAAGCACAGAGTGAAGAGGAGGACTAAGTAGTGAGACTACTGTTGACGTACATACAGAAAGAATTCAGTTTAATATGAAAATTGAAACATTTTATGGTTTATAAGGTGCTGGAAGTTTTTAAACAGAACAAACGTCTTGATTTTAAGATTCCTTATTCACTGAGCTGTTTTGCAGATTAAATATAGCATTTAGTCTTCATTGAATGGAAACATTTCAGCCTTTTTCTTCATTTCCCCCAGATTTTAACCTCCAATCATACTGGCTTTTCGGCATTTTATAAGTGAGAAATGAGTGTCAAAATCTTTTGTTTTAGCTTTGCTGCTAGCTGCAAACGTTCAGAAATAAATCATATTTAAATTTGGCAAGCAACATCAATAAATGGTCAATCCTGGTGAAAGTAGAACAAAAAGATATTGAGCTTAAATATCCCATTGCCTGAAATAACAATTCAAAAAGCCATTTATGAGATAAATACCTCCTCTTGTAGCGTCCCCTAATGTTTAATCTGACCTTCGACTTCTATATGGCCTTCAATAGACCTAAAGAAATGCACTGTTCCAAGCTATTAGAACTCTCTGAGGAATTGGACTATGTAATAATCTTTTGTAAATCTGATAGCAGAAATTACCAGCATTTTTAAAAAAATAAAAATCTAGAAATAGGGCATGGCTTTTTAAAATGATTCTCAGATAACAAAGTTTGCATGTCTGGTATAAGCTTAGTTCCTCTTTTTTTAATGCCTCTGTACATGGGTTGTATTTTTAAAAGTCGCTACTTGTCACGTAATGTCGATATGTAAAATAGTACTGTCTGAAAATGTAATTTGAGTTTTTACAGGAAAGCTGGGAGGAAAAGTGCCATTGCAACAATTCGGTGTGATCTAGGCATACAGGCATTAGCTTTAATTAGGAATGTGAGAGCGCAATTAGAGAGTTGGAAATAGACAAAATTTGACTGGATCAAATGTTGAGGTTCAGTCAGGTGTACCCTTCAGTTTTTCCCCTGCATTTATGGACAATTTGGTGTAAATCTGTTTGGTCGCACTAGTCCTGTTGTTTTGACACCTCAGGATCATGTTTAAGATCTGGTTTGAATTGCATCTGAATATCTGTGATTAGGTTTGAGATGTGCCTAAATAACCTTTTTGGCTAGTTGACAATATATCTTGTGTGTAGCGTTAGTTTTCGTGACACTTATAAAACCTGCCATTACACCTTTATTCAGCGTCTTCTCTAGATAAGTTATGCAAATATCTTGGCCATTCAGGCATCTTTGAGGTGCGTAACACAATTGTAAGTGGAAATGGGCGTGGCCTAGCTCATCTGATCCAGTTAAAAAAAGAAATACTTTATTAATCTCAAAGGGAAATTAAATGCAACTCATGTGGTTTCTTTGAGCTGTTGATGGCGATGGCTGCAGGCAGGAAGGATCGCCTGTAGCGGTCGGTCTTCCAGTGGTTGTGGAGACGCCTCTGACTGAAGAAACTCTGTTGTTGTACAACAGTCTGATGAAGACAATGCTTAGGGTTGTCCATAATGTTCTTCATTTTATGAATAACCCTTCTTTTGTATCTCTAGAGGTTGTAGAAGAGTCCTTACAACAGTAACTTGGCCAGTCAGACTGATAATGTGTAGCGCTCTAGTTCTGCACATTATCAATCCGGGACTGCTCCATTCGAAGCCGTTTCGGGAAAGGAGGGAATTTCATCAGAACTCTCTGAGCTGATTAGTGTCGGCAAATTAAAACATAAGCAGCACGCATCAAGAGAATCCACAACAATGTAAGCTAGAGAAGGCGCCACTTGCTGTCCTACAACCAAAGATGAAATTGTGGATTCTTCCAAAACAGATGTGATAGCACCAACGTGATTGGCCCGAACCATTTTTGGTTCGACCACAAACGGTTGAAGCCGGAGCGGGACAAGATGGATTCTCGTGTGTTTGTGAACGCAGAAATACCGCGAGAATTCATCTTGCAGGCAAGGTTACCAGACAAGAGCCGGCCTTCTTTATCAGCTTGTTGTGCTTCTTTAAGTCAGTCTTATGCTGCTAGCCCAGCAGATGATGGCAGAGGAGATCACACTCCTATTTGCATATTGCTGCAAACCCTGAAGGGCCTAAGCTTCCTCAGGAAGTCCAGTCTGCTCCGTCCCTTCTTGTAGACGGCTTCCCAATTGCGTCTCCGGTCCACTCTGTAACTTCTTATAGTTACAGATATTTTCAAGTTTTGCTGAAATCAAACAATGAAATGTTGAGTTTTGAATGAACCCAATAACCAATTCGGTGGTTTTATCAGAAAGCATTTGTATGTGTGTCGTTTTAACAGCATGGGCCGGTTAAACACAAAGCATTTACAGGGCCAGGAAATGTAAGTGTTTAGGGTTGCAATGTTGTCACTTCGCTGAGTGCTGCTTGTCAGAGCTTGGTTAGCTGTTTGTGCTGAGATACTATCGCCTCTGTTTTAAGGGTTGTGAAATGTGTGTGTGTGTGTGTGTGTGTGTGTGTATATACATGGCAATCCTAAAAAACACACACCCCGGGGAGAAAAGGGAGGAGTGGAGCCAAATATTTCACTGCACCTCCTAAAGTCAGCATCAAAATGATAACTGAAAAGATTTATGTACTGCACTGTTGTACTCCACTACAATAACATCAGTACATTTTGTGAGGACTTTAGAGAATTATTATAGTGTAGAAATGTGGCATTTCGTGTCTCATTTAGGGACGGACAATTGTTGGTTTTCTGTCTGAACTAAATGTGAGAACCTGCAAAAATCAATCCCCAGACAGTTTGTCGGCTTCTCAGTTCTCTGTTATTGTTATTGAGGTCAACAATGCAGCCAATAATAGCGTTGTGTTCCAATTGTTAGTTTGCTGGACTTTTAATCATTTTGCAAGTCAGAGCAGTATAACCCTCTGAATTACAGGTTCACCTAAAAAAAATAAATTACAATATCATGAAAAGTTCATTATTTTTGGCACCCATTTAAAAAAGGTGAAACTCTTCTATAGATTCATTACATCGAGTAAAAGTCAGTATTTCAGACCCTTATTTCTTGTAGCTTTATGATATTGGTTTACAGATAATTAAAATGCAAAGTTCTGTTTGTCAGAGAACTATAATATAAAATAACACAGAATGAAAAAAAAGCATTTTTATGTTTCACTCTCTGAAATAAATGACAAAAAAACTTTTTTCAAGATATTCAAAATGTTTTTTCATTTGATTTTTGTTTTTCCATGCGCCTGTATTTGTACCAAAAGTACCTTTTTTAGTTTCTGTTGTAAATCCCATTTTAAGTCGACCCAACATTGTAGCTGAGTCATGTTTTCAGGCCTGATTAATGGAGGACTGTTAATGGATTTTCTTTGTGCCTTTATACACAGCAAAAATGCGACATTTACTCTTGGAATGAAGTGGCTCTCTGTTGGAGGACTAACATCATTATTGTTCCAGTTAATCCCTGTTGGTTCAGATTGTCACTTCGCTGGAGATTTCTCTGAAAAACCCGCCGGCTTAAAAAGATGTTGTGCCTATATGACTGAATGAGCCAGCCTAAAAGATGTGTGTGCAGATAAATTGTCATTTAAACTCATTTTGTGCATAAATGTGATTATTTAAACTAAATACATTTACTCCAAGGGGGGGGGGGTCGCTTAAGGTAAATCAGTTTCTCCAAACCTTAAATTAATGACACATGGCTTCTTTTTCCATGAGATGTGGTGCAGAGGCCTTTTTCTCTTAGCCTTCAAAATGGGAAAGAGAACCCATTCTATGAAAGCAGGAAGTTGCAACCAAAAATACATGTTTCCCAAACTTGTTAATACCAGCAATTAGAGCAAAAGTTAAAAAGTTAAAAGCTAGTAATGTGACAAACAAGGCTGGACTTGGACCAGAGTTGGTCTCGTCACCACATACAGTGATCAGGATGTTTCATTTTTCATTTCCTGCAGAGAAAAAGTTGTTCTCCAGCTTCAGAAACCCAGCATCTTGATTTGAACACCAGAACATCTGATCTCATCACGTTGTAATTTCTACCTTTCTGATCCCTGAACATCATTCTACAAATATTTGAGTACTTTGCTGGATGACAACCTTTCTTTTTTCCAATTGTGTGCATTTAGTTCAAAAAAAGCTTTAAGTTAGACATGATGTTTATTTTCTGAATCTGGCCAGTGAGGAAAAACTTGTTCAGGCTACATTTTAGGAGGTTCTGGATTATATTGTCTTTTATACCCGTGGTGCTTCTGGTTCACTTTGCTGTTTAGACTCTGCATCACTACGCTTTAATTTTTATTAAACAAGTTAATTATACAGAAATCAGCACTGCACCATAAGAATCTGGTTTCTTGAACCTTGCTAAGCCTAAGAAGACAACAGCACTGGTATGTTGTCATGCACAAAGCCTGGCTTAGTAAACCTTGAGTAATCTAACGTCTTCAGACCTATGATTTCATGGAGTTTTCTTCTCTGTCGAGTATCCAGAATCGTTTTTAGGACTTAGTGGAACTGTGTCCACTTATTTTCCTATGAATTCATGGAATAATCTTCAGAGCACACTATTGCTTAAATGTTTGCCCTTTTGGAGCTTTCAGATCTCCTATAAAAGCTTCTTTCTCTGAAAACTGGAATTATTCTTGCATCTGTGTATTTATGTATCATGTTGACTCTGACTTGTTTTATTGTATGTATTGTAAAACTTTTAGCTTCTATAACGTTTTCATCGGCAAAAAGAAAAAAAACTAAATCAGAACCAACACTCAGTCTCCCCCCAAAACATCTAGTTTAAATAATCCTTATGTTGTTAAATTATAGCCTGAATTAATGCAAGTCCTTGGTAGGTGTTAGTCTTTTCAGGATTTGGGGGAAAAAAAAGCCAAAGTAAGATTAAAAACCATTAACGATGGACCTTGAACCTCACTAAGTTGTGAGCTCAGGTGTTTGCTTCGAGATGCAGGCTTGCATGCTTTGGAAAAGACAAATAACTACAATTAAATCTCTGCATGTAGAATAAAAAGCAGCTTTCAGCAGCTTCTCCTGCATGGCTCCCCACAGCCAGTGAGTGGGCTTTCCTTTCAAAACATCCCCTTAATAAATGGTCGGTGGTCTTAAATACATCAATCATGTGGTCATTCATAAAGTTCAAACCCTGGAAGCACATTGTTTGCAGAATCATAAAGGAGGTGAAAAATCAAACAGCATAGACAGATTCTTCTACAGGAAAAAAAACTAATTCTAGCTTTTTATCAGCAGGATTTTAATATCTGCTGAACTATGATTTCCAGGTAGTTTGGTAATTTTTCCCCGTGTCCTTTCTCTAGACGACGGCGCGTACCAGCGGGAGCCGCCCGCGCCTCCTCTCGGCTCTTCCTCCAGTTCAAGCCATCTCGCGGGGGACAACAGAAAAAGCCTCATCCCAGAGGAGTTTGCAGGCCTCCTTCATGGATCGTCTCCAGCGTGTGAGCCCCCAGATACGCCTTATCACCTTTATAGCCCCAAACACTTTAAATATGCTCCTTCAGAGGTCCAGAGCGGCGCGCTGCAGACTCCAGAGCTCAGCGCTGTGATTGGCGGGGGAGCCTCTCAGGGCTTCTCCAGAACTGAGAACGAATCGTCCCCTCAGAGGACCCAGAAGCCCCAGATTGTTTACCGCACCATCTTCCACACCAGGGTCAACCAGGACCAAATTCAGCCCAAGAACTGTGAACAGGTGGACCTGCCTCGTGGCTGGTCAACCCTTAGCCGCCCGCCCTCTTGTTCCCCGGGACAGAACGGAGGATTTGCCGAGTCGCAGGGGAACCAGGCAGGAGGGGAGGCCAAGGACGGTTACGAGGAGAGAGCCTGTACCCTGGGGAGGATGAGATCCGTCCCACGCAGTGTGTTGGATTTGCAGCTGTCGAAGTCTCTCTCCAAGTCCGACTCGAACCTGGTGGCCGTGTCCCCCATACAGGTGGGACTTTACATTTTTGTGTTCGCTTTTCTCTGGTTAGCATCAGTTACAGGGAAAAATAAGAGCAACACCCGTTTCTGTGATGTAATATGACAGATGGCCATCATCTGTCTTGTCAGAACTTATTTTACATCTAATATGACATATTTCCCACAGAAAGAAACTGTGTAACCTAAATAAATCCTTTATGAGTGGGTTCTACAATAAAGTACGGTTGTGGCAGCATCATTCTATGGGATTGCTTCTCTGTAATTAAGTTAGGGTTTTGTGAAAGTGGACAAAACGATAAACAGCAAATGTGAGTTCGTTTTAACCGTGGGGTGTTTACATCCTGTGATGTATGTCGTACATACATCACAGGATGTATGTCGGAAACAGTTGGAAACAGTTTCCCATCAATAAGGCTAAGAAGTAATAAGGCTAACATTTACACGGAGGAGTGAAGACTCAAATCCGCTGTAGGTGAGAGCAATGAAAGCCTTGTCTGATGTGTCCCATTTAAAAAGAAAACAGTTCTGAGTCGGGTGTGGATTCAGCTCTGTTGAATATTCATGTGCATAAATTACAGTTTCTATGAAGCGACTTCAGAAAGTGAGTTCAAACCGGTTCGGGCAACGAGATAACTCCCCAATCTGGGCCACAGTGTTCCATGCCTTGTGCTTCGTTTGAGATTTGTTTAATTCATTGTAAATAAAACATTAGCCACAGAAAATGCATAGTCTGTTTGATGAAAATAAAGCTATTAGTGACGTAAACTCTTGATTTAAAAAAAAATGTTTATAGAATTTAATTTTTTTTTTGCAAGTCATAGGTCACGTGTGGAAGTAGTTTTGTCATGTGCCGCCTTTTCTTCTTCAGGAGGAGCACAGTTGGGGGTCTGGATCGCGGGGCCAGGGGCCTGGAAGCCCTGGCTCTCGAGAGGGCGCGAGCCCTGAAAAAAGACTGGAGCGAACCCCCTCTTTCACCGCCGAGTGGGAGGAGGTAAGCCGATGCGAACAGCTTAACATCTAGATGATCTAATCAATGGAGACATTAAGAAAGGAGTGCGGTCTGTGCCTGCGCTGCGACTCGTCTTGGATGTTCCTGTAAAATCGATTAAGGCAAATAAGCTTTTCAAAGCAAACGGCCTCTGCGGGAGTGAAAACTGCACCCTCAGCACTGAGCAGCATCAGTGTTTCCTTTGAAACATGCTCATTTTCTACTGTGAGGAAAGAGAAAAACGCTCATTTACAATGGTCTCACTCTGATGTCCTGGGAAATCCAGGGAGGGACTGGATCTTTGAAGGTAGTTTCTGTTGTTGTGGGTCCAGACTTGTTTCTGTGTTTCTGGCCCGACGGCTCATCCTGCTAAATGGAAGTTATTCCCTGACTGAAACCCACGGTTAAACCTTTGGGTCAGAGAGATCTTTTTATCAGACATACCTTCAAGAGATATTAGGAATCATCTAGCCTTTGTGCACCAGGTCCGTTAAAGGAAACATGCAAATCCCATCAGAAGTAATCATTTGAATAACCTGGGCTATTTTTAAAATGATGCTAATGATGTGAGTGAAAGTGCATTAGCGTATGCTTGGCCACATTTGCATATGCAAGCTAATTAATTAGCCAACACAACTCCTGACTTGCTGATTCTGATGAATTACTATCAGGTTTTTTTTTTTTTTAAAGGAATCTTGCTATTTATGGTAACCTTTCTTGTCAAATTGCATGTTTTCTGAAGGGGAAAAAATTAGCTGCTGTATCAATATAGAGAGAAAAAAACCAAGCTGTCCTATTTGCAGCACATTGTTAGCAAGAAGCTGGTCGCAAGGGACGTCAGTAATCTGAAGCTCCTCATTAACGCAACAGGCTTCAAGCAGATGTAGTTTGTGACTCACAGTTGGTATTTTAACCGACTTCTTATTTATACGTTATTGCTCAGGTTTTTAGGGATAACAGATGTGGTCACCATGGGTTGGTATGCATTTGCTTTAATTTAAAGTAAAATATATGTATTTACAGTGGATCTCAAACGTCCACCCCTGTTAAAATGGCAGGAGTTTTGATTTTAAGATAATCTTCAATAAAAAAGGAAATAAAATATTATTTTGAAGCCTTTTCCACCTTTAATCACAGGTAAAAAGCAAACAAATATGTTGGTAAGTTGTGAAAAATAGTCTGGTTGCAGTGTGCAAACCCTTAAAGTAATAATCAGATGTAGAATTTCTACTTTTAGATTTCTCAGGTACAAACCTACCGTCAGTCAGAGTGAATCTAATTAATCATAATTAAAGCTCAGTTGTCCTCGTAGAAATTTCTTGACCTGAACCTTTATGTATTCCTTCGCAAACTAAAATGTTTGCAGAGAGGTTAAAAGGACGTAATTGTACAAAGTTTTAGTAACACAAAAGGAGTATGGAGTGAATTTTTTCCCGATTATTGTTGCAAGCAAAAAGCACGTTTTGTAAATGGAAATTAGAAAACAAAATGCAATCCAGCATTTAAACTTTAAAAAGCTTCTTAATCATAAGGTTTTGAGAGTAACTTTTCTGATTTCTCAGGATTTTATTTTTTCAAAAACAGAATAAAAAAAATATGTAAACTGCGTCCCCAGAAGTGAAGAGAATGTGATCTCTAAAACTCAAAAAGAGAAATATAAAAAAATATATACAATTTGACCAAATGAAATGTGTAAGAATATTTTGGCAATTTTTCTTTATGAAAAATAAAATGAAAAAAATTAAATTAAAAAATATGAAAAAGTAACTTTTTTATTGCATTGTTTTCAAATTTCCATTTTCAAACATGTTATTTATTTGCCACAATAATGGACCAAAATTCATTCCATAAAGGAGCAGATTGTGCTTAAAATCTGACAACAATCGCCTGTACTCTCCTTATGTCGCACTAAGGAGCAACGCTGCAAAACCGAGGAGTTTTCCTAAACTTCAGGAATGTTTCTAGCCAGATTTGAGAACTACGTCTGACAGAAACCGTGTTTGCTCATCTGGATACTGTGGACTAGACTGTCTGTGCGTTAAAACCCTTTAAAGGTTTGCTTTATCAGTATCGGTTGTGCTCCTTCAACACTTTTTGCTTCCACTTAACTTTCCATGGATCTGCGTGGACACAGCTTCTTTAGCCGTGGGCGTCTGTGGCTCGCCCTCCTTGTGGAGCGTTTCAGTGACTGTCTGCTGGAATACTGTTAAAATCAGCCATTTTGTTTATGATGGTACATGGAGATATTATAGATAACATTTCTGTAGGGCAAATTCCTTCTTGTTAAAGCTAAGTTGTGAGTCTTTGTTAGCTGTAAGTTACAATCATCAACGTTAGGAAACATAAGTGGCAGAAATAGATCATTCCTTGTGTAATTGATCTAAATAACAAGCTTTTCGAGATGCACTTGTAAACGCACCATGTGGCACTTTCTGAGTCGCTGTGGACGGCTAGCTACGCTGCCTTGTTGACAGATGAGCAGGTTGTACAGTTCAGCGGTTAGCAGCATGTCCACAGTGCTGCAGCCAGCAGTCTGTCTCCTTCTGTCTTCATCTGTGTTCAGCCGCCTGAAAGGTTCCTGCTCCCTCAGTCCACAGAGGAAATGGCTGACACTCAGCAGCCCGGGTGGTACAGGGATCACATTATGTGACGCGCCAATCCAGAAATAGGGCTTAGCCTTATTTCTGGTTATTAGAATTTATCCCCCACCCCCTATGTACTGTATATGTCCTGTACACTTTCTTTTTAACCCGTTTAACTCTTTCCCATCTGTTTAGATTGACAAGATTATGAGCTCTATTGGAGCGGGGATCGGCAGCGGATTGGCCGTCAAGGAGGTCAACTCAGGTAAATAACATCCGAGTATGTGTGAGGGTGCGTCTGCGAGTAAGGGTGAAATAGTCTGATTTAAAGGATAAATCCTATGTAAAATACAGTTTACATTAGCTGGCTGTTATTTCTGCAAGGAGGTTAAAGCGCACCACATATTAACTGCTTAAATCCTAAAACTTTTGAGAAATACTATCAATATCCAGAACATGTCAACCGCCACTGTAAATTATATAAAAAAATTCATTATATATTAAATTGAATGAAAATTTATACAAACTGTCTAACAATTTTGTCAATTATAGGTCCTTTGTCCTTGATTTCAGCAAGTAGATAAAATAATCTGCCAATGGAATAACTAATTACCATTATGTTGTTTTAAGTGCAGTATATCTAATTATCTTATTGTAGGGGTCACAATACTCAATCCATTGGCAGATCTTCTTATTTACCTGCTCAAATCAAGGACAAATACACTAATTTCAAGAATTTTTAAAGTTTTGTTTATGCAGTGTGGGGAGCATTTCTCCTCATCCACAATTTCAGTCAAAAAAAAACAAAAAAACGTTAGGAGCCATCTGCAAAAAAACAAAACACAAAAGACAGTTTAGGACGGTTTGGCTTTAAAACCCAATAAAACCAGAAAGCTTGAAAACTGGGATTGGCAGCGCAAGCAAAAGAGTCTAAATCTGTTGGTAACCTCTAGAAATATATGTAGTAAATTTAAATAATTCTCAATATTTTGGAAAAAGATTTACTTATGATGACATAATTGAGCCATTGAAATCAAAATAAATGATACATTAAAGGAGCTGGGGGAGATAAAATTCTACATAAAATTGAATAGACTCAAAGATTAATGCCATTTATTGGTGCGAAAAACTTTTTGAGATAAAAAGAAATCAAGACCCACTCATGAGGATTCGTGACTCCCGCTGGGTCCCACCTGCTACTTGGATACCACTGACTTTATTCTTTTAGAGGATTTTTTATTACCTTTCTCACAATTCTATGATGACACAACTCATATGATGCCTTAGTGTTATTCTCACCAATTTATGCTCTTTATCGTGGAAAAATTACTTTTTTCCCCCAAGCAAATGTACGACTTTCTAACATGTGAGAACTTTCTTTTGTTCATGAATGTTTGATTTAGATTTTTCTTGTAATTTTACCTTCTCTCTTTGTTTTGGCTACAGTGGCTCTAAAACTATCAAGACAAAAAGTTACAACCAAATTGCCGAATTACACACTCAACACCAGTAGCTGGAGTTAATGTTTCCATAAATTCCCGCAATAAAGAAGATTTGGAGTACAGGTTGAATTTTCTCTAATTTATAGCTTCAACATGGCCAATTGTTCCTTTTTAGCAAACAATGGACGTTTTACTGCAACTGAGTCATGAGTACAAACAGGTGAAACTGCTAAATTGTTACTGTGGGTTTTTGGCTTTAATGGGAAAAGTGGGCGTAGTGAACTTCTGCATATTTATTTCCTAAAATCAAACCCACACAAATGCACAGAAAAGTGAGTTTGTAAAATTATCCAGTGTGGATCAGGATTTCAGAAAAAACTGCACTTATTGCCAGTTTTATGTGGATGAGAGTTGCAAATAAAGCAGAAAACGCTTTGCAACACCTCTGTCCTTGTGTAGAAAGTCGCTGGAGACGAGACGGGAATTTTTCTTTGAGCTCTTAATGTGAAAGTCTAATGTGAAAGTCCATGTTATGTCTATTGAAGCAAATTGTCATGCTTTAGTCGCATGTGTGTATATATATATATATATATATATATATATATATATATATATATATATATATATATATATATATATATATATGTGCTTTTCTTCTAATACAGGAAGATATTAAAGTGATTTCTCTACACTCCCTTCTGACAGTTGCTCGTATCAAATGGGCAAATTTTTCCAAGCCTTTTGAAATAAATGTTTAGAAACAACAGAAAATTAACCCTATTTTCTGACATTGTGACAAAATTGATAATCTTTGTTTGAATTGTGAAATTAGACTGTTAGACAGTATTTTCAAGTTCTTGATAGAGTGCCTTGCCAAAGTATTCACACCTCTTCAACATGTCCATGTTTTCCTCTTTTAAATTCTAGCAAATGGATCCATGTTTTTTTATTTTATTTTTAAAAATTCAAATATTAAGTGATGTGATCAGAAAATTAGAATATTACTTAAGACCAATACGACAAAAAGGATTTCCTGAAATGTCAATCAAATGAAAAGTATGAACATGAAAACTATGAGCATGTACAGCTCTCAGTGCTTAGTTGGGGCTCCTTTTGCCTGGATTACTGCAGCAATGCGGCGTGGCATGGAGCCCATCAGTCTGTGGCACTATTCAGAGAGGTTTGGCCAAAACGCAAAGAATGGCAGAAAACTGTTATTCATCATCACCCGGAACATTTATTAGACTGTAAAACATAGTGGTGGCTCAGTCTCACTGAGGGACCGCTGTAGGAAATTGTCCAGAGCTGTTTGAGCTGAGATTCCCATCCCAGCAGGACAAGCCAGACACACGGCCAAAGGTGTCAGGAGATGGTTAGAATCGAGGCATAGAATGGCTAAGTCAATGTCCGGACATCAATCAATTGAGCATATGTGGCATGACTTGAAAATTGATGTTCACAGATGCTCTCTGTGCAATTTGTGATTTTGAGCTGTTTTGCAAAGAATTGTAACGTCTAGATATGCAAGGCTGGTAGAGCCGTCCAAAAAAACAACGTGCAGCTGTAATTGCAGTGAAAACAAATGATTCAGCCCTTGCCCTCCAGGTCACAATTGTGCACTAATTTGTTTTGGTCTATCACATCAAATCACAGTAAAATGCATCAAAGTCTGCAGTTGCAACAAGAAAAATGTTTAAAAAAATGTTTAAGGGTGTGAATAGTTTTGCAAGGCATTAAAAAAATGTATATCTACACATTTTTCTCCACCTGCACGCCTTGGATGCTCCTCCAGTCATCCATTTGCTGCATTTAGCCCCTATCGCTGTATTAACTTCCACATCCCTCCACCTCCCCTCATCCCTTGTTTATTTCCCTTCTTCTCCTCTTTCATCCATTGATGCGAAGCCGCTTCTAACCATCGTTACCGTAGCCAGAAATCTGGTTTGTGCCAAAGCAGCTCCACCTTGCCACCAGAGCAAACGTATCGCACCACATAGGCACACACGCGTATGCCGGGGCTGCATCTATTCACTCAGGATGCTGTGTGCGTGGGAGGCTTTCTGGCTTAAAGACAAAGATGCTGGAGCTGTTGTGGTGGCTGGTATCAACGGAGCGAGGCAGATATATGTACAGCAGCAGAGACGGCAGGGTGTCGATCGCCACTGAGGGAAGATAGAGACCAGAGGGAAGTTGGTGAGGAGGGGGGGGGAGGCAGAGCTGAGGAAAAAAGGGAGAGAGAGAGAGAGAGAGAAAGGAGGCTGCAGAAGCATACAGATGAGAGTGGGAGTACTTGATAAAGAGAAACCTACAACGCGGCAGCTCTCTCTCTGCTGCGCGCACGCATATACACCAGCGCAAGGGAGCGACCAAGCGAGCGCAACAGCTGAACCGAGAGCGGCTGCCGCTGCGCTTCGCACGTCAGACACAGAGCTACACTTCAGCTAATCTCTGGAAGGATTTACCCCCGCAGGAAGGGAGCTCTTTTCCGGATACAACTTTCAGTTTCACGCGCCGCCTCTCATTCTACCCTCTGGCTGGATTCAGAGAACATCTGGACCTCTGCACTTTACCTGCTCGGCTTCTTTGCATGCTGACCCCATCACACCCCACCATGCCCCTTGCCTAGCCTCTCCCCTCTTCCCTTTCACCCTCTCCCCTCCCTCTACCTGCCCACCCTTCATTTTCCCTTGCCAAAAGACTCCTTAAAAAGCATGGCGGGCTCCTTCGACAGCCACTTTGCCCGCCATAACATGATGTGGCAGTGCCAGCTGTCTCAGCCGGACTGCCGCTGCTACCGCGTGGACGGCTACTCCCTACTGAAGCGTTTGCCCCTCCACCCCCTCATAGGTCCCCGCTGCCCGCTGCAGTCCGTCGGACAGTGGCTGGACTCCATCGGTCTGGTCCAGTACGAGAACCACCTGCTGGCCAATGGGTTTGACAACGTTCAGTTCATGGTGAGTGTTTTCAGGTTTTATATTTGACTTGTAGATTAGCCGTTGAATGGAAATCAGCTTCTGTTCTGCAGACAAGAGAGTTGGTTGCATGTTTTTGCATCATTTGGAGTGTTATAAGTGGCTAGATGTCTTTCTTTTTGTGCATTTCCTCTGTGTTCATCAGTCCTTGCGATCACTGCTGCCTCTCCCTACTGATGCCATGTGAAGTCCCTCCTACGCACAGAAATCCTTCAACATATCTTCACCACTAGCTCTATCTGCACACATGACAGACTCGTGCTGCATTGACATTTTGGGAGCATGAGTGGTTTTTGCTGAGGTTTCGTGCTTCCAACCACCTGTAGCTTGTGGATATGAAAACTAACTGATCCTCAGGTCCGGCGATCCCAACCTGTGACGTAGGAAAGGGGCTCGTTGGGTCATTTTTCATTTTAAAACACTCTGGATCAATGAGGGAGGCTATGCAAGCAGAACACTGAACAATGAAGATTGAAATGAGGAGGGCTGAGGAGATGCATTGGAGGTGAATTAAAACTGCAGCAGGGGCAGATAGACAAAGTGCAGGGATGCTGACTGCATGGGTCTCCCTGGAGATTGGCGCTACTGAGGTGGAGCTAACTTTAAAATGTCCAGTTTTGACTGATTGAGATGAACTCACTGCTTTTTTTAATTGACATTTCACATAAGCCAAATCCCAGGAAATTATGCCGTTACTAGTATGAGAAAAAACAAATGGTATCTGAAAAAAATCTCTTTTTTTTCCCACATGCTGCTCTGGTCCTCCACTCTGTGCGACTTGCATCTATTCCTTTAGTTGCTGCGGGAACAAATTCAGTTTTCTCTATTTCTCTGTGTTTTCCCACACTGGATCCCTGTATATTATAGCCCCAATCGTCAAGAAGTTATTGCAAATAATTTGGTTTAGCAATATTTTCATCTTATGTTCTTAGTATGAACTGTATATTCTCAACCTTTGAACTACAGTAATATTTTGTAACCCATCTTATAGACTAGCCTTAATTATATTAGAAGCACAATGTCACACTCTTGATGTAAAATAAGCTTAATCTTTAGCATATGATATTAATAATAAGCATGATTAGCATGGTAAGAAGCAATACTACTAACTGTGTACAGCAACCTTTAAGTGTGTTCACTTTAGAGTGGAAACTATAACTTAACTCTGAGGTTTTCCAAAAAGCCTACATTTCCAAATCCATTAATTTCCCTGACAGGCAGAGGTGAAAAGCGTAAGGAATAAGAGATATGTTTTGTAGTCTCTGTTTAGCCTTCCTGTTAGCTAGTAGAAGTTTTGTTTTCTCTGGTAAAGATACAGTTTCAGCTGGTAGTTTTTTTTTTTTCTGTCCTCCTGTATAACAGTACAACAGCAAATGTTTTGTTAGTATCTTTGCTTGTGAAAAAGAAATGATTTGCTGCTTCTTCAGCAACATTGATGTTATGTTTGCTAAACAGAATTTAAACAAATTCACAACTTTATTTGCAATGACTTATGAGTTAAAACTACCTAACTTCCTGTTTGAGATAGCTGTGCTGCAATGCAAACGCTAGTCTGTACGTAAACATAAACAACCTGCGACGGTTTGGGTGTTTCTTTCCTTAATGTCAGCGCTTCAGCTAACATCTTGTGTAGTTACCGTTAAGTAACTACAGTTGCTGTTAATTAAGTTGCTAAATCCCTCATCCCTCCCAAAGGGGCCTAAAGCCCCTTTCACTCCTCTACTACTGACTTTAGCCGTCAAAGAACAATTATTAATCATGTAGGTAAACACGAACAAGATAGAACAATTTTAATTTTTGTTTTATTGGATTAACTAACTCAATTTATTGATCTTATTTTAGGGGATCTTTGAATTATATTTACTTTAGAAAAAAAACATTGATCTGCCTACATGTTTTAGCCAAAATCTTTGGAGTTTAAGTTAAAAAGTCTCAGTTAAAGGTTAGAATAACTGCAGCAGCTGCTGACATCACATTCACTTGAAAAGGTACCTTAATTTAGAGCTCAAATGTATTTTATTCTTTGAACTTTCTATAGTTGATCTCCATTGATTTGGCTGTTTGCTCCCTATTTTATATTAGTCAATATTTATATGGGTAAGAGAGATTTGGTGATTTTCTTACCCCCTGGTTTTGCTGGTTGATTCTAGAAATTTTTCTAAATACCTCCATCATCTACTCTTCAATATATTCTTATTACAGTAGAATTTTAACAGAGCTTAGATAAAAAAGCCTTGCAAACATCAGTGACTTTAAAGGTTCCTTTGTACGTTGCACTGTTTTTCTGATGAAGTCCCTTTAGCTCAGTGGAGGTTTTAGCACCATTATTTATGACTAAACACAATAAACAAATCTAATCAGAATAATTCTTAATTTGTGCTGCACATATATCTCTGCAATTCAAAACACTAGCTAACTGTAGCTGCTGTTAAGAGAGTTTAGGGTCAAATTCATTTTGTCATGACACAGTTGTGGGAAATTAAGTTAAATGCCAAGTTCAAACTACAAAAGTCGACGGATTTAAAAGTAAAAGCTTCTTGTCTTGTATTTCAGGGACTGTTAAAGTTCATCTGTGGAACTGATTGCTTTTGCAAATGAATTTGACCTCGATTTTCATCCATGTCTCTGTATGAACAGGAAACGCTTGCTGCTGGGGTGCACATGCAAATGAGCACAGTGATCCATTCTGCCATTACTGCTCTCTGCTAAAGGGGTCGTTAAAGTGGGCGTGTCTGACCGCTTTAGCTAGCCAGTAGAGGACAAGTGAGGCTCAAATAAAAAAGAAGTGGAAGGGTATTGACTGCATTCCTTCTGAAGGACGCAAGGCAGAAACTAATAATGTGAATTAATGTCACCAGATAGATTGTGCAAAAAATCTGATATATTTAAAACGTTTAAAAAGCTTTTAAGTTGGCGGTGTGGTTACTGAATGTCCCCTTCATTCACACATCCATCTTGTACCTACTCTCTCTCATTTCATCCCTTGGTAGTCCCATTTGGTACCCATAAATTAACCATTTTGTACAAGCTTCCTTAGACAATTAAGTTTTTTTTTCTTTTGGTTGATTTTTTTTATAAGAATTTAAATGAATACCCATAAAGATGCTCACAAGTCTTGTTGAATTTGACTGTATAATATCTTATTTCTGAGAGCTGTAAATCTTTTTATATTTTACCTTAATTCTTCTGAAATATTACAGATTATGACCCCTCACCAAATCAGAATAAGTCTGAGGAATTTCAAGCTGATGGGTAGGATTTATTGGAGTCTACATATATTAGACAGATCAGTTCATGGAAACCTACACTCCCCATAATCAACTGACAAAGTAGGTCTGAAATGTCCAAAAAGCCAGGTATGAAGGCAAGGGACACATAGTTGGTACGAAACGTCATATGACAAAAGTCTCTTTCTGAAAAATATGGGGATGAAATTACTAAAACTGTTAAACTATTAAATGGCAAAGGGGCAAATTGACCTGTACCTAATTTTGGGGCTCTGAACTTAATATACGTTAGGCATTTTGAATACAGCTCTTTCTGAAAATGATGCAGATGGTAATAAAATGGACGCTTTTGGCTGTAGACACAATAGTATAATGTGATTCTCTATTTCTTTTATATATTTTTTTATACCGTCTCCCTAAAATTGCAAAGATGCCACAATAATTTGCATTATCTTTTTTGGGTACACATAGCCTGGTTTCTGGTTTAACCTTTTACCACAGTTTCTAAAAGTCAAATTTCGAAGCCTCAAAAAAACTTTGTCCAACTATTTCTGCAGTTTGATATTCTTTGAATTAATCTTCTTACATATAAATTCAAATCTAAAGCAGCATCCACTTGTTGTACTGAGCTGTCAGTCAGATCTGTATGATGGCAGAAGCACTGAAACGTCTGCTAAACATTTCCCGTTGTTAATAAAAGCAAAATCAGCTTTTTTGTTAATTTTCTGGGTTATAAAAAGCACCTTTAACCCCTTTGTTTGGCTACAAGAGAATCATAAGTCCCAATTACTCCAGTAGTCTAAACTGTTTTTAAAGCAAATGTGTCTGTTGGAAAAACAAACCGCATAGTGTTGACTTAAACATCCAACCACACTAATTAATTACCTCATATACGTCTGTCAGGTGTCGGGGTATTACATTTTGCTAGTAGGTTGGGAAAAAAAAGGTTTCTTACAATTGAATATTAATCAATAAACTTGTAAGATATGGTGTAACAACAGTAACCACTTTATGCAAATATACAAGTCAACATGGCTTGATACCATCTGTGGAGTACCACAAGGATCACTTTTGGGCCCTAAACTATTTATTTTGTCCATTGGCAACTTCTGAAAATTGAGGGTCTCAAATCTAATAAAGTGTGTGCAATTTGCAGATGTTGACATGTTGGCTTCATGGAACAATTTGAAAAAACTTTGACGCTGCTTTCAACAGAAATGTGCAAATACATTTCTGGGTATAATTTTCTATCACAAAGTTGTCTGGAAACAGCATCTTAAAATATGTTGGAGCAACGTGCAGGGTTTTGGGGAAGGCAAGAAATATTTTTTGGTAAAAGCAATTTACAAGTTGTACATATATCATGTAAAAAGGGAGCCATGAGGATAGTCATGTTGGACACCATCGACGTCAGATAAGAACAGATCAGTACCGTGGTTGACTGGTACATCCAGGATTAGACATGCTACTATTAAATGTAATTTCACCCAGAACTGTTATCCAACGGAAAGTCCAATAAACTGTGTTTTCAAGGAACATTCGTAGCTAGAGATTCAGGTGGGAGAGTCATCTCTAACACCTGTCAGAACTAAATATATATGTTCTCTAAAGGAGAGGTTTTTGGGCCTGCTGTGTGCTTAAAGAAGCAGGACGAGCTTGCTAGGTAGCAGAAATCTGATAATAAACTAGATATGAAGACAACAAATGAAAACTACCATGAAAAGAACTAGACGGGTGGATAAAAAGCAAGACACATAATGGGGCAAGCATAATTGTAGCTCTCCATTTGGTATGTGAATGAAGGTGATGGCTGTCATGATTTTCAGTGGTTACACAATTTCTAATGTTGCCTCAGCGCTCTGCTAAGGTGTCTGATTTTAAATTTCTGTGTTCAGAGAATTTGTTGCCCACTGTGGATCTGTTTTTAAGCAGTGCGGTCATAAGCAGTGCGGTCAGTGGGAGGTTTGCCATTGCTGAAAACAGAGCTGTAATATTTCTAAACACACTGTTTACCTAAAAGTTACTAAATACAAACAGGAAAAGCTCATATAGTGGTGGGTTTCCCCTCTTAATAATATCTCTAGGAATGGACAGATATGGCCAAAGCTAATGTAAACGTCGAGGAGCAAACTGGACAGGATAGCTTTGATAAATTCAGGATCTTCATGTGTCTGTGTCAGGACTCTAGCAGGGACCAATTAGTCATGCCTTAGATCCACACTCCACCACCAGCACCCTGGTCTCTTACAATTTACTCTGCTCTCGCTCTGAGAGTCGTTACTCTGCTGTGAAGTTGTAGCACGGTGACTCCACCTCTATTAATCAGCCTGGGAGCTGATCTGTGAACTGCGCTCTTCTTACAGAGGAGCCACGCACAACTGGGAGGAATAGAAAGCTAGAACAATAAGTTGAGCTGTGGAAAGAGCCCAATCAGCTGCTGCGTGTGGTCACTTAGTTCAGGCGCAAGCTGGTGGAGCCCTGGAGATCAATTTGGACTCATTTTCCCTGAGAAAATACCTCGGCTTTAAAGGATCATTGAAGTAAGAAGATATAAGAAATTCCTTTATTGTCTCACAATGGGGAAATTCGGGTGTGACAAAGACACAGAGTTACACACAATTAATAGTAATGAAAAAATAAGACAAAAGAACAAGCTAGTCTAGTCTAAAGTTAGCTATAAAGAAATGCCAAGACTAAAAAGTAAATGCCAGTAAAAAAAATAAGTAAATATGTGTGCAAATGTTTTCAACTTATAGCAAACAAAATATCAAATGACTGTCTCATGTCCCACGGGGGTAAATAAAAGGTAAAATCGAGGTCAAATTAAAACCCTAGCTGAATTTTGTCTAAGCAACAAAGTAAAATGAGTGGTTAACTAATTTGTACATGCCTCATTTTCTTGCTGGCTAAACTTTTGTTTTAGCCAGCAGGAACTGTCAGGACCAGAGGTGACGACACACTGTGTGAGAGAACAGATGCTGTATGGCAGGATTTTATTATTTTCAAATAGGCAGCGTCATTACAGCGTTAACATTTCACATTGTCTTTAGTATTTTACCACAGATGGCAGAACTATGATAATGCAGATGAAGTGAAATGACCAGCATCTGCCAAGCTTTAGCTGTGTTTATAGTAAAAGTTTTTTAAGCTTCTATCCTTCGGTAAAGACGTCCATACCAAACAGAAACGTGTTCAGCTCTTAGTTATGGTGCATTTACTGATCAGGAAAAACATAGGAAACTCTCCAATGGATGCTATTTGTGATCAGCTCAGTAGAACTGTGAACTCTGACCTTATCTGCCATTTGTTCCGCTTTCCATTAAAGCAATAAACAGGATCAAATAGTAAATAGTGGAACAGGCAATGGTATCCAACATTTTAAACTAAACTGACATGCTTCTTTTATGTATTCATTATAACAGATTTTTTTATAGAGGGGTTTTTATATAAAAAAAAATGTTTATTTTTTGTGTGAATGTAATGTAACATGCTTCTATTATGTATTTATTTTTCTTATAATGGAATTTCGATAGTAGTGTTATTATGTGTGAATGTAGTGTGACACATAGTTTGGACTATGTAGCAGCCAGAGTCTGTACCCAAGACAAATTTCCTTTGGGACAATAAAGTTCATCATCATCATCTGAGGCAAGTGAGGCCTGCAGTGCTGTAGATGTTGTTCTTGGGTCCTTTATGACCTCCTGGAAGAGTTGTAGATTCGTTCTTGGAGTAATTTTATGTTGACTGGCCAACAATCTTCTCGATTTGGGAATGCTGGCTCTCACCATGCTTCACTGCCTTTAAAGCCTTTAAAAATTGGATCCAAAACTTTGAAAAGGTGGTTAAAGCTTTGATCGTGAAATTGGATAAGTATATTTGGTACTAGGGCTGGATGATATAGAAAAGAAAGCATATAGATAAAATAGAAATCATGTTAATCAATATCGATAATTATCAACAAATTCAAAACATATATGGCCATTTTATACTGTTGCTTGGCGACCTATTTTTAGATACAGAACACATAAAACACTGAAGTCAAACTCAACTCTTGATTCAACCAACTTTTTACCAAAACTGCAAGTTTTTAAAAAAGTAAAAAGAACGCATGCTCTCTGAACAATTTGAAGGGGCGGAGCTTGGTTCCTGGGTCTGCGTTGTGATTGGTTGGGAGGATGTAGTGACTGTAATAGTAATGTACACAATAGGCTACAATGTAAAAGGAAGGAAAACTGTTATTCTATTGAACTTTTTATTGACCCTTTTTTCCATTATCGATATACGTCTATCGATCGATATTGTCATTGAATTATCATCCAGCCCTATTTGGTAGTTGCTATTAATGTTGAATTAGCAAATATCATGTGGATGTTTACCTGAGATGAAACTAAATATTAATATGTGGATGACATATGGGATCTAGCTCGCGGTTGATCCGGTTGAAGGACTCCGATTTCGGCCAGCGTCTCTCAGCTGCTCCCTCCTCCCATACGCGGTGGGACCGTCAACAAATCTGATTTGATTTTTGTTTCTCAAGAGTGCTCCGCTGACTCCGCGGAGGTTGAATGTCCATGTCAAACCAACTTCACCGCGTTCTAGTGCGGGCCAGAAAGTAGCGCTACATACTTGGCCGGTGGATCAAAAGGTCTGAAAGAAATGGGATAAATTTGTGAAAGAAACGCGAAAGGACTGGATTGCCGACAGTGACAAAAGTGTTTTATGCAATTCACACTTCACGAGCGAGGATTGTGAGGGGTACTTACAATGGAGCATGGGCTCTATGTCTTGGGCAGCGTTAGATATAGTCTCCTCAGGTTCACCTTGTTCAAAACTCCGTTCCTTCGTATATATATTCGGTATCGGAGTCGCCGATGCTTGAGGGGGAGTTTGAAGATGTATCAGACATTTTTTTTATTTATTTTTTTGTACGTAGAGTAAGAGTTATTAATAAAATTGAACAAATCGGTAGCGAAAGACGTAGTATTTGCAGGCTGATGCACGGTACTAGTTCTGTTTGTGACGTCGCATTCCGGAACTGCCCGAATGCAAAATGTTCGGGCACTTTCGCTTATACATCAAGTTTTATCGAAATTACTTCCAAACGGCGCACATAATTCACATATAATATACATTTCTTTACTCTGGTGACTATTTGAATGCATCTGGCAAAAAATACATTCAGTCCAAGAGTTAGACTTTAAAGGTGCAGATTATTAATGCAAACAGATCAGACCCGACTAATCAAACCTTTTTAGCCTGTCGCGTTGTGTTTTTCCCATTTTTACTAAAGATATTGGATTTAAGTGATTTAATTGGAAAAGTAATATCACAACGGTAGAAATTTTGATCTCCTAGGTATTTTATTTCAATGAAAAGACTCGTTTCAAGATTGTCAGCACATTCCAGAAGATGTACATTTAAATGCACACGCTTAATACTTAGCATGTTTTATAATAGAGGAACTGGAATACATGCACTTCTGCCTAAAAAAATTAAGCATTTGCGCAAGCAGCTCACAGCAACCTGATACAGAAGTATAAAATATTCTGATTAGTTTGAAACCATGAAAACTGTTCTTTTATCTTGCAGTACTTTATCATACTCAGAGTATTTATGCATGTTTGCTAATTCTTCTCCTGATGTTTCCAGCATCATCCTAATCCTTGTTTAAATGCCCATGATTCCACATATACAGCTTGAAATCTTGTGCAGCAACAGAAGAGCTTTTCTTTTTCTTCCCCTGACTTTTCTGATCTTACACCCAAAAGAGTCAAGATTTCTGCGAACAAATCACTTGATCACGTTTGTTTTTTGTTGGTTTGTTTTTAGATCCATTGCTCCCATATATCACAGCTAACATGACAGGACTGTCTCAAAGCCATCTAGGCACTGTGCTAGTGAGGTTGCACCACTTGCAGTTCTGATCAGAAGTTTCCATGCACTCAGCAGAGAAATCCCACGCTTTTTGTATCTATCAGCAAACATCTGGTTGGGTCATTTCATGCCTCTATTCCAAGATCCATACATTAAAACTTTACTAAAACTTGCAAATGCCCAGATCGACAACCATATTAGTTTGGGTGTATGTAGATAATTAAGCCTGTACACATTCTGACATCATTTTAATAAGGGCTGTCAGGTCTCTGTACGACCGGTGTCAGAGTCTGGTCCGCATTGCCGGCAGTAAGTCGGACTCGTTTCCGGTGAGAGTTGGACTCCGCCAAGGTTGCCCTTTGTCACCGATTCTGTTCATAACTTTTATGGACAGAATTTCAAGTTGCAGCCAAGGTGTTGAGGGGATCCGTTTTGGTGGCCTTAGGATTGCGTCTCTGCTATCCGCGGATGACGTGGTCCTATTGGCTTCATCAGGGCGTGATCTACAGCTCTCACTGGAGCGGTTCGCAGCCGAGTGCGAAGCGGCCGGGATGAAAATCAGTGCCTCCAAATCCGAGACCATGGTCTTGAACCGGAAAAGGGTAAAAGCTTAGAGCAGATCATTCAGCAGCTAAGTTCCTCCTCCTGCTGCCTTGATGTTCTCCCCACTGCTTTCTTTAAGAAAGTTTTGCCTGTCATAGCGTCTGAGTTATAATAAACACGTCCCTTCTGTCAGGTGTTTTCCCCCAGTCCCTAAAAACAGCAATTATCAAACCACTGCTGAAAAAAAACAATTTAGACAAACATCTACTCCAGAACTACAGGCCCATCTCAAACCTCCCCTTTATCAGTAAGATTATTGAAAAACCTGTGTTTCAACAATTAAACACCTTCTTAACAACGACCAGCCGCTTTGACGTATTCCAGTCTGGTTTCCGTGCTCACCACAGTACAGAGACCGCCCTTATTAAGGTGTTTAATGACATCCATATAAATACTAACTGTGGAAGAACCACAGTGCTGGTACTATTGGACCTCAGTGCAGCATTCGATACTGTCGATCACTCCATCCTGTTAGAACGCCTGGAGAACTGGGTCGGCCTCTCTGGTACAGCACTCCACTGGTTTAAATCCTACTTAAAGGACGGGGAATCTTTTGTATCAGTAGGTAACTTTACATCAGAAATGACAAAAATCACATGTGGGGTTCCCCAAGGGTCCATTCTAGGTCCCCTCCTGTTCAACATCTACATGCTCCCTCTTGCTCAGATCAGAAAAAACAACAACATCAGCTACTATAACTATGCAGACGACACACAGCTCTACATCACCATGTCACCAGGTGACTATGAACCAGTTCAGGCACTGAGTAAATGCCTAGAAGAAATCAATGCCTGGATGTGCCACAATTTTCTTCAATTGAATAAAAACAAAACAGAAGTAATAATATTTAGACCAATAGAGGAGAGATCAAAGGTTAGCACACAGCTTCAGCTGCTTCAGCTAAAAACCACTGATCAGGCCCGAAATCTGGGTGTAGTGATGGACTCAGACCTGAACCTCCAAAAGCATCTAAAGACAATTACAAGATCGGCTTTCTATCACCTGAAGAACATTTCCAGGATTAAAGGACTAATGTCTCAGCAGGATCTGGAAAAACTAATCCATGCGTTTATTTTTAGTCGAATTGATTACTGCAACGGTGTTTTCACAGGTCTGCCTAAAAAGTGGATCAGACAGCTGCAGCTGATCCAGAACGCTGCTGCCTGCGTCCTCACTAAGACTAAGAAAGTAGAGAACATGGACCCAGTTCTAAAGTCCTTACACTGGCTCCCTGTATCTCAGAGAATAGACTTTAAAATACTTCTGTTAGTCTATAAATCCCTGAATGGCTTAGCACCTAAATACATCACAGACTTGTTATCAGTGTATCAACCCTCCAGACCACTCAGGTCTTCTGGCTCCAGCCTACTCTGCGTACCTAGAACCAGAACTAAACACGGAGAAGCAGCATTTAGTTCCTACGCTCCACTTATCTGGAACAAACTTCCAGAAAACTGAAAAAAGTGCGGAAAACCTGAGTTCTTTTAAATCAAGATTAAAAACACATTTGTTTAGGACTGTTTTTGACTGTTCTAGTTAAACTGTTCTACTGAAACAGCATTAGTTCAACTTTTTTAGTCCAACTGTTTATTGATGTTCTGTTTTGTTTCTACATTTTATTTCTATTTGCTTATATTCTGTTTTATTTTCCTGTATTTTAATCATGTAAAGCACTTTGCATTGTCTCTGTACTGAATTGTGCTATACAAATAAATTTGCCTTGCCTTGCCTTGCCTTGCCTAGAGTGCCTTCTCCGGGTTGGGGAGGATGTGCTGCCCCTAGTGGAGGAGTTCAAGTATCTTGGGGTCTTGTTCACCAATGAGGGGAAGATGGAGCGGGAGATCGACAGGCGGGTTGGTGCAGCGTCTGCTGTGAAGCGGGCGCTGTACCGATCCGTTGTGGTGAAGAGAGAGCTGAGCCAAAAGGCCAAGCTCTCGATTTACCGGTCGATCTACGTTCCTACCCTCATCTATGGTCACGAGCTTTGGGCCGTGACCGAAAGAACGAGATCCCGGATACAAGCGGCTGAAATGAGTTTTCTCCGTAGTGTGTCTGGGCTCTCCCTTAGAGATAGGGTGAGGAGCTCAGTCATCCGGGGAGGACTCAGAGTAGAGCCGCTGCTCCTCCACGTCCAGAGGAGCCAGTTGAGGTGGCTCGGGCATCTGGTTAGGATGCCTCCTGGACGCCTCCCTGGTGAGGTATTCCCACCGGGAGGAGGCCCAGAGGAAGACCCAGGACACGCTGGAGGGACTATGTCTCTCGGCTGGCCTGGGAACGCCTTGGGATTCCCCCGGAGGAGCTGGCCCAAGTGGCTGGGGAGAGGGACGTCTGGGCCTCCCTACTGAAGCTGCTACCCAAACGACCCGACCCCGGATAAGCGGAGGAAAACGGACGGATGGACGGACGGACGGACGGACGGACGGACATTCTGACATCTTCAGATTTAGAGCGAGTTGTTTCTTTTTGTACCGGACGGCACATCTCAAAGAATTTGAATATTCTAAAAAAAAGTTACATATTTTTTTTGTCACGTATTTCAGAAGGTCCTTACAGATTCACTCCATGTGTAATGAATCTAGATATAGCTTCACTTTGAAATGAAAATATAATTAATTTATATAGTTAATTCAATTATGTAGTGTTCAAAGATAAATAAAACAGAATTAAATTAATAAATTTTGATGCTACTAATTTGAAGTTACGAAGATGTAAATCAACCGATGGTGCTAATTATCGAGTCCTTGACCGGTATCCAGGTAGTTTAGGAGTTGTTGGTGGGTGGTTTGCCCTCGTGCTGCTCTGTCCCTCCCTGGATCCGTTTCTTAATAATCGTCCTCCTTTTTTCCGATGATATTTTTAGCAGGAGCTGTCTGTACTGCACCACTCTGTGCTGAATCCTGCCTCGCCTGTAATTATCTGTGTGCCTGAGAACCCCTCTCTGTCTCTCCAGAGGGGTGAGGACTGATAGCTCTCTCACGGCTTCCCGCTGGAGTAATTAAAGGTGAACACTGTGTGACACCTGAGCAGGCTCTGGTGTAAATGAACAGTGGATCTGATTTAAAAAAGGATCAAATGTTGCCTCTGTTTAGCTTCATTTGTCTTTGGTTGCCCTTTTCTTACACTCTGGTTTATTTGCAGCAATCTCGTCTTAAGGTGTGTTTGATGGCAGAACCTTTTTGGTAGTTGCTCTTATGTTGTCTAGTGTACTAAGCTGCAAGATATTGTTCTTAATTATGGACCAAAGGTGGCAGGAAAAATAAACCTGTGCTGCTAGTCACCGCTCAGTAATGTTTTGGACTTTTTTATGTGTTGCTTGTAGTTGTCCTGATTGGGAGGTTTTAATTTTGGTTCATAAATTTGTTTAAAAGGTTAAACGTCAAAGGGAAAAGGCTACAATGCACCAAAAACTTAAATGGAGAAAGAGCTTGATGATATATATGGTCTGTAACCAATTTTAGGGCTTGACAATATTAAATTTAGCCCCGAACCCTTTATCATAAAGGTAAATTCATCAAACAGACCCATTAAGCAAATGTTGAAAAAATGTTCAATTATGAAACAAAATGATTGAAAGCTTGTTGATGTTTTTCAGGTTTATTCAGGAAATTGAGATTTCCTTGTTCTTCTTTGCCTAATATTTCATACTGAGTTAAATGGGGCAGACGTTCTTTCCTGCTTCAGTCTGTTTAATTCCCCCCATCATCTCTGCGTATATTTTCTGACCCTGCTGAAGCAACACACCCCCACAGCATGATGCTGCCTGCCACCACCGTGTTTTACCATGGCGATGGTGTTAGTTCTCCACTGTAAATGGGCCAAAAAAACTGTATTTTCATCATTATCTTCCACGTGTTTGCAGTGTCTCCCTCTGTCGCTTTTAGCAAACTGCAAACAAGACTTTTCATGTTTTTTTTCTTGTCACTCTAACATACAAGTGGAATTTTGCAAGTTGCACGAATGACAGCTAGTTGACGGATATTATTTTTACCCAACCTTGCTTTAAACTGTATCCCTGATCTGTCTGCTGTGCTCGTCGATCTTTATGATGCCGTTTGTCTATGATGTTCTCTAACAAACCTCTGAGGCTTTCATGGAACAGCTGGATTTATGCTGATATTAATATACACACAGCTAGACTCTACTAATTAGATGCTCCGAATGCAATTAGTGGTTCTGGATTTGATTTACCATAACCTCCTGGTGACGGTGTTGCCACCGAAACACACCGCAGCTTCCTGGCAACTTCATCAGCACGACACTGAGATGTGTAAATTCTCAAGTCTGGATGAAAGTAAAGGAAACATCTTTAAAGGATCCTAAACATGTCAATGTTCTTAGTCACCACCTGTGGTAAATTTGGGTAACGGCTTTTAAAGGCAGATTTTTCCATCTATTTTTAAAATATATTTCAACAATTAGACAAATAATTGTTTTTAATAAAAGTGAATCTATAACTTTAACCTTCAGTGTTTGATTTACCGATCATCACTGTCTTTAAAATGAGCAGGTTTGTGATTGGCTGATCACGGAGGGAAGACATATTGTCTAAGAGCAATTTAAAATTGACAGTTACAGGGTTTTCTCTACAGAGGTGTCCATCTAACTGAAACAGCAGATGCTGTTTTTATCTTGGATATGTTGAGGCATAAATAAAGCTGTTGTGATTTTCTTTTTGCCTGAAAACTCTGTTGTCTGGATGAAATCGTCAGTTCCAACTCTTACTTTGCCCGTTTTCTTGGTTTTTTACAGGGTAGCAATGTGGTGGAGGACCAAGACCTGCTGGAGATTGGAATACTGAACTCTGCTCACAGACAGCGCCTCCTGCAGGCCATACGGCTGCTGCCCAGGGTCAGTTACACACATAATTAACATATTCTGGGTTTATTGTGTCATTATAACATTAAAAATCCTGAAAGTTGATTATTTTTAAGGTTCATTCATCATTGGTAATTTTTTATTGGTTACTGTTGTTGTTTTTCTCTCTGACTCCACCCACCATCTTTTTCTCTGTTTAATTGTTTTGGCTTGTCCACTTTGTTGCATGAGCCGGAAACTGCCTGTCATGCCTTTAAGTCAACGAAATGAATCCCGCAAAAGAAGGAATTCCTCACGTTGCGCCTTTTGTTGGGCTAAACTATCCTGACACTGCAAGGCAACCTGACCCAACATGCTGTTTGCCAAAGGAAATAATTTAGACTTTTCAATATGAGAATCTGGACCTTGTTTTTGCTCTCTTGATTTAAAATTCAACAAACCTATAAGTCCGAAACATGGAGAACCAAACTCGCAACTTACAGGACTTAAAAGATGTGTTGCTGCATTAAAACTTGAGTTTTCCAATGTTGACTTTGAAAAAAGAACTTAAAAGTAAAAATGTTTATTCAAAAGTCCAGAAAGGTGGATCTTACAGCTTTTTTGCCCTTTAGACACTCTTAGGGTTTGAAGCTGGGTTCACTTTCAATTCAAAACGTAGCCTTGACACCTCTATTTCTTTTAAATTTCAATAGACAACATAAAGCCATTGCATTGTCATAATTTCTGCTCTAAGGCAGGGATTCTTCACTGGTGTGGCTATCAGGCCCACAACCACCCACTAATGACAATTTCTGACACATATTGAGGAAGTATTATAATTTCACAAATCTATTTAATGAAAATATAGTAGAAAAAAGCTCAACTCTTGGTATACTATTGCTCGAACCACTTGAAGTCTTAATGCAGCCCATGTGGTAGATGTATCCTGTTAATACCAGGTGATAAATATTCCACACATGCCAAGGATCAAATTGGAAATATTGTTTGTAGTGTTGGATTTTGTTCAATTTTACCTAATTGGTAATTTTACTGCACAGTGTCGCAGTGGGTAGTACTGTTGCCCTGCAGCAAGAAGGTTCAGGGTTCAAATCCAACCCTGGGTATTTCTGCATGGAGTTTGCATGTTCTCCCTGTGCATGCCTGGGTTCTCTCCGGGTACTCCGGTTTCCTCCCACAGTCCAAAAACATGACTGTTAGGTTAATTGGCTTCTCTAAATTGTCCTTAGGTGTGAGTGTGCGCGTGAATGGTTGTTTGTCTCTGTGTTGCCCTGCGACAGACTGGCGACCTGTCCAGGGTGTACCCCGCCTCTCGCCCGATGAACGCTGGAGATAGGCACCTGCAACCCCCGCGACCCCATGAGGGATTAAGCGGGTCAGAAAATGGATGGATGGATGGATTTACCTAATTGGGTTTTTGCTGCCAAGTTAAATGGAGTTTGCTATATAAATTCAGGCATCAAGGGAGTGATGATGGTAAAACAAAACCACCAGCAAGTGGCGACGCTGGAAAGGGAAGAATCCCCTTTTAACACTAAATTAGCTGCATTTTAATTCAAAACCAAAAAACATTAGTAACTTCTCCTGTTTTAACTGGGCTAGCTGTGCTTTTATGCATAAACATGAGATAAAGAAGCCCAACCACTGAGCATTAAAGACTCAGAATGTGTAGCTGTAGCGGAGCACCCACTATTCAAGCAATAACCATAAGACTGACAGAACAGTCAGTAACAATAATTTCTAGTAGACTCAGATCTTGTTTTCATGCAAAATAGGTAAAAAAGTGGAACTACTATTATAGTTTATGACTCTTGTTTAGCATATATAAACAAAAAGTATGCCTTCTGGTTCCATGTTTGAGGTCTGACCCAACACTTGGGAATAACAACTCGAAGGAAGCCCTGTTTAGTCTGAGATTTAAGTGTAGATTTGGAAAATCTCTGTTATTATAGGTTTTTAAATAAAGCTGATTTGCGTTGCTCCAAATGCCAAAAGGAGCACCAAGGGGCTGCACGCAGTGTGAAATCCCCAGTGATTTCATCAGTAAAATATGAGCCACAATAGGACAGGATGTACTAAGATTTACCAAACATAGAGTTAGTAAAGCCTAGATAAGTAAATGTTTTATAATCAGAGGTCTAGAATCTAAGAAACCGCTGGAAAAATCTACAAATATGAGTCTGTGGAAAGGTATGAATTTTGGAAATGGAGATTTGGCAGTAACCACTAGTGAAATTTCTTGCTCTAAATCAAGAAATAATGTGACTTGCAGCAGCCGTTACTGCGGTAAGTGAGCACAGTCAAATATTGAGGGTGTGCGAGTGAGGGTTTCAAAGTCAGATCAAAGAGGAGGAAAAGGGAGTCAGAGGAGTGTGAGCTCGGAGATAAACTCAGATCTCCAGTCAGCATTTTCTCTCCCCTCACTCACACTAAACTTTTCCAAATAGCGCAGGAGATGAAACCTTTTAACTCGGAGACGTGCCGTCGCACACATCCTGACTGTGAGAGGTGGAGGTTGTGGGAAGCTTTTCAGAACAAAACAAACTCTGGAGCTGTTTAGGCTGTCAGAATAAAGGTGAATGAATTATTAATTATCCGCTCCACTCCAAGCATTCTCCCTCTGCACACTAACCCCCTGCTGTTAATGTCACATTCAGCGCTACACCAAAAGCAAAGCTTGTTTACTTGGTTTTACTATAAAAATAAAGAAGCACTAACAAAGAGTTGCATTTGCAGCCCGGTGATTGTTTGGAAGTTTGTAGCACGAAGTGGAAAAGCTGCAGCAAAAAAATGATTTAACTTTCTGAGCTCTGCTGCACAGGAAAATTGTGCAACTATTAAGGATCATTTAAATTAAAGTTCAGGTTAAATTAACAGAATAAAACAGGTGGTCACCCTGTTGCAATATCTTTGCCTTAATATTGCCTTTTTTTTGTAATGTGCAGTTGATTTGTTGTTTTACCCCATAAAAGTGAGATTGATGATAGTGCCCATTAAATAATTGCTCGGTGTATTAAGTTGCAAGTTTTTATACCAAAAGAGACAGAAAAAAAACTGTGTGGGGGCTTCTGTCATGAATGTGCAGAAATTAGATGTAACGTCTCTGCATTTGGGGCCAGACCCCACTAGATGTCACTGTGGAGCTCTTTGTTCGCAATAATCAGTGGGAATTGATCGTTCTATATACAATATTGTAAAAAAGACTGATTCCCTTACCAATACAATTGTTAGAAACCTTTGTGCCTGTATATCTAAGTCTGCCAGAATACTGACAAGCTTGGCGCCCTGATATCGGGTGAGCGTGCCGGTCACGATCTTAGTAGACAGCCGTGGGGCACAAATCCTTTGGCCCCAAGCTCGGACTATCCAATCAAAATGCTGGAAATGCACACGTTACGTTTACGTTCTGCCGGAAAGTGTATGACCATCTAGGCAAGACAAATTTATTTGTATAGCACATTTCAGTATAAGTCAATACAAAGTGCTTTACGTGATTAAAGCATTGGAAAATAAAAAAAACTAAATAAAAGCAAGTACAAAAAAACTGTTGGAATAAAATGTAGGAAAATCTAAACAAAATAAAACATAGCAAAATGGAAACTAAAAGCAAATATTAATCTAGTGTTTGTTGTCCTTGCTAGCTCCAGGAAGGATTCATGTGAATCTTTTCTGTTCAATAAATTAACAATATGAGTGAGCCTTTATTTGTAATTTTATGTATAAAATTAAATTACATTTAGCTTATATAAAATTGATTAATTGAATTTAAAATTGATCAAAGTCAGGTTGTATGCTTCACAAAAAGATGTGTTGCTGCTAATAGGTGTTGGGTTTTTGTGCCCCACTCAACTTATCACGCCAGAGACGCCACTGCTAACCAAAGCTTGTAGTGTTTTCCCCAGATTTTAAATTGCGCATTTTGGCTTTTGAAGCCAGCTGTATTTGGCACCCTTTCTCCTTCCTGTCAGCTCTGACCAGCCTGTCCCTGCTGTAGAAAAGCATTCCCATACCCTGAAGCTGGCACCGCTGGGTTTTACTGTGTGAAGGGTCATTTGAAATCTTTGATTTAGCCTGAGAAAGGTTGTTTTGTCTCCCTCTGAAGGTGCGACCTGTGGGCTATGATGGCAACAACCCCACATCAGTGGCCGAGTGGCTGGAGTCTTTGGAGCTCGGCGACTACACCAAATCTTTCCTTGTCAACGGGTACACCTCCATGGAACTGGTCAAAAAGATCTGGGAGATCGAGCTGATCAATGTAAGTGAAACAACTCAGCGGTGCTGACAGAAAACGTCTCTTGAACAACGGCGGCCTGTCAACGGTGGCGCTGGGGCGCCGCCCCCATCGAACTTGGGGGAAAAAAAGCAGACAGCCAGTAAACATAAATCACGACGTTAAAAACTAATTATTGCATCTCTTTTCTGATAAAATGTGTCAAAATTTTTACTTTTCTGCAATCCTATTCTGTTTTGTGTTTATTTAGGGTTGTTTTTTTGTGTAGCTTTCCTAATTTTAATGTTTCAGTGCCGTGGGGCATCAGACAGATTAATGTCTGTAAACACTTGGCTTTCCTGTGACTTCTTGCTGGTCTCTCATTGGTTACTTAAAGATTCCCATTGAGGCGCAGCTTTGTGCACCCGTGGCCAATCAGGACTTGTTGTGTCGTCCTTTGTCCAATCAAATCAATTCATCATACGTGTTAATCAGAGTCCGAATGTCGCTTTAACACATGGATGCAAACAGAAGAGTCAGACAACGACAAGACGGGAGAAATCTGTGCAGTGATATAACAGTCGGTCATTTATTCACAAATTAATAATTTCATGAGGCTTTAACTGGAGGGGGATAAAAACGCTGGATTAAGGAATTTAGACAACATTGACCGGATTTAAAAAGGGAAGGCAGGCAAGTGATCTTCGACGGATTTATGTTCAAGAGTTTGTTGTTTGGTAACAATAAAGAATTGTATCAACAGCATCCAATGAAAAAATTCACCTGTAAACCCCACATATTGTGCTTTTATAGAGAAAGGGCACAACAACAGCAGTTATTCTCTGCACTAATGGTTCTGCTGAATCAGCAAAAGTCAATCCATGTTGGAAATAATCCAGAATAAAGCAAACACACTGCGTATTTTAGCAATATATATTCAGTAATAATATATAAAAGGTGCAACCCTCAGCTTTTGGGAGGATAAAGATGTACAGGTTCTGTAAGTAGCTTGCATAAACTCAACATAGGCATGGATGTCATAATCGTCTTTGGCCTTCGGTGATTTGTTTGAACAGTTCCTTTTTTCAGGCTGGAATTAATATTCAACATATAAATTCTTTTTAAAGAAACAATTAAATTAGCACATCTGGATTTATTATGGATTTTCTCCGGTTCACAGAGTCCAAGTTCTCCATACAGGCTCACATTTATACATACACCCTCACTAATACTTTGTTAAAATCCCTTGGCAAGTTGTGAGTTGATTACTCACACAGTGTCATTACTGATCAACTAGTCTTTGATTAGCCTGCAGTATCCGATCCCTACCTTGCTCCTTCAAACCTGATGAGATATCATGCGTCTGTCTGCTTGGAGCTGCTGTGGCCCTCCAGAGCGGGGTCCGTCTGCCTTTGCTGCTTTTGGGCGCTGCGTGTTTCAGGTCTACTACCTTCTCAGTGCACCTCCTGGTGACAAGCTCACACTTAACACAACAACACTTATTTTTAAACGTATCCCCCCTCCCTAAAACACACTCACTCCTAAACAAACCAACGCCAAAGTAATCCAAGAGGTTCAATGCAGAAGGTCATACAAACACAGCTTAGTACTGAATCAATGTGGCCTTCCTACTCTGATGCTGGATTGTCTGGATTTAATAGTCAGTCTCACAATTAGGATTCTGTCTTGAAATAACCTGTTGGTAGAGCAAATCTGCCCTGGCACATGCAGGCAACCAGAGATGCTGCAACAGGAAAAATGCTGCAGAGGAGAGACGACATCCATCGGTATCTGCACATGCTCAGTCCCTGTTGGCGTATGCTAACCTGAGCGGATGGGAAGATTACCTGTGTGGGAAGGATGCCTTTCAGCGCTGAATACCCACTGGGCCTTTCTCATTACTGTGCAATGTGTGCTGACAATGCAAACAGAGCGTGTGCAGCGACGCTGGCCTATCATTACTGTGTAATGCTCTAGTTCTTTAGCACTTCTGTTGAGCTCTGGTGATGTAGTCGCGGTTTGTTATTCAATGTTTAGGACACAAAATCTTCAATGGAGCTGTGATTTACAGCACCTTGATCCCATCTGATTTACGGGGGCCCTTTGATGCCGAAAGTTTAATGAAATCATGCCCGACTGCATGGGACGGCACGGCTGCTCGGCTGATTTGACTGAGAGAGATGGAAAGCAGAGCTTAAAGTGGTGTTTTTCCTTCCCAGCAGTGGATAAAGTGATGAGCGATCAGCTGGAGGAGGTAGAGAGGGAGTTATATAAGCATGTGGGATGCAAAATGTTTCATCGCGCTGGGGATATCGCCCACTCACTGCGCTGGTGCTGCTGCTGCTGCTGTTTCTACTCGTCTGAATGCATATGTGACATAGGGAAAGTGTTAATACATCCTCGGGTTTACGTGTGCAATAATGATCTCATTCCTGAAACACAAATTCAGCTGTACGCCCGTCATCTGCAAATTCTCCATGCTCTCATTTATGTGGACGCTGTAAAATAGGATCGCTTTCAGTTGTAGTCGGTGTTCGGCAGCTAGAGGGTGCAAAAGTATGCAGCATGGAGACAGGTTGTGTGAATGTAGAGTTTTGTTTTTCAGAACTAAGATAGCTTTTTATCTCAATGGCCAAAATGGTCTGAAAATGAAGAGAAACCTCCATGTTGCAGGACTGAATGAAATCGGTTCAGGTAAACTGACTTGCTGATGCTCTTCCTTGTTTGACGTTGTATTACCACGGTGTCCCAAAACCAGTCTGAGATTAACATTGTTGGATGTTTGTTAATAGGGTTCTAACTATACCTCCACATTGATATATCAATTAAAAGAGCAATTGTCCAATTACATCGATGCCAAATGAAAATATCAATCCATACACTTTTATTTTGAAATTCAGTTATGCGACAACAGTGATCTATTATTATCACTATTGATATTATTTTAATATTAGAAGAATGCTGTTTTTCATTTTAATACCTGATACATGCAGCATATTTTTTTTGTGTGAGTTGATATTAATGTAAATAATATTAGACGGCCAGATGATATCACATATCGATAGCATCGATTGAAAATCATGATACTTTGTGATATCGGCAAATATCGTATCTTCATCCAAACAAGTCAAACAAATCATCGTAATGTGATAAAGCTGCTGACTTACGCCCCTATTAGTAAAGGGAATCTGACGCCTTTTTTCCCTGTAAAAAGTCACAAACCTTTCCAGACTTAAATTCCCAGACTTCTTAGGCCTTATTGAGTCCATTTTTGTATAAATCTAACATTCACAGAGCTTATGGCTGATATTTCTACAGTGGTTGGGCATTAAATACAGAAGATGCAAACATTGCATAAACGACAGACAGATTGATGGCTGGATGGATGGATGTAAAATTGCATTAATAGGGATGATGGAGAGGGAGGGACATCGCTTTTAAGTAATAGGAGGAGGGATAAAGATGAATACATTTACTCTAATCTCTTTTTCCAACATTATCCAGACCAGAAAAATACCAAAATCAAATTCTAGACTCTTCCAGACTGCTTACAGGATGCTTTTCCATGGTATGCGTGAATGTGTGTGGGATTCATTTTAGAAAGGTCAAAGTGTCTTGATTAGAAACATGCAGTTAGTTTCCCTGATGATGCATGATAAAAGTATGGTGCTAATTTTGGAGGAAATGGCCATTAGCTTTCCGTTACTTGCCTTTGAAAGAATTCATTACAGTTAATGACAAACATAGAGGAGGCGTTATAGCAGGGGTGTCAAACTCATTTTGGTTGAGGGGCCGCATACAGCTTAATCTGATCTCAAGAGGGCCACACGAGTAAACTCATTGCAAGATTAAATAGAACTAATAAATGTGGACTTGTTGTTGATTTTTATATTAAATTAATTTCACTTTTACACAATATATTATGAATAACCTCAGCGTTTATAAGAACAGTATGTGCAATTTCAACAATACTTTTACTCAGTTAAACATTTACTTAAGTGCATTATGCATAAGAACTGATCACAGTGATCGTACAATGTTGAAAAACATTTATTCACATTTTTTGGAACTTAAAAACACTGTCCTGCATGACAAAATACATCAAACAGATAAAAATTAAGAAATTATTTAAATTTTTCCACACCTGAAGCTTAATCTGCTGATTAAAACACAGCGCCCCTCGTGGACAATATAGGAACTGCGGATTTTCAATTAAACGGAGTACATGTTTTTTTCAATAATTGTTTTATCATTCTCTTCCTGTTATCGCCTCTTTCTTTCACCTTTTCTTTTTTTTCTTCTTGTTCTTCCTTTCCTCTCCTACTTTCCCATTGTAGTGTCCATATAATTTGAGATAATCCCCGCATGAATCATAATAAAACTATTCACATTCATAAATCAAGCGGAGCACTATGGCAAAAGCAGTACTGCTCCACTTGTGAAAGTAAAATCTGATGAGCTCTTATTGGTATTAAGACAACAATTCTTATTGCCACATTGCCAGACAGGACACTGGAAAAAAAAAATAAAATTTTTATAATGATAATGCATTTAGCCACCGGGCCGGACTAAATTGTTCGGCGGGCCGTATGTTTGACACCCCTGCGTTATAGGATAACTACCTTAAGTTACAGAGCATACAGACACATTTTATATCCACATGGAATCACAGGAGCTCCCAGACTTTTCAGTCTGCGGCCCCCGAAATAATAATGCCAGAGACTAGCGACCCCCTTTTGGGTGTAATTTTATGAGAACAACAAAGCGCCGTCTTCCCCCTGTGATAAGATAAGGAGGCTGAACAACATGTAAAGTTAGATTTTGGTATCAGTTTTACAAATAAAAACTACCTAATGTTTTTAGTACATCAGCATTAAATTATTATTAGTATTAGGGCTTTGAAACGATTGTGACCTTATTTGCATAATATGACGTTATTTATGTTATATATGTTATTTATTCTTTTACACAATATTATGATTTTATTCTTATAACTTCCACAAAGGTAATCATCGTATTAGAGTCAATGTAAGTTAAAGAAAATAAATTATTGGCCATGAAGGATCAAATTTCCACAAAAAAAAACTCAGATATTTTGAGATTAATTAACATATTTGTGAGAGGAAAAAAACCTGAATGTTCTCTGATGTCGAAAAGTTGTAAAAATCCAAGAAAAAACATTTCCCACGATTAAAGGCATGCATTTGCTATATTAAAAATAGCATATTATCTATCTCTCCTCACGACCCTCCCAGGGGTCCTGAACACGGGAAAGGTTGCGTCAGAAATAGGATCTTACCTCCAGCTTTGTTTGGGAGTAAGCCACCGCCCACTCTTTAATCTATCCTTGTCTAAGTAGACTCATTACTGCATTAAAAATACTCCTCGTCTCCAGGCACGTTTCAACATAGCTTCTAGTTCTTAATGTCATTTAAGGGAATTCTTCTTCGGTTAAAATCTGTTGCTGAACTCTAAGGAAGATGTTACAAAAAAGCAAAAATTAGTGTTTTAGCGAAGGATATAAAATCTAAAGACTGCAGATGTTTTTTTTCAGAACATCAATATGTTCCTATTGATTGTGGATGCAGGGGAGTAGTGTGTGTTTGCTGTTCAGAGTGAACTCCAACAAGGCCACAGCAGCACAGTGGATAGCTGCAGTGCTCTCTGGGGTGATGAGGAGGTCACCGCTGAACCCCAAGGAGATGCTGCACAGAGATGCTGGCAGGAAACAAGATGACACAGAAAAAAAATCAGAGAAATTCTTTCCTGGAACACAAAAAAGAGAAAGAATCCCGAATTACCAAAAAAAAAAAAAAAAAGAAGTTTGACTCCTGCTTTCATGTAATTGCCAAGGGCAACAGATGCTGCTGCGTTCACGGAGACGGGAGAGGACCCTGTTGTTTAAGCTGGGATGCAGCTCTGTGTGTGTCCTTGTTACTGGGCACATATGTGCCGTCCTGCTGTTTGGTGGATTAGGTTTAAAATGCTGCCTGTTCCCACACATTCACAGACGACACGGTGTGCACCTTCCAGCTGACCAGTAATCCAAAGGTTAGCCTTCACCGCCAAAAGATGTTTGTTGGAGTCTTTATGCCTGTTTAAAATAACTGCAGGGGGCTTTTTTGTTCAAAAAATACTTTGAATAATACTGAAGCTCTATAGTAAAGGTTAAAAAACATCAAATCTAAGACAGTATTTGTCAGTTTTATAAGGAGAATGGGGGATATGAGTGATAAAAATGGGGATGAAAAGTATTTAAAAAGCACTTAAGAGTGTTTTTAGCTTTAAATCGGTTTAGGAGCGTACAAAAAATATACTTTATTGCCGCTCAAAACATTTTTTTTTACTTGTTAATCTCAGTAGCTATCTGGCCACAAAGGCAGTTGAAATTAACTTTCAAAGACTGTTCTGTCATTTATTTTATAATTTGAATATCTTGATAGTTAAAACATTACTCACATAAAATGATTTGTAATAAATGTTCAGAAACTAAAGGTAAAATTTTAATATTTAACCTCTGGAGTTTTAAGGTATAGTTTGGGTATACAGAGAAATAATGAATTAAAGGAGCAAATATCTGTGATAAAATGTGTGTCAAGAGTTACTATCACATGTTTAGATGCTGGGATCCATTAGTAGCTGTTTTCATTTTATTCATTTAGCTTATTTAAAACAATTACAGTATGCCTCACTCTGATTAACACGAAAGCCATATAATGTCGTACATTTAAGGATAGACAGTAACGCTAAACAGTTTAAAGTAACCGCATTTTTCAGATTCAGCCCTAATTTGTTGCTTACTTCCCAATCATTTCTACATGTTTATCCTTAACCATGAGTGCATGTGTGGGACCCAGTGATTAACCCCTTAAAGACATGTCGGGGATTCATGAGTCTCCGTGTTTTGTGATGATTCTGTGGTGAAAACATCAAGAAAATGGATAAATCATTTTTTTTTTTTGTTCAATCAACCGAGGACCCAAGGTACAAGAACCACATCTGTATTCCCTCCACTATCTGCCAGTTTCTTTTTCAATAGTTTTTTGAGGTTTAGTCTTTAGTTTTTAAATGTCTAGATGATCTTTCACCTTTTGATCTCAGAGCTTTTGCAGCCATATATCCCGAGTATTTCTCCAAGATCTCTAGATCAAAAGCTTTTAGTTTTTCCACGGACTCAGAAACTGATCAGAGGGGAGAGTGAGAACGTTTTCAGCCGCAGGTTCAAGGATCTGGAATAGTTTCCCTCGTTCTCTGTTGTCTGTTGGATCTTTAAATGATTTTAACAGGCTTTTAACTCCAGAGAGCACGACCATTAGGCCAGACATTGTGCCTTCTTTGCATTTTATTGCTGATTTTATTTCTTATACTGTCAACCTTGTATTGCTTACTGCGCTTGTATTATTATTATTAGTATTATTAGTATTATTTTAGCTCCTATGTAGGCCTACATGGACAGAACTTTGGCTTTTAAAGCACTTTATAAATAAACAATGGCGATGAGGATTTGAGTGGAGGAATCGGGTCAAAAGGGAGTTTCTAAATCGACGCGTGTTGTAGAATAAAAGGCAGAGATCTTTGCATCTCCATCACTGATTCAGTCAGAGTTCAAATGTAGCGGAGCCTGGGATTATTGTATGTAGTTTTTACAAACGTGCTAACCTGCAATTATGCTGCACAATCATAAGGCTTGGATCAAAAATCTAGAGTTTTATTGTCATTATGTAACCCTAATGAGATTTTGGTGAGACAAAGGCTCAGAAGCCACACAAATACACACATAACACACAGACACAAAACAAGACGTGATGTTAAAATAATAGAATGCACCTACAACACTTCAATAGAAGCTAAAAGTGAGCAAATAGTCCTTAGTGTCTGATTTATGTGCTTGATTAAAAAAAGAAAAAAAAAGACAGGTAGCAGTCACTTTAGGGAACCATGTAATTTACTGTGCAATTGCATGAATGTGTCAGACAGAACACTCCCTGAGAGGTTGAGAAGTGTGCAGACAGTCATTTTGAATATTCAAATTAATTGATGGTATTAGACAAACATTACCGGAGAAGTTAAGTGTGCAAACAGTCGGTAACAAAAACTTGATCTTAAAGTTAGAGAACTGTGTAATTTGCATAGCTGTCCCAACAAACACTCACTGAGAAGCTGAAATTGTGAAATGGACATTAGCATGGGAGAGACAGTGTGAATAATTCTCAATCGGATCAGGAACCAGTGGAACCAGTAGGCTCCAGGAGTTTTTGTTTGAAGTTCCTAACTTCCTGTAACATTAACATGTAGCAGGCAGTGTTTTTCCTTCCTATGCTGTCTGCTTAGTGAAAGCACCTCTGGTCTTTGATAAAGTAAAGCTTTTGCAATACTTTCCAGTATTCTTACATAAAAATGAGACCATTATAAGTCATTATACAACTTTTTCTCCTTTAAATATGACGTGTATCCAGTTTGGCTCAACTGAAAACAAATCTCATAGATTTGTAGTTTTTCCAAGGCAGAGGCAGCAAATTGTGATTGTGAAGGACTCCTACCAACAAAAAGGTGGTTCATCAGTAAAAGGATGTGCTCTCTTGCCTCTGGTTGAGTTATATTTCTGTTAAATAACGCAGGATACATATTAGGTTTGAAAGGGGAAAGAGTTCTGGAGGGATTTCTTTTACCGTCTCTTTTTGGAGGCTCATTTTAACAGCAGTCTGTCCTCTAAATACATGTTTAAATAATCCCTCATTTAAATGTGGGCAAACAGAATGAGCGCAGGGATGCTGCTGTTCAGTGAAGCTATTTTAGGAGCAGAGATGCCTTTGTGTTTTGTTTCAGAATTAGGACACATAAACTCAGGTTTGCACAGATTTAGCCCCAACAAATACCTTAGTGAATTTGTAATTTGAGCACAAGGGAAAGATTTGTGTCTACAAAGAGATCCCGCAGAGAAAACTTTACTGGGTCTGACGATGTAAGTAAGCGCTATTAATGTAATAAGAGTTTATGTTAGATTAAAATTGTGTTGTTTAGTAATAAAACCTCCTAACTTAGGACCAAGAGACAACAGGGTGAACTGAGTGTTTACTTTAAATCATTTTTGTCTTCGCTAACTCTAGAAGCAATGTACGTTAAGTTTGATGCTTTACCGAAAAACTAACTTTTCTAAACAATAACACAATCAATGCAAATACTGACGTTTATAGGAAATGACGTAGTGGAGTAAATTAGATAATCTAGAACCACAAAAGAAAATGTATTAAACCATAATTAATAATTCATAGTAGATTAGATCCGTTTAGATTAGGATTTTGTGCCCTCTGTTTCAATTTAAGATAACAAATTACTTTGTTGTCCCAGAATGGGGAAATTCAGGCGTGACAGTGGCAAAGACACAGAGCTGCACACAATTTTTATTAATGGAAAAAAAAAAGCTGATCTATTCTAAAGTTGGTTCTAAAGCAACAGAGCATGAGCTTTATCAGAAAGGCCAATATCAAAGTTTAAATAAACACCAGAGTAAGTATGGCACAATTACGAATAATGCGGCATATTCGGGTAAAAAAAGCTGAAAAATTAAAGTTAAACAGTGAAAAAACAGCAGTCGTTTTCACAGAACAATATGAGATAATATGCAGTAATATTGGCTCAGATTTCGTCCTTCTAGATGTATAAACCAGAAAGATTCATGAACTTGGCAGTGTGGCAGCACACTGGATATTATTCTCTTTAAACTGAGTAGAAATAATAAATATTTGGTCATCAGAACCGAATGAATAAATCCTTTCTCATGTAATATAACATATTCTTCTTTATTTGTAGTACATAACATTGAAATGTGTCCCCTGCATGCCCGGGGAGATTTCTGGAGCTAAGGGCCTTGCTCAGGGACCCAGAGTGTCAGACTGTGGGATTTGAACCAGGAAACATGCAGCCTTGCAAGGACACAAGTGCCCATCTCCACCCACTAGGGCACCACCACCCTTTTCTTGGCTTCCTTCACTGCACGTAAATATAAGTACAGTTGTTTAAGATGTCGTTGGGTGTTTTTCTTTCTTTTTTTCTGTGGAGTTGAGGTATTTCAGGTTTTAGTTTTTCCCCAATCTAATTTAATAGTGAATTTCCCTCCGTATAAATAGTAAACACAATACAACCGTATGAGTCAGCTGTTCCGATCACAAATGTCCTGATTTAGATGTCAGCTATCTCCAGAATAATTTACTGCGATGCTTGAAGGAAGCCTTTCTTACTGTGTTAAAGCCAGGAAAAACTCCAATGTCCAATCAAAGAAGTAAGTCAGTCCATCTTTTATAGTTAATCTGGGTAATAGTAGCGACCAAATCTTGCATGTAAGATGTCAAATTTCCTCTACATAGAGCCTTGGAAACTGTAAGGTGCGCAGAAATATATTTACATTGATTAGAATAATAAAGAAAATGAACATAATGTGGTCTACAGACATCTTTTCTCTCTGGCGCTGTTACAAATGATCACATACCCATGCATATTAATTTTCCTGCAGTACTGCAAAGTGCATGCACGTCGTTTTGTGTTCCACTTGGTGGCGCTGCTGCCCCGCCGTTCAGCCCAGACCTTGTCTGGAGGTGAGAAAGCACATAACAACTCTATAAGGGATCCGAATTGCTCTCAATTAAAGCAGGTCCTCTGAGGACGAAGAAGCCAGGCAATTACAAACGGATTTGATTTTGGAAAGATGCGTTCACGGTGGTGAAGTGCAGATAGTTTCAGGCAATTCCCCTAATGTTTTCCAGATGAGTGCATCCTGGTAGCAGAGAAGAAACCTTCAAGTGTCTGTTGTGTCCTCGGTTACCTGCGTGTTGTTAAAAGAAAAAAAAGAGCTTTTCTGCGGCCCCTTTTTGTTTCAAGCATTTCAAATCCCGCTTGTACTTAACCAACATGTCAGTCGTTTCACTGAATATGATGATGAGGTTAAGGATGAACTCGTACAGAATCAGACTCAACATTTTGGGACAGAGAAAAAGCTCTTGAGTCATTTTGTTTGTGGTTTATTAGCCTGAAAAGGAAAATCTGTATAGAAATCCCTATAAAAGGTTGATTGGCTCTATTTTCTCTTGTGTGCATAGTGGCACATTAATATTTCCAACTTTTGTTCTCGTGGGGAAAAAGTGTAAAAGCCTTTCGTCAGCCTGCTGAGTGGCGGTGCATAGTAACATGTCGGGGAGGGGCAGGTCTTTCCGGTGAAAACTGAGCGGTTCTGGCACTTTTGTGGCGTCGCACTAAAAAGTAACAGGAAACCTTTGCAGTTTTCAAACAAGACTCTTATCCATGCCTAATTTTCATTCACCAGTCAAATGTTGAAGTTTCATGTTCAGAGGAAACTTGCATGGGTTGATGTTTTCCCCCCCCAATATAAGCCGTTTGCCATCTTTGGTGAAGAATTCAAGCAAAGATTTTCCTCCTTCATTCCTTCCTCTTGCTTGTGAAGACTTGGAAATGCGCTCATATTGTGTTGCGTGGGCGTACGAGTGTGTTATTCACCTACAGGGCCGGACTTGTACCTGCATTCCCCTCTTTTATGAAACCCTTTAACCCTTTAAGACTTTTAGTTGTTTTTAAGAAAGACCCGCGGAGCAACAGGCTGTGGGTTTGTTTTCTGTACAAGCGATCAAAATCAAAACTGAAAACGGTAATCAGAGTTCAGTTGTTTTTTTTTATGTCATTTGTACTTGGTTGCCATGACAGCTACTAGTTACCATAGAGACAGTGCGATTGGTTTAAGTGATCTAGAACGTGTTTGTGTGTATGTGCACAGCGTTGCATTTTCTTGACATGATTCCAGGTCCTCTGTATGTGAGATTTCTTTGCTTACCGCCATTTCTGTCACCTCTCCAAGTGGACAGATTGTCCCACATCCCATCACCAGATGGTTGGACACCGCAGGATCACATACCTCATACATCCCACACCTCTGCGCATCCATAACTTAAGCGAGTTTAGCTCAGTGCTCACAAGTTGTCCCAACCACCACAGACGAATAACGGCGATCGTGTGCGTTCAAACATGCGGGCACGCAGGATTTCTCCACTGTGGAGTCAGAGGTAGCTTTTGTTAACATCTACAAAAGGCTAAACAGGTTCGCGTTTAAAGGAAATGGTAAGGGATGTTAACGTAAAAGCAGGCGATGCTGTTATTTACATTGTCTCTTCTGTAGCTGATATGGTTCGGCTTAGAGCAGAGTTGGACAACTCCGGTCCTCAAAGGCCAGCGATCAGCACACCTGCATTTCCTTCAGCCTCTCTCCTCATTCTGCAAAAGCCTGCTGGTGACTCACGCCTTCAAATCAAACAGGGAAACATTTTGAAGTGGCAGGGCACTAGTCCTTGAGGACTGGAACTGCACCCCTGTGGTTGTGAGGTAATATAGTTCATAAAACGTACCAGAGACCAGATTTCAGCACTTCCAGTTGGATAATTATCATTTACGGATTAAATGGTTGTGAAACACCCTTTTTGTGGTCAGAAGTCCGTATTTCCAAGTTAGAAGTGAGAAAATCATCTGAATCTGACGTTTTAATCCAGTTCCAATAAGGCCGCCTTGTCTATAAAATGTACTGAAGGTTGCAGGAATAAACACATAACCGTTCATGAATTGTATTTGGTTAAATGTCTCTCTTGTTGTGTCTCTGCTCTGTCTTCTGTAACCCCGAGTCGGTCGAGGCAGATGATGTTAATGGGGAGTTTTTCTTTCCGCTGTCGCTTCATGCTTGCTCAGTATGAGGGATTGCTGCAAAGCCATGGACAATGCAGACGACTCTCCCTGTGGCTCTACGCTTCTCCAGGAGTGAATGCTGCTTGTCGGGACTTTGATGCAATCAACTGGTTTCCTTATATAGGAACATTTTTGACCAATCTGTATAATCTGACCCAATCTGTATAATATGATTGAATTTGACTTTGTAAAGTGCATTGAGATGACATGTTTCATGAATTGGCACTATATAAATAAAATTTAATTGAATTGAATTGAAAATAAATTGGCCTTACACATAGTACTTCTGTTTGAAACATGCTCCCTTTGTGTTTGCATGCATAGAATAAAGGTAAATACGCTTTTTAATTGGCTTGTATTGCTAAAAGCAGTAACAATGGTCAATTACCAAATGCCTCTGGTTTTCCGACCTGCAACTGATATAAAATAAATCGGTGGATAATGCAGCAATATTCAGTCGTTGTCTTAGGACTTTTGATTGTTTGTGAATCTTACTATTATGCAGATGAAACACAGTTTTAATATCGTATTGTTGATGCTTAACACTTGGTTGTAGTAAATATACTTTTGGAGGAGGTTCCAGGCTCCCTTGTAAACTGGAGTTTTTTTATTAGCATTAAGTGTTGTGAGGAAGATTAGATGAGGAGTCATGTTCTATGTTTGGTTCAGCCTACTGGATCACAGAAGCAGACCTTGTAAAGCTAGAAATAGCTGGAATGACATCCAGCTTCGTAGGTTGACTTCCATCTGAAATGTCAATAGATACCGTTTACCTTTAAACTTGTGCACATGCTTTTTATAAGGCATCACATGTCTTCTCTTGTTTACCTGATTCTCCAGTTTAAATCAATTCAGCACCTGGATAATCCAACCTTTAGGAGTAGAGAAAGAAATCACGACAGCATTCTCAGTAATAAAACTCTGACGCACCTCAAGCTTGAAGGGACGTGGTAAAAAAATGTTGTTGATCAGATAAAGGGGGGTGTTCAGCTTTCTGAGCTACTTCCTGTCCATTGCCCAAACATGCGTCTATAACGCAACTGATGAAACCTTGAAGCACAGAAAGTACTGATGACTAATAAAGACGAGACTGATGAGAACCAATTTTACAACATTCCTTTTAAGGTTTTAAAAGGATTTTTAGGCTTGACAGGCTCAGATCCTTCATCATCAGGTCAGACACTAAGTCTCATGTTTTCCAAATGAGTGAACGCCACACATAAGGCTCAGTTAGGATCTTTTTCTTTTTATCAGTGATGCGTTTAAGTGTAAAAGAAAAGAAAAGAAAATGCATTTTTAATGGAGAGTTTGATATTGGCTTAAAACAGGAAGTCAAACATATTAAAGCAATGCTTTTTTTTCTTTTTTTTAGGGTTCAACTCTGTCGGTCATATGGCAAACTGGAGAATACACAGAAGCTGGTGTTATTAATGTTAAGCTAAAACACTAACTTAAGTCTAATCATGTGGTTTTTGATTTGAAATATAATTAAATTAAATCCAGTTTAACTGCAGAGCTGTATGAGATGGACTGCTCTCTCTCACATCAACGTTGCTTCATATAAACAAACATTGATCCCTGCTCACAGGCTGCCGAGGGCTCCTGAAGTATAACTATTAATAAAAGCATGACGAGGCTAATGCATAAATGTAAATCAAAACGTTTGCAAATATAAAGTTGAGCATAGCTGTTATCTTTTAATTTTGCAGGAACAAAAACATTATATATCCTATAAAAGGGTGCACATTAGACTTTTAGGTATGCAAAACACTAATTATTTTAAACATGGCACGTTTATTTTTATTGCACATTTGAGTAGCAGGGCAATTCAAAGCACTTTACATGAACAGAACATAAAAGAAAAACAGAGAAAAGTAGATTAGTGGCAAAAAAACAGGTAAGTAAAAGTCAGACTACAAACCTAAACTAATAATGTTTAATTAAAACGTTTATTAGCAACTCTAAAAAATAGACTTTTAACCTTGATTTAAAGGAACTCAAGGTTTCTGCAATCTTACAGTCTTCTAAATGTTTGTTCCAGATTAGTGGAGGATAAAAACTAAACAGTGCTTTTCCATGTCTGGTTCTGGGTATGCAGAGTAGGCTGAAGCCAGAAGTCTTTGTGGTCTGGAGGGTTGATGCACTGATAACAAGTCTGTGATGTATTTAGGTGCTAAGACAATTAGTGATTTGTAGACTAACAGAAGTATTTTAAAGTGTATTCTCTGACATACAGGGAGCCAGTGGAAGGACTTTAGAACCGGGTCCATGTTCTCTACTTTCTTAGTCTTAGTGAGGACGCGGGCAGCAGCGTTCTGGATCAGCTGCAGCTGTCTGATCCACTTTTTAGGCAGACCTGTGAAAACACCGTTGCAGTAATCAATTCAACTAATAATAAACGTATGGATTAGTTTTTCCAGATCCTGCTGAGACATTAGTCCTTTAATCCTGGAAATATTCTTCAGGTGATAGAAAGCCGACCTTGTAATTGTCTTTAGATGCTTTTGGAGGTTCAGGTCTGAGTCCATCACTACACCCAGATTTAGCTCGAGGGACCATGTAGGCATTGATTAGGAGGGGACCCAAGATGGACCCTTGGGGAACCCTGCATGTGAATGTTTGTGGTATCTGATGTAAAGTTATCTATTGTCACATAAAGTTCCTCTCCTTTAAGTAGGATTTAAACCAGTGGAGTGCTGTGCCATAAAGGCTGACCCAGTTTTCCATGCACTCCTATTGAATAGTGATCAGTAGTGTTGAATGCTGCACTGATGTCCAATGATACAAATAGTCTTAGTCAGGCTTTTTAAATGGATACCTCTACCCCAACTTTTCAAGGGTTTTACTTTATTGGTAGTTTTTGAGTAATGGAGAGAGACAGCTCTGCAACTTTAGTCTATTTTCTTAAACCAAACAAACTTATTGTTTTATTTTACTGTATGTAGTATATTCTTAAAACAGAACCATGTATTCAGAATGAATAAAAAAATATTTTATTTTTATACTTTTTTAAAGAGAAGTCTGGATCTGTCAGGATCCCTCTCTGTAGCCTTTATAAAAGAGTTTGGACATCAGCCTCTAAATCTCTGATTGGAGCATTTCTACCATAATTGTGCGCCACACCTGTTCAATTTGCAGTCTTTCAAAGTAAAAGCTCTTATCAGCTGAGCACAATATGAAAGCACAGCTTGGCTAATTCCTCGTGGAGAATTGTTGGAATAACTTGAATTATCCAGGAATAGTTTGACATTTTCAATTCCAGTTAATTGAAATTAAAAGGAAATGTGGACCAGAGGTTTTACAACCCACATTCTGCAGCTTACAATACACAGTGCTGTACAGATTTCTCCAGTTTTCATCACGTTTAAATATTTCAGATCATCAAACAGGCTTGAATATCAGACACAGATGAGCTCCATAGAACTAAGGGAAAAAAGCTCAATAATGCACGCACATTTAAAATCAGTCTTTCACGTTGCTCTGGAGCATTTCTGGCTCACTCTTCTTTGACGATTTGTTTTAATACAGCCACATTGGAGGATTTTTAGTATGAACAAGCTACTTAAGGTGAGCCTGGACTTTAACTAGCCATTCCAAAACCTTGATTTGGTGTTTTTAGAGCCAGCCTTGCTGCTGTGCTTTGACTCCTTGTTGCACAGCAGCATAACCAACATGTTCTTGAGCTTAAGATTACAAACTGACTGCCAGACTTCAGAAGTTAGGGAAGATTACTTATTAAGACATGTCCACCATGTCCGAGGATTTTATCTTGTTCTCTTTTTCCTCTCCTCCATTTTTGTCACATTTTCTCCCCTTTAGCATTTTTCTCATGTTCTTCTCTTCTAACTTTCTGTTTTTTGTGTCCAATGTAGCACCTTTTGTAAGCAGGTAATAAGATCTCACCGAGTCCAGTCGCATGACTCTTTATTTTACTAATACAAACTAGCAAAAAATGCTTTTCCCTTATATGGAACTGGTGGAACATTCTTCCCATGGTGCCAACTTTAACAGTTACAACTAAACCTCCAAAACATAATGTAAGCTTAGCATAAACTACATACATAAACAACCCCTTTTAACACAAAACTAGGACGACATGTCAATGTTTTCCCCATTCTAACATTACCCAGCAGCCCTTGTTGCCACTCAAGCCTCACGGGACGTTAGAACGTGAAATAGGCCCAAAATAATATCTAATAAATCTTTTTGCATATATATATATATATATATATATATATATATATATATACACACATATATATATATATATATACACACATATATATATATATATATACATATGTATATATATATACATATGTATATATATATACATATGTATATATATATATATATATATATATCAAGCGGAGTACAGTGGCGAAAGCATTAATGTTTGGCTCTCTTCGGCAGTAAGACAACAATTCTTAATGTAACACTGCCAGACAGGACATGTTAAAAAAGACCAGCTTGGTTTGGATAGTAGTTTTTTTTTTCTTTAATAAAAATTATAATTTTATAACTGCATTTTGTATTGACTCTGATTATTTGTGTCTGATATTATAAAAGTTTCGTGATCTTTATAAGAAACATGAGAGAAAAAAAGCAAAAGATCCAGTAAATCTATAAGGAGGCGAATACTTTTTCCCAGCTCTGTCACATCCTAATTGAATTTTTGTTTTTGAACCTCAACAAACCTCCCAAATGTGAACTCTTTTAACTTGGGCAGCATACAAAACAGATTAGCTTCCACTCCTTGCGAACCACAAGCTTGTCTCAGTCAAAGCTCAGTGTCTCCATAGTGATGAGCTAGAGAGGAGGAGGAGGGCGAATGTAAACCTGGTAGAAAGAGAGAGCGCAGGGAAAGGGACTGTGCGTGCAGCAGCAGAGAAAAAGGGAGAGCTCAGGCAGAGACATGTAAGAGATGTAGCCCGGCTGCCGCAAGCTGAAGAAAGAGGAGGAGTTGTTGAGTACTGGAGATCTGCAGCGAGGAGTGAGTGTGAGAGAAAGGAAGACAAAGCCGGCGGTGAGGAGGCGAGGAGTAAAGATAGGACAGCGTGGATAAGAGAGAGGAAGGAGGAAGAAAAAAAACCACTTGTCCTGCACGGCAACAAAGCAGCGGTCAAGAGGAAATAAGACGAGGGAAGTGAACTGCTGCTCCGCTTTCATTTGGAAGAAGAGGAGGTAGGCTTGTTGGGACAAGATGGGGAAAGGGAGATAACCTATAGCTGTGAAACCCAGATACAGTTGATCCAGATACTGCTGGCAGTTGTTTTCTGTATCTTTAATCTCTTTCCCCATTGAGGCTGAGATGATTACAGCACAGCAAACTGCTCCAGCGTACTCCATCCCCACAGCTGGGTGGGCTAATTTACTGGCTGTGCATGCAAGTGGTGGATGTGTGCTTTAGTGCACATAGTAGGGAGGATTTGCATTTGAAGTATCAGCGCCTAGATGTTTGATGATGCAACAATCCGGCTTTGCACAAATTTGAACTCTTTGTCTCCTGCTGGTAAATCCAGGTCTTAATTTCCTTTTTAGTGGAAATTTAGCTGAAGTGACTTCTCAGTCATGCGATGGGCTGTTATGGTGCAGAATTCCTGCTTTTTTCTCAGTTATACGTATTATTAGTGCGGCGGGCCACATTTTGACATCTGTAGTTGTCACAAGAATTTCTGAAATGTTTAATTTGAACATAAAAATGTCAAGTCTAGATTAGCTTCAAGCCACTTCCAGATATATATATATATATATATATATATATATATATATATATATATATATATATATATATATATATATATATATATATAATCAAACCAATAAGGTTAAATCTACCCCTTGTTCAATTATTTGTTCACGCATGTTATCACCAACAAGGTGGCCGAGGCAACAAGATTGCAATAATCGACACGATAAGTTCAGTTTATGGGTCACAGGAGGAGATTTAACTCAGACATGTTTAAAATAACAATCAGACCAAGAGTTTCACATTTTTTAGCCTGTATGAGCTTGTTCCACAAAGTTATGAAAGTGAACAGAGCAAGATTCAAGTACGCGAGTAAAGGAGAGTAAAGCTGAACCTTCTGGGAGGTAAATGGAGGGAAGGATGAGACACGTCCCAGCAGGAGGAAGGAAAGGCAGCTATTTTTCACTCATCCAGCTGTTGAGAAACAGGCCAGTGAGCTGAAAAACTCAGAGCAGATGATCCGCCAGATATTTACTGGTTAGTTGTGCTCTGATTTCCTGTTCATCAGAACATTACCTTTTGATAGGAAAGGGTGGTTTTAGTGGAACCAAAGTCAAATCCCTTGTTGTTGTGCGCCAACTTGGAGATTAAATCCAACTCTGGTTTACGGGAGGAGGTTTTTATTTTCAGTAGTGTTCAGAATTACGCAGCCATGCATCGTTTTTATACAGACGACGCCGTTATTTATTGCTCTTCAAATCCTCTTGTGCAAACTTTTAAATCTCTTCAGTATGGCTTTAATCAGATTCAGCTGCAGCCGACACAGCTCAAACTACTTTGAAACGAAGAACTGACGCCGTTTTCATGCCATCTATTATTTTTACCATCTATTATTCCCGCAGTTAAAACTGCATATGGGGGCTATTCTTAGAAGTACCTTGAAGATACATAGATGCTTAACTGTCTTTTAAGGAGCAGAATAAAAATCTTCTCTAAATTCAAATCTAAGTGGATTTTATTCTATAGGAGCAAAGTATGTTTCTGTAAAGTCAAGATCTACTCAGTCTCAGTAACCCCCCATCCTCTTCTGGACTATGGTGACTTGTGGTTTATGAAAATCTCAAGAATTGTACCTTGTGTTTCATTGTGCTCTGTGTTTTATTACCTTTCTGTATGTAGACAGACACACTTGCTCCTTTTTGTGTATAAATGTATATTGGGACTACACCCCCCCTACCTGACTGCTTTTATGGCTAGGTCCCACGTCTGGTATGGACTACGCTCCCAGGCTTCATCATATGTTTGTTGGCAGAGTCAGAGCAGAAGTGGGTAAGGGAGCGTTTAGATTCGCACTCACATCAGCCTGGGATGATTTTCAGCACGAGTCCAAACTGACAGATCTAATGACACCTGGTGAACTAAAAGCACTACAGGAAGACCGCGAAGAAGAGAACTTTAGTCGGCCGTGTTTTTATTGATTGTTTTTAACATTTCATGCTTTTATAACTATATGAATGCTTAAATGTAATTGGTGGTACTGGTAAATGGTCCCACTGTCCTGCCAGGTCCTTCTTGGAAAAGAGATTTGCATCTCAGTGGATAAATAAAGGTTTATATATGATTTACCAGGCATGCTGAGACAGATACTTTGGGTCTGATCTGTCACTGCTGCTAGCCCCCTTAAACTGCTCTGATCTGATCAGATTTGAGCCCCAAAAATAGAGAAAACTTTTGGAGTTTATCTTTGAACTATTTGCTCAGCTAATGGATCACAATAGTATTTATCCCCTTTAAACCTTTCTACATTTATTAAACCCAAAATCAATGTATTTTATTGTAAGTGTATGCAGTAAAACAACACAAAGCATATTAGCGCTGCCATTACCAATTATTTTTTGGATAATTCAACATTTCTTTACATTTTCTAAAGTAGAATTCCTGTTTTTTTGCGAAGTCTGTGCAGCCGCATCCCTCTGCACAGACTTCACGAGTGGCCATATGGCCGCTACAAGCATCCTATTATCCTGATCGTGTACATTTAACCTTTTCCATCCTAAATTATTGCATGTACTGTATGTTTAATGCTTCGCTGACTCTGACCTGACTGCAAACATCTGCCAGATGCACGCTGCAGAACCAACGCAGTGTAAATATCACCAAACTGGACGCTCTGCTGCTTTTTAACCTTAAACGCACCACAGTATTACCTACAGACCAATGAAAAATGTTTTTTAGTCTGTTCTGAATGCCGGCGTTTTTCTGTTTGTTTTTTAATGTAAAGACCAAAGGTGACTAAACTCTCATGCAGCCACTTTTGTACTTTTCTAAATACACAGAAGCACATGCACAGCTGAGCTTTTTGGGCTTCTCTGCAGTGAGAAAATTGGTTCCAGTGTGAGGCTTTGAAGCATTTATTAACCCGGGGAAATATAGACCATTTCCTCCCATCATACTGGGAATCCATGAGCTCCTCTGTGTACAGTAGGGTGTTTACATGTATGCAAGCTTGGAGATATCTCCTTTCAGTCAAGATCCTGCAGCATTTGGCTGTGTTTGCACACACACACACACACACACACACACACACACACACCCCTCACTCAAACACGCACACGTCTGTTCTCCAAGTCATAGTTACAGTTCTCATGCTATTAATGGAGATATATCTGTCTCCATGTAGGCAGACTTATTAACAGGCAGGTTTCATTGGCTGCTTGTTTTCGCAGCAGTGAAACAAACCATCCCATTGGTTCCTGCTGCACATAATTTTTTTTTTTTTTACACATTTACTCGTAACTTCCCTCCGGTTGCTAAGAAACCAGCAGTCTCTAGTTTTCCATAAGCCAGCCCGGCAAGAATGATGTGTATGTGTAAACTGTAGGCATGTATATCTTGTTTGTTTGCTTTGTGCGCGCCCCATAAGCAGCAGCTGCGGTGGAGTATCGGGGCAAAGCGTGAAGATCACTGTCATGAACTCCGCCAAGACCAGTACTGCTTTCCTTCGGGGGGGGGGGGGGGGGTGTATGTTGTGTCCAGGAGCGTATGTGTGCAGTAACTCGTGAGTCCAGACAAATCGATACTAATCATTCCAGCCAGAAAGCTCCAAGGAACAATAAGAAGGAAGAATGAGCAGGAGCGGGGCTGTGATTAAGTATTTAGGAGCAGGAAAATGTCAATGACGTGGTAAAACAAATTACACGAGCATTGTTTTTTTTTTTAAATGCCTTTGCTAATGCACAAACTTTTAATCAGAGCAAACAAATTAGATCAATGCTTTCCAACAGAAATACCAATTATTAGGGATAGGATCATTAGCCGCTTTTTTGTCTTCGAAAAAAGGCAACATGACGTTACAATTATGTCTCACACCCAGTGTTCTTGAGTCCTTTTTCACTTTTTATTATACGTGACAAAGGAAATGATCAACAGAAGCTTTGCACATAGAAGCAGTGCACTTAGTTTATGTAAATCCAGCATGTTAAGACAAAAATTATACTAAAGGAAAATAACGAAAAAGGATCGAAAGAAAGGGCCAGACCTTGAGGAGTCATTCAAAATCTGCCTGAGTGGAGGATGTAAATGCAATCCATTTATACCTAAAATTTCTTTTTATCCAGAGTTTAGAGAATTACATGGTGTTGAATTGCTACCATCTGTGTTCCTTTTTGCAGAAAATTTTAATAATTGTGTTGTCTTCATAATTTCAAAGCACAGTTTTACAACTTCAGCGGGATTGTGTTTCCTAAACATTTTTTGATTTCAAAACTCCAAACTCAGAATTTTAAACCAATAACCTAAGAACCCAAATTTCATGCAGAGACATTTTGATGAAACTACAATTGAACTATCTCATCATCTTGAGATACCAGATACTTTTTTCACTAGTGTGAAAACTCTAGAGCATCGGTTCACAAATGGGGGGGTTCGGACCCTCTGGGGGGTCGCGAGGTGATCCAAAGTTCCTGACTTTACAATGTCAGAGGTATACTTCTTTTAATACAGAACATATATGCCTTTAATCACAGAAAAATATTTTTTTCTCGAAAATTTTACCTTTTGACGTCAGAAAACATCTAAGTTTTTTTCTAACAGATTAATCTCAAAATTTCTTTGGCCAATAATGTATTTTCTTTAATCTACAATGACCATAATCTTTTTTCTTTTGAAAATAATGAAAATAAAGGGATAATTAAGTGTACAAGAATAAAGAACATTACGCAAATAAAGTCAGAATATTACAAGAGTAGTCATGCAGTCTTTTACTCCATCATTTCAAAGTCCTCACACTAATAATAAATCAATGCCAATTTGTGAAATTGATATCAAAATATAACTTTACAAGATGGTCAGCATTCCTCATTTTAACCCGGAGGAAGACTGCGCTTTTTTGTAAGAATTCTCATAAAATGATTACTTTATTCTCGTAATTTCCAAAAAGAAATATAATCCCCCTCCGGCCCACAAAAAGGGGTTCGCTGGTGTGTGGCGTTGTTATTTTAGGGATCGCATGCTGAGAAGTTCAGTAACTCCTGCTCTAGAGTATTACCAAGTGATTCTAGTCTGCATATTACTTATTTTAGAGTCCTCGCTCCAACAACCATGAATAAAGCTCGAACGATCTCTGTAATATATCATAAAGTTCTGCTCAGCCCTGCTAATGACCACGACCCCCCCCCCCCCCCCCCCCCCCCCCCCGAGCTTTCGGGTGGTGCACATGATACTATTCAGTTTACGGACAGTCTGCATTACCCACTGTGCATAATCCTGTTCCTTTCTAAATTTGGAAAACATGACGAGCATCAGAGGAAAGTGGCACGTCGTCTTGTCCAAAATGGCTGTGGTTTTAAACACTCTAATAAGAGTTTAGCCGACAACTTCTACCCTCACCTATAGTCATGAGGGTGTGACCTCCTACGTTTTATCCCTCACCTGTGGGTGTTTCTGTGTACTTTCTAACCGTCAGCTATCGATCTGTTCATCTTCCCACCCTAATGACCAAAGGTCAGTCCAGCTACGCTCTGACAACCGCCTGTGGTCATGAGGGTTGGTCCATCCTGACCTTCACCCGTCTCGTGGTATTGATCATGACTTGAAAGAGTCAGATCCTGGATGCAAAGAGTTAAAGCAAGCTTCCTCTACAGGGTGGCTGGACTCCGCCCAAACAATGAGGTTAGGACCTCTGCCATCCATAGTTGCTGCTTCCCATAGAAGATTCTTAGGCACATCTCAGCTGGAGGAGACCATGAAGCAGACCCAGAACTCCCCAGAGCGACTTCACATCTCTTCTGGCCTGGGAACATCTTAGCAGTGGGAAAATGTTGCTCTGCAATGCCTTGTCTGCCCTCTGCGAGCTGATCTGAGATTATCCGAAGACTACGACTAGATGTATAGTACAGAATGTGTTCCCACCAGTATAAAATGTATTGGCTTGAACCCACTCTGAAAGTACTGTTGCCTGCTGGTATCCTTACAGGAGAAGTAGTGACCTTGGTGAATTGAAGGCAGTCAAAGCCATGTAATCAGGCTCCAAGATTGCATTCAGACAGACCCGAGCTATTTACTGATCAATACTAGCACTCAGTTGTCCTGTAATGCATTCTGACCAAGGCAATTAAAGCCAGCTTACGCCGGTGATTCTTTGATCTGCAGGAATCGATGCAGGAGTCTTCAGAGGTTTGAACCCCAATTAATCCTTTAGGATCAGATGCTGCAGGCATTGTCGCCATCGCAGTGAACTAAAACCTCGTAGCCGGCAAAGAAAGGGTGACGGGTCATATTGCTACAAGATACCCAACAGTGATGTGGCTACCAGGTGCAGTTTTCATGGCTGAACGATAGAAACAAACGTTACTGCTTTGTTAGCAGAATTACCAAGACAAGTCTTCTTGATTTTTATTTTCTTTTATTAACTGGAACAAAAAAGCCTTGAATTGAGCTGGCAAATGAGGTAGTTGGGGGTCAAGGGAATCTGGACAGGAAGTGAAGGGAGGCGTAAGGAGAGAAAATATGAGGGTAATGAGGTGGATAGTTTAGCGAGTCGGTGTAAATGAAACAAAGGCTGAGGGGGGAAAATGTCCGTTTCTTCCTTCTCCCATCATTAAAACGGTGTGCTAGCTTGAGCACAGACAGCGGCTGGACTGTCGGGTCCCTCGCTGTGTTTCATGCTCCAGTAAACCCACCAGCTCCAGCGTCCCCTCCAGTAAGACGCACAGAAAAGGCTTTCTTTTCTTGTCTTCGGCGTCCTGAGCCGGAGGTCACTGTGAATGTACCGCGACGTGACGCTTTCTGCCTCTGCTGCTCTGCTCTCCTTCCACAACAAGCTGTCATCATCCGGTTTTCGAAGAGGCTGATGTGTTCTTGTGATTTGCCTGTTTTTCTGTTTTTATTTGGTGTCCTGAAGAAGGTGGTAAAAATAACCCGTTTTATTCATAGTTATAGCAGAACCATTCCTCTGGCTTTTGGATGTTCTGTTTAACATCCCGATCAACCAACTCTAATGACTTGAAGGTAAAAAACCTTTCAGAAATGTCCAAAGTTCTGCAGTGTAGTTTCTGCAGGGGAGGGAAAAAAAGTAAAAGCATGTGTTCGACTGAATGCACGGCGGCTAATTTGTTAATCAAGCGCGTTCAATCTGGGCTAGCGGGACCACTAACGGGATTAGCGCCCTGATTGGTTCACAAAGAAGACATACAGAAGAGCTGAGCAGTATTGTGGAAGCAAACGGTGACCCAGATGACTTCATGCTACAGTGATAACACCAGTGGCGCTGGGTGAACTGAAGCAGCTCGGATGGCCAGTGTTTCACGTTTCTGTGTGCAGTCGGAGCCACGTGGAGAACAATCGAAGGCCCAGTACGACTGCTATACCTCTCTGTGCTTTTAATGAGTGTGGTGGTAAAGGAAAACTTATCCCAAACCTTGCAGGTAGTTGTGTTTAGAGCAGTGACAGTGGATTTGATGTCTTCTGAATGCTTTACTGTACTTGTTCTCGAAGTTTGAAAAAGCCCAAACATGGTCCAGGACTGTGGCAGTTTAGTAATCTCAACATCCCAAACCAGGCTGTGAAAAAAGACCTTTTTTATTTTATTTTATTTTATTTAAGCACAACTTCGGGTGCAATCTCCAACGTGACACAGAGGGATAGAAACCATGTTGAAAAAGGTGCATGGGTCGCAGATGAGACCAAAATGAAACTTTATGCTTTTCCATCTAACGCATACTAGTGACAGCATCATGCTAGAGACGATGCTTTATTTCTCCTTTAGCTAAACAGTGATAGAAAACATGGTTGGAGCTAAACACCGGGAAACTCTGGAGGAAAAGGCAAATCAAAAAGTCTTGAGACCTGGGGTTCACCTTCCATCAGTGAAAATATTAAAGATACATCCTCAAGCTACAGTTGACTGGATCAGACCAAACCATATCTGTCTGTTAGAATGACCTAGTCAAAGCCCAGATCTAGAGAATTTGTGGCAAGACTTGAAACCATTTACCTACCTACCATCCATCCATCCATTGTTTGAGCTGTTTTGCTAAGAATAATAGGAATCATTTTAATTTTCTAGATGTGCAAAGCTGGTAGAGACGTAGCTCAAAAGGCCTTTTGTTCTTTAACAAACTGCCTGACTGAAGACGCATGCATGGTGTCCTTACTCTCCACTTCACCACTGTGAGCGTCATTCTGTTGGTCCACGCTTCGATTGTAACGGGGAAAACTTGGAGTGGTTTGATCACTTCTGCCTGTACTTGTGTGCTTTATTCCCCCCCCCCCCCCCCCCCCCCCGGCATTGTCTCCTGTTGATTTGAGCAGAGCTGGACTTTAATGAAGAGCCGTTGTGTTAGACGGACGTATATGTGCAGCACATATACGTCAAATGGGGCTTATGTTGCTGTTAGGCGTCACAGAGACAGCAAAGTGTGCGTTTTAATAATAGTTAATTCTCATCGATTTAACTGCAACGATGTAATCTTCTCCCCCACACTTTTAACAGCTGTTTAGGCTGTGGGCATGTGAGAGAGCGCCCAGATTTCTTTTTTGTTTTTGGGTGTCTTTTTAAAGAAAGGATGAGTGTGTGTGTGTGGGTGACTGCTGCAGCAACCATTGTTGCTATGGTGAGCATTGAACTCCAGGCTGAGGTTGAGGCTTCTAGTGTATCTGAAGTAGATGCTGTTGCATAAGGCAACAAGTAGCACACCAGTTCACACCATGCAGGGCAATTACTGAGCGTTTTTTTTCAGGAGGTGTGTGTGTCTGTACTTATTTATCTGCGATAACACAGGATTGTGAGAACTGAGTCATGCTGCAACCTCACAGGAGACACTATAAAGGCTGAAGGTTTTATAACCTCTTTTTATTGGCTGTAAATGTGCACCATCCAGGTCATTTTCTACTTTGCCACATAGATTTTTCCGAAAATTAATTTTTTGTGCAGAAATGTAGTTTTTGAAAAGGTCTGGTTGGATAATACTGCAATTTTATGATTTTTTTCTTTATTTGGAAAATAGTTAGGAATAAAGAAATTAGGATTGAAAAGAGAAGAAAAGCTAAAACTGAAGTGCAATCTGGACATAAAATGCCTGCAACCTGCCCATCTTCTGCATTGGGTCAAAAACAACAGATGATATTGAGATGTGATTTCAGCCCTTTAACAACTTTCTATAACATTTTTATTTCAAACCGCGTGTCAATGCACTGTACGGTAAAGTTTGATTGTGATTGATTGTTTACTTCCTTAAGGCTGTTTAACAGATGTAGAATAATAATTTATGCAAAGCGATTTTATACTAGGCTTTGTCCTAGAGACAAGCACACAGGCCTTCTTTTTCATGCCTTTTGAAAGCCTTCGAACAGCAGCAGTTATATAAAAGCTTGCAGACATTTATTGTGTGTCTGCGTGACGCCAGAAGATGCAGATGGTGCCAACGACATCCTTGCAGACGGCTGCCGAGTCCCTGCTTGTCTCTTTAGAAGATTCAGTACCTGGCACAGGCGGCCCCTGCTGCAACCAAGGGCAGAATGAAGGCGTTTCTCGGAGTCTGTTTTCTTTTCTAGACAATTACAGACTTGTCACAGTCTCGTGCGTCTTACGGCCTATACGGGTCAGATCTCGTCGGGGAACTCGCAGTCCTATGAAGGAACCTTAGTCAGAGAGTAGAACCACAAATTAGCTGCTGGTTTTTTACTGTGACCTACAGTTCAGGCTTGAAGTCAAAGATGAGAGAATTGCAAAGTCAGTCTCAAGTTTAACAAAATTAAAGTTATATTTCTAAATGTTGTCAACATAATATGACGTCCAAGTTGTTCTGACTGCAGAGTTGCTCCTGTTGATGTCTCAATCTTATGTTGTTTAGGTAATTCAACTCAATTCAGTTTACTTTGTCACATTAGGCACGTTCAAGAACATGGCAGCTGAGATAAGAGACAGAAGACATCAAAATATGCAAATATAGATACCTCCTATAGCACACACACATGCACCGACACATAAATATCAGCTTTCACAAGCTTTGATGACCTCAGTGATTTAAAAAGGACTTATAATTAAACTAATTAATGACATATCCATATGTTTTCTCTTCATGAAACTAACCTACTTCATGGTTTTCTCTCATATATTCAGAATTATCGAGAATTGCCGTCTCCCAATGATAAACATGGTCCTGGCTAACAGGAAGGGCAGAGCTGTGGTTATATAAAATAAAAAAAAACATCATTTGTCAAGCGACTTATAAACTTCGTGAATACATTTTTTCCCCAAGCTAAAATATCCCTGCGTAAGCAGCTGGGAAAACACTTGTTTAGGTCTGGATTTATTCGAGCCAAAAACAACCGACTTCCACCTTTTATAATTAATGGCAGCCCTGGTAAAGATACCCTAAAATGTCGTTGTAGCCAAATTATGTTTTATAGGAATTACAATGAGATAAACTAAAAAAAAAAAAAAGGCTTAGGGAAGTTTCAAACTACATGGAAGCCAGGTTTAGCAACAAAAGCCCAGTGCTTGCAGTCACAAAGATTCTCAGTCCTCTCAGAGAGCTCCTATCTTAGCGTATAACGTCCTGCCTGGAGTTTTAGCTTAAGAGAGGTGCAGATAGTTGCTGAGACCGACTCTGTCTTTTAAGAGCTGTGATTGGTTGATAGAAGAAAAGCACACAAATACGCTCCTAGCGATCAAAGGACAGATATTAACTGATGAGATGTTACATGATAATATAACAAAGTTAAATAATTGTCACACAGCATCAAAATGTTTGATCCTCGTCATCATTTTGATTGGCTTATGTTTACTCGCCATAATGCTCGTTTTACTACGTCATCTATTTGATATTAACGTGCTCTCACCTGTCAGCGTTTTATTGTGACGACCTGTTGTATTTGGCAAATTGACTGCGATAAAACAGAGAGCACAGCTCCTGGAGGAGAACAGGAGTGTTGAAAGGTAAATTGGTCCCTGGATCACGTTGCAAATAGGCGGACTTTAAAACACAGATTAATGTGGTTCTTGGTGCTTTTACTCACCAACCAGGAAAGTGAGAAGCGCTCCGTCCAGCAACCAGGAGCCAGAAAGGAGAACAACATCACACAAGCAAACTTCTAGGTGATCATTTAGGCTGCTGACGTCATCATGTACAATACAGAAAGTACTTTCTCACCTTTTATCTTGTGTCTGCGGTGTGTATTTGTGTGTAGATTTTTCTGCGACTTTTCCCAGTGCATCTAAAATGTTTGTTTTTGCGAGCAGTTTCTGTAAATAACATAAGAAATTCCTCTGCACAATATTCTCTTTACCTTTCTCCATTTTTTATTCATGATTATTCATAATAATTCCTATTATTTATTTATCCTCATTAAAAATTACATTACTAGAGCCGCGCCTTCAACCCTTCGGGCCGTTGAAACGAATTAATTTGCCCCTACGGGGATGATAAAGTTTATCTTATCTACATATTTTAAGACGGTTGAAGTTAACATGCTCATTTCCTCCATATTTAGGTGGATCATCCAATCAGCTCTCTCCACCATCTACCCTGCTTAAGACACTCTTTGTCCTCCTTACTACTCCTAAATTGTTGCACTTTAGGAGCTCTGTTATGGTCTAAGATGCTTTACAAATAGCTTTTATCTTACTCAGGTAAAATTTGAGAAATTCTAAGATTTGTCCTAAAATGACGTCACTAAGAGCTACTTTTAGTCTTAGGATTCTTTAAAAAATACGGGCATTATTTTTACATTTCAATGTTTAAAATCGACATAGCTCATTACCTGCTCCAAGAAGGAAATTATTCCTAACCAGGGTTAAAGGAAGTAATGCAAAGTGTAGCAGTTTAATCCAGTTGATAGCTATAATCATGTTTGCTCACAGGCACCTTACACTGTTTAGGACTCATTTTTGCTCGTTAGGTGCCTTTGCCACTCTACCTTCTCTGGCTAAGAATGGGAGTGTGCAACTGTTTAAGATGTAAATACGAACTAATTGTTCCATGCAAAAGCAGCTTAATTGATACTTCTTTAAAAAACACATTCAACTTATGTAAATTAAAACAAGAGTCATCAGTTTTTACACCACCAACCTCAGTGCTTTTGCATATTTGCAGCCTCAACATCTCATTTCCAGCGTGTGATGTCAAAATGTAAATCTACTATGCGCCGATTGTTTCACCACCACTTATATTGATTGATTTTATTTCCCCCGCTGAAACACATTTCATCGCTCTACTGTCTCTGTGTTCATTTAGGTGTTGAAGATCAATCTCATCGGACACAGAAAGCGGATCCTGGCATCACTGGGGGACCGGCTACACGACGACACGCCACAAAAACCTCCGCGGGCCATCTCCTTACGGGTACGTTGTCGGAAACACGGTGAACAGGGTTCTTTTTCAGTCCGAAATGCTAAATATTACTATAAAATTATTGCTGATATTTCTACAGGAGTCAGGCTTTAAATAGGGAACCTGCAAATGTGGCGAGCGGATGGATGGAGGGATAAATTGATGGATTGATTAGTAGACGGAGGGAAGAACGGTAAAAACAGATGGATTGATTAATGGACAAACTGACGGATTAATGTGTACTGAAAACACGGATGACGGATAAATAAATTGACAGATGGACGGACAAACAGAACGACAGATTAATGATGTGGATGGATTTAGATGATGGCTGGACTGACGGATGAGAGGAAGTACAGATGGATGGAAGCACGGTTAGTTGTATGGATGGAGAGATGAACTAACGGATGGGTTGGTGAATCGGTCGACGAATGCATGCACAGAAGAATGGATGCGCAAACGGATTGGATACTTTTGGCAACAATTTTTCTTTTATTTTCTTTGTCTATGCCTACAGAATGCCATTTTAAAAACGATTAGTGCACAAAATCTAAACTAACAGAGTAAACATTACTCCATCCAGTACTGTGGGAGAAGCTAGTCCTTGTTTGTTGGTCCAATTCCATTGGGGAGATGAAGCGTCGCTGCGGTTGATGCCGCCTAAAAGCCATCTTTTTCTTGGTGTGTTTTTTCGGCAGAGGAAATGATGAATGATACCACATACTAGAAGAAATATTCTGCCTCATAGTAAGAATCTGGTTTACATAGTTAAATTATTATTTGCCATTTGAAATGATTTTCGCTCCTTCATTTTCCATATCGGTTGTATTTGCTTTTCTGCACCGGCGAAGGCAATCGGCTCCAGTCTCACCACTGTTAAAGACCACATCTGCTGATCTGTATGCAGGAATAAAGCCGCGGCTCCTTCAAAACGTCGAACCTCAGAAGTTATTCAAATATAAGCGAATGGCTTAATTTGTCCTCTATAAAGTCCCGCTGAATAACGGAGCCATTATATGACCTGCTTTTTCAGCCCTGTGGTAATTACAAATATGTGCAGACAGCTTATGATTGAAGCCAAGGCAGATTATATTGGATGTCTTAGATTATAATGTATGACTCTGTTAAGATGATTACTCTAAGCTTCATCATCTTCCAGTGTGTAAGCATGCTGCTGTGATAAAAGAAGCAGAAACCAGCCCAGGAGAAGAAACGACACGGAAGCTGTCAGAGAAGGCTTTTTCAGTCATTACTCTACATTGAACGGTTCCTATTCCAGTTATTATTTAATATTATAAGGTTGGGCCTCATTACTCTAGAGTTATTAGAGTCAGTAGAGCAGCAGCTCTATATAACACGGTTCCTATGCGGTCTGCAAAAACATAGAATTTGATTTTAGATCTCTCCAGATATAGATGTGTATGATGAAAGCATAGAAAAGTATTTGAATTTCCAGCAGTAGTGCCTTATATCATTTGTCTTTCAGCTTTATCCACCTTTCCATCCAGAAATTCATCTTTCCTTTTGTCCATCATTGGTCAATCCGTCCGTCCATCCGTCAAAATATACTTTTATCCAACCACTTATTCATCCATCTATCCTTTTCCATCATTGATCCATCCATCCATCAAAACACCTGTTTATTTTTTTATCCGGCCATCTATCCATCCAGCCATACATCCATTTTCTACCAATACTATATAAAAAATTAGTTGAAGAATATTTATTATGAAAAATGTGCAGGAACACTGATATTATCAACCATTGCTGCATAAACTCTTACGTTTTAATGATTGTGACTGATTATTCTTCATTTTAGTTTCCAATTTTCAAAGCAATAGTTTATGAAGGTAAATATAAAATGTGACACTGTTGTGCATTCATTTGCTCGACTTGCAGTAGAAGCGGTAGCATAGCACATGATTAAATGATAGACGAAGCCTCTCATGCTTGCTGCCTTTCTTCTCTTTTCCTCCAGGAACCTGGAGGAAACCACACTCCTCCTCAGCTCAGCCCCTCAGTAGGCCAGGCAGCGTATACGACGGGGGTCCCCGGCGGATCTCTGGACGTGCAGCACCTCATTATGCAGGCGGACGCTCGGCGCAGGCAGCGCAGCACCGAGAACTACTTTGAGGACGTGCCGCGATCCAAGCTGGAGCGACAGATGGCTCAAGTCAGCATGGTGAGGATGGGAGGGATGAATGGAGAGGATGCACCAATTTGGAAATGGGATCAGTAATGGTCCACATTTTCACCAGAGAAAACAAATCCTATAGATTAGGACAATTAGTCCAATTTTCCTAAAATAAATTTTTTTTGTTCATTATTTCACTGTAGGAAATAATGTTTTATTCCAATTTCTCTTTCAGCTTTCTTGTTGTTGATCATTTGGAAAAGTCTGATTTTGTAATCTTGTAAGACAAATTAAAGTTTAAGGCAGTCTTTTTCTAATGCAATAAAGTGAAAGATTTAAGCCTTTTTTTTAGTAATTAAACTAAAGATATCAACAAAATGTGTTTTCTGAGGAAAGAGGCAGGACACCCGACCCCGTCTCCCTGAAGTAACCTCTGTGAGACGCTTCTTTTAGCCCTCTAAAGGTCTCTGGCGTTTATCTGAGGAACGGTGTCCCGCTCCGCAGCTTCAGGTGTGAAACTTTTCAGGGTTTTCCTGCATTTACGGCCCGTTTCAAGTCACTGCACAGACTTTCAATCGGATCTGGGCTTCTGACCTGACCCAGGACTTTCCGATCCTTAGTTCTCATCAATGCGTTTGGATCATTCTCATGTTCCAGGGTCCAATTCTGCTCAGGTTGATTTTTTTTTTTAAAGTTGCTCTATCATTTTCTTGAAGCACCCTCTGATGCTTGGTGGAGTACATGGTGGTGAGCTGGCTAGGTCATGCTAAAGGAACTAGTCCTAAACTATGACACTTCCACCTCCGTATCTCATAGCTGGATTCTTGTTTTTCCTGGGAGACTCATGTGGTTTGGGCCAAATATGTCCTGTTCTGGTGTCCAAATAATTAATTTCTAGACCGATCCGTCCAAAGAATATTTTTTTTGTTTAACTTCTCTGTGCCACACTTCAGTCTTACCTTCATGTTTCCTCCTTGCACCCCTTCTAATAGAAGTTAAACTGTTGTTGTCTCTTCCTGGTTGTACAGACTTCCTTTTTTGTATCGGTAGCAGCAGCAACCGGCTGTAGGTGTGTTGATGACATTTTAGGGTCTCTCAAGTCTACTTTTATGTTGCAGGCGGCTGTCAGGGTGAACTTACTTGGCCGGCCAGACATGGGCGTGTCGTTTTGAATTTTCTCCACTTGTAGACTATTTTCGGTGCAGTGGAACGGCTGATTTCACTTTTCTTCTTTAGAGTTTTTCAAATCCCTTACCAGTCTCATAAGCTGCAGTCGCCTCCTTGGATCTGGCCATCTGTCTGAGATTTAGGTCGTGCATACACATTAGGCGGGAATAAAGTTGGGGGTGTCTTCATTTAATCTAAACAGAAACTTGATTGTTTTGTAGTTTAAAGTCCTCTCTGTGGCGTTTGTTCATTTGTAGTACCCCAGTTTCTCCTTATTGTTCAAATTCATATAAAATATTAAAATGTTGCTAAACACACAGGGCCTATAGAATGTCCTATTTGTCACCAAAGGAACATTTTCCAACAACTTTTAATTGCATCCAAACTGTAAACTCAGACCTTTTGACTTTTAATCAACACAGTGCAGTGATTCAGACGCACATCGAACTTAGCAGCTGTGTTTTGATTTCCTGTGATTGGGGTCTTTTTGTGAATCACAGAGCTCATCAGTGCAGATGAACACACTCGTGGTTATCCCTCTGAATCCCAAACGTGTGTTTGTGTCCCCTCCTTTCATGACTCCAGGAACGACACTTTGAGGTGGCGCGGATGAGTCAGCTTTGCGTGAATAGAGAGATCACCGTGACAGGAGGAAGGATCGTTCGTCTGTGCCATTACACCTGTTGTTGCTCTCGCATTGTTGCTGAGATTAGTTATCTTAGTCCCAGGAGATCAACTATTACAGCTGATGTCTCTTTAAACACTTCTTCTTGTTCTTTAAAGTATTGCTCAATCACTTTTAATAAAAGATGACTGTTAAAGCTGCTGAATTTGCAACAGATTTCCACCGGACATAGTTTGAAGCCTCCCGTCTACATTCCCTCTCCTATTTTCGTGCAATCATAAACAGTCCCTTGGTTTGTGAACACATTCTCAGGCAATAACGATCTGCATTCAGCGATAAAGGAATGCTGCAAATGATAAGCTTGATATGTGCCAATCTTTCAGAAGTATGTAGTTTGGATTTAAGAAATCCCCATGTTTAAATCTTAAACTAAGCTGCGGTAGGAGAACATGCAGAAGAGCATTTTCTTCTCCCCTAAGCTTTGAGGAGCATCTGTGACAGAACAAGCCAACCCATCAACACCACCGTGTTTTCGGTTGTCGTTCCAGGCTGGCGAATGGTGCGAGCCGATCACGTTGCGTCCGCCCAACGAGGCGACGTCCTCCACTCCCGTTCAGTACTGGCAGCATCATCCAGAGAAGCTCATCTTTCAGTCCTGTGACTACGAAGCTTACGTGAGTTCAAACCCTTTCATCTGTTTTTTTTTTTTTTTACACGCAGGTTCAGAAATGCACATATAACCGCATCATTATCAGATGAAATGTCCCTTAGAACAAACAAAAGCAAACATTTTTAGCCATAAACAAGGTTCTGGCAACATCATGGCAGGACTTTTGACTGTTCCACCTGGTAAAGTTGAACTGGTTGATTACCTGGTATTACAGGCCTGACCTTTAAGCATAAACCACAAATATTAACAAAGTTGTGGTCAGGGCCTCGGGACGGCGGTCCTAGAAACTCAGAGTTTGGATCCTTCTCCTGTTAACACTTTTTAATGCAGCTACAGTGACGATAGAAATGGAAAAGTGGACCGAACCAAAGCTTTATGCAGCCGTTCTTCGCTAGTATAGCTGAACCTAATTTACTGACCTGAAACAACTTCATGCATTGCAAAAAGGGAACTAAAAGTAAGCCAAATGTTCTTAAAATTAGTATATTTTTACTTGATTTGAGCAGCTAAATAAGACTATTTGCCAATGAAATGAGAATTTCTACCCTAAAATAAGATAATGGAGATGAATTGTTCTTATTTAAAGTGCAAAAGTCTTATTCAATTGTCAAATAGTCAGATTTACCAGCTCAAATCAATGAAAAATACACTAATTTCAAGAGGATTTTACCTACTTTTAGTTCCCCTTTTGCAGTGTGTCGGATGTAAACTTCTGTGGTACTAGCAAAAAATCAGCCAATGTCAAAATGCAGCTTCCTTTGGCATTCAGCCAGCCCAAAATGTCGTATATCCCTCTGACAAGAGGAGACTTTTATGCCGCGTTCAAGTACAACTCGTACATTGGATTGTCTCTATATTAAAAAAATACAAAGTAATTTTCTAATGATTAATATTTGCACAGTCTTATTAAAAAGATCCTGAGCAGCACTACTGATGATTTTGATATTGTTTTATTTTTGTATAAACGATCTATCCAGGCATTTGCTCTTCCAGGTTACCTTTCATTAATTAGAGAAAATCAAAGCTAATTTATAACCAGGTCTATAATGGCCTTTTTTATTTCTAGGACATAATACTTTTTTTTTTTTTTTTTTTTACAGCTGAATGAAGTTTAAAGATAGGAGTTAGACATTTTATAATATTTTTCTTGATTGAAGTGTCCCATAAACCTACTGATCTGTGATTTTTCTGTACTGGTTGACCCCAGATGGATGGTTTCACGTTAATATAACATTCATGCGTCTGACTGGTGTGTGTAAACTTTTGACTGCTGGATTTACAGGTTATACTTCTCCTATTAATTCCCAGTAATGTTTCGGTTCTGACAGTTTTGCCAAAATAACTGAACAATGGAAATCAGCTTCTCCCTAGTCTATTTTTTTTATGCATACCTTTTACGTAAAAGATGTTACATATCAACGAAAGAGCCCCACACCTGATGCCGTTTATTTATTCACAGAGCATCCAGACTGAAAATGATTACTTACTGGCAGCAGGAAAAGCCCCGTAGAGAGAAACCTGAAGCTCCCTTAGAAAGATTGAGAGGGAATATAAGTGGATGTCTTAAAGAAAAGTGTTCTGACTGATTTGAAGGAATTGTGGGGATGACTTACAGCAGTTACTGTACTGGCTAAATCGCCATGAATTGAATAAATAGAAAAGATCAGACGGACATAGTTTGAGTAAAAAACTCCTGCAGTTCTGCTCCTAAATGTGAGCAACAGAAGGTATAAATTATAGGCTACCATCACATACAGGGAAAGGAATAAGCTGAATATAAGTTGTGCATTATAATTATTAATTGGTTATTAAACTATTTTTTAAGTTTGGTTGATTGGTGCCTTCACGTTAAGACGTCTCAAACATGCTGTTGAGTGCCTGTTTCACTGATAAAGACCAAAGCAAGTTTCAGTATCAAACAGTAAACTGCACAACTGAAAATGCATCAGCAATATCAGGCCCAATCATCCAAACATCCCTTAGGTCAGAATGTTAAAGAATATTCTTATGTGATCTATTAAGCTTTTAGCTGGTATAAGTAATAATATAAAATTTAGCTTTATGCAAGTTTCATAACTACCTGATCATGAGGGAATAATAAATTTTAACTCTCAATAGGAGGAATAAACATATAGGAATCTGCAGAGTCTAAACCTTGAGATTACACCCTAACCTTTTTCTTTTTAGTGATTTATTTCACCAGGGAAACATGGCGGGGCTTTCAAGGAGCACCTCCGTCTTTCTGTTCGTTGTCCAACAGGCTGAAGGAAACTCAGAAATGAGGGAGAGCCAGAATGGTGTGAACGCCAGCAAGGTGCCAGGAGCTGGTGGAGAGAAATAAATAGGATGGAGAGAAAAAAACACAGATAAGGCAGCATTGTGTTTGTTTTAATGGGAGGATGGTAAAAAGCCAGGATGGGACTGAAGCATGAATCGGTTCTTGTTCCTCAGCTCTAAATAAACAAAACACTCGCTGCTACCTTCAGGACCGACTCTGATAGCATCTTCATTATGTCAGCTTATCACCACAGCACGCAAAAAACAATGTAAGGACATAATTTAACAAAACCCCGCAGCCAAAGAACCCTGCAGACAACAACTCCAGTATTACAGACACAAAACTGAGTGTAGACGTTAGGAGAGGTTAAATCAGTACGTCTTGAAAACAACGAACCCTGATTCTCAAACATTTTTTTTGACTAACCAGAGTTACCATAAGAGTAATCATAAAAGAGACAAATTGTGGTTTTGGAAAATAAAAAAACACGTCACGTAGCGTATCCTCTGGTAGAAGCAAATTAAATGAATTTGACAAAATCATCCACAAATGCCTCTTTTTATTTTCCTACCAAGATAAACTCTGGGTCTTGTCCAGCCTTCGTGTCACAGTTCTGGTAGTTTTGAACTTTTTAGTTATTTCTGACTGGAAATGGCTGAAATACATGTAGTAAAAGCTTTTTTACTACATTTACTGCACGTTCTCTTGTCCTTCCCCCTTTTGAATCGTGCCACAACCAATTTATTCCCCAAGAAAAACCAAGAAGTAAGGGGTTAGTAACTAAAATTGGATAGATTTAATTAAATCTCTAACAGATCCTCTGATCATCTGAAAGACGGCACATTTAGATTTAATGCTTAGGAACATAGTTTCTCATGTCAAAACTTCTAAACGTTACCAGATTTAATTTTTTTTGTCATATATAAAGATTCCCTGGGAAATCTGGAAAGTTATTTCCACTGTGTTCAGACTTTAAATAAGATGCACAGACAAAAGGAGTTAAGATAACATCTGTAAAAGCAAATATTTTCCACATGCTATTTTCTCAATCCAAATTTCTCCAAATCTGGAATTTAAAATAACTTGGTGCGAGATTATGCTTGTCAGTGAATAAAGGCACTCAAAGGTTGTTTTTTTCCTCTTATACACATATTCAGAAGGCTACTAATATGAAGCTCATTAGAAAATATTACAGCAATAAATTGCCAAATTAATGAAATTCAGTAGATTCATGCTATCATATGCACAGAGTACAACAGCTTAACTTTACCCGGGTACTGTCCTACACATGAGCCCTGCGGAGGAAACTTTAACCCCATAAAAAGAGCTTTTGATGCACAACAACGACTGACACGGAGATGTGGTGTAATGCGATTTCCAGGACAGCTGCCATCAACTCTGACACAACCGTGATCTTAATGTCATTAGCTTCACTCAGGGAGAAGCATCAACGTTTTTAGGTGACCCTCTGGATATGTTAAGAAGCATAATTCAAGAAGAGAAACACTGATTCTTCTAGATGTAAGATATATGAAAAGAGGCCAATATAAAGAGCTTCATCTGAGTCATTTGGTGCCAAGTTGAGACCAGACATCTTCAAGTAGTTCCCATCTAATTGACTAAAAGCCTCGTTATGATCCCACTTTAGAGCCAGGGTCTCTTCCATAAGCTGGACGGGTTTGATGTAAACATGGACGCTGTTAAATACTGTCACCATTAGGTTTAAATTAAATTCTGCTTGTTGTGAATGGCCGACTGTGAAGTGACATCCAGACTGGATGATCGGTGCTGATGGACCTTCAGACGGCTGTAAAGGTTCATTTAGTCACTGCTGCCAGTGTTTGTGAGCATCTAAGAACACCCTGTTCTAAAAGCACTTTAGTCAAAACTTTAGACGTAAAGACAAAGACTCATTAACATTGGATTTGTTGTTTAAGCCAGATTCACTCACTAGCCTACTGCACCAAAGCTGCTGTCAATGCTCAGGACCCAGGAGGAGCGTCATTACTGTCAGCAGGACGGTCTGTTCATCATTTGACTGTTTTATCAGTCGTAGACGGGGGGACATTTACCGCTAAATCAGTCATTTCTGCCCAGATCAAACTGCAGAATAAAAGCGGGTTGTACACGTTGTGGCCTTAGAATATAGGTTTGCTTTTAATAAAGAGAAACAAATTAACTATCAAACAAAAAAATTAGGTTTTCATAACAACACATACTTTTCCAGACTTGTGTTTGTAGAGTTCAGACTCTTCTTTGAAAACTTCTTGACGGTTTATTTCAGATATTTCTACAGTGGTTAAAAATAATAACAAATCAAACACTCAGACTGCAGGATGGACAAATAAAGACAGATGGAAGGATGGAGGAACTGACAGACTGATGAATTATTGCTGGTTAGATAAGTGGATGGTTGGATGAACAGATGAAGGGATAACGCAATTTTTAAAACAAGATAAGAAATAAAGCTTGGATATAAAAATATTCCCCCCAGTGGTAAACCTACTTTACCAGAGTCCAATCAGCGAAGGAATCCTTTAACACCAAAGCCGTCTGAACGAGGAGACTGACACTTCTTCCTTCTTCCTCAGCTGTGCAGTTTGTTGACCTGCCAATGCATCCAGCTGAGCACAAACAGGTTTTGTTATGCAGCTGTAATCTGCTCTAAAAACATGCCGTTTGTGTGTTTTCAACAGTACCTGGGCTCCATGTTGGTGAAGGAGCTGAGAGGGACGGAGTCGACGCAAGACGCCTGCGCTAAAATGAGGGTAAAGCTCAGTCTAATGCGCTTCACTTCCTACATTTTAAGATAAAACTGCTGTAATTATGAGGACGTTCTGTACTGGCTGAGAAGAAACCACACATGGACATTTCTATAGACATCTGCTGTTACAGGCTACGCACTCACAACGGGATGCCTGCTGCGTATTTTAAGAGGCAGAGTTTGTCGTTCAGAGAACATTATTCAACATGAACTGGCAACAGTGTTCAATTATAGCAAACGAGAGACGCGCCGATCAGTTTTGAGGTATAAATCTAAAGGGTTTACACCAATTTAATTATTTTTAAAGAAACTGTGATTTCAGAATATAAGAAAAATCAGCACATAAACCATTTTCCAGCATTCCTGTCATGAGCAGAGGTATTCCCATGACAGGAAGTAAAAAATGTATACCTGATGTCTGTCCTGTTTAGATGCATTTCCCATAAAAAAAAATGTTAGGGTGATATTTTTAAACTTTGATCATGTTTACCTTTGGAAAATCTCATGCCATTAAATAGCTTTAATGCAGGCAAAAGTTTAGATTTTAGACAATTAAAAAAGTTGCTAAATGGGTCAAATCAGGTCCCTATTGTTAAAAATGAAAGTTTTCTTATAGGCTGTAACCTTTTAAAACTCACCGTATCTTGTTTGTCTTACTGCCTGTCTGCTCTTCACTCATTTTTTCCTTCTTTGTTGGCATTATCTGCATTTTCTTTCACCCTAACACAGACACCTCTACTTTTGACTGTTCTTTTCACACTCTCATTCTGAGCTACTGCAGTGTAAAGTGCGCTTTTAATATTCATGAGCACAGCACCATGTCCTCTTTTCTCCATTATATTATCTAAATGTCTCCGTCCTTGCTGTACTCACCTTTAGCAACACGTCAAGGTTGTAAGCAAGTGTACGTTGTTGATGTCCCTCCACTCCTTTCCACCCTCACCTGTCCCGTTTCCCCGCATAGCTCCTTTTATCCGTGCCTTGACCAAAAACAGAGGCGGATGTTGGGGGTTTAAATTCGAACTTCACAGACAGGCGAGCGAAGCTGAGCGGATATATGACACTTTCTGGCAGCTAGGGCTTTTTGCTGCATAATGGCTTCAATATGGGTATGTAATTAAAAGGCATTAGATGAGATATACTGTAGAAGCCATGAATCTGCCTGCTGCTGTTAATTGGGTTCAAAATGCACTTTCTGTTGATTCTCCTGAGTGTGACCTATGGAGATGATATGGTTTTAATCTAGAAGGAAGTCATCAATGAGCCGCTTCATCCTCAGCGTTCTTGGCTGACGGACATGAGGCGCGTTGAAGAGTGAAGTTTAAAAGTCACCGCTGCCTTTTCTTTTTGTTTCCACATCTTATGTCCTGTGCCCTCCAAGAAGTCGACAGAACAGATGAAGAAAGTACCCACCATCGTCCTCTCCGTGTCCTACAAAGGAGTGAAGTTCATCGATGCCACCAATAAGGTAACAACACAGAAGCGTCGACGCCTACAGTAAATAACACGTAAAGGTCAGCGAACATGAAGGAAAGAGTGACATTCAGAGGTGCCATGTCTGACTCTGAACAGGATTAAACCGTGTGGTTGCACACAAGGGCCACAATCTTCAGGGACTACATGAGGATGAGCTACGGGTAAAGAACAAAGGCGGGCATTTATAAAACAGCAGATCACATGAATTCGTCTTCCTTATCTGGACTTAAAGGAGCATTTTATTAAGTAAAAGTTGGCCCTCAGGTGATGATGATAAAGATCCCAGGCAGGATGTCAAAGCACAGATCTGGAAGACAAAGTATGGTTCCTGGTGAAAGGTCTTAAAAAGATAGTGGATGGAAGAAGTAAAAAATCACCAACTGTCTGCACCAACCAGAGTAATGGACCTAAGAGCCTAAAACTACACCCAGTGCGTTAGATATGAGGTTTGGTTTAGGAGATGGCCTTGTGGATGGATGCTCATTCATGGGGCTTCCCAAACCATGCAGCTGGAGTTACACTGCACCTGAACCAGAAAGGATCAAATCTGAAGTCTGAATAATTTTATAGAAAAAACGTTTATCTCATGCATTCATAGTTAAGAGCATTGAACAAGGAGGAAATTCAGCCATGTTCCTATTTTAAGAAGAACAGGAAATATGGAAAACTTTAAATATTATAATGTTGTTCACAACAGGTCATTGTTGTTAATGCAACGTGACTATATAATAGACTAACCATAAAATAAAATGCAGGTCTAAAATATATATTCTTTATGGGTATACAAATAGAGCCTGATTGTTCATGATGCTGAACAGTAAATAAAGCAATCCCAGTTTACTAATGAATGCAACTCAAAGAGAAAAACACTGTTATAATAACGCAATAATGGAGACTTAGCATTTCTAGATTTGTCTGGATTAACATTATCTACCACGCTAAATGTAATGTAAAACATGCTGAAGTAATTTTTTTTTAGGCTTCTGCAGAAACAGGCAAAGTGTTAAACGTCTAAATGTTTCTGTTAACTCTTAATCGGAGAAAGACGACAGCGTGTCTATCTTTAGCAGATTTTACAGCTTTAAAAAACAATTATGGTGGATTTGTCTTCCTTTTATTTTTTTTAGCACCTGGGTGCCGTCTCATCATGATACACGGTGTTTGTGATCACCCGTCTTGAAATACCCCCTAACTATTTGACAGGGAAGCAGACTGAGCAGTATGGTGACAGGCATAAAAAACCCTGCAGATACACAGACAGATGGCAGGGAATCTCCTAAAACACAGCAGTTTGAAGGAAAGCACTTTTAAAAATAAATATAATATTTCACCACTATAATGTCCACTAAAGATTTATATTATTGTCGACACAGATTACGGAACGCTCATCTGTAATCTGTAGCATTGTTGCTGAAATTCCTTTAAAAAAGAGCAATTGATCAAAATAATAAGACTGATAGATTAGGAAGAAAAAGTAATAACGTTTTAGTTTTTCACAGGAATGCTGAATCAAAATACTCCCTAAATCAGCTTCTCTGTCAAAGAGCAGAAGGACGGATGATATCCAGAAACTTTACCGTATAAATAAAGATGCAGCTATTTTCTTATGAACTCTTCCCCCGTGATATTAATAAATACTTAGATCAGGTTTTCTTTAGAAGAAAGATTTAATTTTTAGTTTGAAATTTCCTTCACTTAGCACAAAAGTAACTGCTAAAGTAAAAGAAATCCCTCCCTTTAAGGTTTTAATGATGTATAATTTACTGCCTTAATTAACACAACAAAAAGGCTGAATTTCTCTGCTGATTTAACCAGAAGAGAAAATTCAACAGTAACTTCTAAAAACTTTCAAAACCAAGACTTTGCAATATTAATTTTGATAGTGGGTTAAATAATAAATCAGCTTGTTTTTCTCAGACTGTGAAGATTATAAATGCCTCTTCCCCCCTTTTTATGCTCCTTTTCCTCTCTCTTAGCAGAACATCATAGCAGAGCATGAGATTCGCAACATCTCATGTGCAGCTCAGGATCCAGAAGATCTGTCTACATTTGCCTACATCACCAAAGACCTCAAATCCAGTCACCACTACTGCCATGTCTTCACTGCTTTTGATGTGGTCAGTCCTTATACTCTTGGTTATGGCCATATCGTGTGTGTGTGTGTATTAGGGGAAATCAGAGGGCTGCGAGACAGCAGAACACTGCAAAAAGGGAACTAAAAGTAAGTATTAATGGTATTTGTCCTTGATTTGAGCAGGCAAGTTTAAATGATCTGCCAGTGGAATAAGATTTTTGCATTTCAAATAGGAACAACTCATCTCCATCATCTTATTTCAAGTGGAGTATATCTAATTATCTTATTTTAGGGGTAAAAATACTCATTCCATTGGCAGATCCTCTTATTTACCTGCTCACATCAAGGACAAATGCACTCATTTCAAGAAAGAATTACTTAAGCCCTATTAGTTTTACCTAGGGACCTCATGTAATAAATAAATTAGCCCCCTACCTCAGTTTTTTAAGTGCCGCATTCACACAGGATAACCGAAGCCTGAGATTTGATGAGATTTACGGACATCTCTGCTGCATACTGTGAATGTGAGCGGCTGTGAAACAGAAGCAGCGCTGCCTACTTGGGACTTTGGGCTCTCTCTTTAGTCGCTTGTAAAAAGTCGCAGGTTCAGTGCTTGTTTTTGGACATGCAGTCGTTTATTTGGGCTCGTCACTTTTCCAACAGAACCCCTTCTCCTGTCCGTCGCACTGTGCAGCCTCGCTAGAGACAGCTAGTTAAGATCTGTCCGGTTACATTCCCAGACAGTTTCACTGGCAGAAAATGCAACATTAAAGGCATGCTTTTCTGCAGTACAGAAACGGGCTCTTTAATGCTTATTGGGCTCGTTTTGGGCTTTTTTCCAATAGGGTTTTGCTGACCCACGACCCAATGCAGTCTCCATTCTTCACCAGAAGCAAATAAAAATGTGCCCAGGGAATAAAAACTTCCTATTACCACATCAGATCCAGCCAATTTCAGTCCAAATCATAGAGATGCCGATTCACATTTGATTAGTATGATCACGGGACCTCTGAGTTCAGCAAAATATAGTAGGTCATTTGCGGGGGAATGTTTACTTTACACATTACTGATATGGAACATTCGCACAGGATTAACAACACAGACAATCTCTTAATTATTGAACATCACGTGTCGTCCCTAGGTAACACTAATCCCGCACAAATAGGGCTTTACGTTTTAGTTCATTTTTTACAGTGTGGGGAAAATGCTCTTCCTGAACCTCCTTGTTCTGGTCCGGCAGCTTCTGTAGCACCTCCCAGGGGGCAGGAAGACAGTCTCTGTGCTGGGTGGCTGGAGTCTTTCCTGATCATAACATCCCTCCTGACACGGCGTTTCCTGTAAATGACCTCAGTGTCAGGAAGTGGGGGCTTCCTGGGGTGTTTTCACCACCCTCTGCAACACCTTCTGGTCTGCGACAGAGCAATAACCGAAACAAGCTGTAATTACAGAAGGTTAGAAAGCTGAATGGAGGTGCTTTCTCCTTAGTCCTAGACACTGATGAGCCTTCTTGACCAGGTTGGAGCAGTGAACTGTCCAAGCGAGGTGTGATAACATTTCCAAGGAATTTGAAGCTGGACACACCATGGATGGGGGGGATAAATGCCAGCCTACTGTCTGAAACCATCAGCTTCTTGGTCTTCTGAGTGTTGAGCAGCAGGTTGTTGTCCTCACACTACAGGGCCTGCTCCCTGTAGGCTGACTCATCATTATCCTTGGTTAGGCCAATCACCGTGGTGTCATCAGCAAACCTATTATTAATGTTTGAACAATATGTATTGCTCTGCATTTGTTAGTGAAAAGATAGTAGAGAGACGGACTCGGCACACAGCCTTGTGGTACAACAGTGCTGAAGGTCTGTACACGTTGGGATTGTTCGGTCAGAAAGTCCTCTAATTAGTTGCAAACGGAGGTGCTAATGCCCAGATGTGTGAGTTTGGTGATTGGAATGACCGGGTTGAATACTCAACTGCAGTCAGCGAACAGGAGTCTGGCATATGTGTCATTACTGTCCAGGTGTGAGAGGACAGCCCAATGGAGACGGCCTCTTCGGTGCTCCTGTTCTAATGATGTGTTCACTGGGTAAGAAGGATTTGAAGTGGCGTGTTTGGGTATCTGCACGATAGAGATGGGATTAATACAGGTCAGTACCACAGAATGGACAAAGACAGATTAAACACCTCAGCCAGAACCGCCACCAGCTTCCCAACACGTACAGGAATGCCATCAGGACCTGCAGCTTTGCAGACATAGATCCTGCTTGGCACAGCTCTGACCTTGGAGAAACAGAGTATTAAGTGCTATTGGTCAGGAGTCAACACTGCCTTGGTTGCAGATGCCTAGGACTGGGGATATGGCCTTGTAGTCACTGATTACCTGAATGCCCTGCCACCTATGTCAGGGGTTGGAGTTGGAGAAGAGCTTCTTAAGCTTTCAGCTTGTAGCAGAACATTGCTTTTCTGATACCTCTAATGCCCTGGCTCTACAGCATGAACTTCAGAACTGACATTGTGCGCCCTCAGCAAGAGACATGCCTCCCTACTCATCCAGGGCTTCTGAATATTATAAAAATGATCTTATTCTCATAAACGTTTCCTGTCTTCTCAGAATCTGGCCTATGAGATCATCCTGACACTTGGCCAGGCCTTTGAGGTGGCCTACCAGCTAGCTCTGCAAGCCAGGAAGAGCGGCCATGGATCGGCGACGCTTCCGGAAAGCTTTGACAGCAAGCCCGGCAAGCCTGTCCCCAAACCCCGCGTCAACATCCGCAAATCAGTAAGCATCGATACAGCAGCAAGAGAAAATCCATCCAGAACTTGAAAAAATTTACATTCAAACGTGCAAACTGTTGAAGTGAAAGTGGCTTAAATCTTATTAGCCGGTTCTTCAGCAATCAAAAACTACTCTAGGGATGGATTTTCACTTCATATCACCTTTTAACCCCCTGAACTCAAGTTAAGCGTTGTTTTAATAGCTTTTAATGCAACACTAACATCATTCTATTAACCCCCGTTTTCCCCCGACGGTCCATGAATCCGAGCCATCCTGGCATCTTCTCCCTGCTCATTTCCGACTCCCTCGTCTCTCATTCCTGATCCTGTGCTGCTTGTGTCTTCTGTGTGTGTCCTGGCCCAGTGGACAGTGTGGCAAAGGTTTATGTGGACGTTTAATCTGTTAAGCTTCTACTCGGTCTTGCTGTCCCTGCAGTCTTTTATGCGCTCGGCTGATTGATGAGGCTTGTTTGCATTGTGCTCCTTGGAGGCTTGCTTGCTCACTTTGGGTTTGTGAGAGTTGTGTTTTAAAAAAAAAAAAAAGTTTAAAATACCTTGGTGCTAAGATGCCAGTCTATTAAATGCTTATTAGATTCTCATTGAGAATGCAGTATTGTGCAGGGCTTTAAAAGGCAAATATTTTCAATGCATTTACATCAGCTCCATGTAGTTAAGCTTGAATCCTACCACTGATGCTGCGGTAGTTGACCTCGTGAATATCAAATGAAAGTCTGTCAGCCTCAACAGAGAGCCTTGCAACTCAACCAAAAATATGTAGACTAAAGGATGTTAAAATCTGGCCAGAAATTAGGTGTCAAGATGTAATTTTGTTGAAAAGAAGCATGGTTTTATGGGATTCCCATCAAAAACTCTATAATACTACCAGCCTATAGTAGTGCTACTACCAAGTGCCCAAGGCTAACGGATGGCTAAGCATGGATGAACATATGAATCAATTGATGGAAGGATTAAAATATTGAATGGCTCAGCAATGTATCCTGAGGTGTAGCAAAAAAACAGAAATTTTATCCTTCATTTGTTACTAATAACATTCTCCGTCAAACCAAGTGTGGGTATTGACAGCCAGGGTGATATAAGCATTGGTCTGTGTTAAAGTGGCATGTCTCTTGTAGTCATAGCACCCTTAAGTGAGTCTGTCAACAATGCGCTAACCCTCCGCCGGGGTTTCAAAATAGTCGCAGTAACATGCACGTCTGCAGGGCTCAGGTATCTTGTTTCAGAAGGTGGCGCATGATGGTGGTGAAAAGTGGCGTCAGAGGGATGGCCTCACCGTCTAAAGTTAGAAGTGAGATGCTGCTGAAAGGGCAGCGAGCGGAGAAAAGACAGTTAATGAGCCCGCGTGCTGTGTCTGTGAGTGATCACATGGCTATAGTACAGAGATGATGGACGACGGGGAAATGTGCACGCATTCTGCTGAGTCTGCAACCACCACATTAACCATTATTAGTTTGTTTTTTCTCATCCTTGGTGTTCATGCGTGTAAATGGGACAGTTAATGGCTTGTGGTGTGCAGCAGGGCAAAAAAACCCAGCAGGATTCTCTGTTATATGGCAGTATGTGTGGGCTGGTATTAGTGTCTCCCTTAAGCTAGGCTGAACTTGCATTTAGAGCCTGTTTGATGCTGGTCGGACGCAATTTTGCCCCTTTTAGTCAAGGCGGGTGTAGAACAGTAACGCGACTCTATTTTATTTTAAGGCAGACGTGTAATTCTGACTCCAAACGTAGATGGAAAAGCTTGCCAGCGCTGTAATAAAGGCTTGTTGCAAAGCTGCTGTAGTCTGTCGTGGCAACTGAGCTTCTTGGCTGCCATGAGCTCCATAAATAATAGCTATAAACAGAATTGGGTGGTATATTGACTTCCTAATTTATATGGGACATAAAATTAACACTTGTTATTTGCCAGCATGGATTTCTCCACAGTCACTGCATACCCCCACCCGTTGGTGAATTAAAGGGGCTGATGATTTACTCCTTCTTACTGCTGCTAACTAACTTTGTTGTTAAATTTTTAGCTTGGAGTCAACCTTCTGCTGCAGCTCATTAAGAGAACCCAGGTAGTCCAGGGATCTCGTTAGGATGCCTTGTGGGTTCAAAACTTTAAAAGTCTTCCAGGCATGTCTGTATGTTAGAGGGCCCCGAGGTAAAATTTGTAGGCTTAACGACTTTATAAAGCTCAGGAGTGACATAAAACCCTGAGGAGAAACTGCTGGTAAAAAGGTTTCTCCAGCAGTTGTCTTTGGATAAACGGAGGACAGTGGGAAGAGCAAATAACAGAAATATAACCACATTTATGCAGGGAACTCGTATATGCTTATTGTCAGAGTAACGGCAAATTATTTAAAAGCCGATCCATCTGAGAGCTGAAATGTTCATTATTTATAATTGTGGATATTCTCAAGAAAACAAACAGTGATACGCCTTAAAGTGATAATTAAGAATTCCTTGACTCGGTCTTAAAAGCATTGAATATGTTACCCCAGAGTTAATAACCTTCTTGGCATTTTCATTTGTTTAAATCCAGAATAGTTGGCTATGGAGGCAGAATCTAGCCAAGATCTACCGTCGTAAAAACGTCACAGCCTTTTATGTGCCCGCTGTTCTTTGAACCCTTAAACTCTCATTATATTTGTATTGGGTTGTTATTTATGGAAAAGCTAAAGCTAATTTCTGTTAAGTTGTAAAGGAGGCCACCAATGATCTTCCTGTGTGAAACACAGTAAACAGAAAAAAAGCAGGGCATACACATTTTTAAGAAATGTTCAGTTATCAATACACCCAATTTATAAGAAATAAAACGATTCTATCCAGGTGTTACCGGTTCAGTCTCATTTAAAAAAATGTTTTGATCAAAATGAACATTAGGTCTGTTTAATCAGTCAACTGTTTGCTTTTGCTCACAAGTGAAATAAATCAGTAAGTTATTTAAAAGATGGAGCATTTTTGATGATTTTTTTTGTCTTACAGCTGTACACAGGTAAATGTGGAATAAAGATCTGCTGAATTCCCTAGTCTTTATGTAAACATGCTTATTGTGCAGAATATTTTCTGATTTTTCTCTTTGTAAAATAACACTGGAGTTATTTTATTTAATAGCAGGGTTATTTAGGCAGCACCCCTTTCATTTCTATGCCATGAATTTTCCAAACAGCCATTTTCTTCCTACTAAACAAGAGAAATGTGTGAGTGAACAGCAGTGAGCTGAAACCGGTAAACGAAGAGCAACACCTCATCAGAAATACTTTAAACAATAGAAAGAAGACAATTTTAGTAGTTTTGAAATGGTAAATTTTTAAAACCAGCCATTGCCTGGACGATATTTAGCAGTTCTAGTTCTGGTTCACTAACTTCAGCCTGGTTCATCATAAGTATCTGGAGAGATAGAAAATCTTGGACTTCTTAGGGATTCTGGTTCAAAGCTGCACCATTTCCTCCTCCTGGGGACACAGAACTATTAAAATATAATTCAACCACAAAAAGAGGACAAATAAAATAAGCGTTTAGGGTTCTGTTAAAGAAAATGCACATATATAAAAACAGATTTTTAGGAAGGAGACATTGATACTTTGTTGTTAGGGTTGGAAGGATAAATTTTCCAAAGTCTCTTTAGCTGTTGCCATGCAGAATTTGGTGGATTAATGTGGCGTAACATCGCTTTTTCCAGCTTGAGTTTGGCTGAACTGCTGTCCTAAGCTGTTGCCAAGGCAATGAATTTGCTGCCACGTCGTTGCCATGGTTTTGCTGTGATTTTAAGTGCAGCTGCTGTGTCATTATAGTTTTGCGGTGCTGCTTGCTGATGTCAGTGTTTGTGGAGCTCGCCCACTTTGACTAGTATGACCTCTGCCCTCCTGTAGGTTATCATGTCTCCCTCCAGCCGCTGGTCACTGGGCCATATTTACACCCCTCACCGGCCTCCTCTTCACCCTCCTCTTCCACCCCCTCGACTCTTCCATCTTCCTTACAAAGCTCAGTTCCAGGTCCTTCACACTTTTCCTTCTTCTGTTCTTTATTTCCTACAGTTTTATCCATTCAAAACTGCTATTTTGTTTGTTCCGTTTGCTTTTTTCCCTTACAATCTCTTCTCCATATTCATATTTTAGTAACATTGCTGTGTTGGCTCTGGTAAAGCCGACCTTCATTAAAGACATTCATATTGTAGAGTTTGAAAAAGCATAAATACAGCAGATTCGTTTGCACTCTTTGTAAAAAGCCTTAATATAAATGCCACAAACCTACTGAGGCCAGAATCACTAGTGTATCTGCTGTTAATATTTGAACAACCCACTTTAATCAATGGAGGAGCACTAAATGTAGAATTTAACTAGGTTGGTTAAATCCTTTTTGTTCTTCTCTTCAGCTCAGCCCACAACGTTCCTGTAGGATTTGGGTCATAGAAGAAGCTGAGTTTTGTGTCATACAAAAGCATTTCCGTGTTGCTTTCTACAAGAACAAATTATAACCAATTCTCAGTTTAATTGCAGAGCCCATCAGATTCTTTTTGTATTTAAAAATGTCCTTGTAAGGTTCATGATGCCATGCGCAAACAGGGATCCTCAGGGTCTTTAAAAGGGGAACAGGTCCACAGTGTTACAGATTTTCCATCGTGCTCGACTGTGGTTATAACCATATTTTTCAGACTATAGGCATTTAACACAATCCAAAACTAAAAACTGACATTTAATTCGGTAAACCAATTTATTTAATTACACAGCTACATCCACAACTGGTGTAATAATATGGAACGTACCTGGGAAGTTGAATGGGGTAAATTAGCAACCCAGCAACTCCAACCGGAAAAGTTCTCGTTCACCGCATTTCAGTGCTGAAGTTGTCAAAATTACGCTGAAATTAAACCGTGAGCCTAACGGTGCTACATGCTAAGCTAACAGTACAACGCGGATGTTTGAGAGCAACATAAAGCTCACGTGCATCAGTGGAGTTGTAAAACGCCTGGACAACAGACCTGTAAGCTAGCGCTAGCTGATATTAGCTTACCGTACAGCCTTAATCCTTTAGTATTTGTTTTAAAATATTAAAGGATTAAGAACAATGGTAAATTAAGTCCCTGATTACTAACTAGAAATGTTTCATTTAAATAACGATATTTTGTTACTTTTTCCCCATTCCTGAATACTATTTTTAGAGACAAGGACCCAGGTTTATCTGGTCACCAAGTTTCCATTGCAACTATTACATATTTATCTACAAGCTAAACTCCACGTGGACATTTACTGGAACAGCGTAAACAAGGGCTTAATAGGTGAAAAAGCCCCATAGGGACCGGAAAGCTTGTTGCTCTCAAAGTAAAGGATGTATTTTTTTTCACTCATCTTTCCTAAGGATGTCCATCGTTGCGGAGGACTCTCCAAGATAGTTATGGAATATTTGTTCAACAGATCAATGGCAAGAAAAATGTCAATATTCCCTGTTTTGGATTCTCCTCCCTTTGCACCAGATGGAGCAGCCATCAATGGACCAGAAGGGCCATGCAAACGTGCCGTGGATTGTGGAGCCCGGACAGGAGGCAAAGAGAGGAGTCAACACCAAGTACGAGACCACTATTTTCTAACATACACCCGCCTTGTCCACTCCTGTGTGTGTGTGCCTTTCAGAAGTTGCCCTGTATCGGGGCCCGGCCCCGGAGTTGGGCACGAGCTTCGCACGCCGGCGCGTCACCTCACCGGCTGAAAAACAAAAATACTATACACCTCGTCTCGTCCCCTCCCCGCCCCCTGCATGATGACGATTGCCGCTGCGTTCTCTTTTTCTTTCTGCTCTCCCAGGCCTCATCCTCCTGCCTGCAGGGCTATCGCATGACCTTTGAACCCAGGGTAGTGGTGCGTTTCTATCTCCACCTGTAGGGGGATGGTCAGCTCAGTTCTGTTATTTGTTGCTCTGCCTTTAGCTTCTTGTCTTTTTTTTTTTATTATAGTTTTCTTCCAATCAGGAGGTCTGGCTTCGTATCCCTCCTTTTTTAAGCTCCATCCCTCGCTTTTCTCTTCACATCAGCCCCTTTGTCTGACTGTTTCTGACAACTTTAACGATTTAACAAAGAGTACTGCTCTAAGAGCTGTAACAGTGTTTTAGCTGTCTGTTAAGCCGAGTCTGGGAGCTGACAAAGACGAGGGACGTTGTCTGAACGCGACACCAGGCTTTTACAGCATTTTTTTAATAAAGAGAGCTTGTAGCAGAGTGTAACTTTGGCTGAAGCTGACTGAGCTAGCAGGCTATTAGAATGTATTTTAAACTTTTTGATTCTTGATATCAAGTTACTTTTTTTGGAGGAACTAACAAACTTGTGAATTTCTTTGTGAAATTAGACTTTAAACTTGACCTGTGGCACAGGAAGACAGATTACTTTTTGTTTTTCTAAGGTCTTTTTCAACATGTCTGTGTACGTGTTCAGAATAAATCTACTCGCGTTGGTTTTACTCGAGGGAGGGGGAGGAAAGTTGTACGTAAACGGAATAGCATGTGGCTTGTGGGACGCATGATGGCCATTTTGGATTTGCTGAGCTAGGTGGCCAGTGGAGAGGCGGGGTGTGAGGGCTCTCTGGATAAGTGATGTCATCTCATTTTGCAGGGCAATGGCGGACGCTCATGTCTATTACTGTGGAATGCAAAGAATGTAGCCAGCCCTAAACATGGACCTTGTCACACTTACAATGCAAAATGGACTACAAAAGGACCCTCTTGCTCACTTTTTAACACGGACGCTGTTCCACAATGTTTGGGGTTGACTGCGAAATGTTCCCATCCATCCATACACACTAACAGAACTGCATCGCGACAGACGACCCGTCTGCTCTGAATGTACACTTACTTGAAAGCAGCCTCAAATTTCTGCAACTATAGCGGGATCGGTTTTATGAAGCCCACCAGGGAGGCGGGATGGTTGAACTCTGGGGAGGTTGGCTTCTCCATGGAGTCTGAAAACAGGATATCAGTGGGCATGTTTTAACATATTGGCATGGGTTCCAGGATATCTGGCTGGCTAATTTCTTTATTTTCTTTAATGTCAGAAAAAAAAAAAATCATATGCACAACAGTGTAAATGTGTTTGGATTTGCTGCAACAACACGCTGAAGATGCAACAGATTTGCCATGAGAAGCCAATGTGAACAAAATGGCATCTAGCGTTAAAAAAAAGTATTGGTATTGCCCGACATTTTAATGTTTATTATGAGAGTATTATATTACCATGATGATAATCCTTGTGCAATTCTTGTCTACTGTTGTCTTAATGTTACATTATTTTTCTATGATATGCTGAGATGAAAATTTGAGCCTGAGAACGATGGCAATCCTTTAAAAAAAATGAAATAAAACCTGAATTTAGATGTTCATACTTGTACAGGGAGTGAATGTTGCAGGTTGCTTGCTAATTCCTAGGTCAGGTCAACCTCCATTTCTCATGGGGCTCTACTCTTATCTTGCAGATGTACTATTTTAAATGCAGTATTACTGTATTATTTGGATGAAACATTGTCCAATTACAAAATGTACATAGATATTTTGCCAACTCATTGTTAATACATGAAATGTAAAGAGAAAAGAATAAAGACTTTGCAGTAAATGGCACTGGAAACAAGGTACCAAAATAAAGGTTTGACATGTCAAAACGTCATAGATTGTAGAGGTTGTATTTTGAGTGAAAATATGGATCATATGGTGACGTCACTGCTGATTTTACCAATATATATATACATATATATATATATAGGCTTGGGCTTCCAGCACACTGATTTTTGTAATTTGGGCCATTATTTATATCCTTGTAAAGCACATGAAATAAAATCTGACTTGTACAACCATATTTATTTTCAACTTGTCATGAATTACAGGTAAATGTTTAAAGGGTTTATGAAAATAAAGTTCTTGGTGTCGTTATTGATGATGAACTCAAGACCCCTACGTAAGGTATTTTTGCATAAATTTGGGGTTAGCAAATTACGAAACAGAGCAATTACCAAGATTGGACCTCTGGATCATACTAACCCATTATGTTTAAAGCTAATATCACATTTAAGGAATAATCTTTTTCATTATATTGGTCAAACTTCAATTATTACCATGTTAACCAATAAGGAAATTTAGGAGTGCAACCTTATTGTCAAAGAAGAAAAATAAATGCAAGTTTAACTTTGATTGCCCATTTCCTTCTGTCTTTATGTGAAATTTGAATTACAAAACACTGATAAGAGACACTTACTGCATGTTGGCTTTTAAACCAGCCGTTGATGGAAGAAACCTCCAGTCCTTTTGACCCACCACTATGAAAAAAAAAAGTTATTAATCTTCTGCACACTTTTTATCCATTCAGAGTTATACGTTAGCTGATAAACTGTCCTTTGCATTTTACTTTGAGCAGTCCTTTTACTCACACACATCATGGGCTTCGATGTCTTTAATTTTGAGCTTTTAGTGATTCATATAAATAATAATTATGCAAAAAAAAGAAACATCTCCAAGCTCAAAATGTGCAGCTGCTCTTCCACACAACATGGGGAAAGGTTTTGTCAGGCAAGAGGAAGCTTAGGTTCTTTGGATGAGTCAAACCCAGCTTTCTTTATCCCCAAGGCAGCTGTACAGCATGGTGGTGGCAGCATCGTGCTGTGGGGTTGCTTTGCACAAAATGCAATAATAAAGAGAACCATTCCCAAATTTCTTCAACTTTAATCAACAGCTAGTTCAAGGGTGTCAAACTGGTCCTCAGGGGGCTGGTCAATCAAAGGCTGAATTACCTCTACGTTTTGCAATCAAACTGACAGTCCTGGGATAAGCCTAATTATTTGATTCAGGTGTACTGAAGTAGAGTCGCTCAAAAGCTGCAAGACACCGACCCACACAGACTGGAGTCCGTAGGCAGAAGCCTATTGGGTGTTTCAACAGGACAAAGAAACCCAACCAAATAAACTGGTTCTGGAATGAATAAAGAAGGCTACCATCCAACCTCTGCAGATGTGTGGTCCACATCAACCCTTAAGAGATCAAGTATAACCTTCAGGGTAACTGGTCAGTAACAATAAACCAGCCACTCAAAGGTGAAAACTAGAGCTATAGGTTTTGATAGGACTGCATTAAAACTGGCCACGACTACCTAAAGTGGGATTTTGCTGCTTAGAACAGTTTCGGATGAGTGACTTATTGCAGGTCAGCATTCACTGGCTTCTAATTAACAAATACATCTAAACAAAATCTCAATATTGTGACAAATTGCACAATTTTTTGTCACTCCTTTCTGAAAGTCAAAGTCAGATTCACAACACTGAAATATTTAAAGCCTTTATTTCCTGTCATTTTGATGATTTGGCCTCATGGATGAAGAAAACCCCAAAATGTGTAATATTACATAAAACCAATGTAGAAAAATATTTTTAATGTACTACACAATCCTGGAGACCACTTGACAGGACAGACGACCGGTATGTACAACCTCCACGGGGAGCGTAGGCATCAAAAGGTCATTGCTAAAGAAGATGGTTGTTCAGGCTGCTGGTTCCAAGTATTTTCATAGAAAGTTGAGTGGAAGGAAAACGTGGCAGGAAAAGGTCCAGCAGTAACCTTGAGAGGATTATCAAGCAAAACCCACTGAAGAATTTAAGGGAGCTTCACAAGGAGTGGACTGAGGTCAGCACACCAAGAGCTACTGCGCACAGATGAATTCAATTCAATTCAATTCAATTTATATAGCGCCAAATCATGAAACATGTCATCTCAAGGCACTTTACAAAATCAAGTTCAATCATATTATACAGATTGGGTCAGATTATACAGATGTATAATGAGCTGCAATAGTTTGATTCCTTTTATTAAACCAGTCCTGAACCAGAGACTGGACTCCAGCTCAGTGGTCCAAAGTCCTGTTTTAAGATTAAAGCAAAATTCCGCATTCAATTTGGAAATTAAAGTCTGGAGGAAGAATGGAGAGATGCAGAATCCACAATGATTGAAGTCCAGTGTGAAGTTTTCAATCAGTGATGGGTTTGGGTGCCGGTTCATCTGCTGGTTCTGGTCCACAGTCAACACTCAGCCATACACCAGGACGTTTTAGTGCCCTTTATGTTTTATTCTGCTGACAACCTTTATGGACATGCTAATGTCATTTTCCAGCAGGACTTGGCACGTTACCACAGGTACCAAAAGCTGGTCCCATGGCCATGACTGTGCTGGAATCATGGGGTTATTGTCAAGAGGAAGATGGGAGACGCCAGACCCAACAATGCAGATGACCTGAAGGCAGCTATCAAAGCAGTCTGGGCTTCCTTCACACCTCAGCAGAACATCATGCTGGTCGCCTTCATCTCACACAACGTTAATGCATTCATTCATGCAAAAGAATGAATGCATAGAAATTAAGAAACGCCTCAAAACCCTGACATTTATGGTTAAAAGACTATCTTATTAGATATTAAATTTTCTGAGACACCGTATTTTGGGTTTTCATTATCTGTCAGCCCTAATCATCACAATTAAAAGAAATAAAGGCTTGAAATATTTCACTCTATCTATATTATATAAGAGTTTTACTTTCTGAAATGAGTGACAAAAAATATTGAACCTTTTCCCGATGTTCTAATTTTAGGTGTTTTTTCACACTTTAGCAGACGTGCCTTTACAATGTGTTGATAGAAATAAAGAAAAATGTTACCAAATACACAATTTTCTATAGAATCTGTCCATTAGGCCCACTAGTTGGACAACAGCCTAAAACCCACCTAGCTATAGATGCCAGAGAAATCAGACAAATGAGTCAAAAAAAAGAAAGCTAATCTGAACTCATCATAAACACAAGGCCAGCGTGTAAACGTGTTTATGCGATAAAACGATCAAAGCCAAGCAGTGAGGGATCAGCATAGCAAAGATCAAGAGGCTGGCAAGGCTGAGCCCTCACAATCTACTGCTTTGAAAAGGTAAGTGCACCCTAATATGAGCTGCTGCTAATGACACATTTCCATCACAGCATGCTCACTTAGACCTTCAGTATCCAACACCCAGGGGGGGGACTGCATTTGATATGATGCCATACCCGACAGCAGGCTGGATACGGGTCAGCGTGAGACTTTGGGACGACAACTTGAAGCATTGATACTTAAGAGATGAACGGAGACATCTGCTGGTAACTGGACACCAAGCTGGACCAACGTCGATCGGTAATCAGCTGGTTGGAAAGTGAAATCGTGTCTTTTTATCATCAGCAACAAACCAGGCCTAAAGCCCTACCAGGCTGCACCGTCAGAGGTTTCATCTGGGAGCAGGACAACAGCTAATGCAGATGTCAGTGGATCAGAGGGAGATCAACAAATGGCAGCAAACTTGCTTGGTTTTATTATTTTGTATTATCAAATTCTCTCCATTATGACCAACTCCTCTCTCTAACACACACAGTGTGACGCCACCTTTAAAATGATTAATAACTGATCACAGAAACGTTTCTGCAGCTTTTCTACTTAAGCTGTAAGTCTGAAACGACAATGATGTAAAATTTGATTTTTTTTTCACCGGTGTGCACGAAAAATAATACGATGAGCCGCTATCTATCTTTAAGGATTAAAGAAGGTATCCAGTCATTTATTTAGGTACCTTAAATCAGAAGATTGTTGAATTTGTAGATTTTAAGAGGTGCTGAAGGTTTTAACATAAATATTTTACAGTCCAAGAAGAGAAATTGGAATAGACTAAAAGTCCATATGGGCAGGTCAGAGCTTTACAGAAAATGGGTTGGAGGAAATTAGCCACAACATCTCTGATCGCTGCATCCCTAGTAACAGAAAACAGGCCACAGCATACGGACATTAGGAACCCAGACAGTTTGGACTCCAATATTCCTACTTTTAAACAACCTTGCAGATGCATCCTGCCTTCAAGGTCTGCAGCTGGGGGAATACTACCTACTTCCTACCAGCCAACCTTCACACAATCAGCATTTGTTTTCTACCTTTTCCTAGCTCTGCACTCTGTTCGCGCATCAAGTGAGACACAAACTGCTCACAATGGGACAGGATAGTATTACAGTTTCATGCAGATGTTGTATTTTTCATGTTTGTTTTTATCTTTAAAAAAAAGTTATGCATCTTGACTTGAAATTAATATAAAACAAAAACTGATGCAACACGAGCAAGCACAGATGAGTGTCTGAACTATGACGGCGTGACATTTACAGCAAGGCTTGCTGAGGATGTTTAAGGGCAGCAAACAGCAGAATGAGCGCGCCGGCTGGACCGTTCCCATCTGCCGCCAACAGATCTGACCATTTAGCCCTTTTGGACCGCAGTGGCTGCTGTAAATTGACGCTTTATGTCAACATAAACATAATGACAACGCTATTTATTGTATGAAGAGCAGACCCGTCCTCAAGGAGTCAGGAGCTCATATTATTTTTCTGATTTAGCCAGGAGTGATGCGATGGCTGCTGAATTTAGGCTCCACAAATCTCCAGCACTTACCGCGTCACAAAGCTACTTCAATAAAGCAAAAAGGAGAATTTAAGCACATTTAAAAACAAAAGCTGTTATATTAAAATAGCTTGCCACCTAGCTGCAGCTAAATCTAAAACAAAGGAAATGTTTTATTTCATTATGCGTGTCAGACTGTGGGACTGGGCCAAAGCTGCAGATGGTGTGCACTGCCCACCGCTACCGACTAAATGAGACAATAGGAAAAAGAGCTGCTAATGTAAGAGTCACAATTATATCTGGCATTTATTCAACACACACAACTTTATTCTACTAATGCATGACAATCACGACTGAGGGACACATTTCGACGTACACATACCGATTATCTCATGTATTACACACCCAAAGAATTAGGATCTGCACCAAGAAACAGTTTTCCATAAAGACAATTTCAACTGAGCACAAACATCTTGTTATGCACCTGGCAGATGTAGTGCGACGCCAAAAATCACATTATCATAATGTGCTGGAAAGTGCACAGAAAGGGGGAAGCCGACTGCAACCCAAGTACAGAAACCTTTTCACCCTGCTCAGCTATAGCCTGTGATGTTAATGTGAGGAGCGTCGGGTAGGAAAAAAAAACAGTCTACAGGTAATCAGGTTGTGGCTCCGTTAAATCCAGGAACAACTGGGAATTCACAGTAAACAAAGCAACAGCTCCGATAAGCACGCTTCACCGTCCTCCAAATGACAGACATACATACTGAAGTCTGTTCAGGTCGCTCCTCAAAGGACAATTTAGATTCTTAAGTATTATGCCTGTTGGTATGACGATTAAAACTATTATAACTCAGATTTCTGATTTTCCTGAATACCTATTCTGGCAAAGTCTAATAACCTCACATCAAAAATTAAAGCCTTCTCATAACTTAGAATTAGTTTATAAAGACATAGGTGTTGGTGAACCCACTGGGTGATTTCAGAAGCCAAAAGGGCCCAAACTTGTCAGCCATAAGCGTTTTCCCGGTCTGTGTCCTATATGAGGACGTGCTTTCGGTGGAGGAAAGCAAAGACGACCGTAGATCATTTTATTTTCTGCTTTTTGTTGAAATGGAGGACCATCCATACTCCTTGTCCAGCTAGAGGAAAGAGAAAGTAACCAAGAAAAGAAAAAGAAGTAATAACTGGGAGAAAACGAGAGTCTATATTGGCACAGCTATTATTACCACGAAGGAGTGCGGAATCAAAACGGATGCAGAGGTTGCAGACCTTCTGCTGGACAGGTAAGTTAATTCAATATAAACGTGAAGTTTACTTTTTGCTGTTATATTAGAAACAGGAAAGGGTATTCCAACAACAACTCTGACCTGTTAAAGTGGGTTTGCCTCCACATGGAAGGGAAGAGAGTTGCAGCCGTGAGATAATCTAATTTTATAACTTGTTTTAGAGTTTATATAATTAGACTTTTTTTTTTTACTAGAAACTTTCAGGAATCTCATCATAGCATTAAGTACTGGTCAAACTGACTTGCTTATTGGTCGCACTATGTTCAACAAAGACTGTCCAACTCAACAAGATATTCTCTTGAATAATAATATTCTGATTAATAACAGTTACATTTCTAGTTTTAAATAGTCATTGTTTACAAACATCTTTATCTACAGGCCATTTGTGTTGCTTGGGGTTAATGCAGAGAAAAGTCTAAATTAAATCACAATTATAGTTGAAATTAGGGCTGTCAAAATAACGCGTTAATTTCGATTAATTAATTTAAAAAAAATTAACGGATTAAAAAAAATAACACAGATTAATCGATGTCGTATAGGGGTTTTCAATAGGTGAGGCGCGCCTCCCCTGGGGGGCGCCAAAGAGTCACAGGGGAGGCGCATGAAGACAGAGAAGAAGACAGCGCTGCCGCTCAACTCTGTCAAACAGTGTAGCGATATTCGTGCCTTCTGTTTGAGCGCGCAGGAACCAATCCAAGCTTGCAGTGAAACAACTCAACGCTCAAAACCGGTCTGGCACGGTCTGAAAAACTCTTCTCAACCCGCTGTCCTCGCGGTGAGTTCCATCTCTGCTCGCGCGCTACTTTGCTCGCGCACACCTGCTCGTTTCACACTCAACACCAGCTGTGCACTCGCTCGGCTGTTAAAGCCAATCACAGACAGTTTTTTTTCCCATTCAATCAGAGTATGGCTTGCAAATACTGCATTGAGATGTATTAAATCAAAATGCTGCAGCCTTTGGCAGAAATTACTAAACATCACCGAGGGATTGAAGAAAAACAAATAAAAAGTGTAATATTTTAGCCTAAAATATTTAGGCTAAAGTATTTAGACTAAAATATTAGAGTTACTAAGTGAGCTGTGAAATTTTTTTTGTCTCTTTTCTTTCCAGCTTCTGGGAGGTTATGCAAAAGTTTATTCTGATCATAATCATCATGAATGTCATTATTATTTAAAGAGCACTTTAACACGAGGTAAAACAAAGTGCCAAACATCAGAAATACATCATATAAGAGATAACAACTAATAAAATGCTTGTTTGTTAAAATAGCACTAGGTCTAAATTATGTATAATTAGCCTAAAAAGTAGATTGGAATATGGAATATGTTGACGTCTGTTAAATTCAGGTTATCTTTTTTATTATCATTTCAGTTGACGTTTCCTGTTGACGTGAGTTCAGTTTGACATTGGCATCTGTTTAGTTCAGTTTGACTGCTGTTGAAAACAACACTTTAATGTATCTAATGCTGATTATTCATTGAAACATTTGAATTTAAATATTTTAAATACTTTCACAGCAAAAATTATATGCGATTTAGATAAATTTTTTTAATTGACAGCCCTAGTTGAAATACATCGCAATTTTGATTACACCCCTAACAATTCATTATAAACGTGAAGTTTACTTTCAAATGACATAAAGCAGACCTGCAGACTGAAGTCCGTTCAGGCCGCTCCTCAAAGGACAATTTAGATTGTTAATTATAATTAGGCAATTGGGCAAAAACTGTAACATGGAAAACTAACAATATGGCCAAAATCATAAATAAATTTGATCACATTTTATTACAGCTAATCAAAGATCCCAGAAATGTATATAAATTCAGATATTAATATAGTGGTGAACCGAGCACCAAATGCGGTTTGGATCTGCATCTGTGGCTCAGAATCCAGAGTGTTCCCAAATTAAACATGGCTGCCGTCACCGTGACTTTTCTCCTTGGTACCAAATGGTGCCATGTAAAGCAGGATGTTTCATAACAACCATGCGTCAATGTATACCCCCCAGGGGGACGTTTCGTCTCCCCCTCCTGCTCTTCTTTCTGTCATCTGCACTTGAGCTGAATTTTTAAAGCCAGGCAGAACAAGCATGTGGGTTCAGCTGAACCGGGCATTAGTTGGGAGGCATTACATAAGAAGAGCATATTTGTAAGGCAAAGAAATTGCATACGTAAAAAAAAAAGACAAGTTTTGAACCATGAAGTCGGGATATTGAAGTTTTCATCTACCTCTTAGATGTTCTAGTCAGAATAAAGAAGACACAATCTGTCAAAACCTCAAACCTCAAGGAAAACCAGAATCGGTGCATCTCTACCATTATTAACACAACTGATACAGAGAAAGGAAACTAAACAGTCAAACAGAAGCCAGAAATAGCTCAAAACAAGTGCTGGATAGCTTCAGAAGAAATTATGGCTTCTTCCTGCAAGACAACGGATGCAGAACAGAGTATACTTCCAAGTCTGGTGTGTGTCTCTCCAGAAATTGATGGGTAGTGGAATAAACAGTCAAATGGTAGCAGAGAAGGAGGAATGTCAATGTTTAGGTTCTGGATTGCTATTCTAAAAGTGTTCTGATGTTCAGCTGCTAATGTGAGGTGATGCGCCTGTTTACAGCTGCATGCCCACTAGAGAGGAAGATGATGGTGCCGTTATGGAATTAAATATGGCCGTTAAGATCTGGAAGTTGTGAACGACTATTTAAATAAATTCAGTAATTCAGAAGAAGTAAAGGATACTGCAGCTATAAGACTCAAGTCTGTACAGCGGTAAACTTAGAAACTGAACTAATGAGCTTCCTGTAAACTTTTTGGAATAACTTGATCTTGACAAACATTTACATGCATTTCAATTGGAATAAACCACCCGTCTCATTAGCTATGTTTTTTACAAACACAAAATTTCATGATTGGATGGAAATGTATTCGGATTAAAAACAAAACACAATCGGATTGTACCGTTTATATTGGCACACCTGGCTTTATTCAGAACACAACCACTTTGACATGTGCAGTTATCAAATTCCCCTGAAAAACACAAGAAGAAGTACTTCCATCTTTGCTGATAATAGTAAACAAACCAGTATTATACGAGTTCTATTTCCGAGCACCCAGGCTGGACTTGCACAATCTTCTAATTACGGTTGAAACGTTACTGAGTAAGCAGCAATTTTGAGCTCTTTTATTTTCTCTAACAGAAAGGTTGTATCGGGAGCCCTGACAGTTTTGCCTCCCCACGTATTTCGGCCTCTCAACAAGGCAGAAATACGTAACTTTTTCATTAGGGCTGCAACAACAAATCGATAAAAATCGACAATTAAAAGCATTGGCAACAAATTACGTTATTGATCTGTTGTGTCGCGCGATTAATACGTCACTCACCAGGTCGCGGAGCCGTTTACCTCACATGCGGGCAGTCGTTAATGCTAGCTGACTGGCTGCAGAGCGATGTAAACACAGCGAGGCGGATTGTAGGCGGCATTGTCTAATGCTGCTTTTTTGTAGTAAATTCTACAAATGACGACAGAGAAAACAGCTTGAACCAAGTTCTCAAAAGATAGGAACACGTTGCGTGTCACAAAACCAAAAAATACGTAACATGCGAGATTTGACATGACACAAGAGCACCACAGTGACACAGGACCTGAAATAACAGAGTCATTGATGAGGGTGAAGAGAGCTTAACGGCAGGGTAAATCGTTACAATATCTGACGTTTGTTCCATTTCAAAGTGAGGAAACCCTGACAGCGCTTGGCTTGGGGCTGTGAGGGCTCGTCTAATGCGGCTGTTAGCTTGTTAGCTGGTTAATGACAGGAGCTCGTTTACATGTGCAACTTTCCCTGTTGTAATGTGTTCGGATTAAAGGAAAAGAAAGTACTCCGAAAGCACCGTTCATACGGGCTGGAAGTCATATAATCTGATCATGACGTGCGTTTACTTGCACCAAGAATTTGATTTGTTAATTAAGGTTTAAGTTTTATTTGATGGTAAATGGGAAATGACATTTTTGAAAGGATGTGGGGGAATTTCATTAATTATATCAAGAAAGAGGACCTGACCCAGATGTTGGAGTCATCTGGGAAAACAAAGCCTTCCTGATGCAGATCCACAAACACATGCTGTATTTTGTAAACCTATCATCTGAGGACTCTAGAGAACCCAAAAACTGCTGTGTAATGTACCTTGTTGTATGTTAGTTAAAGTGTTTGTGTTTATTTGTGTGTCTATACAAGGATTCTCTTCAAACTTTTAGAAAAATGTAATAAATTGCCCACTATTTTCACTTTTGGAAAACAAACAGAAACCTAACAGAGGTTTGTATTCAGGAAATATCTACTTAATTCAAGATTCTTAAAGGTAAATCTACATACTATTTTTATCATTCGGTACAAAAAAATGGGTCATTCCTGCTAAATATGTATTGACAGTACGGCAGAAAGCTCAGAGAAGTCTTTTCCTTTGGTCTGGCTACATTTTCTGCAGTTGGACGGTGAGCTGATGTCTTCCTCTAAGGTAAGCTTAGAGGTTCATCCACTCCAAACAACGCGGACTGCTATTGGCATGACTGGGATGACAGCTGACGTCCGGGCCTGGCTCTCTGGATCAGGTTTGACATCAGCATCCAAAACGCCCAAAGCTGATGTGACACGTCGGTCTGGGATCAAGTCCTCTCCCAGCAGTCAGACATCGGGACAGCAGAGATGGTGGTGCGCCATCACAGAAAGCTGCTTAAGTCACCTCTCTGGTGGAGGCGGCAGTCGGCAACGCAGAGGGAGCAAACGTTTCACGCGAGTTGTCGTCAGACATGGGAGTACTGGCCAAAAAAAAAAAAAGTTCCTGATAGTACAAACGTCTCTCGCTCTGTTGACCTAATTCACCAACAGTGTTCTATAGCAGAGAGAAACATCACTGGCGTTTTATTGGAACATGCTCGCAGCCAAAGACCCACCGTGGCTTTGGATAATCTGTTGAATACATTTTTATATTAGATGAGTTCGGGGGAGGACGCATGATTGCAGCAGAAATGGGCACAAGATTGTTGTTTCCAAGAGCCGTGTGCAGAGAGGATTAGGCCTTTTTAGCATCAAGATTGTAAGCAGGAATAATTTTGGCTTTGCTGTTTCAAATGCAAACTAAAGCATTTTGATCTTGTAATACATTTTGTTTTAATGTTTGTAGAAGAGTCTTATACAGGCCCATCAAGCACTTTCCTCCATCCCTAAAAGCTAAAAATCTGTTTGAGGATTTGTTTTTGGGTGCCTACAAGTAAGGGAACGAGTATTTTTTTTAAAGCATATTAAAGATAAGAAGATAAAGGACACAAACACAGAAGATTCTTAAGGCTAAGCAGACTACAAGCCCGCACTGCTCATCCAGCCTTTCCCTCTGCTCCAGATCTGTCTGCCTTGCTGAGCATTCAGCAGCAGCGGCAGCAGCAGCAGCACTAATTGTTTGGGACAAGCTTTGTTCATGACTAAATAGCGTGAAGAAGCTGGCACCAGTAAATATGCTAACAAATTCCTTAAAAACAAGTTGATTGTGACTCAGTTTGGTTCCTGGTCTAAATCTGAACACAGACAATGAGCTGCCTGTTCTTTGTAGTCAAAACATTGTGACTAATTTAGGATTTCTGACAAACGTCTCTATGCAAAGTTGAGCTTGCTCCAGGAGTGGCTCAGACTCCGGCAGGTTGATCATGGACAGAGTCTCAGGATGGAGGGTGCGTTTTCTAGTTGATGTGGTCCCGCTGTCATCTTGAGCTTTCGGCGTGCACCGGAGCAGTTAGCAGCCGGGATGAGAGTCGGCCACTTGAAGTTTGAGGCCACGGTGGACTGCCCACCCCAGGTATGGAGTCGGTCTCCGCCCCAAACAGAGGAGTTCAGGTATCTTGGTTTCTTGATCAGGAGTGGAGTGATGAAAGGATGGAGCACCAGAGGGAGCAATGGACTGGGACGATGCAAATAATGCTCTGTCGAGATGAAAGATTAGGCGAGGCAAAAAGCTCCGCTCTGAGTTACTGCTCCGTCTACGTTACAACCCTCATCTATGAGGACATGGGTCAAAGTAGATGAAATTATCTTCATCTCTAGTGCTGCTGGGTTCCCTTTCAGCGACAGAGCGCCGCTCCTTCTCAACAAAGGGAGTCTGATAAGTTTAGGCATCTCATCACGATGCCTCTTGGCAACCACTCGAGGGTTTTTTTTTCGGGCACATCTACTGGGATAAGAACCGCGGGAATCCAAAACTCAGTGGACTGACAACATATTGGGACGTCTTAGTCTACGTTCATACAGCAGGGAAATGCGACCCAAATCCGACCTTTTCGTTCATATGAGAACCAGATCCGTCTTTTTCACAGCAGTATTCAAAGATTCTTTATTGTCACTGGTGTTCCTGTGGTGAAATTGCCTTTTGGCCACTCCGGCAAGGACTACACATAAGAGACAGAAGCTGTTTCTAGGTTTATTAGTTCTGGATTTGATGCTTCTGAAGCGTTTACCTGAGGGGAGAGGGGCAAACAGCGCGTTGTCTGGGTGGGTGGGATCAGTGGAGATGCGTCTGGCCCTTCTCTGGACTCGTTCTGGATAAACTGAGTCCAATTCCTGTAGATCCCACAATCCCCTGCTCTGTTCTCACCCCCCGTGCTAAGTCCTCTTTCACTCTTCAGCTCCCATACCACGCAGTTATAGTTAAACATAAAACACTCTCTATGGTAGCTCTGTAAAAGCTATGTAGCAGTTTAGAGGAAAGTCCAGTTCGTTTCAGTTTCCTGAGGAAGAAGAGCCGTTGTTGGGCCTTCTTCACCAGGTGGGAGGTGTTCACAGTCCAGGAGAGGTCTGAGGAGATGTGAATACCCAGGAACCTAATGCTGGCCACTCGCTCCACCACCTCCTCCCGTATGCAGAGAGGAGCGTGTTCAGTCTTCCTGGACCTCCTGTAGTCTATTATTACCTCCTTGGTCTACCTGGTGTTCAGGATCAGGTTGTTCTGGGAGCACCACTGGGTCAGGTTGTGGACCTCATCCATCATCAATATGCTTTATTTTCCTATAATCAACCAGCTCTAATAGATCTAAATGGCTGGGAGTCTGAAACTTGGACATAAATGGCTGTTTTAATAATGGTTTTGGACCTGCCTTCGACTCTTCCAGAAAAAAAAGGCTGCCCAGTGCTAAACAATAAAAGTGGAAAAATATGCAGCCAGAATTATCCCTGAAGCTTGTTGATGGCTCCAGTACTTGCGTGGTTTGTCTGCGACGTGTCATGGCTCAATAATCAAGCATTAGTAGAGATGTTTGTATATATTAGAACTAGGGTCGGGTATTTGTCGTATCGTTTTATCATTAATCGCAAAAAAAAATTCTTATTGTGATAAGAATTGGGATTTATCTTGACAATGATAAATTCCAACTAGTGGTGTCTGAAAACTCCCAAAATTGCCAATATTGTCAGGATTGTTATTGTTTCTGTTGGTTTATTGAGAGTATGAATACATTTTAATAAATTCAAAAATATAAATTAAATGCAGTTACTGTGTGCAGTTAGGTAATAAGAAAATAACACTTCATGTAACCAGTGTCCAATTGTGTTTTATTGTTACATTTTTAAATGTTTTTGGACAGTATTTGTGCTTGTGGGGCTATAATTGACAGTCACAGCCATACAGTTACCTGAAGAAAACTGCAAAACGCTGTAAATAGACTTATCATTATCACAGCATAACCAGAATATATTGTCATAGAATTTAAAATCCATATCGCCCACTGCTAATTAGAACCTGTATAATTTTCATCCCATGTGGATTAGAATCCACAATTGATTCAAACTTGGTCAAATTTATCAAATCATTGATGTTGTCTACGGTATAATCATTCCATGCAGAAAACAAAACGGTCTAAATGTATCCTTCAAAGCCTAAGATGGATATGACATTCATGGCCACGATGAGGGTAAAAAAAATTCCGCCAGCAACTTTAAACAACCATAAACCCTTTGCCTGAAACGTATGTCATGGTAATCAGATAAAACACTAAGTCTTCTATTTGCTGTTGGCTAAAAAGAGAGGAACACGTCTTTATGCCACTGTTTCATTTTGTTGCAGTTACATCCAAAGTGCAGCTTTAATCCAGCGCTCTCTAAAAAGACACAAGCTGCTGAAAAAGATTAGTAAATGCATCTCGGGACTTGTAATCTCATCAGAGTGCAATATGCAGATTCCAACCAAAATGCTGGTAAAATAAAATACAGTCTGTCGGAGCACTCTGCCAAAAGATGACTTTAATTATGCTGTTGAACTTTAGATGGCTTCCACTTCTCTGGCAGCTGTGGGTTTTATTCACAGCCACAAAACCAGATTAAAACCAACCACCTTGACTGGAGGCATTTAAACGTGAGTATTTAGAGTTCATCTGTAAGGAGCTCAACCTTTGTCCTTAAAACTGCTCTTGTTCAGGTATAAATCTGAATCCACAACCTGTGACACCGTGGCAATTTAACACACAGAGCGAACAAATTAATGAGACTCCATTTAAATCAAAGTTTTTCTCTCTTGTTTACAGGTCATATTTTCAAGTCGATATCAGTAATTCTAGCACAGTCATACCATCTTTATGTTGTCAGATTTCTCTAAAGCCTTTGATGCAGCCAGGAGTCTAGATTAAATTAAATATAGCGGGGGTATTTTTTGGAAACCAGGCACTTCTACATCAGTCTTATTGTAAATCCATATGGATGTTCCACAAGGTTCAGTTCTAGGCCCGCTATGTTTTGCCCTTACACACCGCTCAAAAATATTAAAGGAACACTTAAAAAAACACAACAAATCTTAATTGGATTTTTTTTTTTTTTGCCAAATATCCGTACTCCTATGGAATGGCAATGTTAGGGACAAAAGGAGGCAAAAAAATTAAAATGATCAACCCACAGATGACTTAACCGAAGTCACTGAGAAAGTGAAAATGAAAAATTGACGCGGCAGGCGTCTAAACGGGTGAAATGTCACTGCAGCAACTCAAAATGGTACACAATAGTTTGTATGGCCCCAAGTGCATCAACGCCTGACAATGTCGGGGCCTGCTCCTTATGAGAGGATGGATGGTGTCCTGGGCAGGGGCGCTGGGGGCCATTAGGCAGGCCAGACAATTGCTTGGGGCCCCCAGAGGACAGACAAACTTTGAACCAATTCAGACCCACGACAGCAGAAAAGTTGCATTGACAGTGGGAGTCTCAGAGTCCCTGACGGAACACCCCGCTGAAAGTGCGCGTTCTTAAGTAAACAAACATGAGCGCGAATCCCTCAACTCCGTTAAAATTAGAAGAAGTTATCCCTTTGGAAGTGAAAAAAGACAGAAAAGACAAAACATGGGAAGAAAAGAAATTTAACACAACAGTGTTGAGTGCGGCTTTGTGGCTTATTTAGCTCACAGCAGTAGATCTTAATGCAGATTTTACCTCGCCAGGCCAATGCTATGCACCTAGCTGTAAAAACTATAACTTGTTTAGCAAGCTCGCTGTATGTAAAAAAAAAATAGCTTTCCGTTTTTTTACTCAAAAAAGTTGTTTTCAAACAGCCAAGCTAAGAATGCTAAATTGTTGACTTAATGTGCAAGAACGTTTGCTAGTGCAACTAAATTACTGTATGTAGTAGGTGTGTGCTGTTTTATTTGGTGTATGGGTTTTATAGTATTAAAGGTATAGTGGACGATCTTTTTCGGCTGCACAGCTGGTCATTGTAGATCAACTGCTCTCGCTGTATACGTTGAAAATGGTTGAGAGTCACAAGAAGCAAAATGTCTTACAAGTTTATGAGGAGAGAAGGAAGGCATCAGAAGATAGAAATAAGACCAGAGTGGATTTGGAAGATTCTTTCACCTGACCCGCCTTAAGGCTTTAAGGAGCAGGTAGGGTGGGATCATTTCTTAGCTACATTTCCAGAAAAATCCTCCACTATGCCTTTAAATGACAGAATTTTTGAAATTCTGATGTGCACTTTGTAACAATTAAAATTAAAAGTTTACATTTTTATCAGCGCTGGATTCGGTTTATTTGATGAAACCTGGGTGTTTTTCTTGGGGCCCTATTAGACCCTTGCAGCACCACTGGTTCTGGGGTATCTCCTCCCAGGTCCTGACCAGAGCGTCACTGAGCTCCAGGACAGACTGAGGTGCAGCCTGGTGGCGTCGGATGGACTGAAACATGATGTCCCAGAGATCAAGCATCCGGAGGAACCCAGGACCCTCTGCAGCAGTGAAGGGTCTAACAATGTCTAAGGAATTCAACCCGATGCCTAATAGCACTCAGGTTTCCATCGTTCGTCCTGTACAGGTCTGTCCCTCCATGGATATGCCTCCCCAGACCGACACTGACCCACCACCAAACTGATCGTGGGACTACTAGAGAGCTAGAGAACGTCGGGCCCTCAGCCCACCCTCATGCAGTCTGTTTCTAAAGGTTTGGTCAGAGACATTCACGCCAGTGGCTGGAGGTCACATTGTACTCATCTTGCTCTTCCCTGCACAAAGGAGCAGATACGGGTCCTGCTGATGGGTTAAGGACCTCAGACAGCCCTGTCCAGCTCTCCCAGACTGTCTGTCTGTCTCCTGGAGTCTCTTCCAAGCTCTGGAGAATTTAAAATTCTTCTTCTAACGTATAAAGCCCTTAATAATCAAGCTCCATCATATATCAGAGCTCTGATTACTCCGTATGTTCCTAACAGAGCACTTCGCTCTCAGACTGCAGGTCTGCTGGTGGTTCCTAGAGTCTCTAAAAGTAGAATGGGAGGCAGATCCTTTAGCTATCAGGCTCCTCTCCTGTGGAACCAACTCCCAGTTTTGGTCCGTGAAGCAGACACCCTGTCTACTTTTAAGACTAATCTTAAAACTTTCCTTTTTGACAAAGCTTATAGTTAGAGTGGCTCATGTTACCCTGAGCTACCTTTATAGTTATGCTGCTATAGGCTTAGGCTACTGGAGGACATCAGGATCTATTTTTCTCACTCTATTGAGATCAACTGTTCTTCAATTAAGCATTGCTTGTCACCATTTCTGCTTATAACTTTTTGTTCTCTCTCTCTTTTTTTCTTCATAGTAGGTACACCTGGTCTGACGTTCTGTTGACTGTGAAATCATCCAGGGAGGACAGATCACCGACTATTACCATCTAATGTAGAACAGATTACTGGATCAATGTGTGCTTCTGTGCTTTTGTCTCTCTTGTTGTGTCTCTGCTCTGTCTTCTGTAACCCCAGTCGGTCGAGGCAGATGACCGTTCATACTGAGCCCGGTTCTGCCGGAGGTTTTTTTTCCCGTTAATGGGTGGTTTTTCTTCCCACTGTCGCTTCATGCTTGCTCAGTATGAGGGATTGCTGCAAAGCCATGTACAATGCAGACGACTCTCCCTGTAGCTCTACGCTTCTCCAGGAGTGAATGCTGCTTGTCGGGACTTTGATGCAATCAACTGGTTTTCTTATATAGGAACATTTTTGACCAATCTGTATAATCTGACCCAATCTGTATAATATGATTGAACTTAACTTTGTAAAGTGCCTTGAGATGACATGTTTCATGAATTGGCGCTATATAAATAAAATTGAATTGAATTGAATAGAAAATTGGAGACCATGCACGGGAAACCTTCTGGCAACGACACGTATGGATGTGCCATCCTGGTGGACCTGTGCAGCCTCTGTAGGGTCCAGGCATCGCGTCATGTTACCAGAATTGACGCTGACCCTGGTCAAATGCAGGAATACTGAAAAGCAGTGAAAAAAGACTTGGAGCGGAAAGAAGTATGGGGCCTACTATATTTGGGGTAATTTCATTGCTGATTAACAGCCCCTCTACTACTAACAGAACACTACTTTTTAACCAGTGTATTAATGAAGTTACATTTAACTCTATTTAACTCATTTGATCGACGCAAGCAAGTTAAATCCCTTATAATATAGATGTGATCTTCATAGGACAAACCGGATTATAAAATAATAAATAAAATGATTGAATACGGACTCTTGATTACAAAGTGAGATAAATTGAATGTAGTTTTTAGGTCTAATAACTTATATTAGTTAAGTTGGGACCTGCCACAAGTCTAATTCACAAAAACTGCCATTTCCAACTTCTAATTTATATTTATAATCAGTGCTCCAAGTGGGAATCGCACAGTTTTCTAAACACCAACCTGTGATAATCAAAGCTCCAACAGGGTTTATGAATTCAGCTAAAGCCAGAGTTGGAAGAGCTGGTCTGTGTGGTTCATTCACCTTCATTCATTACTTGAAATGAACAACGTGCAGACAGGGTTTCATTCACCGATTCCTTCCTGCGCGGTTATAGAAGAGGTAAGCCGTGCCCCGTCCTTTTGCCCTGCGTCCTGTGGTGCGTCAGCGTGGATGCTGCTGGTCTGGCAGGGAGAGCAACAGGACCAGAAGAGGAACGACTGATCACAGCATCTGCTCTTTCTAGGATCTCTTCCAGTTCAGTCTCCAACACGGTGCCCCGTCTCTGACCGATAGTGAAAAGTTATGTCTGCGTTTGTGCCATATCTTAGTCAAACTGCAGTGACATGCCTGGGTTTCTTAAATTAGTCCAAGCCATCTGGCCAGATGGGTGAGGGGAGGTGAAGCAGCTAAGGAGAAATGGGAAGCGGCCAAACGGTGACAAGTTCTGGCTCCGGGCCCTCTGGCTCGACACGGGAAAGCAATAAAAGGTGGCGTGCAGCTGAGCTAACAGCTGACAGAAACAGGAACCGATGCCTGGCCGAGGTCAGGAAACAGAGCGTGCACATATGCACCCAGGTCCACACGGGTTTGGAGAGTAACGGCAAAACAGGGTCAAACAGAACTGCTGTGACCCAGAGCTCATCGGGGGTCCAAAGACGTGATGGACGCAGAGCAGCAGGACAATACAGTCTGTGTGGTTAAAAACTAAACTAGTTAAGCAAGGGCTAGTCGACTACATGTGTACAATAAATAAGATTTGGATCAGCACTTTAATTCAAGTTATTTCACATGCTATGGATCATGTTTGGAAGGAAAATGCATTTATCGCATAGCTGAATAGTGAAAAATAGCAAATATAAAATTTCCCAGCATGAAATTTAATTAATAAAAAAAAAAGTAGTTTATTTTGTGGAAATGTATTCCTCTGTGGCCATTGTTTTATTTTATTTGATCAACATTGGCGGTGATTTTTATTTTTAGTAATTTCTGAGAATAAAGTCGGAATATTAGGAGAATAAAGTCACACAGTTGTTTGCACAATCATTTCCAATTTCTGATACTAATAGTAATTTGATGCTGAAATAAGGCAGGACAACAAGGCCAACAATTAGAATACAATACATTTCTTAATTATAATATCGATATAAACAAAATAAAAGCTTCAGAAAGACTGCCAAGAATACCCACGAAAGATGCCTGTACAATCTTATGAAAATTATTTTACTATGTTTATAAGACTCCTCCAATATAACACTAGGAAAAAGTGTGGGAATTGTAGGAATTTGTCACAAGCGCTCATCAGATGGGAGAAATTGCTAAATAAAAGCAGACTAGACAAGCCCTAGACATTATATATTCATTTGTTTGACAACAACATTATTTCGGAACCAAAATCGGAATAAAAAAATCCAATCAATTAGACGCCCCTATTTAGTTACAAAAGAAACCTGATTTGGACATTATTTTGTCACGTTTACCCTAAAGCGAGGAAATTTTAGTCAATCCTCGTGATTTAAGAAAACATCCCAACAACAACATCAAGTCCTGGTCCCTGAACATCTATATCTGATAGAGATTAATCCTCAATACAAAGATCAGAAACCAGGTTAAAACTTCAGTAAATCGTGCACCTAAAACGTTCTTCAACTAAACTAAGTCTCCACATGAACTACAGATGATTTTATTAGATAAAATGACCTTCAGAAAAGGCGTAGCTAATGTCTCTGTAGACTAGGGCTGTGCATAAAAATCGATACAAAGATTAATATCGATGTTTTTAAAAACGACTTAATATCGATATTCTGGCTTTCAATATCAATATACCTACCAACCCCTAGGTGGCGGTATTGCAGCGCGCTATTACTGTTCACGGCGAGGAAGTGCAAGTGAGACGAATTTGCGGAATGGCTTTCGTCCCTAAAATCAGACGTTTGGGCACATTTTTTGGTTTCTGTGATACGTTAAATGCATTGAACCAAATGCACTTTATTTTCCTGTTAATATATCAATATAATATTTGGCTGATTTTGTTGATTGAATGACTTTGAGCATTAATTTGAAAGTAATAAATATTGATATTGGAGTCAAATCAAGCTGAGCTATGCATCGACAATCGTATCGTATCGGCTCTGATACCCAGCCCTACTGCAGACCCCACACATCCTGCACACCAACATGTTAGACTTTTACCACCAGGTCGGCGCTACAGAGCAATATTTGGTACAACCAGCCGCAACAGAGACAGTTTCTACCCCCAGGCTGCCTCTCTGATGAACAGTCGCAGCACCCATACCAATACCTTCTTTACACCAATCATCTTTTGTTAAAACGTATTGTACATATTCATATTTACAAGAAAAATATCTCAAACCTTTTGATCAAACAAGTCAAATCCTTTAACCAACTTAAATATGCTTCAAATATATAAGCCATGATGTTAAGCGTCAGCTGCATTTTGACTGCGTCACCGTGCTGCATTCAGACCTTAACCGCTGCAGCTTGTTAACATCCTTTTTATTGTCTCCTGTCCTCGTAGCTGGTAGAAACGGCTTGCTAATAGTTTCAATGACGTTCTTTAGTTTTGAAGAAAGCAAAATTAGTCTGAAACTTTAATTAAAGAATGGCTCATCTAGACTAGCTTATTAGAGCCACTTTCAATCACATGCTGACAAGAATCGTCAGGAACTAAATACAATGTTTGTGTCCTAAGTTCACAGTTTGAAAATTATAATTTTTTTCCAAATAAAACTGAACAGATACGGTAATAGATGATGTTATGTTTTATTTGTTTTTTTTAGTTAGTGTTATAGCACAAAACCACCTGCATTTAAAAAGCTTTATGATCCAGTACTTCAAAATGAACACCAACTCTTTGGATTTCACCACTTATACGACTGTTTGAATATCCCTCATGTGTTTTTGGACAAAAATGATAAGAAAGATGAAATTATCTAATGTTAAATACTTAGAAAATAACGCTTTCAAAACATTATGTGCAACTATTCCTCCAATTTAGGCCAAATTGGTGATGCACTAAAGTCTGGTTTGTTGGATTAGGGTTTTTAGAAGTGTAACAGAGCAGACTAATAGATATATCAAAAATCACCCAGTCGCTGCTGAGGATGTGACAAGTAGCTCATACCTGTCTCCCCTGAGTGTTTACATACCTAGATAAATATAGGACTATATTAATCAGGGCGCATGTGCCGTCGTGATTGGTTGGCCGCCATTAAATCTGCATCCACAATTGCACTTTGCATTCCCACCAGCTTGAGAGATGGCAAACACTGAAAAATTAATGAGAACGTGTGAGAGAGGGGAACGAAAAGAACAAAATAGGTGGCAGACAGGAAGCTAGAAAGAGTGCTTAGCTTGTTTTGAAACAGAACATTGCTTGGTACCAACGTCACTGCAGACCTCATACTAAGAAATTAGAAAGACTTAAACAACCTCGCGTTACTCAAACATCCAATTCATTTCTATTAGGTTTTTTTGTTTTAATAGATCCTGCTTTCCAGGTGGAGATTGCAAGCTAAAATTTAAAAATAAATCTCTACACTTAACACAAAAAGTAGCACTTTTGCATATTTTTTCCTTCAATTTAAAAAAGCTATCATTTTAAATCTGAAAAAAATAAAAAGGTATCCTAGTGTGACTTATAGATTCATGTCCTGCGCGCCATAATTAGGAGATAAAAGGCAAAGCTAATTCACATCGCGTTAGTTTACAGCAGGACGGACATCTGAGGCAGCTTTAAGGGAACCCGGCCTGCCGCGGCCGTGAAGGGAACATGGTGTTGGTAACTCCAGATAGCTGTAATTACTCTGACAGAGATTAATTAGGCAAGAGTAAGCTGAATTAATGAGGTTAGCAGACGTCTCAGACGGGCTTTGAAAACTTCACACCATTGTGAAAGAGTGTGAACGAGTTACTGAATGAACGAAGACGCAAAGCAAAAAAAAAAAAAAAGGGGAGAAAAAGTTGCAGATTTCACTTCGTTTCTCGAACTTTTTATGAGAACACAAAAACTCTAACCACACAAAAGGTGTGAATAGCAAACATGATCAAATCAGAACAGAATAAGCATTCTCGGTTACTCCTCCTGTTGCCTGAAGGCTGAAATCAGAAAGCTTTTCTCTAAAAAAACAAGAGCAGAACAACAGCCCGAGTATGATCACAGCCCTCTGAATCACTCCAGGATAAGCCTGCCGTCTATCAAAGGGAATCTGCGACGCATCCGACTGCAGCAGAACACCCGTGACTCTTTACATCACTCCACAAGCGCAGCATGTAAAGCGAGCCCGCACAAGTATGACACACAGATGCCAACTCTTCATTACCCTGCCACATATCTGCTCGAAGTGCTGCGCCGTGGCTGATCCAGTTTCCTAAATCTGACAGTCACCATGCTGCGAGAGCAGCAACAGTAACCAGAGAGCCGCCAAGATAGATGGCTGCGAGTTCAGTGTCAGGGAGCGGGCGACTAATGTGGACCTGTTCGGACCAGATAACACACTCTGCTGGTGTGTGTGTGTGTGTGTGTGTGTGTGTGTGTGCGCCTCGGCTCGTTGGCTTTCTAAATTTATACAGGAGACATTTACCACAACTATACAAAGCTGGTTCTCATCACAAAAAGCAGCAGGCAAGGTCGCGGCAGCCATATTTTACCCAGGAACAACTCTAGTGGGGGATACAGATTCATTTTCCTTGACTATTTTCTAACAGCTAACGTATACAGCAGCTGCCACTGCCAACCACTTTCTCTTATTTCTCATCCCTCACAAATAACCGGCTCCTCATAGAAGTTAGATGACGTCTAAAAAAAAAAAAAAAGACTTAGGATGTAATTGGTTACCAGACTCGTTGCTTGACAGTCATAATCGTCGGTTGTCGTGGAAGTAAAACTGCACGCTGCATTTAATTTATACAAATCACTAAATATATTAGTAGTGGGAGAGTTATATGGCATTTGTGTATGAAAAACCAATTAATTCACGTAGCTCTGCATCGTGCACATTTAGCAAAACACATTTTATAGCAGAGCACTCAGCCGAAGGTTAAAGCTAATAGTCACATCCTGTTTTACCTGCAGTCACAGCTCTGTAATCATATAAATCTCATCACCCAGGCATTAATGACTCAAATTACAGCAACAAGATGAAAAAGAGCCATATTCTAGTAAAACGTTCACCTAAAATCCAGGGGAATATATCTATATATATATAGCCATTACAATACTTGTTTCAAGTACTGCAAACCAGCCGCACCTCCAGCCTCAGTGTAAAACGACAAAGGACAGAAGGAAGAAAGGAAGCAATAAAGGAAGGACAAGAATAGAAAGACATGGCGGGTTAACAAGGTGGGGAGGGAACTACAGCCCAAGGAAGGAAAGAAGGCAGAAAGGACAGAAGAATAGGAATAATTAAGAATACAAAGCGGTAAAGAAGAACGACTCAAGGGAGGACATGAATAAACGGACGCAGAAAGGAAAGGAACCAAGGACAGAAAGAAAAGGTCAGCGGTGAGGCAGGTAGGGGGGAGAGAAGGACAAGCAGGGAAATAACAGGGGCACAAGGAGGAAAGGGAAGGAGAGAGGGAGGAACAGGAGAGGAAGAAGGGAGTTAGACAAGCTTAGAAAGACAGGACAGGGACAAGAATGATGGAGAGAAGGAAGGGTAGAAAGAAGGACATGAACAAGGAGGAAGGACCTTAGGAAGCACACAAGGAAAATGGAAAGGAAGCGACAAAGTGGTGGAAAAAGAATAAGTTTTTCATAATCTGTCTTTGTTTTCCCATACTGGTACACATGTATACCACTGAAATCAAACTCCACACTACTCCAGACATCATATGAACTCCTTGATGGTACCGAAAGTGCTAAAGAAGGGGGCTGAACACAAATCCACGCCACACTTTTCAGATTATTATTCACACACAGCAACAACAAGAACTATTATTTCCCTGTCCTTCCACCTAACAGCTACGCACAGGTTTGTGTCGGTCTGACAAATAAGATCCCCCATGAATATTTTCAAGTTTGAGGTTTCAGGGGCATGAAGACACTGGCACTGCACAGTATTTATTTACATGCGTGTGTAAATGAAGACGGGGTCCCAGTTCTGCAGCTATGAAACGTTTAAAACCTGCTTTCAACTCAAAAACACCCTCCAAAGTCAGCGAGCAGCACATGCTGAAAGCACCAATGATAGAAATTATGTCTACATATTAAAAAATTTATATTTTAGTACGATGAACCACGCTGTCTTACCTTATTGTAAGTTCCCCATAGGACTCAGGAAATGTCTGGCTGTAATGAAGACAGATGGTTCCAATTAGTCAACATGGAGGTCAGGCGTGGTTGTGAAACATGGGCATTCAGTAGCTTTACTATCTCTGCCTTCACTGTATTCAGTCGTTTCGTCCCCAGTTATTCAAACACGTCACGACTTTATAGTCCTGCACAATATATTTAGTTACTTTGTTTTGCTTTCAGGGAGTTTGCCAGCCGAAGCCTTGTCGCCGCCGCCGCCGCCGCCACCATTGCGTTCGCGCATGCGCGGTGTATTTTCCGATATAAATTAATGATATCACTGGGATTTAAATAATGAACTTTAAAAAAACACACGTAGAACACCACAATGCAGATTATTCGCGTAAATTTCCGTTGTTAGTACTTGTAAATGTTAGTATTAATAGGGTCTACTTCTTCCTTTTCTTAATAGCGGATTCGCAAACTACTTCAGAGGTGCATACCGCCACCTACTGTACATGAGTGTGTAGCCTCACGGCCTCCAACTACTCTGTTTAAGTTTTGTATTACGTAGAAATAAAAACAATGCTTTATTTATATTCCCGAATACCTACTTATTCCCCTCTGTTCCCAAATGTTCTCTTTAAACTCGATTATTTCAGCATTTCCCTCATCCTCTGTCTTTTAGCTGCAAATTTAAAACTCATCCTTTCATTTTCTCCACCAACCTCACTTTATTGTCCCTTTTCCTGATTATAAATAGCAATTGGTATGGCCTACTCTCAAACTTTCTCCATAAGCTTTTAATTCCATGTTTTTGTGCCATGTTTCTTTCCTTTTGATTATTGATTTACATTCACCTTTCCCAAATGTAATATACTCTGACATTTCCTTCCCCAGATACTTTTTAGCAAGTTTGTCTGCTGTGTCATTTTCTTTCGCCCCCTTCTTTTGCTGGCACCCAACAAAACCGATATGGTGAGATTCTTGACAAGAAAACAGGGAAAATGGTGGAAAATATGCTTTTAATCTGTCAAAAGGTCATTGGAATCCATATTCACATTTATTGACTATGATAGATGGACAGACTGACAGAAAGATATAGCCTGGCCCTGTAGTATGGCAACTATTTTATTACATTAAATTGAACACATCTGGAATAAATTTCATGACTAATATTTTCATCACAAAGCACTATGTATAATAGCCAGCTATTAAAAGCTTGTTTCATGAACTGATTGACAGATTTGGTGTTGAGTTAATCAAACATTTATTGTGTAGAATGTTAAATTGAGACAACAAAACATAAAATATAGCACATCTATTTCAGATTGATAGGTATTTTTATGACCGCTGCGACAAACAGCCCTGTGCTTAAAACTTGGGTACAAATTGCAGCTTTTACCTCGAAACCATCTATTCCTGGTATGACTCTCTCTTCATCCCTTACTTTAAAACTTCTCACAACTCCTCTGACAGAGAGAGAGCCAAAAAAACAAGGTGCTGCCATCTGTTTCGACCAGTAGCAGAGAGGGCACAGGAAGAAAGGAAAGAACAACACAACAAACAGTATGGGGGTGAGAATACTCGCACACATGACTGCAGCAAGGCGCACCGAGAGAGAGCACAGAGCTTTTATGGGGAATCATTTTCGTGCAAAATTTGAAGCAAAGATCATAACTTTTGGATGAAACATAGAGCTGGTTTCATAAGAGGAGGCTAATAATAGATGGTTCTGGCTTTAATCCTGCTTAGGGGCTTTAATTTGATCTGCAGAAGATTGTACAAGAAGATCTTTGGGACTTTGTAAGTCCTGATGTCTTTATTGCTCCTATCAGACATGCTGCTGCATTATTTTTTAACTACACGGGGATCCTTAGAGTTTATTCCACTGAGAGCAAAAAAAAAAAAGCATAAATTATTATCATTATACGCTGTACTCTGAGGGAATATTCTGCATTCGGGATATAATGCTAGGAACGTGTTACGCGTGACTAATCCTGGCCATTTTCAAATGTTTAAGATGGACGTAATGAGATATTTGTTTTTTTAAGGTTGTTAATTAAGCTTTTGCTCTGCAGACTCGGTACATATTGTATGTACTGAGCAGTAGAGACCAGACTTGTTTTTTTTTCTTTACAAATGCTGCATAGAAAGGCGTAGCCATATTATCACCGTTTAACATTAAATCAGATTGAACCTTTCCTCCTGCTGGTCAGTTAAGATTACAAACATTATTTCTATTTTGATAAATACCAGAATCATGAGGGATAATTTTTTTTAGACATTTTTTTTTTTACTTTTCTCACAGTCGTGTGTGGGAATTTTGAAGCAGACAGAAACAAATGTAACTGGGTCAGGTTTGGAGCCTCCTTTGAAAGCACACAGCCTCTCCTAAACATCCACTTTGTTGTTTTTAAGCTAATTCGTAATTCTTATGGCATATGCTTTCTGTGATTGTTCATTTGGAAGACCCATTTGAGCCCAAGCTATAAATTCTTTGCTGATGTCTTGAAATGGCTCAATAATTCCACAAAATCATCTTTCCTTGTGTTGCCATTGCATCCTGCATCATAACTATAACACACACAAAATAGGATGCGGCCACCCCTGTATTATACATTTGGCTGGTGTTTTCAGCTTTGCAAGTTTCCCTCTATATGCTTCAGATGTAACAACTGTCATTCTGGCCAAACACCTAAAATCCAGTTTCATCAGACCACATAAAAGGGTCTCCAAAAATTAAGGTATTTATCCCTGAGAGCATTTGTTGACTCTAATTTGGCTATTTTCTTTCCCTTTCAGTGTAAATTTTATTATCTCAGGCAGGTTTTTCTTTTTTTAGCTTTTCCCCAGATTGTTGAAATGCACAATACTTTTACTACATACTTCCAAATTTGACTTCTTGTTGTAAATGTCGCTTTAGATGGCATGTCTTTTGTCAGACACAATTTTTATTTACATGCTGAGACTAAAGTTTCCACCAGTACGCAGCTTGCTTGGGAACGGCAGAGTGCAGGTGCGAGTGTTTCTGCACGAAGAAATCTTTGAACGCCTGCCTCTCTCCAAATAAAAACATCAACCACAGACCGCCATTCCACGGGAAGTGCCAGGATTGGACTGCAGAGGACTGCTGTAACGTTTTTTTATTCTTTCTGATAGGGAAAAACTGCAAAATAGACTCTCCAGAGACAAATAGGCAAACAAAAACATGCACAAAATTGGTAACAAATGCCATCAGCAGTACTGTCTGTTAATAACACTGCTGAATGAAGAAATGCTTGACTAAAGAGCTTTAAAGTCTTTCTGCTTTGTGCTCATTGCAAACATAGAACTTAAATTTTTTCAATCCATCTCACAACATGGTTTACTGGAAATAGGTTGTAGAGAGTGGCTACATGTGTTGTTTGGGCAGTGAAACAAGTTGGCTGTGATTTCTTAGTGCCTTAACAGTCATATGCTCATAACAATATATTAGCTTTTTAAAGAAGTATAGTCATGGATTTATTTAGCTTATTTTTATGACAACTAAACAAAGGTAGTTCTAGTTGTAGCCGTAGAAAGGTTGGATAAAACTACTTTAGATTAGAAACCCCCAAGGATTTACCCATTTTATTATGAATAGAAACAATTAAGCTTTGAATATTAGCGATGAAGCTTGTTCCAGTGAAACTAAAGAAGTCTAGTCAAGGATTAATTTATGCTTATTCCTTTGTAAATATGGTTTTCTTTTCCTATGTAATATTTCCCTCTATATTTTTTTCTGTTCATGTACAGCACTTAGAATTAACTAGTTACTGAAAACTGCTTTATATACAAACTTGACTTGCCTTTTTATTGTGTTGTCCAGGGTATGACCACAGTTATTCTGCCAAGACACAGTTTTGGCTAAAGTTGTTGCCGTGAAAAAAAAAAAAAAAAAAAAAATGAAAATATGCTTATTTTTTTCACCAATATTAACCACCATGGCTAGAATGCAAAAGGAAGGAAAACTGTTCCTCTGTTGAACTTTTTATTTACCCTTTTTTCCCCCCCCATCATTGATATACGCCTATCGATCGATACATATTATTAAATTATCGTCCAGCCCTACGTTGTAAACCAATCACATTAAAAACTAATTCTAAACAAAATTCATGTTGTCAGTTCATGGGTAATGCCACTGCCAACTTCACTGCAATCCTGATCAGAGGTCTGGAGTTGCCGTTCCACTTTTATTATACATACAAGTTTTATTTTTCAAAACCAACAACAGAGAGATGTGGAAACCAGAAGCAGCCTTATAAGGATCATTAAAAGACCAATAAAGACAAGCACACAGCAACATTACAGATCAATTAATATGGTTTAATCCTGAATTACCCTCACAACACTGTACCAACACATACATGTCGACTCTGGCTCAAGAAGAGAAGAAATCTGTGGTACTTACTGAAGAAAACTTCCCAGATTAAACTTTCAAAGCACCAAACAGGAGGCACAGTTTTTAAAAACAATAACAGCATCATTAGGAAGTGTTGAAATACACCCACCCATTCATTTTTTCTTATATTTGTACATCTAAAATCATCTAAATAAACCTGGATTCTACATCCAGGTTTATTAAATGATTCATCAGGTTTGATAATAGAATCCGGCTTGACAAAAGACTCGTCGCACACCTACATATTTTATAGTAGTAAGTTTAACGGTCTAAATGTCACATTATTGAAAGGCCTCCTGAAAGATTGCAACTTTCGCTTCAAAGTGCTCTGAACAAGATAATTCTTAAAAAAAGAGGCGTGAAAAGTGGGACTCAGAGCCGATGTAAACTGTTACAAAACATTATAAAAGCACAGCATGAATCACAACTGGAAACCTCTTAATAAATTATAAATCACATTTTCTTTCTCGGTATAAAACATTTACCTTTGATCCAAACTCAAACGAACAAACACTTTCGAAGTACAGATAGTCTCTCCGGCTTTGACTGGATGCAATTTTAAATGCTTAAGTCATTAAAACTTCATCAGGCCATTCATTTTTAATGCGCGTCAAATTGCACCAAAAGTTTCATACGTTTCATACTAGAAAAGGCAGAATCAGTTCACAGAAAACATGCTCCAGCAATGGTAAGAATTCTCTTTAAGACCAAGGGTGCAGTGGAAATTACGACAAAAAAAACCCCAAAAACATTTACACAGAAGATGAAGTTTAGAGATGAAAGATATATTTGGTGATGCATGGATGAAAAGTCTCCAGTCATCTCCAATCAAATGCATTTAATGACGTGCAAGAACAGTCATAAAGCTTGTGTACTGATCAAGTATCTCATACCACATGCGATTGTTTGCTATTTTAATGCAAAGTTGATTTACAGATATTATTCACAGTTAAGAAGATGCACCAATCATGTATATTTATTTTTATCCCCATGCCGATTTCAATTTTTCCATATGATTTTTTTGAAAGGTTTTATTCTTCTTCCAAGGATTTGTTTCTGGATCTGTCTAACTTTAGAGGTGGTCACGACCAAAAATGCACCGACAAATCAGCTGGTGATCAGAAACAGATTCTTTGTGGCTCCACCGGTGGTCAGGTTGTGCTCACAACACTCTTCAGTGGGGAAGTCGTTACTGACGGAAGAAGTCTCCAAGTTAAAGGAAGAACATGGATTAAGAAGCTGCAGTAAAGGAACCTGTGGCATTTACAGGCGGATTTCAGTTGTTCATCCAAGCGTTGACTTCAGCAGGTACCAATCATTACGCTCTTTCATAAATTTGCAATAGTGCTCATGTTAGCTTGGATTTAGTCTTTTGAGTTTTCAATTTCTGATCGTTTTGGAACTTGCTGGGTGCCTTGCGGAAATCTCCCAGTTAATGTAAGGATCTACGTTCCCTGGCGAATACACACGGAGAATGCCGATTCATATTTAGCAAGGCTGGCCATGGCGACCGCTGATATAAGACGGCAAAAAAATCATTTAGTTTTTATTTTAAATTAAATCTTGTTTTACAGCGCCGCATCTGCTTCTCATACAAATAATCGCTGAGTGCCAGAAAAAAATATTTAACAAGAAATCTGAATTGGCTAAAATCGCCTTTACTGGACCCTGATCTTGGAAATCGGCCATAAATCTCTGATTGGTGCATCTCTAATCCCAACAACAGAGTCATTTAGACCCAGAGATCGCTAAGTGCTGGTGCATAATGCAATGTTTCCCATTAATGGTTAGTGGATGGCAGACTGATGTGAGTGAAGGGGAAAAAATATCATGCAAAGTTGTTCTGGCTGCTATTTAGTATTTTTCTGAATGGTAGCGATTGGTTTTTTTGATCCTGGTCGTGCTGTCCTCACGCTACTCGCTTAAGGACGTAGAGGATGCCGATGTTGTCGATGGTGACGAAGGTGGAGAAGTCGGGTGACACGTGGATTTTCTTGAGAGCGCTTCCTGTTGGGTAGAAGGTCTGCAGGGCTTCGCCTCTCGCCACGTTCCACCACTGGATGTAAGAGAAAGAAAAGAAAAACACTTTAATTTTATGGTTAATCACTTTCTTCAGCTTTTTAGATGTTGACTATTTGGATTTTCTCAACATGAGGGATGAGACTGAAGTACTTTTCTCTACAAGAGGGAGCCAGATGGGAGACAAATTCCAGCGATGTGCCTCCTCAAACCATGTTTTATGTCATAAAGTAGTTTTGTGACGTGTCTTTATTTGTAGATAATGATTTATCATGTAAATTATCTTTGAAAATGCTAAGACACCAAATGTTACCACCAGGAGTTGAGCATTGATGAATGCAAACATGTAATTGTAGAACACCACACATTTAATAACTAAGGAAATCTCCGTCTGAGAGCTTTAGGAGTCACTTAGCGTCCCTTAGCAACAGACAAACACATTCCCCCACCAACTTTCCTCAGCAATTCGGTTTAATCCGAGTTTAAAGTCGACATTTTCAAGAGAGGCCCGGTGTCACAGAGTCAATCATTAATGGCCTGGGATGTTTGCAGACATTCATCTTTAACAATAATTATCGTGATAATGTCACATCAAAGCAGGGGACTGCTACCTCTTCTAGCTACATAAAATAAAATAAAAAACACGAGTCGCATCAACGCCTTGAAGCTTTTACTGGAGTGTTGCAGTTGTAAAGCTTTCGCTGCCCTGTGTGATATCGACCGTTACGCTATGAAAAACCCATCAGGTTAAGAGAAGGCTCATCTTTATGAATTAGGATAGAATTCAAACAATTGCTTTTAAAGAATTGAATTCAAAAACTGAAACTGAGCTATAGATCCAATTGTATATTGCTTTCAAAAATGTTCTTTCTTATTATTGTGTGTGTGTCGGTGTGAATGGATTCAATACAGGAGGCGAGCTCCTCAGGTTCCACATACTGTGAAACAGCTATAACAGTGGGGTGAAACACGCACAATCAACCTTTACAAGCAGAAATAGTTCTCTCTCCCCTCACAGAATAGCTGTAGCTATACAGGAGGGCTCCATTCACTTCTTTGGGAGTAAATTGAGGGTGTAATATTAAAGCAAGCTGAACATAAATACATAGCACATTTTTCACAATTGTATTAATAATTTTCTTACCAACAAGGTATAAAAACCATGCTTTGTTTGGCTTCTATTTTACAATTATACCCTACTATGCGTTGGTCTAGGACATAGAATCACAAATAAAGTATAATGAAGTTTGTGTTTATAATATGACAAAATGTCAAATGAAAACCCTGGAATATATATACAAAGTACTTTTTGTAATTTAATTATAGAAGTATAGGTAGATATCGTTTAAGTTTTATTCCATGCAATCTTTTAAATAAATGTACTTGTTACAGATTTGGATCTATCACATGAAACAGTTTATTGTAAGTTAATTTGGTATGATTTAATGGTTAGATAAATGTAAAATTTGTTTGACCATCCTTCCATCCATGCTGTTTACATATTTCAACTGAGTGTTGCAGAGATGTATCTGCCAAAAATTCTGACATATTTCGTATTTATTGTGTGTTTCTTTTTTTTCTTTTCTTTAATGGGACAAGAATTGACTGAAAACTAAAGGCTATAGTGATATAAAAAAGGTGTAGGAACCCTTTTATTAATATATGGGGGATTAAAACTTCAAATACAGTTTTGGAGGGGGAGAAAAAAAAAAGTTAACGAGTGTTATTTCACACCCACTGCGTGTTCTTTAATGTTTACCTACCATGGTGAAATTGTGAGATGTTTAGTTGAACATCAAAGCTATGCTCAAGGCTTGAAGAGAGCGCTCATGACATCTTGTTCAAGTAATTTCATTTTTTCCACACACTTCATAAATATAAATGCACACACTGACTCGGGATGCTACGTCCCATCTTTTTAGACTTAGTAATGAGAATTAATTACCAAAACCAGCAAGCAGCAGCAGTGGTGCATTACTTTGAGCTGAAGCAGCCTTCTATACATAAATAAGTATAAATGCAGTACTTAAGATATGAGTGAAACTGGAATTAGAACCCTGAACCTAAATCGTACTTTAAGTAGTGGCCAAATGCATGAATATGGGAGCAGGATATGTCAAAAATACAAAAATGAAACATTTTTCAATGCGTTAGACTGCAGGAGAGTCAGCATGTGGGTTCATTTTACATCCTTAAGGTCGCGTTAATAGTTATGGCTTCTTATGTGAGGCAACTATAATGCATTTAGCACAATTTTCTGATTATACTTATATGAACTGTAGTGTTTTTTTAAAGCAGAACTGCCATATCTGTAGCAATACAGAAGGAAAAGCTTCCGGCGAGTTAAACCGTGAGCAGTTTTTAATCATATTAATGGCAACGCAACAAGATTTGCAGTCTAACAACCCTGCAGATTATTCATTATACGGTAGCTGCAGACCGGAGATTGTGCGTTTGAACAAAAGAAGACAGGCACAGACGTGTGACTGGAAGGAGACAGGATGAAAGTGTCTAAGTTGCACACTAAGAAAAGAAAACACTTGGAGATGAAGCACTAGCATCTCCATGAGGGTTACGATAAGATGAATGCCAGATGTAGCCCAAACAAAAGAATAACAGTAAGCTTCTGCAGCAAACAGATATTCATCTTAGCATACATGAGCCACCTGGTATTTAAGAAAAATGGTTGAAAAAGGATGCTGGAAGAGACGGAGACTGAAAGTGTGATATTCGGGTTGTTTTTAGAGTGGGTGTGGTTTTGTTATAAAAAAAATAAAAAATCCGAATACAGAATAATTAACACGTTGGGGTGACAATGAGACTTCAGAAGGCGGCGAGCATTTCTGGTATTGTGTGTATTTGGAGAAGGAAAAGTAGAAAAGGGGAGGCAAACCCCGACTGACAGGATCCTAATCAAAAAGTTTCCATGTGCACTGAAGTAAGAATCCAGAGCAGAAAACTTCTGCAAACTGGAAAACATTTCACACATTTCAGTTCTCAGACACATTTTTCAACCTGAACACGTCCACACATTTTCAGAGTCACATTTCCAGATTTATGTTGAATTCATACACTCAGCCAATTCCCTGAGTGTATGAATTCAAACATGTATACAGAATCAATAGCAGCCATTTCTGTTGTGGTCGGGCTTTAGATATGGAACCAGGAAAACCCAGAGGCTGGAAGAAAGAGGGAGGGAGGATGGAAAGTGTATACAGAATGGATGTAGAGACAAAAGCAGGGACAGATGAACAAATGACTGCACGGATTGATGGACAAATGGCTGGGAAAACGTGCAACTGCGCTGGTTTTACACAGGAAATAAAGGCCCACGTCTCATACTCATGCCTTGGTATGTCTTATTTTTCTCAGCTCTCTTGACTTTAGGACACCTTGACGCCGTGAAAACCAAACAACAAATGAAGAACAATACAGTGTCACCATCATATGCCCTACACATGTTTACAATACGTTGTATAATTTCATTGCATCATGCCACACTTATACAACATATTACCGTTTGCGCCTTGTAAACCCAGTGCAGAATGCCCGTGATTTCTGGGCCGTGTTTCTCTTCCGCTAGCATGTTCAATCTGTCCCACAATGCACCTTTTTTGCTCTTACACACTCAGGTCATGTGACATCCAAGTTAGCGATAGCCGTGAAACAGTATATTTTAGTCTTCATTTTGTTTTTTAAACATTTTACTATATTCTTTAATTTTAACCACTTTGCAAGTTATGAATAAAATAAATGTTACAAAATTAATTAACCGTTTTTTTCTAGCAGTAACACAACACATTGATGGACATAGGATAGATGGATTTATACACAAATTAGACAATAGGATAACAGAAAAGGTCTGAAAAAGCTAATTTTTCAACCACCTTTTTTATTTTTATATATACTAATACCTGAAAATAAGTAAAATTACCCATTTTCTGGACTTTGTGGGAATGCTGAGACTTTCTGCTGTCTTATAGAGACAAACAGAGGCCCTTTGTGTTTGTGTGTAGCGGTAGGCACATCCCAGAACAGATGGCTGATATCAACACCGTCTCTGCGAGGCAATTGATTTATGGGACTTAGTGATGCAAGTAGATGCTAAATGACTACGCAGTGTGAGAATATCTCCGAGCTGCTTGGTGCGCATCTTCTGAAATTTATCAAGATTCACTGTTTGCTGAGGCAGCAGGAAGTAATCAAAGTCTTGCTTGAACACTTGTTTTTGCTGGTTGATGCAGGATGATGCAGGATGCAGTGCAGTGTGATCTTCTAAAACTATTAAAGACAACAGACAGGTGCCGGTTTTAAACATTTAGACAGCTTTAGACTCACCAGACATCTGTAATACAATCACCATCTGCAACTACGAAAAAAAGACGGTTGATTTAAAGACAAGGTGTAGGATTAAGCAACACCATGTGGAAAAGTTAGAAAACTGCAAACGACTAAACACTTAGGGGTGAAACAAGGGCTCCTGCCATGAGATCTTGCAATTAGAAAGTTTGATACTGTCAGCATGACTTTTTATCTGGTGCAATAATGTGTAAGCTTTTACTATAGGGCCTAGACAACACGCTGACAGCCACCTGTTGTTTCTAACCTTATTTTGAAGTGTTAAAGGAGGTAGGTGCTTATTTTGAGGACAGTCAAATCATAAAGCCTAATTCATATCTCCTAGCTCTACTGTAGAGTCGACCCCGCCCCTGTGTGACTAGTTTTTTTGTCATCTGTACCCACCCACTTGAGTCCCCTGGGGCTGTTTGTGGACGTTCTTGTGCAGATTTTGTGTCCGTGTTGCTATGCTGCTTGCAGAGTCAGTAATATCCTTGGTCAGAGGGTGGCAGCTGATGATGAAAACAACGGGTTGGAGCAGAGGAAGAAAAAACAACAAGAATGATGCTGGTTTTGAAGAAAGCAGAGAGAGATCCGGTTTTCCAGTGTGGATAATTGATCTCTTAGACAACAAGGATGCCAAAACTGCACTGATATTCTGAGGAGGAAAAAAAAAAATCACTTCATTCTTTCTTTTTGATTCTTTTCCTCTGAGTAAAAGTGTGGTTTATTTTCCCCCTAAGAGCTATAAATAGTGAGAATAGGGAAGGTGCTTGACCACATAACCCTGCATGAACACAGAGGGGAGAGTTTTGTTGAGAAAATACCAACAGTATTCACATTTGCCTCATGACCAAAATTGTTTAAGTGTTCATCTACATGTTCATATCTGAATTTGGCAAATCGGTTAAAATCAGACCCCAGCATTCCCGCTATGTGAGCAACAGCAGAACTGAGCCAACAGGCTCCTAAGGTTGGATACCGAGAGCTAAATAGGTCTGCTTATTCAGGCTGCATTAGAGAGAGTCAGCACAGCTTACATAACACAGGAAAAAGGCAACAAAACTGTCTTGTGGGTGCTTGCAAAGATCAGAACAATGCTTATGTGTGAGTGAAAGCATGCTTGGGCCTTTCACAATGTTGTACAGAGGCAATCCATCTTCCTCTTACATAAATAGCCCAACTACATAAAGTCCAAGGGGAGTAGGTACAGTTTCTGAGCAATGTGGAAAAAGTAAATCAATTTACAACAATGGATAAAGCCTGGAGAGGAGGCAGATTAAAGTAAGAAGGGAGCAGGCTTGGATGATTTTGTAAGGCCACCTCCATTTTATAAAAATAAGGTAAAAAAATCCATCAGCTTAGTGTTATTTGTGACCAGGTCAAGAAGCTATTGCTCAGGGACAAAGTGGGACTCTGAAGCTAAATTATTCATCCAAGGTTCAATCTCCTGAAATATTAATGCCATTCAATCCTCTGAACATTTCTCTTTGACACATTATGGGACTTTATTCCCTTTCTCTAGGCATTCCCAGCAGAAATCTATTAAAGAAAAGGATTGCAGGCAAATGGAGGAGAGCTTGGAATGTAAAAATTAGGTTCTAAGGTCAGCATATTTTTTTTATTTACATAAAATAAAATCTAAAGATTGAATATATAAAAAAGACTGAGTATTAAAAAACACATACTGGTAAATATAGAACTCCATATACAATGAAATGTACAATGTAAATAAGAAACAGGCAACGTGAAAAGAATAAACTGCAAATAAGAAAAAGTAAATAAAATAAAAAAATATATATAAAAATGAAAAAAGACATTTTAGAAGCATCATAGGCTCCTATCACCATTCTACACATTTTCATCCACATATGTTATACTTTTCAGGCTTTATCTGGAAGGAAGGAAAGAAGGAAGGATGAAAAAAGGAAGAAAGGAAGAACTGAAAGAAGGAAGGAAGAACAGAAAAAGTAAAGAAGGAATCAAAAACAAAGGAAGGAAACATGTACAGAAAGAAGGGGAGGACAGAACGAAGGTGGCAAAGGAAGAAATGACAAGAAAAGAAAGGAAGGACACAAGAAAGGAAAGAATTAAGGACAGAAAGTCGGAAGAAAGGACAGAAGAAAGACTACAAGACAGGAAGGAAGGACAAAAGCAAGGATATGAAGAAAGGAAATAGGAAGGGAATTACAGAAGGAAAAAAGAAGGGAAGACCATAAGGTAGGACATACGGGAGAAGAACAGGATGAAGAATAAATCAAGCAAGGAAAGGGAGGAAGAAAGGAAAGAAGGATGTAGGGGAGTAACATAAAGGACACAAGACAGGAAGGACGGAGGTAGGATATAAGGAGGGAAGAAAAGGAAGGACAAGGAAGGAAGGACACAAAGAGGGAAGGAAAGATTGAAGGACAAAAGGTAGGAAGGAAGGAGGGAAGGAAGGCACAAGGGAGCAAAGAAAGGCTTCAAACATCTTCCCCAAGGGAGGCAATAATGTGGAGGGTGCTGTGCTACCTGCAACATCAGCGCTCAACAATAAAAGAGTCTGGGTGCTAAACTGGCTTGTCTGCAATCAAAATCTATCACCCATTTGATCTAAACAATGTTTTAATCCTTTGAAAGGCAGTGAATTACTCCACTCATTTAACAAAACATACACCATCTTCCTCTACTTTTTCATCTTGGTAATCTACAGCGCCATCTCCGCTCTCTTGTGGTTTATTTTGGTGAGATTTGCTCACCCAGAGAGACCCTTTACTTCCATCCAGCCAGAAAGACAATTAACCCCGGCTTAATGAGCATTGAGGGGAAAACAACTGCCAGATTACTATTTCACCAGCTTGTGTTTATTCCCCAAGCCTGACAACAAGAGGAATGAATCCAGGCCATTTTTACTCTGAGCTAAACCCCATCGAAGTTTTCTCTTTTGCCTTCTCCGACGCAGAAACAAATGCCAAAGAGGAGTCAGGTCGAACAGCACCTGGGTGATGAACAGACTGTGCTTGCTAAACTATGTGATCTCTTATAATGAAAAGCAGGAAGTTGAAATATAAAAAGCAGAAAACAAGGCAGATGGGGTTGTTTGACTCTTCAGAGTGTGCGTGAAGGTATTTTTAGAGGCAGGTCTGCCTCTACATTGGAGCGGCACAGCAGGGATGTTCATTTCTAGAGCAGCGTGACGGAAAATGAAAACTCTGTATTCTGCCCGGGCCAACACCATGGCCTGTTTAGCAACGTCTTAAATACATCTTTAAATACGTGTCCTGTCATAAGACAGCAATCGTTTAAAAAAAGCGTCTTCTTGATTTACAAAAGGAGGGTCTAAAGTGACAGCCAAGGGGGTGGGTGGCTTTAAGATCAAAGGCGGCTTTAATTTTGGTTCACAAACAACTCCAAAGATTCACTGTTCTCAAGTGTGAAAAGAAAAAAAAAGGAAACGCAGTCATTGTTGCTAAAGTCTAAGAATAACGCAATGAAAAGGCGAGAAAGTAAGACGACTCCCAATCAAAAGTTGCAGCTATTAATAAAAAGCCGTGCCTGGTCGTATTTATAGACCATTGACGGGGCAGCATATTTTTAGGGTTTTATTGCACTTGCTTTGTAATATATTGTTTTGTACAGGAGAAAAAGGAGCTCTATGTGTAATTACAGGGAGTCTGTGCTGGTTTTGTGCTGATTAGAAGCCACAGAACCAATTTGGTCAAATGTTCTGCAACCGTTTCAGTTCGGGTTGCTATTTTAATGGCGTTAGGATTCAACCAGTCATGATGTCAATACCTTGGTCCAAGTCATCATTGGGATTCAACAGACATGCTAATCAATGGAAATCCTTCTGTTATCTGCTAATTACTTATTTTAAGAACCTATTTTAAATCTATAAAATCACCTATAAATGTATAAATGGAACTGTTCATTCGTCTGACTGTACATTACATCAATGATGAATGGAAACTATGCACCAGAGTGGTCAAGATGGGCATATTTTCCAGCTGATACCGGGGAGATGGTCGAAGAAGGTTTAAGTGCTATTACTACTGACAACGGCACAAACATAGTTAAAGCTGCCGAGCTCAATAGACGGATACGAGTGCAGTGTTTTGAGCTCAGGCTGCACCTGGCAAATCGGTAAGTGTGCACATCTTAATGGAGCTACCTACGTGTGAAGGTGCGGCCGCTCAATAACGTTATTATCACTTAATCTTTAACTTATATGGAACCTATAGGGAAATATGTGTAATTGTGATTTGCATTTAGCTGTGATTGTCCAGGTGAATTATACCATCAATATAACTGGTTGTAAATATCACCAGTGTTGGGGAGTAACGGATTACATGTAACGACGTTACGTATTTTAATTACAAAAAAAGAGTAACTGTAATTGGTTACAGTTACAATGAGAAAATATGTAATTCAGTTACAGTTACTTCCAAAAATATTAAGAATTACAAATTTAGTTACATTTTTTTAAAAATATAAAGAAAAACCTTTGCGAAATATGTAATGATAGTTTTATTGCTTCGCGCCCTGTATCGCCGTTTCCCGCTACGGCTCCTTGTCTCTATCACTCTGATGATCCATCCTGTGCTGGTGGAGCCTTGTGAAAGAACAGCGAGCGAGCGGACGTTTCACGGTTTTATTTCAGCTCAAGCAGCGCATCAAAAATGACAGCCTTCAAGCCTTCAAGCCACCTCTTGTTATTCACACACAACAATAAACCGTGAGAGCCGACGTGTGTTGTGAAACTGCAAAACTGTCTACACAGCTCAGCGTTCACAGTGTTGCATTCGTGAGCGTCGGAAAGCTATGGTGCATTCAGGAGCATGGGACATTTCAGTTTTACAACGAAAAAGGCAGAAAACGGAACAGAACTTAACTCATACAATAATGTATTTATCCAGAAACAGTGTGGGCTTTCTTACAATACTGAATGCTCTATAATTGTATTTCTGTTATTTTTCATTATGCACATCTGCTAGCTTTTTATTCTAAAAAATCTATAATATTACAGCAGCAAATTATCAAAGTTTTTCAAAGCCTGTTTAAAAGCTCCAAATGGGGCTTCAGATCATACAGCAACAATTGTGCTGTCATTGTTTTACAGGGCAGAATTTGCATTTGCTGACTCTTGTCCTTTAACTACTGATGGATATACAGCAGGGGTGGGCAATCCTGGTCCTCGAGGGCCGGCATCCTGCACGTTTTAGTTCTCTCCCTGGTAGTACCAACAACCTTTTCAGCATGTCAGTGTTCTTCTTGGGGCTTCTAACGAGCCATCATTTTATTCAGGTGTGTTAAACCAGGGAGAGAACTAAAACATGCAGGACACCGGCCCTCGAGGACCAGGATTGCCCACCCCTGATATACAGGAATAGAGTCATACAAGTGTCAACTCCCAATTCCGCTTTTTTAAGGTTCACATTCAGTTCTCAAAAATTAAATGTTGAACATGGGTCAATACTCATTAAAACATTAAAGTAATCAAAAAGTAATCAAAGTAATTAGTTACATTACTTTTTAAAAGTAATCGAAAAAGTTACACTACAATTACATTTTAAACAAAGTAACTTGTAACTGTAACGGATTACATTTTTAAAGTAACTTACCCAACACTGAATATCACAATATTGATTTTAAGCCATATCATGGTTGGATGAACTACTTTTAGGACTAAGCTTCAAACTTTCGTTTTTTAAAAGCTTATAGTTTGAGTGTTTTAGGTTATCCTGAGCCATTTCTGTAGTTATGCTGAAATTGACTTAGGCTGTTGGAGGACATAGAGATCACTTTCCCTCATGCTGCTACATTCTCCTACTACTCTCCAATTTTGTATTATTTGCTGTTATTTCAACTTTTTACTATGTGTTCTGTTTTTTTTTTATCTTCATAGTACCTACATCTGGCCTGGTGTTCTGTTAACCTGTGACACCATCTTGGAGGGGGGCATCAGCTGAGCTACTGGTGTCAACAGCTTCATGATTCATTTCATGTGATACAGCTGGAGCTTTCTTTCAGTGTTTATCCCAGTTTGTTTCGTAGACATACCTATTGGCTGAGCTTTTACTGCAACTATGTACTCTCATCTTTTAGACCTGGAAGCTGACCCAGAGCTTAGCTTAGCTTGTCTGAGGGACTGCTACAAAGTCAAAAACACAATGCAAGCAATTCTCCACTGTTGCTACATGTTTGTCCGGGAGGAGAGAATGCTGCAAGTCAATGGCTCGATGAAATATATTGGGTTTCCTTAAATAGAAAACGTCTTAACCAATCTGCATGACTTAATCAAACTGACTTGGTAAAGTGCCTTGAGATGATGTGTTGTGGCTTGGAGCTACGTAAATAAACGGAATTGAATTAAATTAGATGGCAACAAAAAGATAGTTTGACAGAGGGATAATTGAAACTAGAACTGCAAGCAGTTATTAACGGGTTCCAAGCCCACCCACGCACCGCCCCCTTGAGCATGTTCCTGGACTTCAGTTCAGCGTTCAACACCATTAAAACTGGAACATCTGGGCTTCAGCACACCTGTTCGCAACTGCCTACTAGACTTCATCACCAACAGCCCTCAGTTGGTCTGGGTCGGACAGAAAACCACTGATGTCATCACCCTCAGCACGGGCTTTCCTCAGGGCTGCGTCCTGAGCCCCCTGCTGTTCACCCTGATGACACACGACTGTGTCCCCAGGTTCACCACCAATCACATCGTGAAGTTTGCAGACGACACGACGGTGGTGGGCCTGATTAGAGACAACAACGACCAGGACCAGGACCAGGACTGATCCTGAACGTGGAGAAAACGAAAGAGATCATCATGGACTTCAGGAAGAAATGGCCTCGCCATGCTCCACTTCTCATTAACAGCTCAGCTGTGGAGGTGGCCAGCAGCAATAAATTCCTCGGGGTGCACATAACACACAACCTCAGCTGGTTTGTGAACACCATGTCACTGGAGAAGAGGGAACAGAAGCGCTTGCACTTACTGCGGAGGATGAGGAGAGCCCACCTGTCCCCGCCCATCCTCACGACCTTCTACAGCAGCACCATCTATCTGCTCCCCACTCCCTTCCAATTAAGCATGTCATAATATTTATTACTTTCTTGCATTTGTCTAAAAAAAGTAGATGCAATGCAGTTTTGCATTGCATTACATTGAAATGACTGTTGTCATTTCAGCTTTTAACTTTTTGCTCTCTCTTTTTTCTTCATAGTAGGTACACCTGATCTGACGTTCTGTTAACTGTGACATCATCCAGAGAAGACAGATCACCCGCTATTACTATCTAATGTAGAACAGATTACTGGATCAATGTGTGCTTCTGTGCATGTTTGTCTCTCTTGTTGTGTCTCTGCTCTGTATTCTTTAACCCCCAGTCGGTCGAGGCAGATGACCGTTCATACTGAGCCCGGTTCTGCTGGAGGTTTTTCCTTCCCGCTAATAGGTGGGGTTTTTTTTCGACTGTCGCTTCATGCTTGCTCAGTATGAGGGATTGCTGCAAAGCCATGGACAATGCAGACGTCTCTCCCTGTAGCTCTATGCTTCTCCAGGAGTGAATGCTGCTTGTCGGGACTTTGAAGCAATCAACTGGTTCCCTTATATAGGAAATTTTTGACCAATCTGTATAATATGATTGATTTTGACTTTGTAAAGTGCCTCGAGATGACATGTTTCATGAATTGGCGCTATATAAATACAATTGAATTGAATTGAATAGAGTCCATCTGTTAAACCTTTTCTGCGTCGCACAAAGACACGATGGTTGGAACCAAAGATCTCAACTTTGGACTCATCAGACCAAAGCACAGATTTCCACTGGTCTAATGTCCATTCCTTGTGTTCTTTAGCCCAAACAATTCTCTTCTACTTGTTGCCTGTCCTTAGCAGTGGTTTCCTAGCAGCTGTTTTACCATGAAGGCCTGATTCACACAGTCTCCTAACAGTTGTTCTAGAGATGTGTCTGCTGCTAGAACTCTGTGTGGCATTGACCTGGTCTCTAATCTGAGCTGCTGTCAACCTGCGATTTCTGAGGCTGGTGACTAGGATGAATTTATCCTCCACAGCAGAGGTGACTCTTGGTCTTCCTTTCCTGGGGCGGTCCTCGTGTGAGCCAGTTTCTTTGTAGCGCTTGATGGTTTTTGCGACTGCACTTGGGGACACTTTCAAAGTTTTCCCAATTTTTCGGACTGAATGACCTTCAGTTCTTAAAGTAATTATGGCCACTTGTTTTTCTTTACTTAGCTGCTTTTTTCTTGCCATAATACAAATTCTAACAGTTTATTCAGTAGGACTATAAGCTGTGTATCCACTTGACTTCTGCACAACACAACTGATGGTCCCAACCCCATATAAGAGGCAAAACATCCCACTTATTAAACCTGACAGGGGACACCTGTGAAGGGAAAACCATTTCAGGTGACTATCTCTTGAAGCTCATTAAGAGAATGCCAAGAGTGTACGAAGCAGTAATCAAAGCAAAAGGTGGCTACTTTGAAGAACCTAGAATATAAGACATATTTTCAGTTGTTTCACACTTTTTTGTTAAGTATATAATTCCACATGTGTTAATTCATAGTTTTGATGCCTTTAGTGTGAATCTACAATTGTCATAGTTATGAAAATTAAGAAAACTCTTTGAAGGAGAAGGTGTGTCTAAACCACCTCCTCCATTACCATCTGGTACGCTGGTGCCACCGCCAAAGACAAGAGCAGACTGCAGCGTGTCATCCGGTCTGCAGAGAAGGTGATTGGCTGCAATTTTCCATCTCTCCAGGACCTGTAAGCCTCTAGGACTCTGAGGCGTGCAGGGAAGATTGTGGCCGATTTTGTGACACCCCAGTCACAAAATATTTCAGACACTTCCCTCTGGCAGGAGGCAGCGGTCCATCAGGACCAAAACCTCACGACACAAAAACAGTTTTTTCCCATCCGCTACCAGCCTTATTAACACGGCCCAGAGGCCCCGTGACACTTGACTCTGCCTCTCTCCCCTGTTCAGGTCCTACAAGCTACACCAACGTAGCATCTCCAGACCTTCTGCGTTACATTAACGCACAGTCTACCGTGTATATAGCTTTCTGTGTATATATATATATATATATATATATATATATATATATATATATATATATATATATATATATATATATATATATATATATATATATATATATATATTTAAGCTATATACACAGACACCGATCTACAGACAACAGCAATTATCAACAAAAAGAAATCAACAAAAAACCTAATCACCCTCAGCACGGGCTTCCCCCCCCACTCCCCACAAATCATGTCTATCCAGTAATTTAGGACCATTTTGTTTGTTTTTGGTGTTTAATGTACTTTTCTCTACTTCCATCGCTGTACCCATTAGCACATATTGTGTTTATGCCGGAAAACTGTAACTGTAAAGCATGAGGATGATCTATCATAAAATCTTACTTATGGAAGGTAATTCCCCAGGATCTGGTTCCTAGTGTCCTTTTATTTGCGCACCCATAAGCGGAGTAAAAGTCGGGCTTCCTGGGACGTAGCTCTGGAAGTTTGCTTACTTTCAATACAAAATCGAAATTATTTATTAAGTTAGACAATAATTTAATTCAATCAATTGGTCCCATGTAGCCCCTAAAGGGGTGACGTTTTCAGTCAGTTGATTTATCTGGAAATCGGGTGAGAATTCACCGGATTCAGAGTGTCTGAAAACATAAAGTACATTTTCCTGTAATGACTTGTATTCTGTCTGACTGCAGCTTGGTCTGACCTAAGATGGCCGCTCTGTCGGCACGCCTCTCAACCGAGGACACGGCGTCTACGTATTCATGTCTGTGTTCTCTATGGTCTGACCTAAGATGGCAGCTTGGTCTGACCTAAGATGGCTGCTTTGACGTCACTTCCTGTGATGTGCCCAAATATGGGCAAAATGGCCGCCCTGTTCAAAGCTCTGCAGTCAGAGCTCTGGATGATGAAAGCTGTGAACTGATCACAAACTTCATAAATTCGTTAATAATCAACGGTTGGCTCTAAAATTCTGAAAATATTCATGGATCTCAAAGAGTGCTTTATCTAACCACAGGATTTTTTTTATGGTCATTAAAAAAATGTATTCAGAGAAATAAAATATTAAACTTTATAGTCTTGTACCATTTATTTTCAAAGTCTTGTAAATTGGTCAAACTCGCCTGGATTTTTACCAAACTGAAATCCATGTTTATTCTGCATGTGCTTTACAAATAGAGGCCATATTTTGGGGGGTTGAACAATATTTGTGGAAAATACATTGATTTCTCCATTTTACAAACTTTTAAAAATTCAGAGTGTAGCACTTCAAAAAAAAACAATACATGCAGTGAGAGAATTGTTACACCTTATTCACTGAATACATCCTGAAAATCTGGGATCAAAAAATTGATTTTAAAGCATTTTTTATTCTTTACTTTATTGCTTTTATTATTCTCCAGGTTTTTTAACACTTTTGGAAATAGGCCCCGCCCACTTGTTTTAATCATTACCATATTTAATACCTGAGTTCAGGGGTATGACTGGAAGGGGATGAAGAAGGTTTTGTAAAAATCCGATCAGCCATTCTTGCGTAGTAGATTTCTTGACATCACAGCGCCCCCTAGTGATGGACGATCCTCAAACGCGGGTCACATGTGCAAAATCTTATTTGGACTATGGGTTATGAAGGACATGTCAAAATCTGTTATGGTTTTAGAATAATCAGCAATTACATTTAGAGCTAGCTAGCTAACAATCACTTATTTTAGCGTTACTTTTCGAAAAAGTCAAAATTCAAAAATCCGGCGCGTTCCCTTTTTTTATTTGTCCATTACGCTGTTATATGTGGAGTTTTGCGCGGATTGCATAAAAAATGTAGGAGGAGTTAAACAAGAAAGGTTTAACCTTTGTAGCCATGTAGCGCGAAAACTAGCTGGGAAACGAAGGGTGTGCCAATTCCCTTTATTTTGCAGAATCATCCAATAAACAAAGTGATGTGAAGTTTTTGAGTGTGGGACCAGTAGTTTGGTGGTTATAGGCCAAAACGCATTGTCCTTTGTTATAGCGCCCCCTAGTTGTTGAGGGGTCTGAATTTCTGGGTTTAAGTAGCGGTGCACATTCTGTACTTGGATACCTGATTCAATAGGTTCGTTACAAATCCGCATGGGCCGCCCAACGCGTTTTAGCGGAGAATAATAATTACCCGTAATAATAATAATAAACTAGAACTGCAAGCAGTTATTAACGGGTTCCAAGCCCACCCACGCACCGCCCCCTTGAGCATGTTCCTGGACTTCAGTTCAGCGTTCAACACCATCAAAACTGGAACATCTGGGCTTCAGCACACCTGTTCGCAACTGCCTACTAGACTTCATCACCAACAGACCTCAGTTGGTCCGGGTCGGACAGAAAACCTCTGATGTCATCACCCTCAGCACGGGCTTTCCTCAGGGCTGCGTCCTGAGCCCCCTGCTGTTCACCCTGATGACACACGACTGTGTCCCCAGGTTCACCACCAATCACATTGTGAAGTTTGCAGACGACACGACGGTGGTGGGCCTGATTAGAGACGACAACGACCAGGACCAGGACCAGGACTGATCCGAACGTGGAGAAAACGAAGGAGATCATCATGGACTTCAGGAAGAAATGGCCTCGCCATGCTCCACTTCTCATTAACAGCTCAGCTGTGGAGGTGGTCAGCAGCAATAAATTCCTCGGGGTGCACATAACACACAACCTCAGCTGGTTTGTGAACACCATGTCACTGGAGAAGAGGGCACAGAAGCGCTTGCACTTACTGCGGAGGATGAGGAGAGCCCACCTGTCCCCGCCCATCCTCACGACCTTCTACAGCAGCACCATCTATCTGCTCCCCACTCCCTTCCAATTAAGCATGTCATTATATTTATTACTTTCTTGCATTTGTCTAAAAAAAGTAGATGCAATGCAGTTTTGCATTGCATTACATTGAAATGACTGTTGTCATTTCATCTTTTAACTTTTTGCTCTCTCTTTTTTCTTCATAGTAGGTACACCTGATCTGACGTTCTGTTAACTGTGACATCATCCAGAGAAGACAGATCACCCGCTATTACCATCTAATGTAGAACAGATTACTGGATCAATGTGTGTTTCTGTGCTTTTTTGTCTGTCTTGTTGTGTCTCTGCTCTGTCTTCTTTAACCCCCAGTCGGTCGAGGCAGATGACCGTTCATACTGAGCCCGGTTCTGCTGGAGGTTTTTCCTTCCCGCTAATGGGTGGTTTTTCTTTCCACTGTCGCTTCATGCTTGCTCAGTATGAGGGATTGCTGCAAAGCCATGGACAATGCAGACGTCTCTCCCTGTAGCTCTATGCTTTTCCAGGAGTGAATGCTGCTTGTCGGGACTTTGAAGCAATCAACTGGTTCCCTTATATAGGAAATTTTTGACCAATCTGTATAATATGATTGATTTTGACTTTGTAAAGTGCCTCGAGATGACATGTTTCATGAATTGGCGCTATATAAATAAAATTGAATGGAATTGAATAGAGTCCATCTGTTAAACCTTTTCTGCGTCGCACAAAGACACGATGGTTGGAACCAAAGATCTCAACTTTGGACTCATCAGACCAAAGCACAGATTTCCACTGGTCTAATGTCCATTCCTTGTGTTCTTTAGCCCAAGCAATTCTCTTCTACTTGTTGCCTGTCCTTAGCAGTGGTTTCCTAGCAGCTGTTTTACCATGAAGGCCTGATTCACACAGTCTCCTAACAGTTGTTCTAGAGATGTGTCTGCTGCTAGAACTCTGTGTGGCATTGACCTGGTCTCTAATCTGAGCTGCTGTCAACCTGCGATTTCTGAGGCTGGTGACTAGGATGAATTTATCCTCCACAGCAGAGGTGACTCTTGGTCTTCCTTTCCTGGGGCGGTCCTCGTGTGAGCCAGTTTCTTTGTAGCGCTTGATGGTTTTTGCGACTGCACTTGGGGACACTTTCAAAGTTTTCCCAATTTTTCGGACTGAATGACCTTCAGTTCTTAAAGTAATTATGGCCACTTGTTTTTCTTTACTTAGCTGCTTTTTTCTTGCCATAATACAAATTCTAACAGTTTATTCAGTAGGACTATAAGCTGTGTATCCACTTGACTTCTGCACAACACAACTGATGGTCCCAACCCCATATAAGAGGCAAGACATCCCACTTATTAAACCTGACAGGGGACACCTGTGAAGGGAAAACCATTTCAGGTGACTATCTCTTGAAGCTCATTAAGAGAATGCCAAGAGTGTACGAAGCAGTAATCAAAGCAAAAAGTGGCTACATTGAAGAACCTAGAATATAAGACATATTTTCAGTTGTTTCACACTTTTTTGTTAAGTATATAATTCCACATGTGTTAATTCATAGTTTTGATGCCTTTAGTGTGAATCTACAATTGTCATAGTTATGAAAATTAAGAAAACTCTTTGAAGGAGAAGGTGTGTCTAAACCACCTCCTCCATTACCATCTGGTACGCTGGTGCCACCGCCAAAGACAAGGGCAGACTGCAGCGTGTCATCCGGTCTGCAGAGAAGGTGATTGGCTGCAATTTTCCATCTCTCCAGGACCTGTAAGCCTCTAGGACTCTGAGGCGTGCAGGGAAGATTGTGGCCGATTTTGTGACACCCCAGTCACAAAATATTTCAGACACTTCCCTCTGGCAGGAGGCAGCGGTCCATCAGGACCAAAACCTCACGACACAAAAACAGTTTTTTCCCATCCGCTACCAGCCTTATTAACACGGCCCAGAGGCCCCGTGACACTTGACTCTGCCTCTCTCCCCTGTTCAGGTCCTACAAGCTACACCAACGTAGCATCTCCAGACCTTCTGCGTTACATTAACGCACAGTCTACCGTGTATATAGCTTTCTGTGTATATATATATATATATATATATATATATATATATATATATATATATATATATATATACACACAGCGTTCACTGAGCGAGAGGCGGGTTACACCCTGGACAGGTCGGCAATCTGTCACAGGGCAACACAGAGACAGACAGGACAAACAACCATTCTTGCACACACTCACACCTAAGGACAATTTAGAGAAGCCAATTAAACTAACAGTCATGTTTTTGAACTGTGGGAGGAAGCCAGCGTACCCGGAGTGAACCTACGCATGCACAGGTAGAACATTCAAACTTCATGCAGAAAGACCCAGAGGATTTGAAAGACCCGGGAGGATTTGAAAGACCCAGGAGGATTTGAAAGACCCGGGAGGATTTGAAAGACCCGGGAGGATTTGAAAGACCCAGGTGATTGAACCCAGAAGGCAACAACACTTCTCACTGCTTCACTGTGCAGCCTCTGTTTATGACAGTATCATGTAAATCTTAGTCACAAATAAAGTGTTACCTAAATCAAAAGTAATTTGTATAGTAAGTATAACATCCACTGACTGTAAAGTTACCTGTGAAACATTTTCACACAGCCAAACTGCTTGTTGTTGCAACCAAATGCTATGGGGTTCTGTGTGAGAACGGAGTAGCAAGATGGCGGCCAGTGACCTCTCCTAGTGACTGGCCGCCATCTTGCTACTCCCTACTCTCACACTTTTGCAAATAGGCCCTGCCCACTTGTTTCAATTGTGTTCATAAACAGACACAATAAAAAATGCAAAAAGCATCATGCTAACCTTTAGAATTAGGCTTATTGGATTTTACTACTTAATAACTCTCTGTCACAGCCTCTAACCTGCTGGTGATACACTTGGGCCTGGTGTCTCCTGGCTGGCTTCTCCAGGTTGGTCACTGCTGCAGGGTTCTGTCTGGTCCTGGTCTGGCCCTGGTTTTTGCCTCTTTAAGAAGAACTGTGAGATATTCTCTTTTCTCTTCATTTGGGCTCTACACAAAATAAGGCAGCCTGGTATTTAGACTCCATGACTGTATGGCAAAGACAACACTATTTTAAATATTATTTAAACAATAGTTTTTAGTTTTCTGTAGCTAGCTAAAATAATACTAAATTAAAAATAGATTAATTAAATTAATTAATATAACTAGTTAGGTTATAATTCAAAGCTTTCATATGACATAGCCTATTTACATTTCAGTCATTATAAACTTAACAATGGTTTTTCACATATTCTTACCACACACATTTCAAGCAAGAGCTGGGAGATATATCCTGGCCAAATTAATAAAACATTACAGGGCAGCATGTGCACTGAAACATATGTTAAAAGAATCTGTCTAAAACACGATCTATCAGCACTAGCATGGCTAATATAATAAACGAGGCACTACGGACGGAGCGGTGCACAACCATTTTTTTTTCTTTTTGGAAATGTATGACAAGTGCCGCCTCTCATTAGGAAGGTAACACAGCGGTTACCGCTGAGAGGTAAAATGTTGTAAATACCTGCAAAACTCCTCAACGGTGTACTCTAAAGCCGCGGGTGTGTTTTGGATCAAGCAGGAACCACATGTCAGCTTAACCAATGAACAGCGTCAGTGCGCAGCATGTAGGCTGCTACTGCATGGGCTGCCTTCAGGGACAGTCGGAAATTACAGTTTTCCTGGCAAATCTTTGCCGATCTCATAAGTATTATATGTTAAAATTACCATTTCCAGTGGGGTGGCAGTAGGGGGTGGCAAGGGCTCTGTTGGGGGTGGAAAATGCAACCCCTGCCACCCCTCTGGCTCCGCAACTAGCTACATTCAATGTAAAGCTTATGTATATAAGTGTGTGTGTGTAAAAAATCCATATATAATCAAATACTGCCATCTACTGGAAATTTTAAATCCCTACATGGGCACATTTCGGAAATGTTATTCTCTTTAAATTCATAAATAAATTATTTAAAAATCAACAGTTTGCTCTAAAATTCTTCCAATGTTATATATATATATATATATATATATATATATTCAATTCAATTCAATTTTATTTATATATATATATATATATATATATATATATATATATATTCAATTCAATTCAATTTTATTTATATAGCGCCAAATCATGAAACATGTCATCTCAAGGCACTTTACAAAATCAAGTTCAATCATATTATACAGATTGGGTCAGATTATACAGATTGGTCAAAATGTCCTATATAAGGAAACCAGTTGATTGCATCAAAGTCCCGACAAGCAGCATTCACTCCTGGGGAACCGTAGAGCCACAGGGAGCTTAAATATAAATATATATATTTAAGCTATATACACAGACACCGATCTACAGACAACAGCAATTATCAACAAAAAGAAATCAACAAAAAACCTAATCACCCTCAGCACGGGCTTCCCCCCCCACCTCCCCACAAATCATGTTTATCCAGTAATTTAGGACCATTTTGTTTGTTTTTGGTGTTTAATGTACTTTTCTCTACTTCCATCGCTGTACCCATTAGCACATATTGTGTTTATGCCGGAAACACTGTAACTGTAAAGCATGAGGATTATCTATCATAAAATCTTACTTATGGAAGGTAATTCCCCAGGATCTGGTTCCTAGTGTCCTTTTATATACGCACCCATAAGCGGAGTAAAAGTCTGGCTTCCTGGGACGTAGCTCTGGAAGTTTGCTTACTTTCAATACAAAACCGAAATTATTTATTAAGTTAGACAATCGTTTAATTCAATCAATTGGTCCCATGTAGCCCCTAAAGGGGTGACGTTTTCAGTCAGTTGATTTAATGGAAATCGGGTGAGAATTCACCGGATTCAGAGTGTCTGAAACATAAAGTACATTTTTCTGTAATGACTTGTATTCTGTCTGACTGCAGCTTGGTCTGACCTAAGATGGCCGCTCTGTCGGCACGCCTCTCAACCGAGGACGCGGCGTCTACGTATTCATGTCTGTGTTCTCTATGGTCTGACCTAAGATGGCAGCTTGGTCTGACCTAAGATGGCTGCTTTGACGTCACTTCCTGTGATGTGCCCAAATATGGGCAAAATGGCCGCCCTGTTCAAAGCTCTGCAGTCAGAGCTCTGGATGATGAAAGCTGTGAACTGATCACAAACTTCATAAATTCGTTAATAATCAACGGTTGGCTCTAAAATTCTGAAAATATTCATGGATCTCAAAGAGTGCTTTATCTAACCACAGGAGTTTTTTTTATGGTCATTAAAAAAATGGATTCAGAGAAATAAAATATTAAACTTTATAGTCTTGTACCATTTATTTTCAAAGTCTTGTAAATTGGTCAAACTCGCCTGGATTTTTACCAAACTGAAATCCATGTTTATTCTGCATGTGCTTTACAAATAGAGGCCATATTTTGGGGGGTTGAACAATATTTGTGGAAAATACATTGATTTCTCCATTTTACAAACTTTTAAAAATTCAGAGTGTAGCACTTCAAAAAAAAACAATACATGCAGTGAGAGAATTGTTACACCTTATTCACAGAATACATCCTGAAAATCTGGGATCAAAAAATTGATTTTAAAGCATTTTTTATTCTTTACTTTATTGTTTTTATTATTCTCCAGGTTTTTTAACACTTTTGGAAATAGGCCCCGCCCACTTGTTTTAATAATTACCATATTTAATACCTGAGTTCAGGGGTATGACTGGAAGGGGATGAAGAAGGTTTTGTAAAAATCCGATCAGCCATTCATGCGTAGTAGATTTCTTGACATCACAGCGCCCCCTAGTGATGGACGATCCTCAAACGCGGGTCACATGTGCAAAATCTTATTTGGACTATGGGTTATGAAGGACATGTCAAAATCTGTTATGGTTTTAGAAAAATCAGCAATTACATTTAGAGCTAGCTAGCTAACAATCACTTATTTTAGCGTTACTTTTCGAAAAAGTCAAAATTCAAAAATCCGGCGCGTTCACTTTTTTTATTTGTCCATTACGCGGTTATATGTGGAGTTTTGCGCGGATTGCATAAAAAATGTAGGAGGAGTTAAACAAGAAAGGTTTAACCTTTGTAGCCATGTAGCGCGAAAACTAGCTGGGAAACGAAGGGTGTGCCAATTCCCTTTATTTTGCAGAATCATCCAATAAACAAAGTGATGTGAAGTTTTTGAGTGTGGGACCAGTAGTTTGGTGGTTATAGGCCAAAACGCATTGTCCTTTGTTATAGCGCCCCCTAGTTGTTGAGGGGTCTGAATTTCTGGGTTTGAGTAGCGGTGCACATTCTGTACTTGGATACCTGATTCAATAGGTTCGTTACAAATCGGCATGGGCCGCCCAACGCGTTTTAGCGGAGAATAATAATTACCCGTAATAATAATAATAATAATAAATAATTTAAAAACACTAGAAAAACAATAGGGTTCTCTGCTCACAGAGCAGACGAACGGCATAGCCGTTCGCCTGCGCTGCGGGCTTGGAACCCTAATAATTTAAAAACACTAGAAAAACAATAGGGTTCTCTGCTCACAGAGCAGACGAACGGCATAGCCGTTCGCCTGCGCTGCGGGCTTGGAACCCTAAATATTAATGGATGGGAATTTTAACAGAGATAGCTGGATATTTGGATGAAGAGAAAAAAGGGTTGGATAGTATGACAGACGGATGGTTGGAAAAACAGCTGGAGGGATGTGTAGCTGAATATTTAGACGCATGGCTGTCGTGACGGATCCATAATTGTAGGGACTGATGTTGGATGGTTGGGGGGGGGGGGGGGGCTGAAGTATGATTGGATGGACAGATAGAGGGTTAGATGATAGAATGGGCATATATAGTTGATCAAAGAAGTGAATGGACAGATGGGTTCATAGTTGGATGGACAGACAAAGGCAGTCGGATGGAGGTACTGTGGAACTGATGAACAAATAGAGGCAAATTTGGATGGCTGATTGGGCAGACAGATAAAATGGTGGTTGACAGCGCAGGTGGATGGAAAGTTGGATGTACAGCGAGATGGACAGACAGATCGATAAATGGCCAGATGGAAAGATAGTGGAACGGTCAAATGGAAGCAGATTTCTCATTTATCCAAACTTTGAAGATACTGACATCAAACTCTACATTGTGCAGGAACCTTGGTCATACCACAAAACATACGACAATTAAAGCCTGTTGAAGCAGATAATTAAACAGAGACACTATATGGTCTTTTCTTGCATGAATAGTCACATAATACATTCCTGTTAAAATTCTGGAGTAAATCTGTGGTGTTGAATGACGTGATTGCTATTTCTGCATTTTTCCACTTGTAACCAATCATAAATATGACCTCTGCAATATAAACGGTCCTAAGAAAGAACAACCTGCTTCGGACAAAGTTGTTTCCTCCAGCTTGGAGAGATGGATGGATACTCAGACTGATGCTTAGTCTTGGTAGTATACATTAAGGTAGCTGAATTTCCTTTCCTTTTCTGGTGCTACGCAACCGTTTCCTACTTTCTGACAGGTTCTTCATCCATCAGCTGTCTCTCGAGGGAAGGTCAGAACAACCTTCACTCCTTTATTTCATCTCATTTCCCTGCAACTGCATGTTTCTTTGAGTCGTCCTTAGAGTGATGGCTGGCTGTAACACTTCAATGGCCACGGAGGTCTCGTAAGGATGCGCCTAATGATGGCGGCTCAGGCCGTAAAGAGACCCGGACCTGTACTGCAGTCTGTATTAAAAACACAATCACAAAAGAAACCTCAAGGCACAGGAGTGGAAAAAGTGTAAGAAGTCTCTACAGTGCAGGAAGCAAGCATGAAGGTCACAGAAGTCGATAAACAACGGAAATGACAGAGGAAAAATGAAATGAAGGTGCGAAACGGTAAGACACCTGAGGAAAACACAGGAAGAAAAGGTCTTGAGGGAAAAAAACTGGGAATGAATGTGAGGAAAAGATAAGAAAGCCAAGGTGAGGTGAAATTGAGGTTTTCTCTTTCAACGCCATCACAGGCACTTCTGATAGGTGTCAACAGTGATGGCAGGGGAGACCAGTCATCTTAAACACACCAATGCATCTGGGTGCACACAGCCCGGAAGTGTGTTTGCGTAGTAGATAAACTGCATATCAACATGTGGCTGTTTCAGTGGCAACAAGAACGTGTAGAAGAAGCTAAGCGGGAATATTTGCTGCTGTGTAAAAGGATGTTGGGGATAAAGGTCACCAGCACTCTGGTAATTTCAGAGCCAACACTTTAGTGAACTGGGAACATACGCTCACTGGCCAAACTCATCAGGTAAGTGTGTTCTAACTCTTGTAAAAGCAAATCAGCCAATCACGATGCAGAATATAGACATCTAGACGTGGTGAAAGCGAGTTGCAGCAGAACGGGAAAGAAGGGGCTTTACAAGTTCTTGCAAAACTATTCATATCCCTTAGTTTTAATTTCCACATTTCATGACGTTACAAACCAACCTTAATACATTTTAATGGGATTTTATGTGCTAGGTCAGGACAATGCAGTTCATAATCAGGCTTTTTTTGGACATAAAGATACAATGGTCCTTTGACTCTTATAATAAAATCTGACACGATTACTAAAATCTGTGTCAAGATTTAAAAAGACACACCTCTGTGCTTCTGTTCTTTGTTTTGTTGTTTGTTTTGTTTTTGCAAGATGATGGTGTGAATTATTCTGGGCTTTTGGGTAAGAGCGTGTGCATGCAGTCACGACGAGCCTTTTCACACCTCCCGCCTCCCTCTTGGACACCGACACTGTGACGAATTGTCTCGTTGTCATTTGAGGCGTGTGTGTGTGTGTGTGTGTGTGTCTCAGGGCCAGGTGTGAGACAGGACAAGCAAGACGCGAAGCAGACGGAGGACAGAGAACCAGTTAGAGTCGGTCCTCTCAGAGGTACGGACCACCCCGCTACATCAGCAGGCTGTTTTACAACCAGATGGACCAAAACACACAAGTTTCCTGTTACATAAAGAGCCACACTGTCGATAAGATGCACAAGAAGGGCTTAATTACTGGTACCTTTACACAATGGGGAATTAGACATGCATATACACCCACACAATGGCCCGCTGCTTTTAATTACACTAATACAAGTCAACCAAGCATACAGACAAGGGGGAGTCTTAAATCACACAGTGAGAACAAGGAGCTGGGGGCTGAGATGAATAAAAATAAATAAATAAAGCTTCTTGAGAGCTGATTAAGGCAAAAACACTGACAGTGGCAAGTTAAAAAGCAAACGGGACCAAGAGAAGCAAACAAGAAGAACTCTGAACGCTCTGGGACTCCTTGTTGCATCAATCTGAGCACCAGCTCTGGGAGACGTCACCCGCTGTCACTTCTCCGGCTCTCATCAGACCAACAACAGCATCCTCCTGCTCAGCAGCTGCCGCTGCACACCGAGCCGCTCCGTGGAAGGCGTCTGGTGCTCAGAGCTGAGATCAGAGAGGATGTGAAAGCTGAAAACTCTCCACTGAATCTGAGAAGACAAACAGGCTCTTTGCCTCGTCTGCATTAAAACTACACCTCTCTTCCAGGAGCAGCTGTCACAGCGACAAGGGATGATGTGTAAATATTAACCCTTTCTGAACCTTTTTATGAGATTATCTCCAAAAACATCTTGCTAATACAAAGATGGAGTTGCTGCAACCTTCAAAGTTTGATGTTTTACTACAGTACAGTAGAAACTGTCTACAATAATCATCAGTTTGGTCATTTTTATATGTATATATTATTTTTGGAAAAATTAATATCTGAAAGTCTCAGAAGATATTAGAAACATTTGAAGACTAACATTGAGGTTCTTATTTCATTTTTCTTCTGATTAGAAGGGGGAAACAGTACGTTTCCGAGGCATGCTTTTATTTTGAAAGCGGGCTGAACAATAATGGCAAAGAAATAGACATTTTAAAGCAAATTTTAATTGAATGATTTAAAAGGGTGGGGGCAGAAATAACAGCAATAAATTTAAATCTATGGATAAAGGAGGAAAATAGAAAAATGTAAAACTGAGAATAAGAGCACAGAGACATTTTCTAGGTATTCCTTTTCATATTGATATCATTCAGTTGTGGTCTATATAAAGTGGAACTGTAAGGGTTTGTTCTGAATTCCTCGTTAGTTTAGCCCCACGTTCACCCTTTTTATCCCCGTCCTGATGTGCGTCAGAAAACAACTCGTTTTGGTGCCGTGTCTTTAAATCTAAAGGAGGCACTTCACACCGCAGCCCCCTCCAGGTCGCAGAGCGTTCCACTCCACCCTGTTCGGACATTGTTGGAGTATGCTGGGGGACAGTTTGACTCATCCACTTGTAACTTTGGCATCCTTCAGCTTGGACTACAAAAATCACTCAGAAATAAAAATGGTAAGCTGGAAGATTTCCAAAACTGGTAAGCTGGAAGTCCGTGACCTCATTAAGAAGCCCTGCAGCAAATACTGTGATGTTATTGTTCAAAAAAAGTGCAACAGAAACAGAGAAAACTGAACAGCTTCAAAAATAAGATATCTACGCAGCACCTGGACAAACTACATTCACATTTTCTGCACCCCTGGAGACTCCAAGTACACAACAAAATCTATTTAAGGGCTAAAAAAGGGGGATTTGGCATGATATCTCCCATTTAAGGCAGTATAGGTTCTCCATTGGTCAGTCTCTCTTGGTCTGCCATCCAAACGCACAGTTAACTCAATCTCTTTGATCCTCCATGAATAAAGTCTCTTCCTCGCCCCAGCTGGGAATAAATACAAACCAAATATCCTTACAAGACTGATTAAAATTACAAAAGGAAAACTAATAATTCTTCTATTAATTTTTTTATACACCATTTAAAAAAATAATTTTAACCACACTGGTATTTGAGAAGAAGGATTTAAGGTTTGGATCTCATCTTAAAAGGATATTAGAAATAATAAAATAATAAAAAAAAAAGACATGTACTGGACCTCCACATGGGATGCACACGCTGACAATACTCATTAAAACAGATTGACACTAAAGATCATCTCTGCGCTCTGCGGCTCTGCTGGCTCTATTATCCGTCAGACGCAGCCAGTCCATCGTGGTAATTACAGTGACGGACAGGACGTTCTCTAAAAGTCATATGGCAAAATAATCCATCACCTTTCGTCACGTCCACAAGCTGATCCATCAAGGCAACACGGCTGAATATCTTTATGGGGATGATTGAAAGATGCAGTCGTTTAGAGGGACATTTCTGTGCCATCACTACTTTAGTGAGATGGGAAAAAATGTCTTCTGTTGAATGAATGTTAATTAAACTAGATCTTGATCTACTTTAGAAACGTCGAGTCGCGTAGTTTCCTTTAAAAGATTAGTTGCAAGTTTAAACAAATATGGTTCAGGGGTATCCAAACGTCTGAAGGGGAAGGAAAATTATTCTCTTTTACAAAAAAAGAATGTGAAAGATGTGGTGTGCATTAGTATTCAGCTGCCTTTCATATAGCTGGAGATAACATCCAGCTCAAGCAATTCACTGCACTGGTAAATGGAGTCCAGCGGTTTATAATTGAAGGAGTCCAGATGTTCTGTGACAGACTCAGAACTTTGTTAGCAAACTCCTGTTAGTGAAGTCCTGTTTGGAGTTTGCAACAAACACAAACAATTAAGCAAACATCTAAAAAAAAAAAAACCGAACAAGTTGTTCTGGTCAGATGAGTCCAAACTTGATTTTCAAAAGACTAGATGTGGTGAAAAACTAACAGTGAACAACAAAGATGAAGAAACTCCTTTATGGTCTCACAATGGGGAAATTCGGGTTTGACAGTGGCAAAAACCAGAGTTACGCACAGTATATAGTAGGAAACAAAACCCCAGCTAGTCTAATCTAAAGATAGTTCTAAAGCAGCAGAGGATGAGATTTATCAGAAATGCCAAAGGGAAAAGGAAAAAAATAAAAGCCTGAGTAAATAATGCACAATTATTGTTAACAGGGCATACTCAGGTAAAAAGGATGAAATGTCCAATATGCATATCGCTATAATGAATTGACTTTATAATGAAGTGCTAAGCACCATAAAATCCATGAATTAATGAAAGCAGTAAATGAGAACAGCTTGTTATGGTTCAGTTCAGTCTCTGATCTCACCAATCACTATCTGCTGTAGGTGCCATCATGATATGATTGGCCCAAACAGCAGCATCCACTGCTATCAGCTGAAACATCAACCCACACACACACACAAGCACATGTCAGCTCCCACACACAGGAGTTATCTTCCAACATAAAGCCTCATCGATCAGAAGTGCTCTCCCAGGGGAATTACATCATTGCTCAACAAACAGCCAATCACAGCCGGGCTGAGGCCGCCCGCTCTGTGACCCTATCTGCCATAAGAGTAAAGGCAGCAACGATGAGGCTGACGCCAATTCCAGTCTCATCACAGGGTGGTCCTGATGGCTCTCTCTGAGGTAACGCTTCAGTCAATCTGGAGCAATGCAACTCCAACAATACGGCAAGACAGAAGAGAAACAGCTCATCCCTCAATACAGCGTTAAGCTAACTCTGCCGCATCTTCTTCTTATCGTTTGCTTTTAGTGCTATTTTAATGCCTGCTAGATTGGCAGACGACGGTTGCTTCCCTCCATCTGCTCCCTTACACCAACTCCAGCTCCACGTGTCCAATGTTTATTTATTTCTCTGCCTTCCTTAGCAGTAATGATCCTTGCAATAGATGCAGGCTTATCTGGGAACTGCTGGGAAGCTGACTGAACTGGCTGCAGCAGCCAGTCCTGCTGCCAGAGCGACTGAGAGCAGAGCCTCCAACGTAAGCCTGGTGTTCGTTTCAAATCAGTTTCCCTGCTAAACAGTTGGTGTCATATCAGCCTCTCAGCAAATTCAACAGGTTTGAAATCTATTGTTTGTTTTTTTTTGCCATTATTTGAGTCATGCAAATAAATTAAAATCAGATTCTCTAAATGATCTCTTACATGCGTTGTATTTTATGGTTTAGCCCATATTTTGAACATGGGCAGTATTCTGCAAGAGAGACTAAGTGATAATATAATGGTGTTTTCCTTTTGTTACATGGCTTCACGAAATATTCCACTTACTGGTCCCAAATCGGCGATCAGTCAGGAACAAGAACTTACAGGAATGGCTAAAAGAACGGGCCCAGCCGCAGCTCACATTGCTCCAATCAGGCATTGAGTATTTTTCTAAACTAATTTAACTCTTAATACTCTAAAATGTAATAATTTGACCATTTATACCATATTTGTAATTTAAATATTTAAATTAATATAATAGGTACAGGCAAATCCCTTTCCAAATAGATAAAAACAACTGAACATTAAACTACACACCACACTCAGCTTAGATCTTCCTCAAAACAGGATTTTAAATGCCTGCAGGATGTCCCTCGTGCTAGCCCATGGTTATAGGAATTTATTGAAAAGGTTATACTGATTAAATAACAAAAGAACATGCTGTCTAAAGCATCCATTTGCTGCAAGTACTGCAGCACAGCTACTTGCTGCAGGAAGCCCCCCTATGTTGATTGATTTTATAGCTCCAAGGGAATATTGCAATGAGAAATCTTGTATTACTCTGGATGTATGGCAACATAAACGTTCCTTCAGCAAAGAGGCATATGGTGCAAAAATATGGAACTTTCTTTTTCACCATATTCTGTTTTATTGAGGTGTGCCTGTAATATCAAACATTTGGTGGGCGTGCCCACATGGAAAGATAAATCACTTGATCTACTCCGATGCAAACGTGCGTTTGTCTTTTTCCACAATGAGCTCCACCCATAAACTGTACGTTGACATCAGCGTACCTTGATGTAGCCACCGGTTGAAACGAGCAGGGAATTGTTCGGGGAGAAGTGCAGATCAGTCACCCAGCCTCCATGTAGAGAGTCCATGCCGTCTTTACTTTCCTGGGAACAGACCTTCAGCAAAGAGCCGTCTTTGACACTCCAGATCTGTGATGAACAAAAAATTTCACACATTTGCAAAGTCAAAATTAAATTGCAATCACAATTAGGGTTGAAATATATTGCAATTTTGATTTTTCGGCAAAAATCGTACAGCCCTACTCTAGAAAACTACAATGTTTACATTTATGTCACACTATGTGACAAAGTCTTGTAGATAACGTTACAATTTAGAGCAACAAAATGTGTTTTATTGGATGTGAACTTCAACAAAAGATTTATGTGCATAAATAAGAAAACAGAAAAACATTGTCCAACATTGTAAGAGGACAAGCTCTCCCCAGAACATTCCTCCAGCTGACAGCCATTAATATCTACAGCAACTCTTTGAAGAAACCTGCATAATATGAGCTGCAACATTTAATGTCCCTTTGGGAAATAACTTTTTTTTAATTAAACTGAATTATTGACCAATTGTGGTGGCGTCTAAAACTAGTCGCTTAGCCTATAAAGAACAGCTCAACTGAATCCATCACCAGGGCAAAAACCATTTCCATAGGATCTTGAGACTCTTGACTTTTTGCGTGCATTAGCAGCAGAAAACACCTTATTACATAAAGAAGAATCCAATTCTTCCAATTTTAGATTTTCTCACACATCGCATTTGCTCATTGATCTGAAGCTGCAGGCCAACAGAGAATTGATCCTGGCGCCATGCAGCTGATGGGACCTTCCCAGGTGAGCACTTGCATTGTCTTTGTCAGCAGGACCCCAACATCAGGACTAATTTCAGATTTTAAAATACTTCGGTTAGTCTATAAATCCCTGAATGCCTTAACACCTAAATACATCACAGACTTGTTATCAGTGTATCAACCATCCAGACCACTCAGGTCTTCTGGCTCCAGCCTACTCTGCAGAACCAGAACTAAACAAGGAGAAGCAGCATTCAGTTCCTATACTCCACTTATCTGGAACAAACTTCCGGAAAACTGTAAAAAGCAAGGTTAAAAACACATTTGTTTAGGATTGCCTTTGACTGTTCTAGTTAAACTGTTTTACTAAACCATTATTAGGTTAAGTTTGTAGTCCAACTGTTTTTAATATTTGCTTTTAGTTTCCATTTTTGCTTCGATTTTTTCTTCCTTTCATTCCAACTTGCTTTAATCCTGTTTTTATTTCCTATATTTTAAATCATGTAAAGCATTTTGCGTTGTCACATACTGAAATGTGCTATACAAATAAATTTGCCTTGCCTAAAGGAAGTATTCAGGCATCCCAAAACAATTGTTTTTAATTTGCAAGTCATGACTTTGGATCCAACGCTGTTCATACTCGTCACTTGAACGTGTGCGAGATCTTTTATACACTGCAAATATTTTTAGCAACCTATGAGCTTGAATGGAAGGAAACGTTTAAAGTTATCGTTGTATTGACTCCACTGTTCTTCCTCATAGCGACCCAAACTTTCCAGTAATCTTTTGTAATAGTCTAATGAATTTTCTAAATCTCTCATTGCATTTTCACTCTTTTTCAAACTCCTCCTCACCATTAATCACTTTCAGAAGGATCATTTTGTTTGACTGATGAAAATGTGTAAGTAACTGTGGTAGCATCAGTAGGAGACAGGAGCAGAATGAAACAAACAGTTAAAGTGGCCAGCAAAACTATTACCTAATCTAACAAACATGTTTTTAAAAGAGAGTCGCATAAAAAGTCCAAAGGTATCCTCCACTCTCCTTATCACCCACTTCATGGTGAATTTTAGCTCTTACCATCTGGAAGCAGATTCAGACAGCCTAAGGCAACAACCAGCAGATGGAAAAAAACTCTCATTACTCAGACCATAATTCAGATAAATACAAAATGTGATTGGGTGTGATTGCTTTGTGATTTTAATTGATGTTTGTACCGATGTTTTCCCTGGAGTAATTGTGCTTTTTTTAACCTGACTGCAAGAAAAATTTCCCCAAGGGGACAATAATAAAGTTACACTGATACAAACACTGATAATCTCATAAATTCAAACTTAAATTGCAACGCACTTATTCAGTTGTGACAAAAAATTCATACTTTCATAAAATTGGGACACTGTCCAGGCTTGTGATTCCTCTCTTCCTTTTAGCCTTGGAGACTGAACAATGTTGATCTTGTATCAAGCAAACCAGTTTGTGTTGATTGGACTATATGGTAGCCATGTTTTCTATACATATGGGGCCCATAGGGGTAGGCAAAGGCCTAAAAAATGGGCCATATTAGGGTTTTTCTGTTGGTTTCATATTGGCCCCCACTTAGTAGTCTACACATGTTGATATGGTGCAGCTGATAGTGAGAACTGGGGCCAATATTGGATATTTTTTATATCTTTTGAGACTCAGCTAGGATAAGCATAGATGAATGGTTTTGCAGACCGTTTGTGACATAACATTTTAAATATTGAAATTTGTCGTCAAATTCCTTATAATAAACCCTCAGTATGATAGTCTATGTTTTAGAATCTTAGCATTATTTTTGATGTGTATTGCATCTGCAGTGGTGGTTCCTACATGAATCATGCCCTGGGAGAGCCTTAGTTTTTACAAATCAATTCGGAAAATATCATATATAAGAATCTCAATTTTTTGTAATCACAAACAGAGTCATTTTTAAATAAATACGCTTTGTTTAAAAGAATCTAAACCTTTTTAGGTGTGAACCGTCTATATTTTGGCTGCTAGATTCATCTCCACCTAAGGAGGCCCTAAGCCCAAAAGAACATTTAAATAGTCTATTTTTTTAGTTTTATCAAATAAAAAATATTTGTTCTACACACCTCCCACTGTGTCTTAAAGAATCTCAGTCCAGTTTGACCAACCCAAGAAGATTTTGGAGTAAACATGACCAAACGCATTCCAGAAATAGTCAAACGCAGCTTTTAGAGCCCAATCAGAAGCTACAATCCAGATTCAAACTTCAGGGTCGCCATCAAGGTGTGACTTTTTACAATAACCAACTACTGTTTGTTTCAAAAGAAATAAGTAGAGATTTTAATACATTTCCTCTAATTCTATTCGATGGATGAGTCACTTCTAAATATTGAAACTATTAAACCCGGGGGCCAACGTAGAGCATTAAAACCATCCACTGCTGCGCCATTTTCTGTTGCAGCCTGATTATTGCTCTCATTCTCTTAGACTGTTTAATTTAACTTTGTGGGATTTCTTTTTTCTTGCTGATGCACTTGAGGCCCGCAGAGCCTCGGAGATCCAATTTGGGCTCCCCTTCTCCTCCCACCGTCAGACGTCTCCTCCTCCTCATGCACCCCCTCGACTTTAGTTTGCACCTCCTGGTGAAAGGAACCCCGCCTCCCGTCTTTCATCTCAACCCCTCCCTATGTGCATACGCTGCAGTAATCATGATGTATTAGTAAGCACTTACTCCTAAATGAGTGATGACATGTAATTAGAGGATGATTTCTGGGAATAAATGTTGACTGCTTTAATTGCTTTTTGTATTCTGAACAGGAAATTAGACGGTTTGAGGCGCCGTCGCTGCATTCAGTCCGCGCTGCGATTAAAAAAAACCTCCAATCCCTTTAATTCAACACAATACGGACTGCTAAAAGAAAGGGAGGGCTGAATCTCCTGGCTACACACCCGGATCTCTCCGTTGTCGTCGCCTGTAGCGAGGCGTTTGCTGTCCCAGGAGAAGCGGCAGCTTCGGACACACTCCTGGTGACCTCTCAGGGTGAAGGCACACTGCCAGGACTCGCAGCTCCACAGCTAAGGGGTGGGTTGAAAAGCAAAAATCAATTATGCAGAGAAAACAAGCCTTTCAGATTTGATTAAAACCAGATCTGCATAATTGCATGCAATTAGTAAAACCGAAATGAGTTACAAAGTTCTACATATTCATGAGAACCTGACTTTTTTTTTTATGAGACGTTGAAAACCTTTTAAAAAAAATTATCGAGGATTCACGAGATAAGATGTGTGCCATCTGCACCGTATAAACAGCACCGTTTGCTCACACGGCAACAGTCGTCGCCCTGATAAATCTTGCACAGCTTGCTTTATTGTGCTCCAGCTCCTTTGTTTGAGATCTCTTTCCCCTCCTCGTTTGTGCTTTGCCCCTGCTTGCTTTCTTTCCTACCTCCGTCACGATCTTTTGCATATTGTGTTGCATAAGAAATAACTCAACCTCTAATTAAGCACTTCATTTGGCAGACATAACAGCAAACAGAACTGGGGGAATGGATAAGTAAAGAACACAGCAGAGAAGTCTGTGATGCTTCTGAAAGACTTTAAAAGCTACACTTTTCAGTTTGACCTCGAGACAGATGGAAAGCAGGGACGTCGGTGGTTGTGTGTTTCTTTTGCCGTTTCTACGAGCCAGCAAAGCCCCAACTCGGTCTGGAGAGCAAGGACTATGTGTCTGGCTGCAGAGCAGCCCGATAAACACACACACACCTCAATTATGATCTTTGGCAAATCCGTAAAAACACACGCTCGCTGCGAGGATCCGGATTGGCGGGCAACCAAACCCAAGTTCCCATGTGAAACTCGGTACCGGGGGCTTCCGATTGAGTTATTTAACAAAAGGTGGAAAACATTGGCTTGGGGTTGGTTTTGGTGCTGCAATAAAAATAGTTAAAAACAAGGATTGCATAACTGTTGGAGACCCTGAAGCACGCAGGCTATAATCCCACTGCTGAACAATGATTCGTGATGAGAAGAACCGCCGTCACAGAACATGCTGTGTTACTGCAGAATGCACTTCACCCTGGATTTCTTTATATTCTTTATTTAGGTTATCAAGCAAATTACTTTGCTTTTTCTTTAGATATCTTTCTTCATTAACTGTATCTAACTGGGCTGCATCCAATCAGATCTAAATGTGACTAAATGATTGGACTGTATTTGAAAGCACAGGGTCGACTTAAATGTGATATATTCCATATAAATGGAGATGAATTAGACCATTAGGTCTTGGTTGTAAAATGGGCTCTATAAAAATAAACCGAGTTGCAATTAGACGGTCTGCATTAGCAGAAAGGTGCATCTCTCTCAGCCTTTTCAGTCAAAGTCGGCCCAAGGTTATGCACAGAGGCGTCGTACGCAGCAACCTGGCAAAGGCTACGTCCAGAGAGGGTGGCGGGTCGGCTGTGGGCAGCTAACCTGCGGGGCTGGTTGGCCAGCAGGACCTTGAGATGCATTTGGATGTAGAAGGACAGACTAACCTACGGTTAAGTCACCAGGCCTGCAGCCATCTGATGCTAATCTCTAAAGTCTCTCGCCTCTCTGCATGAGAAACTTTTACCCTCAGACATCACTTGGGGCGACATATTAAGAGCTTTGAGAGAGGACGCTCATGTGTAATAGGTCACGCTGTCACTCCAGGCAGAAATAGATAGGTGTCGTTTGTTGGTGTTGAACCTTAGCGGTCTTGTCAGCAGAGGTGGTTGCAAAGAGACATCTGTCTGGCGAGACGTGACAGGACAAAATGGCTCCCTGATGAGCCGCGATGTCCTGCAGTTTCTCCCCGCTCTCCACGTCCCACACCTGGTAGCGAGCGGAGGAAGGACAGATTATTGGCGGTCGGATTTTACGCTGCTGTTAGATGTAGTGAAAACGGGTGGGTCTGTGTGTGTGTGTGTGTGTGTGTGTGTGTGTGTGTGTGTGTGTGTGTGTGTCAGGTTCACCTTCACAGTTCCATCAAAGGACCAGGAGAGCAGCTTCGGTTCATTTGTTGACTCGCCGAGCAAAGAGAAGCATCGGACTTGCTCCTTGTGACCCTGAAGTACTTTACACTCGCCTGATCTCCACTTCCACACCTACACAGAATGATAAGGGGAGCGTTCTGTCAGGCCTCCATGTCTGATAGCAGGACAGCGTTTGGTAACTTTTCTTAATAAAAAAGAGGGTTTAAATTATCACAATATTTATCCAAAAGCTAAAATTCTTTAAAGAAGTAGTAGCTAACAGTTTATAGACACTTGCTATGTTTAGAACACAAAGTTGCTTTTTGGTGTGAAAATTGCAGGTAAACTGTAGCAGCTTTTGACATCGTTTCACTGTTTATTTTGAAGCTGCATCAGAAAAAAAAGAAGAATATTATATAAATTGACCAGTTGTATGATTATAGGCAGCAGTGGACAAGACTGGATCCTTGGGTGGAAAGAAAATCGTTTTATTTTTTGTTAAGATACTTTTATTCAGCATGAAAATGTTCAAACCAGGGTTATTACACATTTAAATGTCAAAACGGCACAAATTTCCACGGGTCTAAGTTCTTTCGGGATCATTTTGAAACTAACCAATAAAAAGGTCAAGCATGAAATGATCACAGCTATTTCTACACTCCTCAGATGTGGAACCGGGAAGACGATGGACCTTCAGAACAGGGAAGGAAGTCTGGATATGCAAATATTTGATTTTTTTTACACCAATTTTCCTTATTAATCCAGATGTGGAAATGAATGAAAACCAATTTATTTTCCCCCAGACTCCAGCTACTCTTATACATAAAACAATAAAATAAACCAAATGATATGCAGATTTTTTTTTTTTTTAACCAACGTTCCAATTTTGGTTAAACTAAAACAGTATGAGAGAAAAAAAAGCAACAAATTTCACCATTATGAGTCTTCTATGCAACCATCAGTCTTAAACCTTGTCCCTAATATCTGATGCAGATAGTTTACATTTATGGGGGACTCCGAGTGCACAATTCCAACTGTGGACCTACGTTTTCCCATCTTTAGCCTTTAAACAGAAAGCAAACACAAAATGCGTGCGTGACGTGAAACCCTGGGGTCTGCAGATCCAGATCAGCTGTATTATGCAGGCCGGCGGATAAATCCGCAGAAACTTAGAGGCAGAAATGGCCACGATCAATCATACCCCGCTGCACAATGTTGCATTTTCCCCCCCTCCTTTATTCCTATGAAGGTTAGAACCCGTCATCGACCAACTTCAGTCTCATTTAAATTCACTTTGAGTTGGCATTGCCATCTAAATACACGCCTCCATTTCCTCTGGAGCACATGTCAAGCAGCATGAATCTGAATATTTTCTGAATAAGCGGCGGACGGCCTAAGAATAGCGATGCTGCAGGCGGCAGCCGGATGAATGCAAAATGAGGCGGCGTGTTGTCGGAGATTGGGGGGGGGGGGGGACTGAGTGCTGCAGTGGACTGGTCCGTGGGCAAAACCGAAAGATGGAGAAGAAGAAAAAGAAAGGGATGAGAGGGGAAGGGAAAACGAGCGGCAGAGCAGAAACGGTGAGGTCGACGGAGCAGAACGGCCTTATATACGCGCGCGCAGACTATCTGCAGACAAACAGAGGCAGCTGCATGCGGTCATCAGAGGAACAACAGCGAGAGAGCAAGTGCGGAGCAGAAGGAGAGGCACAGCGGAGGAGGGATGAAGAATGGAGAGGTGAGGAGGCCAACGGAGAGTTTAACAGGTGGGGGGAGAAGGTTAAAAGCACCAGAGACCCAAACATTGCTGATGAATGACTCAGCGCAGCAGGTAGTTTTCTCAAGGTGAAGTATCGGCATGGGGGCGGAAAAAAAAAAAAAGAATCGATAACTTGGCAGCAAGTTGGGAGAAGAGGTGAAAGGATGTCCCATTAAACAGAGGAGATAAAAGAGAGGGATGGTTGAGGGGAGACTGACGAATGGGAGGGGGGGGGGGGGTAAACAAGTAGCTGGTACAACAAAATATAACAGCTAGGAAGGGGAGGAGAAGGGGAGCCTATCCTACCCTGATGGTGGTGTCCTCGGAGGAGGTGACGAGTGTTTCCCCGTCCTGGCAGAACTGGCAGTGGAGCACGGTCTTGGTGTGTCCCGGCAGGGTGGCTAAAAGCTTCCCCGAGGGCAGCTCCAACACCTGGAAGGAGCAAAGCAGGAGAGGTTAGCAGCTCAACCACTCCCTCATCACGTCTGGAGCACACAGGCCACAGTTCGGATGCATTTATTTATTTTTTATTTTTAAAGCGAGCGACGGATAGCGCTGCCTGTGGATCTATGACGGCGGTGAGCTGGTGAGCGGCAGAGAAACAAGGCATTTGTACAACACAGCAGTGGAGAATACTTACAATGACACGGGCCTTTCCATTAAAAAGAGTCTTTAGAAGTCAAAGATCTCCAGGTTAAAATGTTTGGCCTCCCTGCAAATAACCTTAAAGCTAAACACTAATAAATATTAGTTAGGGTTTCAAAACTAGTTGTTTCAGTGAGACAGCAGAGGAAGTGACTCCATCCTAACGCTAAAGTAACCTTTTTGAAACTACAGCGGGGTGTTGAGCAGTTTAATGCAGGCTGGCCCCTCAAGCAGACGCCTGAATAATTAAACAGCTAATATTAGCCTGCTACATCATCCCTGTTAAAAGGTGGAATATTCTGCACAATGAGCACATTTACTGGAAAACCATGAGAAGGTTTAATGGGTATTTTTCCTGGATTTACCTCAAGTTTGTGCTGAATTATCAGACCAAATATAGATGTTACAGATAAAATTACTGCAGCTGTAGTAATTAATCTGTTATATTACTTTCACACCAGTAAAACTAACTCTTGCTTTTGGGTTTTATATGTTTCTGTTTTAAATTTCAGTGTAAATACTGAGAACATTTTTCTTTTCTTTTCACTGAAGGTTACAATACAGTAAGAATCTGATCCTGACCAGTGACTGAAAGTTAATGTTTACTAGTATTTGTAAAACAAAAAAAACCTGATGATTTCATGTGTTAAAACCCTGAAGATTTAGTCTCCATGTTTTTAAAAAGCAGGTGCATCTCAATAAATTTGAATATTTAAAAAAATCTATGTATATAACTGATGAATTATCCACATAGACTTAGACATTTTCCTTCCACTCAACTTTCCATTAATATGCTTGGAATAGACATCTTTTTAGCTTACCTCCTTGGTGAGGAGTGTCAATGATTGTCAAGCAGGCAGTCTTTCCCATGTTTTTGTAGCCAATAACATAACATTTTGATATTAAAACTCAAATCTTTTGACCGAGAACTGATGCTAAATTCACACAAACACCTAGAGTTGTTATCAACAACTGGGCTGGAGATGGGCCATTTTAAAACTTAAAAACCTGATATTAAGCAAACTTCTCTTCTATGCCGTCTGAGTGAAGAAGTCTCAAAGTTATCCATTTTCAGTACAAGTCCGGTTTTTAGAAATGAAGTCAAAGGAAGCACAGATGCTGTTAAAAGTTATTTTTAAAAGAAATCCTTTCCCGCTGAGGTTCTTTGGGCTCGCTTCAGGGCTGTTACTTTTAAGCAGGAAGCCTTCAGAAGCCTTAATGTATTACAGCAAAGTTACCTCGTTTTATCGTTTAAGCTTTTAACCTCCGCCTGTTAGGGAGTATGCTGGATTTGGAAATGTTGGAGGTCTTTTGGAAATCTCAACAAACACACAAGCTTCTATTTACAGTAAGTTAGCATGACTAATCCTAATTACCAATTAGGGCTGGACGATAATTCAATAACAATATACAGTCATGGCCAAAAGTATTGAGAATGATTCAAATGTTAATATTTACAAAGTCTACTGCTTCAGTTTTTATAATGGCAATTTGCATATACTCCAGAATGTTATAAAGAGTGATCAGTGTAACAGCAATTAATTGCAAAGTCAATATTTGCCTAGAAAATGAACTTTATCCCCCAAAACACATTTCAACATCATTGCAGCCCTGCCTTAAAAGGATCAGCTAACATTGTTTCAGTGATTGCTCCATTAACACAGGTGTGGGTGGTGATGAGGACAGGGCTGGCGATCAATCTGTCATGATTAAGTAAGAATGACACCACTGGACACTTTAAAAAGAGGCTGGTGCTTGGCATCATTGTTTCTCTTCTGTGAACCATGGTTATCTCTAAAGAAACACGTGCAGTCATCATTGCACTGCACAAAAATGGCCTAACAGGAAAGAGAATCGCAGCTAGAAAGATTGCACCTCAGTCAACAATCTATAGCATCATCAAGAACTTCAAGGAGAGACGTTACATTGTTGCCAAAAAGGCTCCAGGGCGCACAAGAAAGACCAGCAAGTGCCAGGACCGTCTCTTAAAAGTGTTTCAGCTGCGGGATCGGGCTACCAGCAGTGCAGAGCTTGCTCAGGAATGGCAGCAGGCAGGTGTGAGTGCATCTGCATGCACTGTGAGGCGGAGACTCTTGGAGCAAGGCCTGGTCTCAAGGAGGGCAGCAAAGAAGCCACTTCTGTCCAGGAAAAACATCAGGGACAGACTGATATTCTGCAAAAGGTACAGGGAGTGGACTGCTGAGGACTGGGGTAAAGTCATTTTCTCTGATGAATCCCCTTTCCAATTGTTTGGGACATCTGGAAAACAGCTTGTTCGGAGAAGACGAGGTGAGCGCTACCACCAGTCTTGTCTCATGCCAATAGTAAAGCATCCTGAAACCATTCATGTGTGGGGTTGCTTCTCAGCCAAGGGAGTCGGCTCTCTCACAGTCTTACCTAAAAACACAGCCATTAATAAAGAATGGTACCAGAATGTCCTCCGAGAGCAACTTCTCCCAACCGTCCAAGAGCAGTTTGGTGATGAACAATGCCTTTTCCAGCATGATGGAGCACCTTGCCATAAAGCAAAGGTGATTTCTAACTGTCTCAGGGAACAAAACAGAGATTTTGGGTCCATGGCCTGGAAACTCCCCTGATCTTAATCCCATTGAAAACTTGTGGTCAATCATCAAGAGACGGGTGGAAAAACGAAAACATAGGAATTTTGACAAAATGCAAGCATTGATTGTGCAAGAATGGACTGCTATCAGTCAGGATTTGGTCCAGAAGTTGATTGAGAGCATGCCAGGGAGAATTGCAGAGGTCCTGAAGAAGAGGGGTCAACACTGCAAATATTGACTTGCTGCATTAACTCATTCTGTCATTAAAAGCTTTTGTTACTCATAATATGATTGCAATTGTATTTCTGTACGTATGTGATGACAACATCTGACATACACACATGAAAACCAGTGGGCAGCAGATCATGTGAAAATATAATATTTGTGTCATTCTCAATACTTTTGGCCATGACTGTACAGTACATCGATCGATAGACGTGTGGTGCAATAGAAAAAAAAGGGTCAATAGAAAGTTCAATAGAAGAACAGTTTTCCTTCCTTTTGCATTATAGCCATGTAGATTAATACCAGTCACTACATCCTCCCAACCAATCACAAACGCAGACCCAGGAACGCTCCGTCACCAAGCTCCACCCCCTTCAAAGAGACCAGAGAGCATTTGTTCTTTTATTCTTTTATAAAAACTTGCAGTCTGTTGAATAAAGGGTTGAGTTTGAAGTGTTTTTCTAAAAGTAGGTCATTAAGCAACAGCATAAAATCTTTGGCTTCTTTTTATAGTTTTGAATTCAAACAGGGTTAGTGTCACTACTGACACCATGAGGCGATACCTAGACCGCTCAAAGGTTGCACAGGCTGTCCATCTCCACCACGATGCCTCATCAATACGTGTTATAGCCAGAAGGTTTACCGTGTCTCCCAGCATGGTCTCAAGATCATGGAGGAGATTCCAGGAGACAGTAAGGTACTTTAGGAGAGCTGGGCAGGGCTGTCAGGGGTCCTTAACCCATCAGCAGGACCGGTATCTGCTCCTTTGTGCAACGAGGAACAAGAAGAGTACTGTCAGAGCCCTGCAAAGTCACCTCCAGCCGTTGGTGTCAATGTCTCTGACCAAACCTTTAGAAACAGACGTCATGAAGGTGACCTGAGGGCCCAACGTCCTTTAGTTGGCACTGTGCTCACTGCCCTATACTGTGGAGCACGAATAGCATTTTCCAGAGAACACCGGAATCGGTAGGTTCACTGGTGCCCTGTTCTGTCCACAGATGAGAGCAGGTTCGCTCTGAGCTCATATGACAGACGTGAAAGGGTCTGGAGAAGCTGAGGTGAACGTTATGCTGCCTGAAACACTGTTCAGCATGATGGGCAGGATAAACAATTAGGTATCCCATTAAGGTATCGGGATGAACTCCTTAGACGTATTGTTAGACCCTCCTCTGGTGCAGCTGGTCCTGGGTTCCTCCTGATGAGACATGATGCCCGACCTCTTGTGGCAGGAAGCAGGCAGTTCCTGGAGGAGTTGGTACCGTTAACTGGCCTCCACGCTCCCCTGACCTAAATCCAATAGAGCATCTTGTGGATGTCACGTTCATCAGACACCACCAGGCTGCCCCTCAGACTGTCCAGGAGCTCAGTGACACCCTGGTCAGGATCTGGGAGGAGGTACCCCAGGACAGCATCCATCCTCTCATAAGGACCACGACCCGATGGTTTTAGGTAGGCATACAAGCACGGAGGGGCCGAACAAAGTACCAACCGTTAGAGTCTATTATGAAACCGTCATTTGAATGCTTTTTTAAAAAATATAATAGTTGTTATAGATAAATAGGAAACCTGGTGACAATGTTTTTACTATATCAGAATAAAGAAATCTATGCCAGTCATCTTTGGCAAACTGTAACATACTGATAATATTATTGGTGTAAAAAGAGTAAAAAAAAAAAAAATAGGTCTGTTACCTAATATCTGTAAACGTGAAACAAGAAACAAAAATACACAACAATTAGGGTGGCCTGTAACCCATAGCTTACAGGCTTAAAGCAAACCATATGGGCAAAAAGCCCCTTCTGCAGCACAATCCCTGGTTCAGCTCCAAGCTCACTGGACCTTTGCTAGACGGCATTCCTCTGCCCTCTTTTCCAACTGGTCTTTCCCATCTTCACTGCATCCATGCACTAAAACTTACCTCCAAGTAACGTAACTACCCAGGTTTAACTAGTAACCAACTACTCAAAGTAACAAAAAGCAACTAAAAGTGAAGCACAACACCTGTGGTTCTGGGAGACCCGAGGAAACCTCCACAACGTTGCAACATTTGGGATTTTTACCAGGCTCTAAAATATGCAGAACTCACATGAGAGTGCTGAAACGTCTGAGCAGACAAAGCCTGAGGCCATGCCAGCCAAGTTCGTCAAGCTTCAAGCACTGGCATGCAAGCTGCACAGACTGTGCGAGGAGCCCGTAGGACAATTTAGTCGTCTTAGTCTAGGGTTTTCAGGGTAAAAAATAAATTAACTGATTATAGAGTGCTTTGCAAAGTAATTATACCCCTTAAATCGTTTAGATTTAGTCAAGTTGAAACCACAAACTTGAATGTGTTTTACTGGAAATAGGTGTAAAAACCTGAAAAGTGTGGCCTGCATTTCCAGTTACAACCATGAGTCGATACTTATGCCAGGCGCCGTATCCAGCTTATGTTCGAACGCGGAAGTAAATTTGAGTCCATCTTCCGTTTTTTTGTGCTGCACTTACATTTCAGCGCTTCCCTAGGCCAAATAACAGTAGCTCGACTGAAATGATAAACTGTCGAAGCAACATTTACAAAAATTGCAGAGCAATCGAAGTGGCAGGTCAGTGCCACACCCTCAAACTATTCATGACTGAGAGGATGACATGAAGAAGTGTCCTCATATAACGAACGAAGACATTTTTAAACATTTTGTGTCGTCACTTGGTGCGGACGGCTCTTCGATGCGACTTTACCGAGGCGAACCTCCGCAGTGGAAAAGTTGGTTCAGTGTTAATAAATAGCAACAACGATGACCTGGTATCCGTGGAGGCTGAGGTCCGTTCAAGCCAAAGCAAGTCCGACGTTCACTCTGGTGGATCCTGACTACATCAGCCGGCTCTACCGAGACGGCCGGAGCGCTCTTGTGTTGTATCAAAACATTCTGCCTACTTCATGTTTAGGCTTGAAGTTTGAAATTGTACCAATCTGATGTGGTTTCAAAGCTCTTGATGCAAGCTTGTAACGTTAAAATTTAAGTTAGCTTTAGAATGAAGCTGTAACTTAATTGCTAGTTTCTTTCTTAGAGTATCAGTGTTAAAGGAAGTAGGGCGCCTCGCATCCGCAGCTCTTGTACACGGTCGATGATAAAAACACTCCTGCTCCACATTAACCTCTCTTTTACACTCGTTATTATGACAGCCTCTAACTGTACAAACGCTCCCGGTCTTCCTCGAAATCATAATGACGAGTAATTTGGTATGAAGTGGCTGCATGAATCGCTTTTTAGTCAGCTAAACAGTGACAGGACGTGACCGACCGGAAGTGGGAAAAAATGACGACTAGCTGCTTTCAGTGCTTTAATCAGCAGTTGTGGAAAGAAGCAAGGTGGAAAGATGTTTTGTCTTGCAAGATTAGAAAAACTGTGATCGCAACAATGAATAGTCATCCCTTTTTCTGTTATCAGACTTTCAAAAAAAAATGCAAACAAGAATCAATGAAACAAGAATTTCTACTCTATCTCCACCATACGATACCTGCACCCTGCCTGTGCACTGAGCCGCAGCCAGCAACACTTCCCTGTAGGAGGTCAGCAGTCGACGGATCCTGCAGCCAACTGTCCTCAGCACCTGACTAGCTGTCAGCCCTGACACCTGCCACACAACACAAACACCTGATGTAGTCCAGCCTGCTAAAAGCACGCCGACTCTTCTCTGCTGCACATTTTCTCTAAAAGCGTCACGTTTGTACTTCAGGAGAACAACCTGACATCGACCTGACCTCTGAGAAAGTCACTGAAAAATATATTGCTAATTTTCTTCTGCTACACTGGTTATGAATGAGGCAAGATGAGGGAGTGTAAAAAAAAAATGTATTGCAGTCATTTTATGGCTGCAGGACGTAATCAAAGTGCGCCACCTGGTGTTTGCAGAGAAGATAACAGCGCAAAACAGAAATCTACAAGCAACTAAATGAGATTTATTGCCAGAAAAAAGGAAAGAAAATAAATCACTGTGGGCAAGAAAAACAGTAATAAATCTGGGGGAAAAACAGCACATACAACACAAAGAAAAAAAAAGATTATCCCAAGAAATAAACACTATATAAACTTTAAAACCGATGTGCCGGGGGATCTGTCATTTTAGATACGAGTAAATTTAACCTGAGAAGTTTGGTCAAAACATAGGCATATGTCTGATCACTTCTAAACCTCAATTACAGATCTGTCAAGAGAAGGAAAAATATATGATTGAAGAGAAACTGATCAGTTTTATGTATCAAAAAGCCTACGTTAGACTGAAATTCTCAGGTCTTAAGAGGATAAGGGCTGCTCTCACTTGTAAAAATCCACACCCAGTTCTGGATTACTACACAGTTCCTTGAGACTGGTCATCATAAAAAATAAATTATTAATTATATACAAATGCTTAGGTTTCATTTTAAGGGAAAAATTAATGTTGCCAATTAGGGTGTTTAAGTCTTTCTACACACGTTTTGATGCATCTTCCTTACTCCCAAAACTGCTAGAAAAAAAAAAAAAAAAAAAAGAGTTTAGCCATAGGAATGGCCACAGTCTGAGCATCTATTTTAGCAGCTGCAGGTCCAAGTCCTTTAATGAATATTTAAGGTTACGTCCGACAACTTCGCTTTTCTCTTCATTCCCCCCCCCCCCCGTAGAAAACAGCTCTCGACTCTTTAAGTTCAAGAGATTAACCCATCTGTGCTCCTGTTCCATTAATTACCTCGTGGGTCAGGAGCATGGAGGAGGGTGCAGAAGAGTCTAGAGATGAAGAATAACTCAAATGCTTAACTTCTTCAGAACCTCTTAAATAATTAGCGCTGCTCTCTGCTGCGGGACGATTGCCCGTCCGCTACACTCCAGTCTGTGGAGACCTTGCTTGTGAAAAAGGTTTTATCATAGAAAGGTAACTATCATAGAAGCGAACATCCAAAAAGGAAAAGATACAAATGAACACACAGTGTCACAAACCAGGATCCCAATCCCTGCCTACCGTGATCTACACCAAGGTTTTTAATAGCAGGGGAGCAACAAGACTAAAAGGAGCTGTAGAACTAAGAAGGCGCAAAGAAAGACTAAAAACGCACAGACAGCACGAGGGTATGAGAGAAGAGATCTAAAAACACAACACTGTGAAACAGTATGTGCCCCCTACACTTAAAAACTGGCTGCGCTCCCTTTGGAATGAACAACTGCCATGAAGCGTTTGTAGCCGACAGTGTTTTACGTTTTAATTAATGGTTTTAATTGAGCCACATACAGAGTTGTCTAGTATGAACGGCCTGTTTAAGGTCATGCTACGGCAGCTCAATCATACTTGGGTCAGGGCTTTGACTAGGCCATTCCAAAACCCTAATTTGTTTTTGATGCAGCAAGTCTGCATACGTAGACTTGCTGGTGTTCTTTGGATCATTGTCCTGCTGTGTAACCCAGGGGAGCTTGAGTTTAAGGTCAAACTTACGGCCAGGCATTGATTCTCTGAGGGTTTTCTGGTAGAAAACAAAATTTACAGTCCGATCAGTTAAGGCAAGCTGTCCAGACTCCTGGAGCGGGAACACAACCCCAGACCATCACCATGTTTGACTGTAGGTATGATGTTTTTATGAAATGTTGATAATTTCACATCGGAGGTGACTGGACACAGATCTTAGAGTCCCACTTTAGTCTCGTCTTACAACATAATGTTGTTTTTTTTTTCAAACTCTTTTTTTTTTTTTGGCAAATAAGAGAAAAGCCTTTGAGCTCTTTTTGACCAGCGATGGTTTTCAATATTGAACCCTCCCATGGAGGCCATTTTCAACCAGCTTCAAATTGCTGAATGATGCGCTTTAACCAAAACTAAACCAATTGATGCCTGCAGTGCTTTATATGTTTTTCTAGGTCCTTTTGTGAACTTCTAGATGAGGTCTTAATCCTTTCTTGGAGTAATTTTGGTATACCAGACACTCCTGGGCAGGTTTATTACTCCTTACTTACAGGTTCCTTACTTTTTTTTTCTATTTATGAACAAGGCTCTTGTTGTGGTTCACTAGACCGAGACCCACGAGACCCAAAGCCCAAGACATGACTTTGTAACCCTTTCCAGACTGACAGAAGCCATTGACTTTGTTTCTCATTTGCTGATTTTAATTCAATCAGTGAACGATGTTTCGCTTTTTGAGATGTTTTTAGCCTACTTCATGATGTCAGACCAGTTCGATTTCAGGGACTTCTTGATTCAGCATGTTGTGCAATCAAGCCAAGAGGAAAAATCAGACTGAATTGTAAGCAAAGAAATTTGAGACTGTTGCAGGCACACGGGGACTGCCTCTCACTGGAGGGGGGCTCACTGTATAAGACTTATCGCCTGAATACAATCGTTCTCTTCTCTCGCTGCTAAGTTGGAGAGGCATTGGGGAGAACACTCTCATCCTCCTCTGCAGAGCAGAGGACCCGACTGGAGTTCAGAGAACCACAGGCTGGATCGAAGCCAAGTCTGCAGTCTATCTACTGCGTAACCAGATGGCGGAGTAAAGAATCCATCTATGCCAAAACAAGCCTTGTGATTTTTCTCAGCTGTTGCAGGAAAGCTGACTCGAAACTGCATGGAATGGTCTCCTCTTCTGCAGCTGGTCAGACAACGAGCCTTCACCGTCCCTGCTTCAACTGCTTCCAACTGGATGCCCCAAAGTGAACCGAACTGACACGGAGGCACAGACAGTTGTGGCAGAGTTGAACAGGGAAAGTTAAATGGTTTATTTAGAATGGTTTACTTAATGTGTTTTCGAAACACATGGAGCTAACAGAAATAGCTCCCGTTAGCATTACGAAACCAAGCGTTGCTGATGTGGATCGAGTGTGTTTTTACGGTCATAAACTTTATTTCCATAAGGGTTCTATACATTGATGGAATAATGATGTTTGCGATTTCCAGTCAGCTCATTACGACCAAAATACAGCTTAAGGCCTTTTAAATTGGCATCAAATGTCAGCTAGCATAATGCTATCAGCTTCCCGGATAACGTACAGCGTAACTACGGTTATTTTAAACTTAATGCTTGTTTTCATTTCGCTCTGCCATCGTTCGATAGTGCTATGAGCATTAATATGGAACATTAGTTTTTTTTGTATAACTTTAGGATTTACCTATTTATCGACTAATCGCTACAGCAACCCCTAGCTTCCCAGAGGAATAATCGCATTAATAAAATCAAGCGTCCTTAAGTTACGGATTTTACTGAGCAAATCAATCTTTAAAATGTTATTTTATCAAATAATCTTTGATATTTGAAAAGTTGTCTCTCATTTACTCTATATGTGTGCAGAGTTTGCTGTTGAAAGAATGCCAGTCCTCGAATCATTCCTTTCAACTCTTGTCCTAATATCAGCCCTTAGGCTGATATTCACCGGGCAATACCTAACAGACCGAGGGTTACTTATTAAACATTAAACAACTTTAAACAGTGTGTAATAGCACAACAAGCAAGTCTGGCAGGAATGTGGCCTAGGTGTGGCTGGTCAAAGCAAACTAAGATTTCCAGATCTTTGGTTAAGATCAGTTAAGTCAAGATTTAACTTGTATCCCCAACCCCCAAGGCAGAAGAAATCTTTAAGGGAGCTAATACTTTCTTCACAGCTCACTGGGTGCTGGGAATATTAAACACCAAAAAAGTTGAAGAGACAAGATTTAAGCTGACCTGATAGAAGAGGACAGAAGGAAGGTGGCCTTGTTGATAACACTGTTTAAAACAGCCTTAAAAAAACAAGAGGGAAAAAAACACCCTTTACAGAAAAACATTATAAACACTCATGATGACCGTCATAAACGAGGAATAAGTGCACGCACTTTTACAATCATACATCCAAACTAATTTTTGCATCAGTAAGGTGTTTATTTATTCTGACAGTGGTTGCCAAACAAGCAAATCAGTTCAACTCAGGTCAAACATGAGATCGCACAACAGAAACTTATCTCTTTTAATTTTCTGTTTTTGGATGAAGAAATGTCTTGCTAATGGGGAAGAACTTCTTCAATCCAATAAGTATCTAATACCAGTTTATTGTCCTGCGATACACCCAAACTGCATGTGTGATTTTTTTTTTTTTTTTTACCTGCACATTTCCGTCCTCTTGTCCCAGGGACACTACAGACGGATTCCTGCACATACATGTACACCGGATCCTAAATGGCATCTCTTCTGACTGGAAGAGCACGGACCCTGTTCTGCCGTCCCGCACCTGCCATGCAAACACACAAGAGAAGCTGATAAAAACTGTATCCTGGTACAGTTCGGCGTCATATCCCTCTGCAAACCAGATTTCCTCACAGCTCACCTGCAGTCTGTTGCAGTTGTCTGAAGCTGACACGATGATTTCCTCACCATTAAAGAGAACGTCTGAGTCTCTCTTCAGGCAGATGGCTGAGGACGTGTGGACCTTCTCGGTCTCCCATAACTGCAAGACAAGACAAACAGAACCTGTCAGCTCTGATTTTGTATTATTGTACATCTTACTTTATGAAGCACCAGTAATGTGACCAATCTACCGCCAAACCCGAGTAGGAAGGGTAAATGTGTCATTTTTATTTTAATCTTTTTTTTTTTGAAGGGGGGTGGGGGCTATAGAACAGCTTGTCTAAAATGTTATTACCTGTTATGTGCTAAATGGCTTTCTGCCGCTGGTTGGGATTCAGGATACTGCTGCTCAGGGGTTCGCTCTTTATTTAACAGAGTGAGGAGTTCCTCAGGGACGCATTTTGGCACCATATTTATCGCTATGCAGATGATGAATGAATTTATTTACAATCCCTAAGGCTTTAAAACTGAAAATGTGTCTTCTCAGTTTTGTATTGATTGTATTTTTTTTTAAAATAATCACTCAATTTTTGCAGCTTGATGTTTCATTATTCTCTTTTTCTGTTTTTCATATTTAAAATACTTTCATGCTTTAATATTTTTGTCCCACATATTGAAACCCTCTGTTTATTTAAATAAAGCTGAATTGTTCCTATAGAGGATTATAAAAAATGATTAAAACTCATCAGTGGAAGATGGGTATAGCCATTGTGGTGATGATAAAAAGCAAAAGCATCGAGACCATTTTCTTACCCGTTTCAGAAAAGAAAACAGTAAAAGCACATTTCAGGTTCAAACTGTTATAGGACCAATAATCAGGGTTCCCACCGCTTTTCAGACAAACAAATAGATTTCTCATGTTATTTTTTAGCAAATTACAAATAATAAATACAAAAATTCATTATGAATTTATAGCAGATATTTCTAATAAGTTCAGACTTTAAATATAAATCTTCCAAACCACAGAAAGGAAGCAAGGAAGGAAGATTTTCAAAAAAAGGAAAGGGGAGGAATAAATGAAAGAGGGAAAGAGAAAGGCAAAGAGAAAGCAGATAAACAATAAACACCAAGATAATGAATAGATTCTAAAAATAAATGTTCATCTTGGATTAGCGAGTTGCACTCCAGTGTAATTCTGGTGTTAAACACCAATAAGACAGACCACAATAATCACGTTTGGTCACCTGCACTCAGACAGTTTCTTCTTTTTGCCCAGCAACCAAGACTAATATAGAAAATGTAGGAGTTAAATTTGATTCCTCTTTATGCTTTGATTCAAACATGACATTTAGTTACACCTTCTTTCAGCTAAGAAACATTTATAAAATCCGATCTACAGAGCAGACCTAGAGAAAGTTAGCCATGCATTTGTATTATTGTGCTTAAACTACTGTCTAAAGCTCTTTTTGCTTTACTGACTGTGGATGTTTTTAACAAAATGGTGGAACACCTTTTACTGCAGGCATTATGTCATTTTTTAGCTACTTTATGCTTGACTTTATACCATATATATATAACTTAAATATGCTTAATGTTATACAGCAGGTTGTGACTATAGTAAATACTCTAAAAAGATTAACCTGATGTAGAGTTATTGTAAGATAAGTTAAGGGGCAGATATAAGATTACTTTTGTCTCTGCTCCTTTTCATTCAAGATGCATAGATCTGGGAGCATGTGCATCATCGTGTGTATGAATTCTAAAAGGTATTTTTGAATGAAATAAATACACTAAACTAAACTATGTCTGTTGAAGGCGCATTATAAATTAACTCTACTTACTTACCCGCTTGCCTCCAAAGACGCCTATAATCTTTATCAACTTGAAAAACTCAAGTTGCACACGAACTCTGACGGCTACAAGTCTGTCAGAGTTGTAGATTTAGATTTTTTTTAAAACAGTACCGTAAATCATAAACAAAGACACAGAAGATTTTACACCAATCCAATAAACAAACAACATAAAAGAACAAAATGAAGACCACGTCTGGTACACTTCATAAATAAAAATATGACAGTTCTTTCTGGAAGATGTGCCAGATACCCGTTTGTCACTATAGCCCCTTGTACGATCCTCCACTGGAGATCTCCCATTCGCTTCTAAATGGGGGGGAGGGGCTTCAATAGGGATCACCACCAGCCTCCTAGGGTAGATCTGGTGTCAAAACCACTCAGGCTGCCCAGACAACCTCACCTTTCCCAGAAAGCGTAGATTCAGTACTTCATGCTAATTTTATGCAGGACTTTATTCCCCAAGACTTTCAAGCAACCTAGCTGTGACATTTGAAGGTTTAGTAGCTTCTCTGCCTCATCCTGCCACTGATACACAGGAGGAGAGACAGCCAGCGAAGGAAAGACAAGGAAAAAAAAGCAAAGCCTTCCTCTTTGAGAATGAACACAAGTCTGTCTGAGCCACACCCAGACGCCCAGCACGGTTCTACAGAAGCAGCTTCATTAAATGACGCAGCTTCGCACAGCCCGCTTCTCTCATCCTAGATCTCAGAGTGACAGAGATGAAACTGTTTACAAACTGGAGTTCTTCAAAAAGCCACACCCCAAGTGTTTAAAACTGATCGCTAAAAAGAAGTGAGAGCAGTTGGGGGCGAGGACCCTTGCCACAACAAATCATAACGAAGACTTTCTGCTTTGCTTAGAAGAAGACACACAGTGGTGGTCCAACACCATAGGCCAGTTTTGAGCTGTTTGAAGCCTGACGTCTCTGACCTGTGCGGCTGTGTCTAGCTTCTTGCCCATCCTCCTCCACTGGTAGGTATAGTTCTGCAGTTCGTGCCCAGTTTCATCCTTACCAGAGGAAGTCCAGAGGGCCAATGCTACCAAGATATTAACTAGCAGAGCGCTTCCCATAAGGCAGCAACCATTTCTACTAGAACAGTCTGTGGTGGTTTAAAAAAAAACAAAAAAACAAAAACTTAGACATTAGGTCTGAAAGTATTTTTCCTCATACTTCTCCAGACCAGGGAAAATATTTAAATCCCATCGTTTTTAACACTTTTCCAAGCCGTGTAGGAACCGCGAATAATTCTTCGATATAACAAAGACAGTAGCGAAAAGGTTTTGGTAGTAAGGAAAACACGAATACTAAATTTATTCTTTGCAGCTTCTAAAAAACATCCATTGAAAGGATTTATTTTCAGGCGGTTCTGACCTGTTACACAACCAGTTGCCAGTTTCCATGGTGAAGTTGAATGTTTGAACAAGGTTACAGACGACCGCTGACAGACTCGAATAAAACACGTTTCATCAGGGAGTCAGAGACTAAAACACATTAGGTGAAGTCACCGTTTACCGTACACATGAATAATATAAACAAAACAATCCTTTCCTTCTTTTTACCCTCCTCGGAGTCACTCTAAAAGATTAGGGTCTAAACACAGCTGGAATGAAGCAGAGTAGTTATCTGGTGATGCTCAGTAACAGAAAAAAGTCTGATCCAGCGGTCAGATACTACCAACGTGAGGTAAATCTGATCTCTGTAGCACCACGGAGACACATCACACCGTGTGAAACAAATCTCACCCTGACAGTCTGGTCGTCGGAGCAGGAGAGCAGCTGTGAGCCGTCACAAGAGAACTGGACACGCTGGACCCAGCTCAGGTGGCCGCTGCAGTCGGCCCTCTTCTTGTTTTCTTCAAGATCCCACAGCTAGAAAGAAACAACACAGAAACAAACGTACAACTGTGTCTAACACACTTTAAAGCCAAGTTACAGGTTTATAAAGCATAGGTAACATGCTAAATATCTATAGCACCCTCCTTAATTATTGGCTCTTCTGGGAAACATGCATAAAAAGCCTTCAAATTAATTCATCTTTTACTCTGTGGCATAACTGCACTGTGAAAGTTTTGGAGAAACATAACTTTTAACTTAAAGCATATTTATGTCAGTTCATGTTAAAAAAAAAAATAACCGAATTAATTTGTTGCCCAAGAGGACAGCACCCAATCTTCTTCTATTAGATTACACAAGACAAAAGAGCACAGCGAGAGTATTTATATAATGCAGTTCTCCAGAGGATGCAGCAGGATTGCACTGCTGGAGCGTTTGTTGACAAAAAGCTCAAACTTCTTCCCATCTGACCAAAGCACATGGTTCCAGTTAACGTCCTAGTATGGTTTAGCAAACATGTTTACGTCTGTGATGGTAGGACAGTAAAAAGCTATTTTATGGCAAACCTTTTAAACCAGAGGGGATGTCGATTTATTATATTAAAACAAGCAGGGCAGGAATTTTAAAAACATGCTACAATAATACATATTTAATAGGAATTGATAGATGTGCCAAAAACGGTGGCACTGGTGGTTTTATTTCAATAAATTGTTGTTAAAGGAGCAATAAGTAAGCCATTTACTGTTAAATTAACCAAAATCATTTGTCACCCGGGATAGAAGTAACGTTCCCTATAAACAACCGGTCCTCTCCATCAACAATGTCTCAGGCTCCATCCAAACACCTTTAATTATAGCTCCTAGCTCCTGTTCCTTAACCTTTCATGAGGTCAACAGTGAGAACTCCATCATGGGGAGGAAAGGAGCTTCAGACTGCTGTGCCGATTTCAGACAGCCCATAACTCTGATGCCATTACATGGTGGAAATGCACGTGGATGATGCGAGTCAAATCCGGGCCGACAACCTTCCAAAAACGAACCACAAAGTGGAAGCTCTCTGCTCTCCAACCATTTTGGTTCATTTCCACGAGGTAGGCTGTGCTTAGACATCATGTCACGCAAAGGATTGTGGGATTCCCTATAGCTCTTTAGCACCGGTGAGGGACATTTGTTGTTCCTATGCTAAATTAGCTGTGAGAGGAAGCATGCAGGCTCCTTTTCCTACCTCCTTCCTTACTGACAGCACCATCTGGACAACGCTTATCGTGGCGACCGCTGATGCACTTCCGCTTTGGCTGAAGAATCCTTACTTAATAAGGGTGTTTGGATGGAGCCTTAGTCAAGTTTTTCTCATTTCAAATCTAGAGGTACGGTGCGGAGCTACTCCGGTGCGATCTGTAGCCCGTGTTTACTTCCTGGTTCCTGAGCCAATCATATGAGAGTTCCCAGGGTTCCCAAAACCCTGTCAGTTGTGTTGTTCCAATGTGAAACACTAGATGTCATTATTAATTACTGCCCCTTTAACTAGGGATTGCTTACCACCCTGGGTAAATGCACTCAAAGGATCAATTTTAAAAAAAAAATGTGTGAATTGCTCTGATGAATTTATTTTACGGCGTTTTTCACATCTTTACCAGAGTTGCCACTAAATATGGAGGACAACGCAAAATGTTTTTTAATAGGTTCAGAAGAAAAAACAAAACAAAGACAGGACACTATGTAAGTACTTGGCTAGTGTGCATGCTACAGTGGGTGTATGCGTTATACCTCCACAGCATAATTTGAGAATGCTAGTGCCAGCAGGTTACTGGTAGGACAGGCGTGACAGTATTGCACCGTGCTCAAACGATGCGTCTTGATCTCCAGCAACATGTCTGACGTCTGGACATCAAAAACCTGAGAAACAGCAATTCCAAGACAACACATCAGTGTCTAGCTTGCCCTTAGATCTTGTTAAATATAAAGTATGTGAAAGAGAACAAAAAAGGGGGGAAAATTGCAAAGCGTCTGGTTACTTTCTACATAAAGTGAAAGCTTCTCATTTCAGAAGCTCCAGAGATGAAGTGCAGCACATTTATAACCAGGACACACACACGTCATATACACCTAACTTTCAATATTTCTCATTTCCCTTTTGTTAATGCTCACCAAAACAGCATTCCTGGCGGCGCATATGACGCGTGTGCCGTCGGCAGTCCAGGTGCTGCACTTGACAAGGACCTCCTCATCGTCGCTTTCTGAAAAGAAGCTCTTCACGTCGATTGTCTTCCACTCGTTGGCTGTCGACACCTGGAACAACTGTGTGTACACAACACGGGGAAACAAGAACTTAATCTCAAGCATGCTTTTTATTAGGGGTGATTGAGATAAAATGACTACAACAGAGTCAACCTCAGCGAAAGCAGCCCAGCTTTGATATATATCTATTTAAAGATATTCCTATGTGAGAAATACTTTTTCACTGGTTTTTAAATTTGTGCCGGAAGAAAGTTAGACTTTTCAGGTTCTTTAGTAAAAATTAAAACTAAGCTCCAATATTACATAAATCAATAAGTCACGAATGCATTTATATTAGGTTAACTGATAGTTACCTTAACGGTTCCGTCATTGGAGGAAGTGGACAAATAACGGTCATCAGGGGAGAAACAGCAGTGGTTCACCGGCTCAAAGTGACCAAACATGGTGTTCTGGGAGGACGGCTTGTTCAGATTCCAGAGCTAAAGAGAACAAACAAACAGAAAATGCAACTTGACGATCCAAAAAGATAATGAGTAGTGTAAAGGAAGCCCGAGGAATTTCTCACCTTGACATTTAAGCAACCGTCGTTTGAGCAGGTGGCCAGTAGGAGGCGCTGCGCTGTGTTGGTGAACTCACAGTGGTTGACCTGCTCCTCGTGCTCCTCCGCAAAGACCCTCAGCAGCTTGCCCTGCAGGATGTTCCACACCTGTAGAGGACGAACTAAAATGTAAATAGGACCCGAAAACGTCGCATTTTACAGGTATCGGTCTGTGTCATTTCACTTGCATTTAGTCATTCACTGCTCACCTTGACTTTCTTGTCGCTTGAGCAGGTTGCTAGAAGATGGTCATCAGGGGAGAAAGCGCAGCAGAGCACCTCTTCATCGTGGGCCTGGATCTCTATGAGCTTCTCGCCTGAGGTGCTTTTAAATACCTGAGAGCGCAAAGGAAAGACAACGTCTGTTAAATTGAAAAAGACCAATAAGATTTAATTGGTACCTTACTGCATCAAAGACTTTAAATTATTGTTAGCAATTAATTGGAAAATAAATCAATGTACCAAACGCAAAGGATTATTTACCGATGTGATAACCGTGAAGATTCTTATTAAAGAAATTGTTTTAGTCTTCATTTTAAAAGAAACTGCTTGCATAAAAAACTTTAACTAATAACTAAATAAATTGAGATAAATAAAAAAAATGAAATATAAAAGCAAACATATAGAAATAATTCATGTTAAAGAGAAAGGCTGAAAATAAACAGAAACTAGAAAAATTTGCATTTCCTGCGAAAATGCACTGTGAATGCAGATAGCTGAATGATTGAGCAAAAGATGCAGAAGATCTTTGAAGAAGAGAAAAAATAGCTGAAAAGCATTGAAGAAGTTGAAAAAGTTGAAGAAGTTGAAAAAGTTGAAGAATTTGAAAGAGTTGAAGAATTTGAACATGAAAGAACAATAGCTGAATGATTAGAAGAAGAAAAAACTGAGGGTAAGGCACCAAACATTTCCTAACTCATTCTAAACACTGAATCATTTAACAAAGCAGAAGTAGAATTTCAAACTTGAATATACTGTAGCCATATGTGGGCCTGCATTTCTAGGGAGTATAAGGGGTTTTGCCCCCATTGAAAAGCATTGGATGTTTGACACCTCCTAGCTTGGAGATGCTTTACGTGACATGGCCCAAATTTATAGTGGAGCATTCTGTATAAAGGAGGTAAAGACTCTGTAAAGCAGAAGTTTGTAGGACCTTCCTAGAGCTACTTCCGGTTAGCAACATGCTAACAGTTAGCCGCTAACAGGGTTGTGTTCAGTATCACCAGGTGAGTGTACTCTGTCAGTTTGGTCCAAATCCTGTACTGGGAAGTGCCTCAAAAAGGGTGCCAATACTTAATGTCACCAAAGGTCACCAAAGGTCATGAGTCAGATTGGCCTCCTTTAGCAACTCAGCCTCACCACATCTGGGCCCAGAACTCAACATTTGACCAAAATGGTCAGTAGCGCCATTTCCCACATGTGGGTGGTGCTGTATTGGCCAATTATGTCGTGTCTGGGCATCATGCCAGATCCTGTTGGAAGCAAAGGCCCAATAGGAAAGCATGTGAAATCCAAAATGGGACAGAAAAGTGACACATGGCTGAAAGTCACTTGAAAATTTAAAAATGTTAAGAGGAAGTGACTGTGCGAATTTCAGATTCCTACATTAATCACAGCCGCTGCAGCGGGCGTCGAAAGTTGCCATTATATCCCAATGGAGCTTCTCCCTCTGGCCCTCAGAGTTCCGTCGTCATGGAAACTCACTCACACCTGCAGCGGGCCAGTCTACCGAAGTGCAGAGACTTTGCTCACAATAAGTCCCATTGGATTATAATGGAGAACTTTGCCCCGAACAACGCTCCATATCTCCTGATCCGTAAATGGTAGAGACGTAATTTTTTCTGCGTTTATTTCATAACGGATAGGGGAAGAAGACAGGCTATCGGTTTTTGCTGGAAAAAGTTTAATAAAGGCGTGAAAAATTATGATATAAAGGTGATTTTTATGGACTTTCAGAAATCCTCTAAAAACGGTCCCGAACAAATCGCTGTAGCTGAAAAAGTATAAGAGATATCAAAATAATTCTTTCACTATGAGTATCAGCAGGCTTTTGAGGACTATGGTGCCCATTTTCATGTTTGTACAAAAATCGGTGTAGGCACAGCGACGATGTAAAAAAGTGGATGATGTGGGAAAATGCAGCTGAAAAGCGTTTTCAGGAATTTGCACATTCGCTACTCCCGAACAAATTGTTCCTGCGGTAAAACCGTAACAGTTATCCAAACAATTCCTTTTTTATGAGTGCCAGAAGGGTCGGGACATTCATGTGTGAAAGTCTCATGCTTGTACATGAAACGGTTTCGGAGTAGCGACGATGCGAAAACATGTGATGTTTTCAATTTTCAGGCGTCATTTTTCAAAACCGCTCCATAGGAAATGAATGGGGGAGGTTTCGGGTTTGTGTCGCTCTGAGGTGATTTGCGAAAAATCTATAAATGCTACAGCAATGAGGGTTACATTTCCTGAATCCAGACAAAAATTCCTACGTTTTGATGTATAATTTATGTGGATAGGTTGAAAATTGAGCGACTGAGAAGAAGTTGTTCGGAGAAGAAGAATTTGTTGAATTTCTAGAGTGCGCACTCTAAAAGAGCCTCCTTGACGACCATAGCAACGCATGTTATTTGCTGAATTTCTTTAAAAGCCAAAATTATTTTAAAGACGTACTATACGAAAATGGTGAAAGATATGAAAAAGCTGAAACATACCATAATAGCCAAAAGATATTACTACATTTTAAAAGTTGAATGACGTTTCTAGCTGAAAGTAGGCTGAAGCAGTAAGCTGTCAAAAAGCAGCTGAAATGAGCGGAATTTTAGTGAATTACATTCATTTCCTATGGGAGAAAAAAAAGCTGAAAATTTGCAGAAAAAGCTGAATATTTTAAAAAGTTGAAAAGGTATAAGTACAAAAAGATATAGCCATCGATTCCAGAAGAAGCTGAATAGTTTAAAAGTTGAATGGTTGAAATCGGACAAAAACTGTAGGAGGAGAAGCGAATCAAACTTTAAACAGTAAAAAGGCGAAAGAGGATCTCAATAACTGTGAATGCCTACTGCATTCACAGTAATAAATAGTTAAATGAATCCATGAGGTACCAAGAGATTGATAAAAATAAATATGTGATTACATAAAATAATTATGTGCTATTAGAAATAAACTAAACAAAATGACAGAAAAATTATTTTAAAGACAGATAAATTATATGAATAAATACATAAATAAGTATATATAAATAAATAAAAGCAAAATTAATGGTAACTATGTTAACATCAAATCATAGAAATAACAAATACATTTTAAGTCTAATTAAAATACAAAGAAAAAAAGATAAAAAGAAACAAATGAATGCATAATTTTGAGAATTGTTGTATTTTAACACGATTCTCAGCATTTAGTCTGGCTTTCCTTTTGTTTTTGTTCTTTCCAGACACAAAACATTTCCCTCTCCTTCCAGATACCTTCAGCGTCTTGCTGGCTCCGCAGGCAGCGATTTTGGTCCCATCGTGGGAAAAGCAGGCGGAGTAGATGGAGCCCAGGTGAGGGTGGATCACCAAACGGGACAGATTTTCTACGCCGCTCTTATTTCTGTAACGATACACACAAACTCTTTAACACGGCAAAAACCCAGAGTGATAACAAGCTTTTTGTAAAATCACTCTACCCTTGTTATCATTAACTACAAAATACTTTAGGTGACATGAAATGGTATTTCCCACTCCAGCTCATTTTAGTCATTTTGCATTAAAACTATATTAACTTTGCATTCAAATAACCCCGTTTTCATACATTAATTCAAAGTAGAGCTTCCCGCCGTTGGCCTGGTTCAGCGCCTGCTGCCGGGCTTGTCTGTAGACCTCTGAGGAGCGCGGCTGCGACAGGGCGAGCTGCACGACGTCAGGGAAAGGCCTCTGCTCCAGGTGGTGGCCGCTCAGGGACAGAAACTCCTGGAACTGGCTGCGCACCTCGCTGTTCTGCGTGGGCAGCGAACACGACTTACAAAGGCTGCAGAGAAACTCCCCACTGACACAAAGACGGCACCCGAATTTTGGGATATTATGCGCTCCGTTTCATGTTTGCCGACCTCTTTGTCCAGAACGGGCCCGTACTCCACGTAGTCGTTGATGAGATGGGCGGGGCCCATTATCCGCGCCTTGAGGCTGACCCAGTCCAGAGAGAACATGAGCGAGTAGAGTTCCTACGACAGAAGAAGACGCGATGAGGAGACGATGGAAATGTTTCAAGTGGATTTTATGTGCAAACCTAAAGAAATTTGAACACAAAGGGAATGGGCATGCAGGACCGAGGTTTCACCTGGGATAGATTCCCTTTGGCCATGTGATAGGTCAAAAATCTGATCCAATAAAAGCATTCCTCATCTCCAGAAGTGGGAGGAGCCTCTCGGTAGTGATGCTGGTACTGGCGCACCACCTTACTGTGAAGACTCTGAAATGACAACATTCTTACATGTCATGATCTACAGCTGGGTCAAACCGAAACATAGTTTTATTATTCCCAAACCATGAACCAAGCGTGAAGGAAGAAAAAAGAAAAAGGACGCTTCAGCTTTCTATACCCAGTTTTAAGTGTCTGTCCATCCAGCTCATGTGGGTCTTTAAAACTGTTAACGTGTTCCCACCATGGTTGAGACAGAGGCTAAAGCAACGCCCAGGAGGCGTTTCTCTTTTCCAGGCCGGTAGAATCAGTAAAGCGAGCAAAACAAAAGAGGACAAACCTCTATCTGCTCTCGGTTCTGCTCCACCAGGAAGTCCAGCTGGAGGTCATGGAGGTAGTACAGGTGGGGTTTACTGTTGCCGTCTACAAAGAGCAGAGATTTGTTGACGAACTCTTGGAGAATGTCCTCCACCTCCTCTGGCTCCAGGTCCCACAGAACACACAGCACCTACAGGAAAAGACGGCGGAGTCCTTCGTTTTATGTAGGTCATGTAATATTGTCCAAATTCTGGATGGTTTCCAAACGTTTTGTTTCATTTCTGGTGTACTATCGCCGTATCGTGAATAAAGCTCAACCTGAACACGTGACAACACACACAAAGTATTCAAACACCTTGACCTTTTCACGTTGTCGTTTAAAAATGACACATTTTAATGCATTTTATTAGGATTTCCTGAAATAGACCAACTCCTAGCAGTTATTTGAGAAGGAGAGCCCCACAAGATTTAGAGACTTTATGCAGAAATGGCATGAAGACTTTTAAAGTACATCTTGAACATTTGCTCTGCAAATTAAGGGTGAACCCCGAATAAACTAGTTATGCATGTCGCTTTTTCACTTGTATGTTATTGTTTTTAAAGATACAAATTATAACAAACAAAACAACGCTCACAGAACAGGATGTCAGTTATCATTAATAGACATTTTGCTTGTTGCAACCTTATTATAAAAGAAATTTCTTCGACAATGTCCAGTTTTTAACAGTGGGGGTTCTTCTTTGTACCATTTGCGTATGATGGCTTTTTTTGCTGCTGCCAACAAAATTTTAAGTAGGTAAATATATTTTTTTCTGAACCCCTGCTCCCATTTCATAACCATAATATGTCAGTATTGTTCTTGAGGTGCTGTACTCCAATATCTTCCCATAACTGGGACAAGTTGTGACACTGCCAGAAGATATGTGCATGACCCACATCCTGCTCTCCACACAGTCTCCAGCTGGGTTGGTGCAAGGACAGCGACGCCTTTTTTATCTTTGGAGTAATAAAATATCTGACCAAATTTTTTCCAACAGTAAGTTTTACCATTCCTAGAGCTAGTAGTAGTTACCTGAGATTTACAAATACTGTCCCACATGTCATTACTTATGTCCTCCTGTAGTTCCTTAACCCGTTTGTCCCTGATATACGGCGTTGAGGTTTTCCTATTAACCATCAATCCTTTATACAATGTTGATACCACTTTAATACTTTTGTTTTTATATGCATCACTTAGTATTTGTGTAATTGCATTGCAATTTGGCCTCTCTTGAGAAATTTATTTAGAATGCTTAATCCTTTATTTGCCCATTCCTTCCACTGGATGACTTTTGGCTTGGTTCCTACTCATTTATGTACTTTTCTTCTGAGGACTAAAAGACGTCACGCCTTATGATCAAACGACATTTTGTATTTCTCTGCTCCTCAGTACCAAGCCTTTTTAAAAGTGTTGAATTTAGCTAAAATGGGGATTAATTTCCCCCTGTTTAGTATATAATCAATTACATACAGTGTTCGTTGTGAACTGAAAAGGGCGACATGAGCGTGTTGCGTGGAAAAACCTTAGCAGGAATCTTGACGTCCTTCTCCAGCACTGTCAGGTCTTTGTAGAGCTCCCGGTGCTCGTCTGGTAAGACCTCGATGCTTGCGGCCATGGCCTGATCCAAGGCATCGTAGTCGTAGGACGACGACTTCCTGATGCGCTTGAACTGCTTCTGCTGCAGCTGGCGGAGGTAGTAACCCCAACGGTTGGGTCTGTCTTTGAGAAGAGCGCCAATCAGAGAAACCACCAGAGGAGAGCCTGGAAGGCAACATGAAGCCAACAACGTGTGGATTAAAATCAGAAACATTAGATTCATACCTACAGGAATATCAAAGCTCACTTCAATGTTTTTTTTTTCTTTGCTCAGATTATATTAACTGTAATACAGGGTAAAGTCAGCCATGACCAGTTTACAGACCTTTGCATTCTCTGACGATGCTGCAGGCCTCCTCAGGGAGCCCGTTTGGATTCATTTTAGTGTACAGACCCAGAATCTCCAGCGCCTTTTTATCATCCAGACCACTTTCTACTTCCACCTCATATTTGGGGCCTAAAACATGAAAGCACAAGAGCAGATAACACGCGTTGCACGGACAAACTGCTCTTTTTTCCCCAACACTGTAATAGTAAAAAAAAACAAAAAAACGACAAGTGTTCAGAAGAGATGACATACCGCTAACAGAATCAGCGAGGCTTCTATTTCTGGTGGTCAGAAGAATCCGGCAGTGAATATCAAACACTTTCAGCACGGAGCTCTCCCAGACGTCATCAAGGATGAGTAGAGATCTAGAAACAGCAACAACCACAAGAAAAGACCGCTAAAAATTTACTTAGGCACTTTTTACTGCAAACCGTCAGTGCCTTGCTAAATCATCCTCAACTGTTTCACATTTAGTCACATTTCAGCCGCCAAATTTATTTTACTTTATTGATAGACCAACAAAAATTAGCAAAGTAGATTTGGTATAACCTAAAATCTGTGCAAAACTTTTCAGAACTGCCTTCAGATGCACAGCGTTTGGGGCATTTCTCTACCAACTTTGCACCATTATACACTGAATTTTATTTGCTTTCATTTGCGAATAGCTTGAGCTCAGATTGGAAGTAGAGCATCTGCTAACATGAGTCATTTATAATACTAATAATAATACTAATGCTAACAATAATAATTCCCGGCACGGTGGTTGAGGGTTTAGCACTCTTGCCACAGCAAGAAGGTCCCGGGTTCGAGTTCCAGGCTCGGCAGAGGCCTTTCAGTGTGGAGTTTGCATGCTCTCCCCGTGTCTGCGTCGGTTATTAGTGGTGGGGCGCTCAGTTGCAGAAACTCAGGCTAACCCTCCATCTGATTTACAAAATTTCATTGTATATACCTTGTATGTATAATGACAAATACAAGCATCTTATTTTAATAACGAATTTGAGTGGCCAATTCTAACACATCAATATGATTTGATTCCATTTAAAGCGGTAGTTAGAGTTATTGTCCCACTGGAAGGTGAACTTCTGCCCCAGATTGAACAGGTTTTCTTCCAGAAATACCCCGTTTATAGCTCCATCCATCTTCCAAATACCGCATAAGAAAAACGTATCCACAGCACAATGCTGCCACCTCCATGTGTGCAGAGTGATGCGGAGTGTGACTTTTATACCATAGGCATCAGGGTAAACAGGGTGAATTCAAATGCACGCCACCTTTTTTCCCCCTGATATTTATTTAAGAAAATTAATAAAAAAAAGAAAGAAGAAAATAACAAAAAAAAAAAAAGACCAAACAAAAAAAACATCTATTTCCTCATGCTCCAAAACAAATTACTGCTTGGTTTGTTAAATTACAAATAATCCCAGTAAAATGCGCTGCAGCTGGTTGTTGTAACGTGGCAAAAAGCAAAAAGAAATTCACAGCATGACAACATTTTCAAGGGTCTTTAAATAAATCAAATTCATGTCTTTAAATTACATCTAGTTAAACCACTGTTGTTCGATAAAGTATGAAAAGGCTGCAAATTTTGGTAAAAATGTATTTTGATTTTTAATATAAATAAATCAATATATATATATATATGGGTGGTATGTAGCAACACTGTGGTTTCTCCGGGAATAAATGGTCAAAATGTCACAACATTGTACAGCGATACACTTTAAAACCTTCCCAGCGGGCTTTTTTCCCCAGAACATTTTTATTTATTTATTTTAAATCAACTTTCCCATCCCTAACAGAGAAGATCGCTCGATGCTGAGGAGCATCCGGCTTACCTGGGATAGCGGCGCAGCATCAGGAAGCGCAGGCGCTCCTTTGCTTCATCCAGAGAGGTGGCCGGCCGCTGGTGCGACGGGGAATCCAGGCTCTGCTCCAGACGGAAACACAACGACTGGATCTTCACCAGAAGGTCTGGTTTGTCCAGCTGACCGATGGAGAGCCAGTGAACCCCATTGGGAAAGCATTCTGTGGGCAGTGGAAGATCAAGAGTTTATGGGACTACAACTGCAGTCTTCCACTAGCTAATCTTGGCAGACGTGTGTCTAGGGTTCATGTTTCACCTTCGATGAGCGAATGGTCTCTGACGGCCTCGGCGGCGAGCACGGACTTGCCTGACCCGGCCATTCCAAAGACCGTAACCCAGCCGCCGGGATCCTTCTGGAGCAAATAGAGCTTCTTCCTGACCTGATTCACCAACTCTGGTCTGCTGACAAACACCACAGGCCTCTGTGGGACTCCGCCTTCACTCAGCATAATCTGGACTGTTGAGTAAACCAGAAATGAGTTGATAGAAAGCGTCCCGATTTAGAATTCTGTGCTGGAACATTAACCGAGCTGGTAGCCAAGCACATGACTGCTATCACACTCTCAAACACCTACACACTGAAAGCATAACCTTTCACACCTCCACTCTTTCAACCCACACCTCCCCGCTTCTCACCATAAGACATGGAGCTCTCAGAAGAGCTCTTTTGTCCATCGAACGAGACATCTGGCAGGTCTACATACAGCAGTTTGGCCAGATCGTCGTACGTCTCTTTAACCAGTGCATTGTAGAAAGAAATGAAGCAATTATTGTTTTTCCTCAGCACGAGCTCGATCAGGGCTGCAGCTTGGTCTTTTCTGGTGCCCTGCAGACAGAAATGACAAACACTGAACCAACGGGAGGGTTGGACTAGTAAATCATGTGACCTTATTGGCCCATTAGTAACCTTACTGACACTTATCAACCTTGAAAGTCGTAATAGGGTGAGGGGTTCTGGTATGGAAGGTTGGGCGGCGCGCGGCTTTGGTGGGGAGGCATGACCGGCCAGTCAAGTCACCTCTAGGCTCATGGGGTGGGCTCTGGTTGGCCTCGCTCGTTTGGACTGTGTAGACCCCATCCTCATTTAGGGCTGGTGTGTGGACCGGGTTTGCCCAGTTTGCCCACCACCACCCACCCGATCCACATCCTGATGACCACCTCCTGGGTCTGGGGACTTGATGCCCCTGTGAACTATCAGTTCCTGGACCCGGGAGTATAGGATGTGTGTGGTGAGTGAGTGCGAGTGTGTGCGCAGCGTCTTTACTCGTGTGTAGTTATGAACGTTTGCAAGCGGGGGCATGTGAATGTGCACCCCCACCCCCCCCCCCCCCCCACCCCCCACCCCCCCGCCCCCCTCCTGGGGCATCTCAGGTCTCCACTAAGTGTGAGTCTTCAGGAAACAAGAGAACTAGTATGTACTGGGGGGAGTGGGCTCGCATCTGAAGGGGTTCCGGGTGCCCGGTTCGAACCACACGGACTGCCACTGTGGGTCCCTCAGCAAGACCCTTGACCCCAGATTGCTCCCTGGGTGCTTTAATAGCTGCCCAGTGCTCCCTAATGGATGGGTTAAATGCAGAGGACAAATTTCATCGGAATGTACAATTGTAATGACAAATAAAGATTTCTTTCTTTTTTCATAAGTACGTGGGACTTCCCAGGATCTGCTTCAGATGCTTACTGGATTTTTCTCACTTATTCAAAACAAGATTTTCAGATACTGTCTATCTGTTGCAGCTAATCTTTGCCTGACAAGTTTTCTTTTTTTGTCTTCTGCTAGTCCAGTTTCTATTTTTATCTAATTACACAATACAAGAAGTGCACAGACATTTTTTTTTTAAGAAAAGCAAAGGATATTATAGAGAAAGGAGTTAAAAAAAACAACTACAGATCAAAAGCAAAGAAAAGACTACAAGAACGTCTGGCATGTTTTAAACTAATTGTAAAAAATTACTGCTGATTATTTTTTTTTGGCTCACCTGAACCCTGACCTTCTCCTCCTCCTGCACTGTCATCACACCATCACTGATCATGTGGTCCATCAGGTACTGGGGCTTGATGTCCTGCTCCAGTTTGTCGCGCTGGCGCAGCAGATTGCTCCGGGCCCGCTCCTCCAGGGCCATCTTCGTGGAGGTCACAGAACATTCAGCGCCTGAGGATTTCATAGTGAAAATGCACAGAGGTTTACCTAAACAGTCTCAGGGCTTTTCTCAAATCTACATACCTCTTCACATCACTTCTGATCCCCGAGTTCAAACAATTGTTAGATTTGTTCAGTCTTTTAACATTTCTGGACCCTTTTAAATTATTAGAACCGGTTTAAAAAGGCTTCAGAGAAATCCATATTTATGTCAGTAGCATTATCTAGCAATAAAAATGGGGAAAAGAGAAAACAGGCCTACAGTACCACAGATCCTCCACTGTACATAATTAGTGTTATGAGCGTGTCTCCCACATAAATATAAATTGTTTCACATTAAAAGTGAACATGTAAAGCGTGAATTTAAAAATGATTAATTCAAATTTATTTTATGCGTCTGTTGGAAATAGCCATTATTTTCACATTGTTGATTCATTCATCTCTTACGTAAAGCGTTTTTTCTTTTAAGTGTACACTGAGGGAAGGTCAGATTTTTATAAATTACTATGCAAGTTACAGGGTGATGCTACTGAAGTAATAGACGAACAAGACGTTTTACACATATTTGCTAGAGCTGTTAAACCTGTCCATGTCTGAATCTGATTTATATACCAACTTTGACCTAAACTTAAACTTAAAAAAAAAAAAATTAAATCAATGAATTTATTTTAGTAAACTTAAAAGGGAAGCTCTTATAGTATAGGTTAATGTTACAAAGAACCCTCTTTTGTTATTTTCATTGAATTATTTATTTGCTGTGCTTTGTATATTTTAGCACCTGTCTAGTTAAAAAATACCTGGTTTTAAACAGTCTTAAATCATATTCTAATTATGAGAAATCAGAATTTTAGGTTTGCACTAATTGCAGGCCACAAGCACCACAATTAACCAAAAATAATTGCTGGAAAATATATAATTCTGTGTGTTACAAATATATGTGAATACATTGGTTTCGCTTCTTCTTACATTGGAGCTGTAAAAGCTACCTGGTTGCATTTGTACAATTCTTTTTTTTTAAAACGAAATTCAGAATATTATACAAATACTAATTGAATATGAAATTACCAGCAGATTAATCAATCGTGAAAGTAACTGATATCTATAGCAGTAGCGAGACAGAAAATGATGTGGACAAAGTTTCACCTCAGACCTGAGAATACAGATTCACTGAAACAAAAAGGGAAACGGGAAGCTAAAAAAAAATGTGAAACTATGACACAGCTTGCCAGCTGTTCCTAGAATAATTTAAAAGCAAAATCAGGGGGTTTTGAAGAAAACGAACCTCATTGCATCTATAGCTTACTTTTAAAAGTCCTTAAAAGTCAAAGGGTTAATGAAAAACTAAAATATAAAGCAGAACACAAACAAATAAAGCCCGCCGTTATAGGTTTGTCGGCACAGAACACCTGGTATACTCTGACCCGTTTAAAGATAAGTCTTGACAAGTTCACAGTCTGAACAGAAACAAAGAAAGTAGTAGATAACAAGAACTCACCACAATATCCAGCGAATAAACGTGGAGCTATTTGAAGAAAAGTAGTCGTTAAAGTTGAGTCGCGATTTAAAAGACCCGTAAAGCAAGAAAATAATGCTTATTTCTCTTTTGACGTGATAAAACACGCCCAATTTGAGATGTGAGCTTCCTTCCGGATTCACAACAAAAACAACTACGCCAGTGTAAAAAAAAGAACCAATCACATGCAGAGAATTGTACCACGTGAGCAATGAGATCAGGAATTAACGAATCTGTAACCGGGCAAACTGGTGCTGCGTTCAGGTACTTTAGCGGTGTCGTAAATGTGCATTTAGCTAGTTTATTTTAATACATTTCAAGCTAATAACAACGCAGAACTGTCCTTATGACTAATGATAATATTTAACAAGTGCAGCAGCTTAACCTGTATGATGCAGTACACAGTTACATTTGGCTTCTGTGACATATGCATAAAAGTATATACATCTTTCCTTTTTTTATTTGTTTTGCTCTTGCAACTAGTTTTGTAATACTTTTGTGCCTTTCATTTGGCTTTCAAATCAACGTTTGATCAAACTAGGCGTGTTAAATATAAGACCACAGAAATCTGTTGAAGCGTTGGAGCCTATGTGCCTTGAAAGGTGAACGTTCCTGGCTGCACCTGAACGTAGCTGGTCTTGCCTGGTGACAGGTACGGATATGTTTATTGCATTGTAAACGTTATCGGTCCATTCTGCACGCTGAGAGAAAAGCTCTTCACAAGATTAAATGGTTCATCCTATTTATCCATATCCTATTTAGAATTGTTGTGTTGGGGTAAAAATTAATCATTTAAAGGCAGTCCTTCTAGTTTATTATTTTTACTCTATTATTTTGATTATTGGAAACATAATCACTGAGGTGAAATTGAAGAATTAGCGGAGAGTAATCCTTGTTTATCATTTCATCCACACTGAAAAAAAACAGAGCCACAGTATTTATGCTGCCACTGTCATGCCTGATATTAGGTTTTTTAGATCTCAAACCTTATCTTGGCCCCTCTAAAAATCATTTTGGTCACTGTGGCAAAATAACTCCATATTTGGTTCTCCAGAATAAATGTGTTGTAAAAATGTGTTTTAAAATCATCGTCTACACTTGGTTTATTTGGTATCAACGAAACACTTTTTATTCAAGTTTTATTATATTAACTGTGCTACATGGGAAAATAACATCAACCTCCCACGTTTTCTTGTAAACTGCTTTTCCTTGTGCATATTAAGGTATGCTGGAAATCTTTGAACATTAACTCCCCCGACAAGTTCAGCACCTTTCCCCCCCTCAATTTGTTCAAACAAACAAACGCAACAAATACTGAAAAACACACAGAAATGAGCATCTTTGGGTGTGCAGCAACACAAAGACCTATATAACAAGAAGCCCTCCACTGGCAAATGTGTTAACAGAACAAGTCAAAAACACAACATGTGGCAAACATAAGAACTTCTACAACAAGCTACTCATGCAAACAAGTAGCGCAAACTCATATATGGTTCAAATAACAGAAATCAGAGTTCTGACATATAAAAGTCAGCGTTGAATGTGGCACTTACTATGTACAGTACAATTTTACTAGAACTTAAATATACTGCGTTGTTGCACTTGTTTCAGTAGTAAAATCCTCGTATATGGAAGGAATCTGTAAAACGTCTCTGAAAATATACGCATCTTCCGTATTGCTTTAGAAAGGTTTGCTATGTGTTACGCCTTTTAGACTGTACATGCAAAGATGTGCCCTTTGTTGACTTATTTACAGCCTGCAAGGGTCGCAACCTTAAAAATGTTGAGCCGTAACGTAACTATTTTGTCATTTTGATCTCATATTTGAGCTATTGTTGTAATATAGTCAGTAGGTCGAACAATTTTTCCTCCTCATCTACTCAGGTTCCCTTCATGCCTGACCAAACAACAAAAAAAACCTCTTTCTGTTACTCAGGAGAGACGTGGCAGTTCGGCGCTTGTTCCTGATGGACCGGCCGTGGTAGGCTGCTACCAAACAGCAGCTTCTTGAAGATGTCCATATAGAAAGGTCCATAGACAGCCCAGTTGTAGTTGATCAGAGAGATGAACGTTTTCCCAATCAGTACCAGTTCGGGCTTGATGGCGGTCAGGCCGGCAGGAACCTGTTCCAGTTTGGTCTGGGATTTGGGTTCGGAGAGGAGCGCCGTGAAGTACTGCTGCACGCGGTCCTCTGCGGAAAGGACACGACAAGGTTAGAACATCCTTTGGAGAGTTCACCACGTGTGGCTCTGGAGGTTTTTCAATGTAAAAATGCGATGCTTTTCCAGACTCCGTTTTCCATAGTTGTCTGTCCTTTTCCAAATCATTCTTTGAAGTCAGAAACGAACGGTCAAGGCAAAGATGTACACAGTTGTCAGACTTTAAATCTGGGACTGGCAGCAACTCCCAACAGTATGGACACATGGACATTTGGGTATATGGATGGACGGATGCAGGGATGGACAAACGAACAAATGAGTGATGGTTTCACAGATAGATTGATAGTAAAATGGAGAACAGGACTGATGGATTGATACCACAGCCTGAGGCTTTAAAACAGCAAATCACACCCTGGACCTTCCACAATGACTCTTAATAACTTCAGCTAACAATGATAAACTAACTATTGTTTTTTAATATAGATATAATTATAAATGCAGGTTTGTGCAGTTTTATAATTGTATTCAAGGAATAATTGCCCAGAAAGTCAAAAGAATGACACTAAAAGCAACAGTAATATTTCTTAGATAATTTTTTTTCTAATTAAATTGGAAACTTTTTTTTAACATCATTTTCCACCAAATATCGACATCCCATACAGTAACATGTATCCATCGTCTTTGTGCAAAAGTTCTCTTTATTCCAAAAACTCTAAGTTGAAATAAAATGATAGTCCTTTAAAATGCCAACAAATTTCTAATAGTAGATACTGGAGGAAAAAAAAAAGAAAAGTCGCAGCTCTAAACGGGTTTTATTTAGCCAGAGGATCAGATTTGGATCAGAGTCCTGCTCTAGAAAATGAAATGGGGAATAAAGTCGGGAGAAACAAATAGTCTTCCATCATCCTCCAAATCTGAAAATGCTTCAATCAAAATCCAGACTGTGAAGGACCGCTGATCTTCGTCGGTTTTGAATAAAAACCCTACTATGCTTTTTCTTCCAAACTAAAGAAAAGACGAAGACACCAACAGCCCTCTGCAGCCATGTTGGCTCACTGTTCCTTACCAACAAGCGTGCGGATGGGGTTGTCCTTCTGGGTGATGCTGCAGATCTGTCCTCTAAGTGTGGCCTGCAGCTCTGGGGTCAGTGGGGGGTAGTTCCTCTCAGTCAAAGACTTGTTGAGCTCACTGCAAATCTGAGCACTGACGCCCTCTAGTGTTTCTTCCAGGTTAAAGTCCCTATTAACAAAATTGTAATTCTCTTTATTATTTGAGAGAGAGAGAGAGAGAGAGAGAGAGAGAGAGAGAGAGAGAGAGAGAGAGAGAGAAAAAATAAAATGAAGAATCCGCGTACATTGGTTTTGATGCAGGGAGAAAAGTAGGACCAACTGGCGGCCTGTGCATCCCCTGTAGCAGCACGGTGATCATCCTCTTCAAGCGGTCAGAGAGCGATGAGATCCCCTGGAGCGGCCCCCCCACGGTGCTGTTCACAATGAGCAGCACCTCGTTCACTATCTGACACGCCTTGAGCTGCTGCTGAATATCTTCCAGACGGGCTTCGTCCATCACCCAGGTCTAAAACAACAGGAGGCAGCACAGGAGTGCGAGCGACTCAAGTTCAGATGACAAGTTCGGACCACGTTTTAATTTGTGACTAACACTTCCTACACCATAAGAGATAGACCTGAATAAAATAATGGGAAGCTACACACATCAGATTACCTCAGGCACTAGAGTCTTAGAAAAGTCCCCCCATGTGAGAAAACGGAGGCAGGCCGTGTTAAAGATTTGGATGGGACCAGGAAGGGCGCGCAGTCCTTTGCCCGCCTCATCAGGTTTTCCCGGAGGGACGGTGGGCGGCAGCAGCTCCTCCAGCGCTGACTGGATCCAGGAGGTAGTCCGCTTTAAAGCAGCTGAAAACCGATCAGCGTTTCGGTTACAACTTCGTGACTTGTGTATTTGACCGTATACCGGGGAAAATGTTCTCTGTTTTTTGTTTGCTTTACTCACTGGGTGTTTTGTCCAGGATTTTCTGAAACGTTTCCCTCTCGTATTCCACCCCGTACTGCTGCAGAGTAGGCTTCAGGCTTTGGATTGTACTGTTGATGATGTCTACATTCATCAGGTTTAGAACACGGAATATCTCCCTGTTCGAGCAGAAGAAATGCTGAAATTAAATTGTGTTTTACAAACCAGGAAAATGTCACGATTTATCCGACTTAAACGCATAAAAGCAAAGGGTTTTTACTTACTTGAGTAGTGGAACTATGTTATCTGTGCTTTCTTGCAGCTTCCTGATCTCTTCATCCCTAATGGGAGCACAGATCTTGCCCATGGTGGCAATGATGTAGGAGGCAAGCCCCTGGATGTCCACGGCATTGTTTTCAGCCTGCTGACGAATCAGGTCCAGGTCCAGCACCTCCATGATCTGGGTCCGCATCCGATTGGCACCCGGATTCAGGAAAGACAGCAACATCTATCGGGTGAAGCCAAAACATTTAGCTCAAGTGTCATTGTATGCTGACGAAATGTTTATTTATTTATTTTTTTCAACCTCAAAGAGACACAAAGCAGACGAGGTCGACACCAATAATGGTTTCATTTCGATGAAATGTTAACATCCGATCATGTACGAACCTCTCTGATCTCCTCTAATAATTTAATGGCGTGCCGATATTCAGGCGGGTCGTCGTTCAGCTCGGCCTCCAGGATGTCCCAATACGCCTTGTGGACGTTGTCTTTCACTGTTTTCCATAAACTGCAAATGAACAGACAATTTACTCCGCAGAACACAGCGAACGAGAAACACTGCAGCGGTGACGGGGATGTCCGGGGAACAGCTCTATACAACTCGTCTCCACAGCTTTGCCACATCCGGCGAATCGCAGACAGGCATTGCAGGTTTAACGGAGATTAGGAAAAAATGGAAACCAGCGTCCAGCAATAACTGGAAGTAACCATGTTCTCTAAGACTTACCCAGCCTCTCACATTGTTCTGAAGACATTTTGGCCCTCGTCTTTTTCTAGTTCATTGCTGCCATGACCCAGTTTGTCTGGTGGTTGGTGCAAATCAAGCCCAAATCATGACACTTCCACCACTGCATAGTTGGTACACGGTATTAGAGATAAAATTCTTAACTGCCCGAATGAATTGTGGGAGACCGTCTGCAAGATCTGGACTCAGTTGCGCGAATCCAGAGAAGGGCCAGACGCGTCGCCACAGATCCCTCCCATCCAGGCAATGCGCTGTTTGCCGCTCTCCCATCAGGGAAGCGTTTCAGGAACATCAAAACCAGTACAGGCAGACTCAGAAACAGGGCTATGCTTTATTCTCTATTGAAAAAAAGAACCCTGTACTCATCGTTTTCTGTTTGTCGTGTGTATCCTGAGCCGGAGGAGGTCTTGCAAAAACATTCACCACGGTAACACGCAGCGACAATAAAAGCTTCTTGAAGGCTGTTGCCCCAGAGATCCCTTTTCACTGCCACGTTGTAAAGCAGTATCTTGCAGCCCTTCTCTTTCTCCTGGCAACCCTTGTCAACGCGTCATACTCGTCAAGTCTTTTTCTGAAGGTCCTGACAGGACCCTTGTTACATTTAACAACCTAAATGAGGCCTGTAGAGTCTGAGGAGAAGCTCTCTGGTTCTTAACTACTCTAAGCATCATCATTTGCTGACTTTGGGCTGATTTGGATGGTTGTTCACTGTTGGAATTCTACTTTACTCAAATATTTTAAACTATAATATATACGGACATTGGTCCTCAACGAAGCTGACCCAGGTTTGATTTACCGTATGTCTGACCCCCCTCTCAAACTCTCTTTACTGTCAGCCTACCGTGTGGAAAACGAGGCACTATGGGTAAGGGGCAACAATTGGTTCTCTAAGGCCACTGCCGATGTATTTCTATCATGGAATTGGGTTAAAATCTAGTCTGAATAGTTTCAATCTAAAATCGAATTTTTAATCACAGCATGAAACTGAAAGTACAGAACAGCTCATCGAAGAAACTACAAAGTTCCTGCCGCACATTCATGATTGAAGGTTAGTACCTGTTCGGTGGTTCTTGGGTTATTTTGACATGGAGACCATAACTGGCAATGTCGCGTGCAAGTTTTAGATCGTAAAGGTCTCTTGCAGTCTCCATGACTTCATCGAGTGAAAGTGTTTTGGGTGGACTTGCTGTGGGAAGAACAAACGTGATCTTTAAAGCTGCATGACGACAATGGAAAAAGGTTATTCGCTGACATGGTTACAAACAAGAACACCGACAAACGTCCTCTCGTAAAGTCAAACTCTCCACACGACATGACTAACAGGAGGGTGTGCAGTGCTTGCTGGAGCCGTCGCTGTTGAAGCTGCTGCGGGAGCAATCTGGGTCACTGGCGAGCGACGACTCCGCGTCGCTTCCGTGGTCCTCGCTTCGGGATGTGGAGGTGGGTTGCTCGTCATCGTTTAGAGGCATCCTGGCTGGCAGCTGCGCAAGAGGCATTTGTAAAACAAATTATCTAGCAAACGTGTCCATTCCAGCTGAACATTTGCATGTCTCGTCACGACTACAAGCTTTCATGTACACAGATCGTTTAATGGGACAGACCAACATACAGCAACGGAACATTTTGAACATAAAAGTCGATATAAAAGATTAATATCGATGTTTTTAAAAACGATTTGATATCAATATTCTGGCTTTCAAAATATATATACCTCCCAACCCTTAGGGGGCGTTATTACAGCGCGCCATTACCGTTCACAGTGAGGAAGGGCAAGTGAGATGAATTTGGTTTTTGTGATATGTTAAATGCATTGAACCACTTTATTTTCTTGTTAATATATCAGTGTTTAATAAATTGAATACAATATTTCGCTGGTTTTGTTGATTGAATGACTGAGCATTAATTTCAAAGTAATAAATATTGATATTGGAGTCAAATCAAATCAAGCTGAGCTATATGGAGAATCGTATTGTATCGTGAGCTATGTATCGAGAGTCTTATCGAATCGGCTCATCCTAGATGATACCCAGCTCTAGTGCAAAGCTGGTAAAAATCCTCAACAGACAGAGAAAGGAGGGGGGAATGAAATGCACACCACACTTTTTAGATTTTCACCTGTAAATGTGTTTACTATGAACCATGTGTCGTTTTTGCTTCCATGCCACAATAATGCACTACTCTATGTTGGTCTACCATGTGAAATTCCACGAAAGTACAATCAAAAGTGTTGTTATAACGTGATGGAATGTAAAGAAAAAACATTTTAAAAAAACAAAACAATCAGAACAAATACCTATTGGCTCAGTTATGAACTGCCCTTAGTGCCGAACACGATAGAGAACAGCATACTTTTCATTGCCAGGCCTATGGCTGCAACAAAAACAACAGCTGGCAGGCTAGTTACCATGGAGAAAGAGATAGCTATCGCATCAGTTGCAGAGTGTTTGAACAGCACATCTTATTAACCTGTGAAATGATAGGTTTGATCGCTTAGTTTTAACACGAGCTCGAAAACAAAGCATTTAAAAAGAGTCGACGCTGAGGCAAAAGTTGGCAAAAAAAGAGTCCCAGCAGCCGCGGTCCAGTTACACCTGACCATGTGCCGGCTGTTCTGCACGGAGCTTTATTGCAAATACGATCTCCCCCGGGAGGCCGAGCTGGTGCTTTAATATTAGCCCAGACAAACAGCACTGTGCGGGCAGCGGGGAACCTCGGGTTGCTTCTCTTCCTGCTCTCCGTTATCTGCAGCCAAAAGTGAATACATGCTCAGCTCTTGCAGTTTAAAGATAGCTCAAGGGGTGAGGATGTAAGAGAGGGGGTGGGGGTGGGGGTGGGGGGGTGGAAGACTAAATGCTGGAAATGATCATCAGCTAGAATGGACAGCAAGGTCAAAGTAAAGCAGCACACATGTTTTTAAAGGTGATCTGAGGGGATTGAGTGGAGAGAGATAATTAGGGATTAGGCCTCGTCTGCTGCTTTATGATAAAAATCCCTTTTGTAAGCATAAATAACATCTCAGGTTGGAATAATGCAAAACTTCCGTTAAAAGCCTACATGTCTTTTTCAATATGCAGACATCTTTTTTATCAATTACGGTCATAACAGCTTATAACAACAGACACATTTGGACAAACAAATGACCAAATGTTTGTGATAAACGAGAAAGATCTTTTATTTGTTTCTCAGTGGGGAAATTCAGAGAACCAAATTTGTAAATAAGTAATACAATTATTTACGAGTTAGGAATTATATATAATTATTCTAGTATTTATTCAAATATTTCATATAGTGTGGTTATGGCAGTAAACATCTGATTGGTCAGCGTGCACAGTCGCTCAACCGCAGACCAATCATCTGGTGTATCGTAGCGTTAGCCCCGTCCACCGACTCCAGCAACAATATGCATATGCTGCAACAACAAGGGACTGTAAAATATTTGCACTGAAATAACCATGCATGCATTTCTAAAATGATGCACATTTTAATGGCATCTGAATCATTTTGAAGCTGTTAATAGCTACAGATCGTTTTATCTACTTATTTAATATATTTGCTTTCTTTTTTCGTCGGATGTTATTAAAAAAACGCATTTCCTGACATACTTGCGTATTTGATTGCAGCAGCTTAGGTGCTCCGTTGAATATAAAATAAAATACGATAACGAAACGACTCCCTGAAGGTCCAAATATTACCGCAGTACAATGTAAACAATGCGTGGGAGAAGGGCGGCGGGGCTATTCGCAGAGAACATCCTGTCATTGGCTGCTGGTGGCTGTCACTCAGCCTGCCGTGGAAAAAAAACCCTTTGGTTGAACAGTTTAGCACATGGATAAAAGCTACAACAACAACAACGCGTTAGAAGTGAGCACATGTGATCGAAGCTACCGACCTCGTGTACATCTGTGACCGAGCATTTGATTTTAATTCGTGACATTTAGATTGTGTGCACACAGACTGAAGGCATTCCCGTTCAACTCGACAAGAGAGCGACTTGGTTGTCCAACTCCACAATGTTGTTTACGTCAAACTGCGTTTCTTGTGTTGTGAAGCACACGCGAGCTGCGTTTGCTTTAGTACAACAGCTAAAAGTTTCGCGCTTTGGTGCCGTTGACGTGGTCGACTTTAACTCGAAGGTTGTACTGTACTTTTTCACCCCCCGCGCTCGAAAAGGAAGCGATATTCGACGTTAAAAGTCAACGTCGTCTAGAAAACAACCAACCAATCACAGGCAGTCGCAAACCATGAAGTATGCTTCTCAATAAACGACATTTACCTCACAGATATCTGCACAAAAGAAGCCTGACACCACAGCCTCGACACCGTCGACTTGTACTCTTAACTGCCAGCAGTTTAAAGGTCCCAGGCTCTGACTTCAGGACAAACGGATGAAACCATCTCACACACGTTGGTGTTGAACTGCTAAACAAGCTAGTACGGAATATATTGTGATTATTTCAAATAAAATCATACATTTACCCAGTATAATAGATGTTAAATCCCATATGAATGATTAAAAGGCACAAAGGAAGGTTCAAGTTGGATAATATTCTTCATGTCATCGATGTTATGTAAAAATGGTATGATCCAGTCTGCCTTACAACCAAGGGAGTACGGCAAACTTTTGTAACATTTAATCAAACGAACCATTTTTTACGACTTTTTAACAAAACAACGACTGATACAAGTATTAATGGCCAGAAAAAAAGTTGTCTTTAAATAATTTTCTATTAAAATGCCATGAGGATTTCTTAATTTTTGTCCAATCATAAATGATACATTAGACAATTGTTGTTTTGGATTTATCATACTGTCCTAAAACACATGGCACAATTAAAATCCATGTGTCGTTATATATTTTTAAAAGCTGTTTTATAGTTTTTATGTTTCTGATTGTTTTTACACAGAAAAAGAACACATAAAATTTGTTTACATTATATATGGATGGTCTAAACAAGTCATTGGTGCTATCCTTTTTCCTATCTAAAGAAGGGGTTTATTCTTTGCTCAGTGTTTTTTTTATATAATATTTGCATTATTTGCTATGTAAATATTTTTTGCTTTGTTTAGATCAAGGTTTACTTTGCATTTCAGGAAGTAAACATGTGAGACATGCCTGTCTCAGTACTTGCACTTCTAACTGTTTTCCCATACTGTTAAATAATAATGCTATTTTTAGAACTACATTAAGATACATTGCAGTGGATTTTCTGAAATGTTGGACTGTGCGACGATGAAGTTTGAACACGTCAAGAAGGTCATTGCCTACCATAATGCTATGAATAGCAGTGTGCAATAACTAATGTGCAATAATCTAATTAATACACTAGGCCACAACCCGTGCAATAATCCTGATGTAGTGACTTCTGCTGCTATCAACACCTGAATATATGTCAGTACACATGTATGTATGTATGTATGTATGTATGTACAAATGTATACAATGTATATACGCGTAGGTACGTATGTATGTAGGCGCAGAGATATATGTATATATATAAGTATATATAAGTTATATATGTTTATATATATATAGACCACTATGAATGTAAATAAGACATCATATGCCCATTCCTATTTCCTTTTTTGTATTTTTTTGGTATACTTTTTGATCCATTGTATATATGAAGATTCACTGTATATTACTGAATGCACCTTCCCTACTCTGCACCTTCTTGTATGAGCCGATGTGACGAGTGAATTTCTCCATTGTGAGATCAATAAAGACTATCTTATCTTATCTTATCTTATATTAGCAGGTCTTGGCACGATAATGGACCTTTAGATTTTTAATCTTTATTTGGTTCTCAGATTAATTCCCACTTTCATCATTGTATAACTGCAATATGATTCCTCCACAGTAGCCGCACCTGACACTTATTTATTAGGCAGTGGTCTAAGAAAACATTTGCATCAAAAATAATGTACATAGAGTCGAATGTCAGAACTGACATTCCTCTGGCTCAGCATTTCAGGTATCCTTATTAGAGGCAGTTCCTCCATGATTAATGCCCTGGCTAAGCTTTTCCTTCTGCACCATTTTATCATGTTTATTCAATGAATCCTTTAAGAATTCTTTTTTTCCCTGTTTTCAAAAAACAATAAATAAATAAATGCTTTACTTTGCCTCCAATGCAATTTGCTCTGGTCATTGAGCAATATTACTCACAAGAACCACAATAGATCCATAATTCCGATCTTAACAAAAAGACATTTCAGATGTCCAAGAGAGGTTCATTCAATTGTCCTTTTAGAAAATGCAGATATTACTTTGCCAAGTACAAATTACTTAACATTGCTCATGTGAATTGAGCTTTCAGCTTCACGTTAAATAAAAAATGTATTTCTGTATTAAATAAACATTCCATATCTCTGAATTATATTGAGAATATCACACTTTAGATGGCTGAAATGTAATCTTTACAAGTAATTTTTTAAATTCAATCTATGTTTACTGGTCTCAAATTGCTTTTGCTAGATTTTTATTATTACATCGAATCAGAATCAGAATCAGACATACTTTAATAATCCCAGAGGGAAATTGGGATTGGAATAGGTGTAAATTATTATCTTTGTAACCAGGGTAATAATATGAATACAGGATATCCATATTTCACTGGTCTCTTTTTTCACTTTGAACTTTATTTTAACCTTGTCATCTAAAATATTTCACAAACCCACACTGTTCTGTCAAGATATTAAGAATTTACTCCTTTATTAAGGTCATTTTTTTACCAGAACGACTCGCGTGCCGAAGATTGGATCCAACTGTTATATGATATGTTTGCCTGCCATACAGTCAAGTAGGCCGTTTTTTGTTTACGGATGTGGCTTCCCCTCAGCGTGTATGCGGGAAGAGATGTTTCATCTGGCCTATTGGGGGCAGCAGTGTGTACACCTACCGAAAGAGGAGGAGGAAGAAGAAGATGGTCGCATGATGGCGGTCGATTTGACTCCTCGGTTTCGAAGGTTGAACAGCCAAGCAAGATGTTTCAGAGAAAATACACCACATGGTAATTTTTTATGTTATATTTAAGTAAACACATTCTTATTATTTTGAACTCAGACGCAAAATATTTTATAAAGGGTTGCTCCTGTCAGTTTTAGTTTACAGATTGACGTAATGTTTTTGCATTGCGAGCACTCAGAGCGGTAGTTATTTTTTTTTCACTCTGCACAGAAAGTTCCTATTTTACAGCATTTCTCCGTAAACATTAACGTTAAACGTTCAGATCACGAAACTTGAATTTGTTGTTTCAAAATGCGATTAGTTATTGCAAGGGACCCTGGACAGATTTTCTTACATGATCCATCTTCTTTTGAGCTGACTTGTCCCTCCTGAAGAACAACATCGCCAGTTTTACTTCAGGCATACCATTTTGCATAAAGGCCAAAATGTTTACATTTTTGACAAATCCACCCTTGACCTGTCTGGTGTCCTCCTTGATCCGGATTGTTTCGTGTTTGGGAGCAGAACAGCAGCTAGCCCTGATTCTTCTGTTAGAAATCTTGACGTGGTCTTCGACTCACATTTTACATTTGAGAAACAAATAAACAATGTGGTTTGGAAGAGCTCCACATCATACCAACAATTAAATCCCTTCACTGGCTCCCTGTTCGGTCTGGGGTTGAGCTTGAAACGTTTGATGCTTGTTCTTAGAGCTCCTAATAGGTTGGCTCCACTGTATTTGTGTGATATTTTAACTGTTTGGGTGCATAGCCTAATCCCCGGGGGCCTCAAATCAGCCCCTGTTGGAAGAGCCCAGGTCTTAATATGAGCTCTGTTGTTATCGAGCGTTTTCTGTGGCAGCTCCTAGACTTTGGAATAAACTCCAGACTAAATTAAGACTTATTCCTGACCTGGCCCTACTCAAGTCTTAAAACATCTATTTATCATGGGTTTTAATACCAAGTAGTGTGACACTTTTTACACCTATTTTCCTTTTGTTGTATGTCTGAAAACGTTATGCTCCACTTTGTATCGGTCTGTAAAATACAATGCAGATAAACAAAAATCCTGTTTGTGGTTGAAAAAGTGAAATGTTCAAGGCTTTTTTTCAAGACACCAAGTCGTTCAGAGACCCAGTTGTTTTCTTATAGGGATAATATCTAACATTCCAGGGACACCACCTATCTAGGATATATTACCCTATTTGAACTGCCAGATTTAATCTTCATCTTGGAATTCATCCTCCCTATGAAAGTAGTTAATAGTATATAATTCAATTCCTTAAAAAAATTTACTTGACTCCTCTTCTCCCTGCAGATTTCTCCAGGCCTTTCGGGGCCACTCAGCTGTGGCAAAACATCATCCGTGCCCTGCGGACTCAGGTGGAGGTGCGGCGCCACAGGAAGCACCTCCGCGTTCACGCCGAATGCTTCACCGGCTCGGACGCCGTGGACACGGTTCTCAGCTACTTGATGCAGAACGTCGTGTTCAGCACGAGCGAGGTGTCTCGCCTCAAAGCCGCTCGCCTCTGCCAGGCTCTGATGGAGGCCAAGGTGTTTGAGCCGGTGGGCACGAAGCTGTTCTGCAGAGACAAGGAGGCGGCCTTCGAGGACAGCGGCAGCAGCCTTTACCGCTTTCTGGAAGAGAAGACCATAAACGGTGCGGGCGTGAAGGAGGACAGCAGTGATGCAGAAAACGTGCTGCTGGACGAGCACGAGCCGAAGAGGAAAAAGCTCTCAAGGTGTTCTTATTATGCTTTTTATTTTTATTTTTCTGTGACACGATCATCCTATTTGAGACTATGTTAGGTACTGGGTGAAAGGTTTTATGGTCGGAGGAAACAAATGTTGAGCTGTTTGGCCACAAATAACAAGAACACTGTCTGGTGGAGTCATTGTCATTCTTTCAAACCCTAAGAACACGGTTTAAACTGTCAAGCGTGGTAGTGGCCACATCATGCTGAGGGTGTTTTTCTGCCGTCAGTACTGGTGCATTCCTGAATGTCCCCTTAAATCAACAGCTAGATGGTTGAAACTTAATCACAACTCGGTTCCGACAGGACTGCGATCATGAACCCAAATCAAAACGGCTCCTTTTAATGGCTGAACTGCTCTGATCTAAGCCCAGTTCAAAATATATGGACCTCGTTTAAAAGCCGACTCTGTCATTAAGCCGACCGACAAATTAGCTCCGCCAATTCTACCCAGAAGAGAGGTCACGTATTCTGCTGAATGGCTGTCAGAAGCTTGTTCGTGGCTCAAAAACACTTGTGGCCAAGCGGCAATTTGCTAAAGGACATTCGTTAAGATATTAATGCGCCTGTATGTTCAAATTCAAACTTGTACAACCAGTACATGTTTTCAAAATACCTGAAGTTACATGTCGTATTATCCTTCCACTCTTCTTGTCGTGTAGGCTTAATGAAATCAGGACGATCTCCAACCCTCTGGCTGTCGAGCCATCAGACAGGAGAGTGGAACGGCTTTTCAGGACCATCAACCTGCAAACCTCCTTTTCTCCGGTGCGGAACGCAGCGTCCACAGCTTCTAGCTTCCTGTCTAAAGCTGGTAATGAAAAACGAATCTGCCAGGATCTAGTTCTGGGATGTTGGCGTTATCATGGTTTTGATATCTTCCATCTTTGCACTTTCTGTCCTCCCCCAGTGGTGGATGAGGTTTGGAAGCAGCAGACACTGCTGCAGCTGCTGCTGATCATAGAGCTGCCGGTGCTGGACTGCGTACTCGCCTCTCCTGAAAGGGTTCGGCCCAGAGCCTGCAGGGCTCCGCTGGCCAACTACGACCTGATTATCTCCAACACCTGCCTGGACAGAGACCTGCCTGACGCGCTCAGCCTGCTGCAGTCAGTACTCCGTAAAAACGCGCAAACGGGGAGGCTTGTGAATGTGTGTTGGTTCTGTTTCACCAGTTACTCTCCCCCCTCTCCTCAGACTGGATTCATGGCTGTCAGCAGCAGCAGACTGCCTGGAGCTGTTTCCAGACCAGCTCATCGTGGTCACGGGGGAACATCTCAGCCAACATAACGGGAGCGATGCAGAGCAGATAGCCAATCAGAAGAGACTGCTGTTTGACACTATTTCCAAGTACTACAACGCCCAGGAGAAAGCGGCGCTGATTTCAAGACGCTACCTGGATGTACATGTGGCTGTTCTGAATTTACTGGGTAAGACCTGAAAAACGGGTCTGCGGACGTAGGCCGGCGGGAAGATATGCGGCATTGAGATGTAGTCTCTGAAGGCTTTTGTGGGTTTCCAGATGCCGGGAAGACGCAGGACGCCATCAGAGCGTCTCAGCTGTGTTTGCGGCTGCTGGAGACGAGCGCGAGGGATGAGCTGAGGAGACTGCTGGCCTTCATGGCTGAGGCGGCTCAGCCGGGCGCCTGCCGGCTGCAGAAGCAGGTAACACAGGTCCCTCTCCTCCCAGCCGGGTTTCTTCTGTATTTGTGGTTTTAGATTTGTGAGAATATTTTTCCCTTAGTAACTATAAATGGTGATCAAATGCTTATCGGTTGGCTTTGGGTGTTCTGTTTTTCCTTCAGGTGGATAACAGGAGTTTGGTCTGTCGCACGTTTCAGAGAGCTCTTGTCCAGAGTCACAAACTCACTCGGCCCCAGAGCGAAACCCTGGTACTGTTTCTCATGGACCATCATGCTGAACTCTTTAAGGTACGTTCCTTTTAGGGCTGTCTGCTCTTTTTAAGTTTGGATTCTTAATCCTTCTTTAGCTCATAGCTTTTCTGCTCCCCTATAGAAACTGAAAAACAGCTACCTATCTAGAGAGTCTCATACCCCACAAAATAGTTCACATTTTTCACGTAACAACCAAACACCTCAATTCATTTTCTTTATAAGTACTTTATGCCACATATCAATGCAAAGAAGTGCATCATTTGAAAGTTTGAGTAAAATGATATGTGATTTTAAATAAAGTTAAAAGTTTTTTTTGTGGTCAGTTGAGCTGCTGGGCCTTTTCCGCAACACATAGCATTAATTACGCCTCAAGGCAAATGTTTGAACTGGGTCCTGTCTAGTGATGACGGAGCGAAGGGGTGCTAAATAAACCGCACAGCACACTTTTTTTAGGTCTTTGAAGAAAACACGCTATCCTTTTCCTCTCGCCTTACTGCTAAGCACTGTTCTATGTTCGTCTGTAGACTTAAAGAAACAAATGAAACACCTTGATGTTTGGGGATTTGATGAAAAGTGAAAAGGTTTAATATTCCAAAATGTCTGTAAATGACTGCGTTCAAAGTATTTTCTTTTATTTTCTCTATTCCTGCCCTAAAAGACTCCTGCAACCCTTATTGAAGCGGTAAGAAGAACATTAAGGACTTTGCAGCAGGGCAAGGACCCTGACTCGGTTGCTAGTAAGTCGAACTTGCATAAAGCTGTAATAAGTCATCTAGAACAACAACTTGTGAACTGTGTGAATATGTCTTTGGATGTTGTAAGAAGCTCAGCATGTGAACAAAACTGCATTTGATGTTGCTGAAGAGACACGGTTCCAATATATAGACAAGCGATATCTTGAACTGCAGAAAGCAGTTTAATAGTTTATCTTTATGACCACTTGGGGGCGCTGTTGCTCCAATCCAAACTCTAAAGTCATTTAAATGTACAGTAAGTAAATGTGTTCCCTCTGCGTTGCAGCCTTCACTTTCTGCCAGCGGGTAACCCCGCAGGAGTACGAAGATCAGCGGGAGGCCAGCACTCTGGAAAGCCTGAAACAGCTCCTCCGAGACATTTCAGCGAACAAGAGGATGGCTGCCAAGGAGAAGAGGAAGCTACTCAAGGAGTTTGAAAAACATCACCCCGTGGTCTTCCTCCAGCATTTGTCTAGCTCTTTCTAAAACAAGCACTGGTGTGAGGTCCAATAGCAATAACATGAATGCAAACATCTGATGTATGGTGTAAAGAAAGGAAAATATTCTCAGATAAACCTAAGAAGTTAATTATAAATATTTTAAATTTAAATTGGCTATTATGGTTGTGATTTGTGGGCTTTTATTTTGTAGTAATGCTTTAGGAAAGCAGCTAATGATGCTCAAATGGACAGGGTTAGGACTTTCTGTTAAAATAAAAACCCCAGATTCTTACCGTGCACCTCTGTACGGTGCACTTTTATAAGGCATTTATATTTTGACATATATGTTGAGAAAGAACATTTCTGTTGGGGATCTTGTGGTTTTGCATCAAAAGGAGGAAGAAAAGGACTGCACACGTCAATGAAGTTTGTGGTATTATTTTTTTAAGAGTTTTACATTAATTTTAAATGAAATGAAAGGGTAGATAAATGTGTTAGGATTGTGGCTCAGGGTAACATTTCAAATTCTAACTATAGGACATGTAGTACTACTAGCTCAAATGTTTAAGTTAAGATTTCAAACACTACTTGAACTGATAGAAAATTTAATGTGTGTTATGACTTGGTATAATTGTAGGCTACTAATTTAACTTCTGGTGAGATGTGACAATTGAGTTGTTATTTGCCAACACTAAAATCAGAACAGAATGCACTTTACGATGTTGAAGCATGTACCAATACATGTAATAAAAGCTGTTCTCTCAAATAAGGTTGTGTTTTATTTTATTTAAAGAAAATCTGTTTAATTGAGTCTCATATTCTTTTAGAAATTTACCACATTAAGTTACATTGTCAATTTATTTTTAGAAGGGTTTTATGTGATGAGATTATAAGTGTGGAAAATAATGCTTTCCTCCAGTTTAGATTTGATTTGTTAAACAAATTGGAAACCCTACAAACCACGTCACAATTCCAAGCTATTTTTTGTTGGTTTATCCGATAAAATGCAAGGCACTGAATTATAACATTTCAAAACTTTCTTCAGCTTGACTTATAATAATCACAAATAATACAATGGATATTTTAATTAGCTTTGAGAAATTAGTTTTTTTATGTGCTGTGAAAACTGATAGTTTGTTAATTTAAAAAAGTTACAGAATTCATAATATCTATAAAGTCGGGTCATAGACTTTCTGCCAGTGAGATTTAAGCTAACTATTTTTATTTTATTTATTTGTTTTTTGAAGACTAACGCTGACTAATGCGGAAATAGGTTTTAAAGAATGTGACGCCACTGACAAAAAAACCCGGAAGTCAGCGCTGTCGTCTTCCTAGCCTGCTAAGCTAACTCATTTCGTATGCTGCTGGAATAAGACATGGGGGCTGTGTTTCACAGCCTTTACTGATAGCAGCGGTGCATGTAATCAATTTGTCATCAGCCTGAAAGCTGAGAGTCCCTTTCGTTTTACGGTAAGTAGTTTGGGGGGCTTGAAGTGGCACATTTTGGGTGAAAAGTGTCGTTTTTTTATTGTAACGCTGCTGTTTACTTGCGCAAAACTGGCGGCTAGTTTGTTAGCCTGAGTCTCTTTTGGTCAGATACCTTTTAATTGTTGACAGCATTGCGTAAAAATCATGTCAGCTGACGGGTTGTATCTCAGACTAGAGGAAGGTTTCAGCAGATGCATTTCTGCGAGTATAAATGCTAGAATAGACGTTTGCGTTTAGGCTAAACAAGACGGCTAATTTGGCTAACCTCAAGATATTTCCCAATCCGACCTGCCTGTTAAAGGGAAACAACATGAAACTTGGGTTCAATTCGTCTGTAAAATCACTAACTGCAGGACATCCACACACAAAATCTACCAGAGTAAATGTGTCGATGACCCTTTTGAAACCCAAATAACTTGTGAGCAGTGATTGTCAATCATGCTGAGAGAATACTGCTTTATTGTCCCCATCGGGCAGCTGTCTACTTTTTATTATTTTACCAACAGATAATTTCCTAAAAACATGGGTATGGGATGAACACAGCATGGGGTTGAAACCCAGCCCTACTGATCTGACAGAGCAGGGAGTTGGTTTTGGATCATAATACAGACTAGCCATGCTAGGGCTGGATGAAATAGAAAAAAAAGGGTATCGCTAAAATAGAAATCATAGTGATCAATATCGATAATTATCAACAAATTCAATACATATATTTTAAATGCAGCCCTGACCATTTTTATATACAGAATGCACAAACACTGAATTCAAAGTCCACCACTTATTCAACCAACTTTTTACCAAAACTGCAAGTTTTTAAAAACTAAAAAAAGAAAGCGTGCCCTCTGAACTCTTTGAAGGGGGCGGAGCGTTCCTGGGTCTGCGTTGTGATTGGTTGGGAGGATGTACCGACTGTAATATTAACCTACATGGCTGGAATGCATAAAGATGGAAAACTGTTCTATATAACTTTTTTTATTGACCCTTTTCTCTATTGTCGATTTACGTCTATTGATCCATATGTATTGTTATTGACTTATCGTCCAGCCTTATGCTAGCTTAAGACCAGCAACAGTTCTGCAACCATAACAGATTAATTGTTACAGGTAGAGTGATGTTTTCTGTAATATTTATTTATTATTTAGATTTTCATAAGTATACCGTAGCAAAAATATTGACTTAAATGGCTGGTTAATTGTTTGGGCTGTCTCGTCCGGTAGACCTTCGCAGTCTGATGCCTGATGGGCGTCCTACTTGTCGCTTGATGACACAAATTTACGAACTAGTGTTACCTTTAAGTGATGAGCTGTGCTCCTCTACCTTCCACACCAGAACGGGCCGTTTTTAGAGCGATCCGCAGTATTTCCAAGCAGCCAGAAATGTCTGTCTTGTAAACCATGGAAAAGGGTGAGAGCCTTCTCTTAGCCGGCCGACCAGCAGCGTACGGGAACAGGTCGGGGAGAGACGGTGCCATCGATGCTCTGCTTCGTTAGGCTTCTCATCAAAGGGTCTTTAAACCACAGGAAGGTTATAACAGGGAATGTGACCTCATCTCTTCAATCCTGGACAGTAGAAACTGACTATCTTGTGTCGCAAATCAAACCACTAAACATGTTTCAACCTCTTTAGGAGACTGTAGAAACAGTGTTTCATCGCCACGTTGTTGCGCAGTTAAACCTACCTCAACCCAGCATGCTCTTTGTTGCTGCTGTATTTTTGAAAGAGAGCCTTAACTCTGTAAGGTGCTTTGATGTGCAAATTTTTCACGCTGGTGTTTGCGAGTCCCCTGTCTCGTGAATTGCTTTTCTCTGACAGCAGCAGTCCAGCTGTCTCTTTCAGTCACTGCGAAAAACTATTATTTCCCCTCCGTCCGTCTGCGCGTCGTTTAAGTGGCTCGGCTGTTGTTGGTGTTAACCGTTCGTGTGTTGCCTCAGCTGCTGGGCCAAGTCTGAACATGGAGTCGATGTTGAACAAGCTGAAAAGCACCGTCACCAAAGTGACAGCGGACGTGACCAGCGCTGTTATGGGCAACCCGGTGACGCGGGAATTCGAGGTTGGCCGACATATTGCGAGCGGAGGTCCTGGCCTCTGCTGGAGGATCTATAATGGCACCAAGAAGTCCACCAAACAGGTCTGTGTGGCTTTACGACCTCCTGAGCGCTCGGTCTCATCGATCCTGGAGCGGAATGATCCTCTCTCACTGTTTTCATGTCGCTCCTCAGGAAGTGGCTGTTTTTGTGTTCGATAAGAAGATGATCGACAAGTATCAGAAGTTTGAGAAGGACCAGATCATCGATTCCCTGAAGAAAGGGGTGCAGCAGCTGACCAGACTGCGTCACCCGCGCCTGCTGACCGTGCAGCATCCTCTGGAAGAGTCACGGTGATTACCACAGATGGACAAAGGTGTTATCAAGGACAAACAACATGGGTCGCAGCGATTTAAAAAAATATGCCAGAACAAATTCAGTTGTCTTCTTGCATGTTTGTTGTATGTGAACAAAGGCTCATCGGGACTCATAGGACGATACATTAAGGTTGTGTAAAATGTCTGAGGTTGGTTTTTTTTGGTTTAATCTGGCCTCCAGAGACTGCCTGGCGTTCTGCACAGAGCCAGTGTTTGCCAGTCTGGCCAACGTGCTGGGCCAGTGGGACAACCTGCCCAGCCCCGTGCCCAACGACATCAAAGAATACAAACTCTACGATGTGGAGACCAAATATGGCTTACTACAGGTGAGACTGTATAATTTTATCAGTTTAGCGTTTGCTTTAGATGTCCGTTTGGCCTGTGAAACGGCAGGTTGTCAGTTTTATTTGTGCAACAAGTCTTCAGCCCTGATGATCTACAGGCCTAATGTACGGATTTCATTGTGGTTCCAACCAGCTGCTGAGCAGCTTTCAGAACCCTCTCTTCTTCTCCTGTGGACCTAATAAGCTCTCACATGCTTGCTGTTTTGTCCAAAAGCCAGTAAAACCAGATCAATGGCAAGCCTCGCCTTTCTTTCTGTTATTAATGTGATGCTGTTTGACAGGTTGGAATACCAGCTCATTTCCTCCCGGCTATATCCTCTCAATTTAGCTTTATTTAGCTAAAATGACTTAGCTCTTCGTCTTTTTTGGCCTTGAAATGGCCTTTAATACTGGCTTACTGCTATATTTCTTTGAGGTTGGATATTAACCCATTGTAGTGATGGCTTATGCTAAATCCAATTCAGTTCTTTTATAAACGTATTTAACTTTTTTGCATTGACATGACACGTTGGATCTTATCCTGATTGAGCAACATGTTTGTCTAAGGTTTGCTTTGTTTGTTCTGTCCCTTCAGATCTCGGAGGGTTTGTCTTTTCTTCACAGCGGGGTTAAGATGGTTCATGGTAACTTGTGTCCAGAGAATATCATCCTCAATAAGAGCGGCGCCTGGAAGATCATGGGCTTTGACTTCAGCATCTCTTCAAGCAACCCTTCAGACGCCGAGGTAGCTTCCTTTGTGATCAGAAGCTTAGATGCATTGTTGGCATGGATCTCGTGTTTTGAATGGTTTTTATTTGAAAAGATTTTTCTCTGGGTAAAATTCTAACTGACTGGACGCTTCAGTGAGTTTTAAAAGCAGGACCTGGGTGCAAAGGTTGCACCTTGAGCCTAGTGTGAATCTTTGACCCCTTTACTTATCATAAATGGTGAATATCATTTAAACTGGTTAGTTTCTTGGCACAGACCAGGTTTTTAAGCATAGTCCACGTTTTTTATTAGGGTAAGTGAGGATTCAGTGTAGAAGGTAAATATTTGACTTCTTTCGTCCCTTTTCGAAGCAGTTTTTGACCTGTCAACATTCATTTGTGTCTAAATCTCAGCCGGTCGAGTTGCTACATTTAGCTCAGGGAAGAAAGTCTCCATTATTCCACCAGCTATGGGAATAGAGCTGTGCATGAAAACCATACGCTCCAGGAAACTGATGGTATAGATGATTCTGCCTGGAAGCTGCTTGGAGCTATATAACCTTTTTATTGACCTCCTGGTTCACATTTACGTCCGCGTTTTCTCTTGCTTTCAGCTAAAGTACACATGCAGAGAGTGGGAGCCCAACCTTCCACCTCTCTGCCTCCCCAACCCTGAGTACCTGGCCCCTGAGTACATCCTGTCGGTCAGCTGCGACGCAGCCTCCGACATGTACTCCCTCGGCGTTGTAATGCACGCCGTCTTCAATGAAGGCAAACCCGTGATCCAAGTCAACAAGCATGATATTTTTAAGAGTTTCAGCAGGCAGCTGGACCGGGTGAGTGCAGGTCTACATATAAAAGCGTGTGTTATTAAAAGTAGGCCGTTATTTTTATTCAGTTCTTTTTATTTCTGTCAAACGTGCAGCTGAGCAGCATGAATCCAGCACTGCTGAGCAAGCTCCCAGAAGAGGTGCGGGAGCATGTCAAGATGTTGCTCAGCATCTCCCCGACTGTTCGACCCGACGCGGACCAGATGACCAAGGTTTGCTCTTTTAGTCGGCCAGTAAAGCCGCAAGAGAAATCGACAGCTGATAAAGTTCTTGTCTGACAGGTTGAATCTTTGTGTCCAATGTAGATTCCATTTTTCGGCGACGTCGGGGCGGTAACGCTGCAGTACTTTGACACCCTCTTCCAAAGGGACAACCTGCAGAAATCTCAGTTCTACAAAGGTTTACCAAAAGTGCTGCCAAAGCTACCAAAGGTCCGTTTCTTTTAAAGGCATTTTTATGGAAAATGGGCTTTAAAATCAGCCAGTTACAGTATTATGACAATTCAAAGTGTGATCTCCCCCCCCACACACACACACAGAGGGTTGTGGTGTACCGCATATTGCCAGCGTTGACCTCTGAGTTTGTCAACCCGGACATGGTTCCGTTTGTGCTGCCCAACGTGCTGCTTATTGCTGAGGAATGCACCAAGGAGGAGTATGTTCGCCTCATCCTGCCCGACCTCACGCCTGTCTTCAAACAGCAGGAGCCTCTCCAGGTAGAACGGCCAGGCTTGCGTGGCGCATGTATTTGAGAACCCCGACTCTTTAAAACATCTACAGTATTTTTCGGACTATAAGGCGCACTTAAAATCCTGCAAATTTTCTCAAAAATTGTTTGTTTGCCTTATATATGATTAACGTTGATCTTAGTGATGGATTTTATGTGGTGCAATGCACTTAAAAATCTGTTAAGATTTGTAAGTATGACTTTGGGTAGCAACGAGCTCAATGGATATTCGGAGCATTATGGTACACTGTTTCACTACCTGATTGGACTGTCAGGCTGTCTACAAGACTTCCTGACAGTAATGTCTAAACAATAAACCTAGTAAATTAATTCAATATAAAAGTTAAGTTTATTTTGGCCTTATGCTAGGAACAGGGCAGTGTAGTCCAACTACTCTGTCCTCCCGACAGACACAGATAGAGAGCTGTGTCCGTGAAGGAGCGGAGTGATATTACACACTGAGGAGGGATATTGAATGCGCCTTATGGTCCGAAAAATACGATAAACCGGCTTCCTACACAGTCTTGACTTGTTCCATATTTTATTCCCTACAGTCTGAAATACCCGTCTATTCATGGACTGCTTCTTTAAAAGCTTTACCACTGTAGAAATATCTGCCAACTAATCATTGGGAAGTTTTTTTTTGTGTTTATATCAAGAATGTGAGCTCTGGGAGTCTTAGTTTGGCAAAAATATGGAAGTTTGTCATAGAAATGTGTTGGAATCCTGTAAAATGTATAAAGTTTTGCCATATTTGTCTGAAAAAGCTCAATGGATGAAATGCATGTTTAAAACTGTAAACTTAATGTGACTAAAGAGCATGTTGCTTTGGGTTTTCTGCATCCGTCTCAAGTCTTTTCTCTGTATTTTTCTTTCCATGCCTCTTCAGGCTAGTAATATGGTGAGTGGTCTTTTTGTGGTGAACATGCTTCCATCACACCAGCTAGAGGCTTGACCTGTGTTGTCTTTAGCACTAACCTCTGCACTAAACTCCCTGAAGTCATATTGTCTGATCACATCCAACGACCCCCATGCTGTTCTGTTAGAGGCAGGCTGCTGTTCTGTGGATTTTTCCACTCTGGGGTTCCTGACTGAGTGTTTGTGCTGTTCAGATCCTGCTAATATTCCTGCAAAAGATGGACCTGCTTCTGACTAAGACGCCGCCGGATGACATCAAGAACAGCGTGCTTCCCATGGTCTACCGGGCTGTGGAGGCTTCCTCAGTACAGATCCAGGTACAGATGGAAAACTTTTGCCAGGCTTATATTTACAGGTGGATCCTAATAAGAAAATCGTCAATAATTGTATTTATTTAAGGAATTCAATTCAAAAAGGTGAAATGCACATACAATATAATTTTATTAGACATATTTTTATTGCCTTACAGCTAATAACACAGAAAGCAGTTTCCATACTTTTTCCTTTCACTAAACTTTCCATTAAAATGCATGTTTGCAGCATTCTGTGAGCTGTCAGCGTCTTTAGCAATGACCTTTTGTGGTTTCCCTTTCTTGCAGAGGTTGTCGGTGACTGTCTGCCGCACAACTGTCCCGTCAGTAGTCGTCCCCATTGATTGTTTAGGCCGACGGTTCCCAGCCCTGATCCTCAAGTTCCCCTATCCTGCATGTTTTAGGTGGCTCCTTGCTGCCACACCCCTGACTTGTATGAGTGAGGGATTTTAAGAGGCTTCTGCAGCCGTTCATGGCTGCTGAAGGGCTCATGCAGTCGTTTGGATCAGGTGTGCTGCAACAGAGAGATATCTAAAACACGCAGGGCAGGGGTGCTTGAGGACCAGGGTTGGGAACCACGGGTTAGGCCTTATTTAATATTTAATATTCTTTAAAAAAATTATTTTTGGGTTTTCATTAGTTCTAACCCCTAATCAATGTAGAAATAAACACTTGAGGCTATTTACCAAATGTGTCAAACTCAAGGCCCGTGGGCTGAATCCGGCCTGTCAAGGCAATTTATCCGGTCTTCAAGAGCCAAAAAAGGCATATCATGTCATAAAGTTAGAGGCATATATCCTTTTAGACTGTATAAACTGGCTAAAACTGTGTCTCCTGTAGTAAATGTTGCTTTTATTTTAACTGTGTAGTAACAGCATCCTGCCACTAGGTGTCAGTTTTTCCACAACACATTAAAACAACCCAGAAATGTCCAAAAAGAGAGAAAGTGATGCAGAATGACAAAACTTTAATGTGTAACTCACCCCAATATCAACTTTTTATTTAGGCAAATAGTTTAAATTGGGCCTCATTTTATATCACTGTGAAATCTTCAACATTTTTATGTGAACTGGAATGAAATTATAAAATCAAAAGTGTAATCTATACATCCGTAATATAAGGGAAGAATGGCTTCGTGACTATATTGGGCCAAAGTGGCCCAATATAGAAAAGAGTTTGACACCCCTGCTACATACATATAATAATTCTTTTTGATTTAAAACCAGAAATAAAAAAATAACTTTTCATGATCTTCTGATTATTATGCTGGCAGATGCTGTTTGAAAACTTTTTGACACCGTTTTTAAAATGCTTTGCTTTTTTTTTTTTTTTTTTTTTGCTTTAGACGTCATCACTTTGAAGTGCTTTGAATTTTCTTAGACCAATTTTAAAGCCTTTCTGTTCGTATTTTAAGCAACCTTTCTGTACATTTCGGAATCAGCCTATCTCCAGAGAACAGGGAGTGTGGTTGTGCTGCTTGGCATCATAAAACTGTCATATTCTCTAACATCTCATGCTTGGCTGAGCAGGAGCTGTGCTTGAACATCATCCCAACGTTTGCCAACCTGATCGACTACCCGTCCATGAAGAATTCGCTCATCCCGCGCATCAAATCAGCCTGCCTGCAGACGTCCTCTCTCGCTGTGAGTCCTTCCATCAGTCATCAGCCACTCGCTGCTCGTGGCTTCCTTCTCAGTCCTCGTTTGTGTTTTTAAAGCTTGCTCATCTACCTCTCGTGTTCCTCCGGCGTAGGTGCGAGTTAACTCTCTGGTGTGTATGGGGAAGATTTTGGAGTATCTAGATAAGTGGTATGTCATCGACGAGATCCTTCCCTTCCTGCAACAGATCCCCTCTCGAGAACCGGCTGTACTGATGGGCATTTTGGGTAAACGAACAAGAGCCACACTCGTCCAACAACCTTTTGACCGGTCTTACGCTTCCAAGCTTAAAAAAACATCAAGGATTTGTTATATCAATTGTTTCCCCTTTTTATTTTAGGAATTTATAAATGCACCTTTGCCCACAAGAAGCTTGGCATCCCCAAAGAGCATCTCGCCACAAAGAGTTTGCCCCACCTCGTCTCCCTTAGTATAGACAATAACCTCAATCTAAATCAGGTACACTACTTCCAGACACATGCTCGTGTTTCATGAAAAGTGTATTTTACTTTTCTAACCTCAGATTGTGTGGTCTTTCTCGTAGTTTAACTCTTTTATGATGGTAATTCGTGATATGCTGAACCGCATGGAGGCTGAACACAAGACCAAATTGGAGCAGCTGCACATCATGCAGGAGCAGCAGAGGTTTATCGCGTTTTATTTAGTATTTTTGCAGCAATAATGGGAATATTTATTGCTGATAATGTTAAATGTTTTTGCTTTCCTCTTCTATAACAGGAGTCTAAACATCACAAATCCAGGTAGCTCAACAGAAGAGATTAAAAACACACCCAGCTCTGGAAACCAGGTATTAAAATGATTAACTGTGACGTTTAAACCACTGATCAATAAGAGTCTGTATGCAAACGTGTGAGCTGCTTGTCTCTTTATTGTCAGATTGACGACATATTTGGCAGCACGAGTGTTAAGGGGAAGGAAAATGGATCTGCTGCAACACCTTCACAGCCTAGTCGGGTATACACACGACTTCAGCTTTCAATTTTTCTCCTTACAGGGAAACGTGCATAAGCATAGAAAACCTAAAGGAAATTGAACTTTTATCAAAGTACCAGAATCTCTCCCTTAAAGACTATACTATAAAAAAAACAAACACAAAAGTCAGTTATCGGCTCCCCTGCTTCATTCGATGCCGTTCTGCCAGTTGGATCATTGTTCTGATGAAAGACCCAATAACACCCACCTTTCAGTTTTTCTGCGCTCTACCTGGATTTTATGTGAAAGATCCAAGTATTTTAAAGAGCTCATGATGCCATGAAGTCTTAATAAACGTTCTAAAGGGCATTGGGAATGAGCCAATCCACACTCAAGCTCAATCCATGTCTCTTATCACCCAGAAATACAGTAAAATGCAGGCGTTTAACCAACTCACCAAATTGATGCGATTAATAAATCCTTGTTTGTCAAAGTCCTTCTTTTAACTTTTATTTATTCCTCAGATTAAAACATTTGTGTTACTTCAACAGCATGTTCTCTCGTCTTTCCCATATTGAAAGGAGGTTTAAAGAAATGGCATCTGTATTTTAATATTTATATCCCCAGGAAGCAGAAGGTTGTAAATCATTAGTTGAAGATTGCTAGATGCCCGTTTAACTCGAGTTCACGTGAAGTATGAAGTGCTTCAGTTTATGGTGCAGCACTGTGGATCATCTCATTATCACTGCATGCAGTGTCTCTGCACACGCTGATGCTCACCGGATGTAATGTCACGACATCTGATGTGTATTTGGTTTGGTCGAGTTACTAAAACTCAAAAGGTTGGTGGGGAGATTTTAAAAAGGCAAAAGTCAGAATATTAATAATTAATAATTTAATCATGACTGGTATAGTCAGTGAGAATCACCATGTTGTTCTGATCCAACGCAGCCCCACTTTATAGGAAATGTTTGTGTGGTTAAAAACAGCCGGTTAACATGGTTGTTGTGAGATTGCTGCAGTAAAAGATGAATAACTTTGAACAACGGTTGACGGCACATGTGGAGCGAGCCGTTTGTGATCCGGTTACTTTCTGCTCTTGCGTTCTTGCTGCTTTCCTAGGTGTCTCTGACTCTGGAGGAGAAACAAAGGCTGGCCAAGGAGCAGGAGCAGGCCGCTAAACTGAGGAGCCAGCAGCCGTTGGCTCCTCAGACCATCAAACCAGCCGCCTCCAGCAGCTCACAGGTCAAGCCAGAAACATTTTCCTTAACAAAAACCAAAGTTAAGTGAAAAGTCTTGGGATTTGAATTCTCCTCTCTCTTTATCGCAGACTAAAGATCTGACCAGCAGCCTGCTCAACAGCATGACATCTCTCAACAGCCTGTCCTTGGCAGGCCCGGTGCGACCACCCCCAGTGCAAGGCACCACCATGTCTGCCTTCCCCTCCTCCGGTCCGATGGTGGGTCCGGTCTCTAACGGGTTCAACCCGGGCATGGGCTTCCAAACGGGAGGCATTGGGATGGGCATGCGGCCCTCGGGCCCCGGCCTCTACGGTGGAATGGCCTCCACCACCAGCACCCCAAACTTTGGGGCCCTTACGCAGAATCAAGGACCATCTGGACTGACGAACAGAGCACCCAACATGTCTGCCTTGGACAGCCTGTTTACACCCAACAAGCCCAAAGTCCCTCTCAATCAAATAGGTGCCCAGGCTGCGCCGGCAGGCAGCACCCCCTGGGTGAGTCAGTTTGGTCCAGGTCAGAACGCTCAGACCCCGATGCAGGGCGGGGCCGTCGGGATGGGAGGCATGCCCAGCGGCTTCGGCATGCAGGCCAATCCTTTCTTCAGCCCGCAGAACTTTTCTCAACCAGCTGCTGCCCCGAGCGGCGTGAAACAAAGCGCGTCTGTGAACAATGACCTGCAGGACTTATTTGGCTGAAAACGGGATGAAAAACGACCGCCCCGAGGAGGTATATTCTTTTACAGACTGCGGGAGAGAAGAGCTTTGAAGTATCACCGAGCAGGACGCTGAATGATTGTGGAGCACTTAAAGAGGTGTTTTGTATTTTTAATCTGGTCTAATTTTACGTGTCGTGCTCCCGTTCTGCTGGAGGATTAAACCCGTGCCAACAGTTTGGTGTTGGTACGGGTTCTTCTACGCTTCGGTCTGTCAATGCTGGGGGTTTCCTACTGTTTTTTCTACTTTCCCAGGCAAATATATTGGGTCAAGATGAATTTGAATTTGGCTCATTCCAGACTGTCCGAATGGAAGGAGAATATTTTACTTGAAGAACAAGATTTTTTTTTTTTCATTTTCATAGAAAACACGGTATGCTCACTTTACATCTGTTCACGGTCAAGCTTCTGTGCTTTCACTGTCTTTCGGAGAGTATTTTAGGATTTTGGAGCCTGTTTTAAAAGGGATCAAGGTGTTTGGCTGAGGAACAAGGTGTCTGAGTTCAGGTAGGCTTGGCTGGACTCCGAAAAGAATCGAGCCACTGATCTGCATCCAAGCGTGTCCGGTAATAGCAGTTTCAGATGCAGCCCTGCCTCACTTCCCCCACATGTGATGGTTTGTGTTTCTTTGAAGATCAACTGGACAATCCTGGGCTCCATACTTTTGTAACATGACCAAAATTGTTTCCATTTCTTTTCCTGACCACAATTTGCTGCCATTTCATCAGCTTTGCAGGCAAATCTCCTAGTTTCTGTTATTGCAGAGCGATTCTCCTTTCTCGCTCGGCTCGTTGTGGAGCGGCTGTTACTGCCGTGTCCTTCTAAGAAATCCCAATGCGAAAGGCAGCGTGGAAAGCATATATGCACTGCTTTTGTTCTCGTGCCTTACGAGGGTACACGTCTGAGGCTTAGCAGCACTCGGTTGTTACACAGGTAGGCATGGGCTGGGAGGGAATACTCATGCTATTAACGCAAAAAATGATAACAAAGGGTGTAATCGCTTCTAGTTAAAACAGGAAAATCAGCGAGGATTCTTACTGCAGCTAAAATGAGACCTAATAATTTTGACTAAGATTAATTAGTTGTGTTGTGTGTGTGAAACAGCAGTTGTTGAGCGTTTTATTAGAGTTGACATTTAAGGCTTTAGCGACTCAAACGGTTAGCGTTACTCAAACAACAATCTCACTGGGTATTCCAGAGAATGTAAACCCCTTCCATTTTAATCTGAGCTTTCACAAAAAGCTGCCAACATTTCCAAATCCAACATCTGATAGGATAAAACGGAGGAATTTTCCTGCACTTGTTCAGCCTTCTTGTTATCTGCTCTAAGTCCTGCTCTCTCTAGCTCTTGTGGCCTGTACGAACCCCAAACATGCCGTTGGAAACACGTTTTCCTTTTAAATAGTTCCTTTCATCTCTGGACTTCCTGTGAAATTTGTTTTAACATCTCACTGATACTGAAACAGCATCTTAGTGTCTTCTTTACCAAGTATCGACTTCTACACTGATGAGTGTCATTACTGCAACCAGGAAGCAGTGAGATGAGTTTACCATCACAGATCAGGGACGGATAGCAGCTGATCTCTAATGTGGATTTCTGTAACATTTATATTAAGTTGCAGTGGTAGCCAGCCTTCGTCAGATGCTCAACAGACTTGCCACTTTTAAAGCTGTAGTTTTAAAACAGTTTTAGCCTTAATAACAAGGCTGGACGGCGCTCCTTTAGTTTCCAAACTATGGCTTTCTTTGTTTGTTGCAGCCAGAAATATTTCCAAACAGCCAAATTTATCTCAAGTGAAGGAGTCTGCTTTCAGCCAGCTGACTGCTGGTGTTCAGCAACAAGTCAGGGATGGGAAGTGTTGCTCACTCTATACAAAATAAAAAATCTCTGCTTGCCTCGTCACTTTCTCCAGCATTGCTAAGGGTGATTATAATAGGAAAATTTAGCAATTATTGAACCGGTTCCTTTTTAATATCTTGGCGTACGTTGCTAGCGCTAGCCGACTCATGCCTACACAAAGGTATTTATATTGTCACTGTGCATATGACTTGCTTAGCTACATTTCACTGACCACATCAATTAAAAAAATAATTTATCAATAAATATTTACTTTTTCTATTGACCAATCATATCTTATTTTCACATGATCTCTGCTCATAAACTGTGGATCAGAATCTAAGGCTATATATTCCTATTCTGGCACTTTTCAGCGTCTGCTGATCTTGTGCATCAATATAAAAGTGTAATTATCTAGTAATTTTAAACTGGACAGCTCCATGAGGTCCTTGGCATCCTTTTTTTTTTTAACGATTTTGGGAATGAGGCCTTAGATGAGTCGAGTGCAATAATCCTTTTCGGTTCTTGAGGGTGCAAATTGTTTGTTGGAACCAGCTCTCGTTTGTGTCTGTACCTTTCTCTGCTGACCTGCAGCAACTTCACTGTTCTGTCAGATTTGATCGACTGGATATTCACTCTGAATTAAACATTTTGGGTATTTTTAGCTGCACCTTGCTCATGCTGATTTTGCTGATCATTTTATTTAATGTGTTTCAAAATAAACCTCGCTCTCCGGGTTCTGTTCATTTCTGCGTTGTTACCGTCTCTTTCCACCTGAGGCAGTTTTGTTTAAGTTGATGTGGTGGTTGTTTATTTCACATATTGTTCCAGAACAGAAAGCGAACAGAAACCAGGTCTTTGATTGGATCGTTTGTAAACTACTGCTGTCCTATATGTGAAGTGTGAGCTTTGTTTTGTGTCCAGGTGCTGGTGGTTCCATGAAGATCTGTACATATATAAAAACATACAATCTAATATTCTCAAACGACAGGCACTGTTTGTGTTTTTAATTTATTGTGATCACCTTAATTTGAAGGGAAACGCTATCAAGTAGTGTTTATTAAAATAAATAGAAACAAAAGACAAGAAATTTGAAGTCACTTTGCATTAGTTATATACAGTATCTTGGCAGAAAGTAAACCTTAAAGTTGGCGCTAAAATGGGCTGAAAGCCCATTGGCATGTCAGCTTCTTTGATAAAAGTCCTGTAAACGCTACAATCAAGACAGAAACATGGCCGCTTGTGAAGTGTCCTCCCAACATGCCGTCCTTATCACTGGGCCAGTCGTCTCACCGACCTGGTGGTGTTTGTGGACAAGTTCCTCTGAGTCATGGCTGCAAGATGTACATATAAAAACTTCACATTGTCATCTGCGTAACTAGTGAGCAAGAAAGCTTCCATAGCCAGAAATACAGATTTGCTAACTTGATTCTTCTGCTCACCTGAGAAGCTGAGCTCATAGCTGAACCTGGAGGTCGTAAATCTAATGGTGGCTGATGGGTTCTGCTGGTACTGGAGTTCAATGTCTGGACTGGAAACGCTGCACTGACCAGAACCCTACAAGAACACAGAAATGGAGGTTGCAGTTTAGACTGAATGTAGAGATTTAGCCTTATCCTCGCTGTTTGTGTCTTAACGGCACTGTTCCCACATCAATGAAAAGAAATGCTAGGTCTTACTTTGGAGTAATCTTTCCATACTCCATCGATATCTTGGAACTGCCAACGGACATTGGTGCCTAAACTGAAAGAGACGATAGAAATAGATTGCAGACCATGCAAACCAAGACCCTATTACCATCATTGAGTTAAGAGCTTTAGTGGTTAAATTAGTTCCAAGGATGTAAGCTTTAAACATTTCCAATTAAAAGACAAGCCTGACAGATGTATTGCTTGTTCTTACCTGATGCTTCTCTGAGTCCCGTAGTCCGGACTCCTCCTCACGCTTCTTTTTGTCCCAATATTTTTATTAACTTGACACATGTCTATAAGGAATAGTAGTTTAAAGAGGTTTCTTGATTTAAATAATGGGCTATTGAGCAAGATGTGTGTACATTACTTGGAAAATCCAGCGAGTATGAGAAATTGCGGATCCTGAATTGGACCTGGCCCTGTGGGTTCTGCTGGTATTGCTTCTCGATGGCAGTGCTGTCAAGTGAACATATCTGCAAACATGCAAACAATTATGAATCAATCTGTCCTTTGACTGTAGCAATAAAAATATTGAATAGGAGTTCACATTGTGAACCTTTTCACATTTTGTGATGTTACAACCTCAAACTTTAACGTATTTTATTTAGATTTTATATGTTAGACCAACACAATAACTGTGAGGTGGAAGGAAAATTAAACTTCACACACATTACACATATTCAACCCTTATTTTTTTGATGCCTGTTAAATAAAAATCATTTTGTGAGAACATTTAAGGCAAGTCTGTGCTTTAGAGGAACATCCCAAAACAGCTCACTGTTAAGTCCATCCTCTGCAACTGAAAGGAGAATGGCACAACTGCTAAACTCACAAGGCCACACATGAAAAGCATTGAGCTGGGAAGCTGCCGACAGGTCAGTGGTGATCTGTCGGCAGCTCGGGTGGGAGAATTTGTGGTGCATCCCAAAAAACCTGGTAGTTTAAAACGGCAAATATGTGGTTCCCTGGTCACATGTGACCCAAATTTAGATACTGGATCTACATGCAAAATGTCATGTTTGAAAGAAAAATATCAATGTTGATTACTCTGAGCCAATTGCTCCCAGAATAAAACATGGTGGTAACAGCATCAATTTATAATTTCAAGCTTTGTTGTTCACAGAAGGTCTCATATCAGTCTGACTAAAATTGAGTTGTGCTAGAAGGAGGAATAGACATTTTTCAGGTCTCTAAATCTACAAAGGCGGCAGAGATGTGCGTCTAATTTCAGCAGAAGGTGTTTCTGCAAAGTACCGTCTCTGGGAGGCAGAATACAATCACAGGCCACACATTATTTTTTATAAAGTCTCAATAAAACGGGTTTCAGTTTTCAGTTGCACCACCAGATGCCACTGTTGAGTATCGCTGAATATTGGCAAGAAACAAATTTAACATTCACAAGTTAATTATGAATGCATAAAATCCCAGTTTTGAAACTTCACTGTGTTACGTTTTGTGGCTTTCTCAGAGAATAAAGTTGGTATATCAGAAGCTGTGCTTACATGCGCTTGGTATTCTGTCCATTGCCCTTCATCTCCCATGAATTCCCACTTAAAGCTGTAAGTGGTTGGTGAAGTCAGAGGCATGGATGTGGAAGTGGAGGTAAAGCTGCAGGAACATGACATAAAGTTTTTTTTTTATTCTGAATGAGGCGGACTTAGTTTACAGGACCATCACTGAGAAGGTAGAAGGAAAATTCTTACCCAACGTTACTTAAAGTGAATTTTGGTCGCCTACGAACATTCCTGCGCAAGCCTGTGGTGAGGTTGCTTTGAGTCATGGCTGCAAATTCAAACACCTTTAGTTACATCTAACTACACATATGTACCATGTTTCCTTGGTTGTACTCATCAGTACCACATACTGGAAAAGTCCAGGGAGTATTGAGTCGAGCCAACGCTGAATTGAAGGACTCCCTGAGGGTTCTGAGTGAAATGAGTCTCGATGTCTTTGCTGCTGATTGATGATGACGACATGTTGGAGCTCTGAGGATGATAGATTTTCAGTAGATTAGACACACAAATGGAGAAAAAAAATCTAAACTTTGAGAAAATTTGTTCAGTAAGCGAAAAAAGGTAAATTAATAAATGTTGGAGACAGAATAATTGTCACTCCCGCCGTTAATACGTTGTACAACCCGCCTTTTGCCCACAGGAGTACACTTATTCTCTTTTTACATTATTTAAGATCATTATCCTGCTGCAAAAAAGCTAAAGATGATTTTTTTCCAGTCTTCTGTTAAGAGTCCATATTTTTAGTTACATTTTCTTCTATTTCAACAATTTATTGCACTCTATCAAGGTTCCCAGAGCTTTTGGATCACTTTCCGACCCCCAGCATCAGGGAGCCTCCACTGTACTCATGCATGGGGTGTTTTTTCTTTCTTTCATGTGTTTATTCTTATTTCCTGCTATGCCGGGATTAATATGGACTGTTTTCTGGCTTTAAGGTTTAGCTTCCACTAGACCAGATAAAAAAAAAAAAGCAAAATAAAAATAGCAACAAATATTTCTGTTATGAGGTATTTATTTTACGTTAATTGTTTGGTGTACCAATCATTGTTAATGTAGGATTTTTATCAAAGGAAAAAGTTTCTTGGGATGTTTTTCCCTCCCAAATAAATGTACTCATATGAAAGGTTGGATCTTTCTGAATATTTCATTGAGAAACTATGTTGGCGGGGGAAAAAAACTAATTAACTTTATGCTTTTTTAAACATATTTATCAGGGTTGCCTATGAATATAGCTATTACTAAAGACCTGTACAGGCTCCACAAGAAAATACTTCTTTCCCTTTTCCCCAAGGAAAAATTAGACATTTTCTGGCAAGTACACTTCAAAGTCCACAAGAACTGGAGAGCAGAACTCCTGGGAAGTTCGATAGGTCACCCCTTCTGCCGTATTTTTATATAATAATTGTCAGAAACAACGCAAGAAAAAAGGGTTCTTTCCAGAACCAAGCTGTGAGAACAGAATTATATGCTTTTGTTCCTGCAGCCACAAAAATGTCTCTATTCTCATAGCGTACGCATGGGCCTTAAAGCTTTCAGATGTTCCTCACCTGTGATCCATATTCACGCCACAGGCTATCGTCTCTGAAGTACCAGCCGATGTCCTCTGTCTGGCCCTGAGGGACCAGGCTCAGTCTCTGCACCCTCAACGCTGAGTTATCAGTCTTCAGCTGATCAAAGTCTATAAAAACCTTCCTGCAGATTGAGAAACAATAACAATGCACTTTGGCTAATTTCCTACATCTCCTATAAATAAATAAACTCCATTTTACATGCAGTATTAACATACAAACCCTAGGCTCGTGTTGATGGTGATTCCCTTTGCTCCAGGATGGCAGTAGTGAGTCTCAATCACATGATCGTTGTCAATTTTCAGCCACTGACTGCCTGTCAACAGCTGCCACTCATAATGAGTTTCACCCACTGAGAAAAACATGGATTTTGACCTTATTATGTGTTGCTGTAACCTCTAAACAGGTTTATTGGAAAAGAGGTGAAATCGTTCTGCTTTATGGAACTTTTAGAAGAGATTTTCCTGTATAACACTGAACTACACTGAACAGCCAAATGCCAACGTCCTACAGCTCAGACTATTTCAGGCTCACAATAATCTGAGACAAGTAAAATACAACAAAATAAAACAAGATTAGAAAAGTTTAAGCACAAAAATGACTTTATGTGACTTTTCAAATAATTATAAAACATGAAATGACTCACTTACTTGTGCTAAGATCTCTCAGCTACGCTGTTATTTCACAGAAAGCAGCTGTTTCACTTTCATTTCTCTTGCCTCCTCAACAGAAACCAGAGAAGCAGTGGGAGGGACTATAAGGCTCTTTCAGTGATTTCTGTTGTGCTGTTTGCACATTAAACACACAACCTCTCGGTGGCAAAGATTACTAGGATTTATATCAATTAAAAGTTGAAAAGTCTAGAGTCATATTCATCCATCCCATCCATCCATTTTCCAAACCGCTTAATCCCTCATGGGGTCGCGGGGGGTACTGGTGCCTATCTCCAGCGTTCACCGGGCGAGAGGCGGGGTTCACCCTGGACAGGTCGCAGTCATATTCAATATATTAGAATATGCGTTCTGGTGAGACTTGTTAGATTAAAAGTAGCTTTTGAAATAGCCTTTAAGCAGGTATTAAAACACAAGGAAAGCTGCCTCCCCCATCCAACGGGCTCCGCCAGCAGCCGGCTATGCCAGAGTGGATTCAGCCATGGGCTCAGAGACCCGAGGCCCAGGGGCGCCCCGCCCCCCAGTGGGGCCCTGACAGAGCCACGGGGCCCAGGCCCCACGAAGGACACACACCCGAGCATCCAGTCCCGAACACTGACGCACCAGCGGGTCAAGGCGCCAGCCAATGGAGGGGAGCCGGACGGGGGGATGGGCTCCACGCTTAGTGGAGACCTGAGATGCCCCAGGAGAGGGGGAAGTTCAAACCCAACCTGAGAAAGAGACAGACACAAAACCAGGTACACAGTCACATTCACACGTTTCTCCACACAAGAAAGAAAAACCGGAGGCTGTACACACACTCGCACTCACCACACACATCCTAGTCCCCAAAGGGTGCCAGTACCTGAGAGGTGAACCCCACCCCATCCTGATGATGGGGTGGGGTTAATAGTCCCCAAACCTGACGTACCCGTTCCATACTCCCCAACCTCCTATCCTATTCCAAGCCCAGACGACCCACGAGCCTATCCACCCCAAAATAAAAGCTTACAAAACATGCGTGTGTCTATAACTAATTCTTATGTGTTTCATTCAGTGATGGAGTAATTGAAATTGTCAGGGTGCAGTTTTGCCTGCTGCACCCTGGGCAGTTTCCAGCACCTTCTTCCTCAGCCCAGCTCTGACTCCACTCAGTCTAATCCCCCACATCTGTCAAGCTCCAATCACCTCGGACTCTATCCACCTGCAAGCTCCTCTATAAAAGCCTACCTCAGTCTCCTACTCACCGCCGGTCCGTCTTCAGTCATCAGAAGCTCTCAGTCAGAGATACTCCCACGTCTGGCTGAGCGTCTGCTCTTCCTAGCTTGGCACCCAGAGATTTCCCACGTCTGGCTGCCATAGTTTCTCCACGCCTGCGCCTGTCAACTACTGATCCTCCTGCCACCCAATGCTCCAAGTAAGCTCTCTGTCTGGCTGCTGGACCTTCTGCTACCCCAGAGCTCCAACTAAGCTCTCTGCTGCGCTCTGGGTCCTTCTGAAGCCCCGGCGTTCTATGGACTCTCTCTCAGCTGCGTTCCTGGACTTACTGCAGCTCTGGCGTCCCGAGAACCCCCTCTCTCTTGCTGTGGAAGCTACCCGGTTCCGGCAGCACAGCATCCGCAGCACTCCAGCGTCCTCCGGTCACCTCCAGTCCTTCAGCGTTCCACGTCCACCTTCTCCACCCTGGTATAGACTCTGGTTCACCACCCTCCACAACCCATCCTTCATTCAATAAACTCTCTTAAACTAACCTCTGTGTGTGGTGTGAGTTTGGGTTCATCAGGACAAATCCTGACAGAAATAAATTAACTTTCCAATAATCATTTATTGAATACAACTGAATGTACAATAGAATTAGAGCTTGTATTAGTAGCAGGCAGCCAGCCCAATGCTCATTTAAGCAATGAAAATACTCCCTTTTGTGTGCTTTCACAACTAGAATAAAGGTTTTGTAAAAACCTAACTTCTCAAATGCAGCCCATAATTACAAAATAATAAGATAATAGTAAAATTATATGACCCCTTAATTTACTTTGGAAGCTTCAGATAATACTGATCACAGTGCCTTGCAAAAGTGTTCACCCTCTTGACTTTTTTAATTATTTAGTTACATTAATCTGTAATTTAAATGTTCTTCGTCTTATTTTTTGTCATGGGCTAATTTAGTAAAATGAAATGAAAAAAAGAGAAATTTAAAAATATCATTTTTAATTCTAATTGAGTCATATGTGTCTTTCTCCTTTGTTATGAAGCCCTTAAAAAATTCTGGTGATATACAATTACCTTTAAAAGCCACATAATGACTTAAATGAAGTCCACCTGTGAGCAATCTCTTTCACTGCAGACACACTTTTTCTGAAAGGCCACAGAAGCTGCTGCACCACTAAATGAGAGTCATCACACCACGAAGGCCAAAGAGCTCTCCAAACAAGCCAGGGACAAAATGTGGAGAAGTACAAGTCAGGGTGGGGTTAAAAAATATATCCCAATCTTTGATGTTACCCTGGATCTCCACAGCAGAGACTGGAGGATCTGTCCATAGGACCACAATAGGCTGTGCACTTAATAGAAATGGGCTTTATGGAAGAGTGGCCTCTATTACTTAGAGGTAAAACTAAGAAAGCACATTTTGGATTTTTCAAAAAGGTATGTGGTCAAATCCCCAAAGGTATGGAGGAAAAAGCTCTGGTCAGATGAGAAAAAAACTGGAACATTTTAGCCAGCGAGGCATATGCTGTGTCTGGAGCAAACCCAACACGTCCCATCACCCCAAGAACACCATCCCCACAGTGAGACATGGTGGTGGCAGCATCATGCTGTGGGAAGGTTTTTCAGCAGCAGCAGCTGGGAAACTGGTCCGGGTCAAGGGAAAGATGGATGGTGGTAAACACAGAGATGTCCTTGAGCAAAACCTGTCAGGCTGCCTATGATTTGAGGCTGGGAGAATGGCCCGAAGCATCGTGCTAAAGCAACACTCTGGATTAAAGGGAAGCATTTAAATGTGTTGGATTGGCCTAGTTAAAAGTCCAGTAACATAAAAAGCTGATTTAAAGAGTGGGTTCTGTTTTCTTTTCTTCAATTAGTGAAGCTCAAAAACACAACCGGTCGTCACACAGATTTTTGAAGCTGACTTACAAAAATTTAAGGAAAAATGCCTCATTCTCAAAAAATAAAATAAAATAAATAAATGAAGACTGACAGTAATTTGTCGTTTTTTATATTCTCTTGTTTCAGATCCTGATTAAAGAGTGTTGGCTAAGGCTCTGTTCGGATCAGCACCAGGTCTGAAACATAGGACAAATATGAAAAACCAGACAGGAAAAACATAGTGGCACAATGCGGAGAGGTATAAAAAGGCAAAATTTCACATAAGGCATATGGCATGTTTGAGGAATAGCTGTGCATTTTAGTTTGAAATCAGCACTGATCAACTTCAGTATTAATATATTTACCGCAGCAACAGAGGATTTGTGTACATATTTTTCAGACGCCTTCTAAAATCACATTTCATGTCCACCAATTTCACCAATATCTTTTCTTTAGCATCATCAGCACAAAACACAACCAAAAAAAAAACAATTTGCAGTTGGTATCTGTACTAAGCAGATCAATAGACTAGAGCCCCTAGGATCGTCCATTCAAACACCTATTCTGTCAATCTAGATTGTTTTAATGCATGATTCTCGGGCAGCATTCATGCATTCACTTGTAAACAGCATTGATATAATATTGCATCAGGCCATCATCTATGTAAACATATCATTAACGTTTCTATTACAGATGACAGAGCCATCACTAATGAAACACAGGATTAAAAACCCACACACACCCAAAATGAAGGCACTAACACAGCATTGCACAACTCGCTGGCCTCTGAGTAAGCGACTCCTTTCTCGACGCTCACACCAGCACTCGTCGGATCTTGCGCTTGCGCTTGGTTTTCTGGTTTATCTGAGTCATCGCTGCAATGAAAGCAAACATTTATGGTAAATAGTGTTTTTGAACTTTAGATTGCTTTGATTCACCGGAGGCAAAGATCCCCTCGTTGTAGTTCTCTCATTGCACTGATTCATCAAACAAAGCCAACCTCTAAAGTCCAGCTTGTAAGTATGTCCCTGTACTTTGAACATCATGGAGTCGGTGGGGTTTTGCTGGTACTTCCTCTCTATCTCGTCACTTGTTACCGAGCACTCGGTTGAACTGCCAGACTGTTCGGGGGGAAAAAAAGGTACATTTTGCAATCAAGCGGAAAACAAAGTCAAATTTAGCCACGTTAATATGAACTCTACTGACCCTGTGTTTGAACTGATGCCAGGTTCCGCCGTTTCCTTCAAACTCCCACTGTGGTTTGGAGCCCAAAGAAAGCGCCTGGAGAGTTGGGGCCAGCTGAGCGGCTCTGAAATAATAAAATTAATGCCTAGATTACCTTAAAAATAACAAAATCCTTTTGTCAAGTGAACAAATTGAGACACCCTAAAGCACGTGTCAAATGTAAGGCCCGCGGGCCGAATCCGGCCGGTCAAGGCAATTTTATTTGGCCCTCAAGAGCCCAAAATGGCATATCATGTCCTTAAGTAGAGGAATATATTCTTTTAAATTGTATAAAGTGGCTAAAACTGTAACTCCTGTAGCGAATGTTGATTTTTTTTTAAAACTGTGTAGTAACAACATCCTGCCACTTAATGTCAGTTTTCCCACAACACATTAAAACAACCCAGAAACGTCCAAAAGGAGAAAAAATGATGCAGAATGATGAGTTTAAAGTAACTCACCCTACTATACACTTTGTTTTTGCAGATAAACTGAGCCTATGGGTGCTACTTTAATGTTACTGTGCATTTTGTTTTATATTTCTATGTGAACTGAAATTAAACTAGAAAAATTTGCATTTCCTGCGAAAATGCACTGTGAATGCAGATAGCTGAATGATTGAGCAAAAGATGCAGAAGATCTTTGAAGAAGAGAAAAAATAGCTGAAAAGCATTGAAGAAGTTGAAAAAGTTGAAGAAGTTGAAAAAGTTGAAGAATTTGAAAGAGTTGAAGAATTTGAACATGAAAGAACAATAGCTGAATGATTAGAAGAAGAAAAAACTGAGGGTAAGGCACCAAACATTTCCTAACTCATTCTAAACACTGAATCATTTAACAAAGCAGAAGTAGAATTTCAAACTTGAATATACTGTAGCCATATGTGGGCCTGCATTTCTAGGGAGTATAAGGGGTTTCGCCCCCATTGAAAAGCATTGGATGTTTGACACCTCCTAGCTTGGAGATGCTTTACGTGATGTGGCCCAAATTTATAGTGGAGCATTCTGTATAAAGGAGGTAAAGACTCTGTAAAGCAGAAGTTTGTAGGACCTTCCTAGAGCTACTTCCGGTTAGCAACATGCTAACAGTTAGCCGCTAACAGGGTTGTGTTCAGTATCACCAGGTGAGTGTACTCTGTCAGTTTGGTCCAAATCCTGTACTGGGAAGTGCCTCAAAAAGGGTGCCAATACTTAATGTCACCAAAGGTCACCAAAGGTCATGAGTCAGATTGGCCTCCTTTAGCAACTCAGCCTCACCACATCTGGGCCCAGAACTCAACATTTGACCAAAATGGTCAGTAGCGCCATTTCCCACATGTGGGTGGTGCTGTATTGGCCAATTATGTCGTGTCTGGGCATCATGCCAGGTCCTGTTGGAAGCAAAGGCCCAATAGGAAAGCATGTGAAATCCAAAATGGGACAGAAAAGTGACACATGGCTGAAAGTCACTTGAAAATTTAAAAATGTTAAGAGGGAAGTGACTGTGCGAATTTCAGATTCCTACATTAATCACAGCCGCTGCAGCGGGCGTCGAAAGTTGCCATTGTATCCCAATGGAGCTTCTCCCTCTGGCCCTCAGAGTTCCGTCGTCATGGAAACTCACTCACACCTCTGCTGCAGGCCAGTCTACCGAAGTGCAGAGACTTTGCTCACAATAAGTCCCATTGGATTATAATGGAGAACTTTGCCCCGAACAACGCTCCATATCTCCAAATCCGTAAATGGTAGAGACGTAATTTTTTCTGCGTTTATTTCGTAACGGATAGGGGAAGAAGACAGGCTATCGGTTTTTGCTGGAAAAAGTTTAATAAAGGCGTGAAAAATTATGATATAAAGGTGATTTTTATGGATTTTCAGAAATCCTCTAAAACCGGTCCCGAACAAATCGCTGTAGCTGAAAAAGTATAAGAGATATAAAAATAATTCTTTCACTATGAGTATCAGCAGGCTTTTGAGGACTATGGTGCCCATTTTCATGTTTGTACAAAAATCGGTGTAGGCACAGCGACGATGTAAAAAAGTGGATGATGTGGGAAAATGCAGCTGAAAAGCGTTTTCAGGAATTTGCACATTCGCTACTCCCGAACAAATTGTTCCTGCGGTAAAACCATAACAGTTATCCAAACAATTCCTTTTTTATGAGTGCCAGAAGGGTCGGGACATTCATGTGTGAAAATCTCATGCTTGTACATGAAACGGTTTAGGAGTAGCGACGATGCGAAAACATGTGATGTTTTGGATTTTCAGACGTCATTTTTCAAAAGCGCTCCATAGGAAATGAATGGGGAGGATTTCGGGTTTGTGTCGCTCTGAGGTGATTTGCGAAAAATCTATAAATGCTACACCAATGAGGGTTACATTTCCTGAATTCAGACAAAAATACCTACGTTTTGATGTATAATTTATGTGGATAGGTTGAAAATTGAGCGAGTGAGAAGAAGTTGTTCGGAGAAGAAGAATATGTTGAATTTCTAGAGTGCGCACTCTATAACTGCCTCCTTGACGACCATAGCAACGCATGTTATTTGCTGAATTTCTTGAAAAGCCAAAATTATTTTAAGGAGGTACTATATGAAAATGGTAAAAGATATGAAAAAGCTGAAATATACCATAATAGCTGAAAGATATCACTACATTTTAAAAGTTGAATGGCGTTTCTAGCTGAAAGTAGGCTGAAGCAGTAAGCTGTCAAAAAGCAGCTGAAATGAGCGGAATTTTAGTGAATTACATTCATTTCCTATGGGAGAAAAAAAAGCTGAAAATTTGCAGAAAAAGCTGAATATTTTAAAAAGTTGAAAAGGTATAAGTACAAAAAGATATAGCCATCGATTCCAGAAGAAGCTGAATAGTTTAAAAGTTGAATGGTTGAAATCGGAGAAAAACTGTAGGAGGAGAAGCGAATCAAACTTTAAACAGTAAAAAGGCGAAAGAGGATCTCAAGAACTGTGAATGCCTACTGCATTCACAGTAATTATGAAATCAAAAGCATCATCTATACACGTGCAACCGGCCCTTTTAATGATTCATGATGCCAAGGTGGCCCAATGTGGAAGTGAGTTTGACACCCCTGCCCTAAAGCATTCTGTGCATATTTGGACATATGGGTGTTGATTTAAAAAAAATATTCAACTGATAATAATAAAACTGTTTTGCAAACTGTAACTAGAAAAATTTGCATTTCCTGCGAAAATGCACTGTGAATGCAGATAGCTGAATGATTGAGCAAAAGATGCAGAAGATCTTTGAAGAAGAGAAAAAATAGCTGAAAAGCATTGAAGAGGTTGAAAAAGTTGAAGAAGTTGAAAAAGTTGAAGAATTTGAAAGAGTTGAAGAATTTGAACATGAAAGAACAATAGCTGAATGATTAGAAGAAGAAAAAACTGAGGGTAAGGCACCAAACATTTCCTAACTCATTCTAAACACTGAATCATTTAACAAAGCAGAAGTAGAATTTCAAACTTGAATATACTGTAGCCATATGTGGGCCTGCATTTCTAGGGAGTATAAGGGGTTTCGCCCCCATTGAAAAGCATTGGATGTTTGACACCTCCTAGCTTGGAGATGCTTTACGTGACGTGGCCCAAATTTATAGTGGAGCATTCTGTATAAAGGAGGTAAAGACTCTGTAAAGCAGAAGTTTGTAGGACCTTCCTAGAGCTACTTCCGGTTAGCAACATGCTAACAGTTAGCTGCTAACAGGGTTGTGTTCAGTATCACCAGGTGAGTGTACTCTGTCAGTTTGGTCCAAATCCTGTACTGGGAAGTGCCTCAAAAAGGGTGCCAATACTTAATGTCACCAAAGGTCACCAAAGGTCATAAGTCAGATTGGCCTCCTTTAGCAACTCAGCCTCACCACATCTGGGCCCAGAACTCAACATTTGACCAAAATGGTCAGTAGCGCCATTTCCCACATGTGGGTGGTGCTGTATTGGCCAATTATGTCGTGTCTGGGCATCATGCCAGATCCTGTTGGAAGCAAAGGCCCAATAGGAAAGCATGTGAAATCCAAAATGGGACAGAAAAGTGACACATGGCTGAAAGTCACTTGAAAATTTAAAAATGTTAAGAGGAAGTGACTGTGCGAATTTCAGATTCCTACATTAATCACAGCCGCTGCAGCGGGCGTCGAAAGTTGCCATTGTATCCCAATGGAGCTTCTCCCTCTGGCCCTCAGAGTTCCGTCGTCATGGAAACTCACTCACACCTGCAGCGGGCCAGTCTACCGAAGTGCAGAGACTTTGCTCACAATAAGTCCCATTGGATTATAATGGAGAACTTTGCCCCGAACAACGCTCCATATCTCCTGATCCGTAAATGGTAGAGACGTAATTTTTTCTGCGTTTATTTCGTAACGGATAGGGGAAGAAGACAGGCTATCGGTTTTTGCTGGAAAAAGTTTAATAAAGGCGTGAAAAATTATGATATAAAGGTAATTTTTATGGACTTTCAGAAATCCTCTAAAAACGGTCCCGAACAAATCGCTGTAGCTGAAAAAGTATAAGAGATATCAAAATAATTCTTTCACTATGAGTATCAGCAGGCTTTTGAGGACTATGGTGCCCATTTTCATGTTTGTACAAAAATCGGTGTAGGCACAGCGACGATGTAAAAAAGTGGATGATGTGGGAAAATGCAGCTGAAAAGCGTTTTCAGGAATTTGCACATTCGCTACTCCCGAACAAATTGTTCCTGCGGTAAAACCGTAACAGTTATCCAAACAATTCCTTTTTTATGAGTGCCAGAAGGGTCAGGACATTCATGTGGGGGAGGTTTCGGGTTTGTGTCGCTCTGAGGTGATTTGCGAAAAATCTATAAATGCTACAGCAATGAGGGTTACATTTCCTGAATCCAGACAAAAATTCCTACGTTTTGATGTATAATTTATGTGGATAGGTTGAAAATTGAGTGACTGAGAAGAAGTTGTTCGGAGAAGAAGAATTTGTTGAATTTCTAGAGTGCGCACTCTATAACTGCCTCCTTGACGACCATAGCAACGCATGTTATTTGCTGAATTTCTTGAAAAGCCAAAATTATTTTAAGGAGGTACTATATGAAAATGGTAAAAGATATGAAAAAGCTGAAATATACCATAATAGCTGAAAGATATCACTACATTTTAAAAGTTGAATGGCGTTTCTAGCTGAAAGTAGGCTGAAGCAGTAAGCTGTCAAAAAGCAGCTGAAATGAGCAGAATTTCAGTGAATTACATTCATTTCCTATGGGAGAAAAAAAGCTGAAAATTTGCAGAAAAAGCTGAATATTTTAAAAAGTTGAAGAGTTAAAACTACAAAAAGATATAGCCATCGATTCCAGAAGAAGCTGAATAGTTTAAAAGTTGAATGGTTGAAATCGGAGAAAAATTGTAGGAGGAGAAGCGAATCAAACTTTAAACAGTAAAAACGCATTAGGAAGAATAAACACTAAGAAGAAGAAGAAGAAGAAGAAGAAGAAGAATAAAGAATAAAGAGAAACAGGATCTCAAGAACTGTGAATGCCTACTGCATTCACAGTAATTAAGAAAATCTGGTGAGGAATCAATAGAACTCATCCACATTAGTTCCCACTTACAGTAGCTATAAAAAATCAGACATAGGTGTGCTATTGTTATGGCACCCTTAACATTTTTTCCAGAAAAAAACATTTCTCCCAGAAAATTGTATTGCAATTTCACATTGTCTTACACACATAATTTCACGCAAAGCACTAAAAATGGGCTGGACAAAGTTATTGCCATCTTCAATTTAATAATTGGTTGCGTTGGAAAAATAAACTGAAGTCAATTGCATCCTACAAACATCAACGAGCTTCTTACACCTCTCAGCTGGAGTTTTGGACCACTGTTCTTCTGCTAACCACTCTAGGTCTCTCATTTTTGAAGATTCCCTTATCCTGATGATGTTTTGGCTTTTTTTCTCTGCTTCTTGCTGTTGTTCCAATACACACAAAAGATATAAACAGGTGTAATTGTAAAAGTTTTCTGGGAGAAATGCTTTAATTTTCTGGCAACAGTTTGGACATGCCAACAATTTTGGCCACGGCTGTGTACCCGGTGCCCATTATTAGGAAACCCTACTTATTCTGGGTGTTGAAGGAGGTTTGCCGTGTTTAAACATCTAACTTTTAGTTTGCTTTTCTCCTGGCTGTTGAGGTGACAGCCAAAACAATAGGGAAGATCTAAAGAGCTGTCAGATGCTGTTAGGATGAAGGTTGTAGCAGCTTATGGATCTAGTTGGAGCTTTTAATAGTTTCTGAAAAGATTTAAAATGAGAAAATAGTCTGCAAATGCTGTACATTCAAAGAAAGAAAAAGGCCCAACATAGCTATGTCTGTTCATCCCAAGAAAACACAGTAAGATGCTAAAAGAAGTCTCCAAAAAACTTTACATTTTATTAAATTCCCTGACCCACAGGAAACTCTTGCAACTGGGACTGTGAAATTAATCCTTTTACAAGCAGATAGGTTGTTTGGTGTTAAGGTTTTTATTATTTCATGTTCAGCAGCCTCCATTTTCAGAGTTTAACTCCCTTAGTTAGAACTTAGGGAAACATACAGAAAAGCAATAACAGCCGACAGTTTCCGCAGTAGTAAAAGTAATGTTGTCACCTTCTGCCCCTTACAATATCATTTTGGCATCATTAAAATGCTCTGAAATTTAATTAGGTGATGCTGCTGACTAACAGTACTGTGCACAGTAGACCATGGATTCTACTTTTCTGGGTTTAACATAACATCTTTTAGGAATATCACGCAGAACAAAAGTCAACATTTGGACACAAATGAATTGCTGCTAATCAGTATGAGGGATTTCAGGGTAGATGAAGCGCCGTCTGAGCTGCGTCTAAACTTACCCTTGTTGTTTTCTGAACTCTGGTCGCCGTGTGACTTTCCTCTTTTTATTTTTCCCCAGCTGTTGCATTTCTAACAAAGACAAAAAGGATGCGTGACGTGCAGTAAAATGTAATGAATGCGGTTCCTCCAGTCGGAGTTGTGTACATAAAGAGACCTTTTCATAAAGCCGTGTGAGGGCACGTCACCTGGGAACTTGATCTCAAAAGTCTCCCCTCCAACGGTGAAACTATAAGAGCTGTTCGGGTTGCTCTGGAACTTGCTCTCTATGTCGGCGCTTTTTACCGGACTTTGACTGCCTTTCGACGTCTGTCCAACACATAACAGACGTGACAAATAAGTCCCCGCTCCTACTTACTGTGCCGGGTTTAAACAAAAACGGAGACACAGCGGCCAGCTACCTTCTCTCCATACTTCATCCACTTCCGATTCAAGGTGCAGTACCAGACCCACACGGTGTTGCCATCATCCAGGCGCCTCACTCTCAGGGTCTTTCCACACACTTTCATCCTTTTGAAATCTATATTCACCGCCCTGCAGGACAGTAAGCTCACTCTTACCTTGTTGCTCAATTCCTTATTTTTAACAGTTGGATATTACCGAAAACTTAAATAGAGGAAGGTGCGTGTATAATTAACTTTTACCCAAAGGGTGTGTTGTAGATTTTGATGCTTTTACTGTGGGGTAGCGAGTACTGGGCCTCAATAATATAATCGTTATCGACATCCTTCCAACCCTTTCCATCGTTTATCTGCCACTGGTAGGGTCGACCATCGGTAAGCTGCGGGTCTGATTGAAAAGACAGGCATAAATTTAACTTGTATAGTGTGAGTAACTGAAGTTAAATAAAACAGGTGATATTTATGTGAGGAAAATGGCTGAACTAAGAGCAGTCAAGCTACCTGGACAAAATAACTGAATAGCCAAGATCAAAGTTAATCCAGCTGCTTACTGCTTGCTGCTGATTGGTCTTGGGCTCTGCTGGTCGCTCCAGCTGATCTCCTTCCTCCCACGCTGTGATTTAGTTTACAATTTGACTCGTAGCGGCAGCTTCCTGTTAGAAAATACTTGCAGACGTGCAGGTAGGAGCAGCTGGCCCCATCCTTACATCCGCCCTGGTTGTAATATTTGCAGGGCTGCTTTGAGTAAACCTGGAAGGGAAACATAAACTTTAAAGATGAAGGGTGTAGACTGGGTTTAGTTGATCTTCCGTGGGTCCATGTGTGGTTGTGTTTGGAAACTGACCTGACAGTCATCTTCTGAATCTGACTCCTGCTCACTTTCTGGACCATCGCTGATTTCTGATCCGCTGTCAGAATAGGTTTCCTTGTCAGACTCTGAAAAATATTAGATTTGTGCTTTCTGAGACCTCAGACTACACTCTTATCTTTTTATAGCAGCATTATCCATGCTTTTTCCAATTGTGGTCATGAGAGGGTTAACTTTAGGTCTAATTGAAAAAACAAGTATGTTATATTGGAAATTTACATCCCAGCAGGACATGTAGGGCATAATTTTGAAGTAAAGGAAAACAGAAAGATGTTTTACAAAATGATGTACAAATAAAAATAGAAAAACTGTGACATGAAAGTGCGTTCGATCTCCTTCACTCTGATACCCCCTATATGGAAAAGTGTAAAAAATAGATACATAAACAAATAAAAACTGCAGGATTTCTTAGGAAAACAGAGGCTATTTACCCTAAATACAGTTTTCATTTCCGGGAATCCCATCCTGAAATGGTGCTATATTTATAGTTAGACATAATTCTGACTATGAGGGAACACTGTTGTTGTTGTACCTTTGAAATTAGACAACTAGTTTGGCTCAGATTTAAGCTGTTGAAACAAAATGTGATACTGTTTTAAGATAATTTAATAAGTAAACTACCAAATAATTTAGATATTTTTCTACTACAGCACACCATCACATATAAAGCCTCCACATGAGTCTATATTTAGGACAATCTGTAAATGTAGCTCTCCCTCAGCATAATGACGTTGACCATTTCCGCCCCCTGCTGGTAAACCCGTGCAGTGCATTTTCTTCCCATCTTCAGCTCGGTAACTAATAAAAACGGTGTTATAAGATTTAAAAAATCTCTGAGTGTTATTTTTTTCTTAATAAATGAGAGATTAAAAGAAACTCAAAATGTTACAATGTCAGGTTAAATGTATAAATATATAATATATCTATTTCTAGCAACTGGCTGAAGAAGAAACGAAACTTAAAACTCCAACTTGTCAAACTGCATGATTTTACGAATCTGCGGCCGAGATTTAAAACATATTTTGTATCTAATCTTTATTCAAATATGACATAAAACACAATCGCGTTGATTTAACGTGATTTAAAAGAATATGTTACACTATAATATTGGCTTGAAATAAATAAGGCAATAAATGTAGTGGAAGAAATGGCTAAACCCGGGCTATACATTACAGACATCAGTGTCCATTATGCAGGAAATGTTCCATAAATACAAGAGCAGAGAACAAACGGAAAACCAGCTTACCAGAAGCAGACGCCATTGCGTTTAAAACTATACTTTCGTTTTCATAATATACGAACCAGCAGCTACAGGAGTAAACCTTCCATAAACACACCACACCCAAGATAGACCAGGTATACTGTACTGTCTATTTAAACAAACAGCCCAACTTATTTTCAATTTCTAAGCTGTTCTGATTGTTATATTTATTTAGCAATGATAAAGAACAAAATGTGAAGAATCATAAAGATGTAAATTTGCACGGGTTGAATAAGGATGTGGAAGGGGTAACAGTAGAATAATTAATTAAACATCATTGCAAACATAACACATTTTAGGCAGAAGGTTAATATTTCAAAAGTATATATTTTCTCATTCTCAACATAAAGCCTGTGAAACCACCAGTAAGTAATTCAGTGTTAGAACATACCAAAGTAGATCCCGTGACAGATATACTATTTACTGAATAGTCATTTGACCTCCAAACATCACATAAAACGAAGCTTGTGTACAAGAAGTTTATGTGAATGTCTGATTTAGTTTGTGCCAAAATAATGCTTGTAGAAACGATAAATGGAGTAGCCAAAACATTTAATCCAGTAAAAAAAAATCTTAAGATACTCTTATTGGTACAATTTTTATTTGAAAAGTTGGATGTTACGGCTCGAACGTAACTAGTTTTTACCTCTCACCTCAACTATCCTCAACTAAACTGTGGTTCATCACTAGGTGAGAACCGGAGCGTATGTAAATGACATTAAATCTGTTTGTATATGGCGACAGATGTGCAATGTTAAATTTAAAGATGGTGAACTACTTTGATTCTTTATTGAGTAATTATGTTATTTAATTGGCTGATTGTGTTCGGATATGTTGTTTTCCGTTCATTGCGCCGATCTTTGTATGCAAAGCAGTGATTTCCGTCGTCAATAGGTGACGATAGAGAGTCGGTTCTGCGGATGTGTTTTTTTTTAAACTCACGAAGAAGAAGAAAGTAGGGCCAGTAGATTTGAAATTATTAAAAAAGAAAAACAAAGATAGGGAGTTTATTTTGAATTCAGATACAATACAGAAATATATTAACAGTTATTATAGTTTCATTCAGATATACACAGATGCATCAAAAAGTTTAGTTAATAAGATAGGAGTATCAGTTATTGTTCCAGAGTTTAAAATTACAATAGGAAAGAGGATCAGTGATAACATATCAGTATACACAGGAGAAATGGTAGCAATTCTGTTGGCAGTACAATGGGTAGAGGAAATAAGACCACTGAGAGTAATAATTTGTTCAGATTCATCTTCATCATTAATCAGTTTACAGAGAAGTCATTCAGATAGTAGACCAGATATTTTAATAGAAATCCAGCAAACATTGTTCAGAATTCAAATGATGGGAATTACAGTTATATTTTTGTGGGTACCAGCACATATGGGAATAAAAGGAAATGAAAAGGCAGATAAGGTTGCAAAGGAGGCTACAATTAGAGAAAACATTGATATCTCAATTAAAGTTAGTAAGATGGAAGTAAAGAGCATTATTAAACAGAAGATGAAGGAAAGGTGGCAAAAGCAATGGGAGGAAGAGAGGAAAGGACGGTGGATGTACATGATTCAGAGGAGAGTGGGAGAAGTGAGTTGTGCAGGGAGGAGCAGAAGGGAAGAAACAATCATATCAAGACTTAGATTTGGGCACAATGGATTAAATGGAACATTATTCAAAATAGGGAAGCATAACACTGGAAGATGTGAGTATTGTGGGGAGCAAGAAACAGTTGAGCATATTATGATATACTGTAAGAAATATGAAGAAGAAAGAAGGGAAATGGTTAAAAATTTGAAAAGGAAAAGAATAAAATTTGATTTAATAGAAATGCTTAGAAGTAATTCAAGAGATGAGTGTTATGGGATTATGTTTCATTATCTTAGACTAAGTAATTTAATTGATAGGATTTAATTTTTTTTTTTTTTGGGTGTTTGTTTTATTTTGGTAGGTTGGTTTAATTTATTTTAGGTAGTATAAGTCATTCTGATCCACACTCCAAACCAGTTGGTGGCGGTAATGCACCGTTTCGTTGCGTGCCAACCGCCAGAAAAAACCATAAAGAAGAAGAAGAAAGTAGGGCCCTTCGGAAGGAGGAACAGCCGTTAACGACTCTCATCCTACGAAGGGCGCTTTGTTGATGAAGGAAAGAATAATGGAACTAATTGCACAGCCAGATCACGCATACACCACCATGTGCGATCAGCTTAACGCGACGGAGTTCACATATAAAAGTAAGTGAAAGCGGTAAGGAGGGGTTTTAACAACGCTAATAACACCCCGTTGACTTAGCTTAGCAGGAACCTAGCAAGGCTACTGCGTAGTGACGTATTACATCCCAGATGGTGTACTTATTTATTTCAAAAAGTGACTATAGGTTACTTCCAAGGCTTTTAATCTCGCCTTTAACCAACTAGCATCATCTGGTGATGAGTTTAGCCTTTATGAACTGAGGAACATTAAAACAAGTTATGCGAGCTTTGCAGATAGTAATCAGTGACTTTAGCATGAGATGAGGATTAGATTTGGCCTCTGTAGAAAACAGGTGTGTTTCATACAGGCTTCTGGCGCAGTAGGAAAAGTCTGGAATTTGATTGAAGTATTGTCCTAGTCTGAATAAAAAAGGTAAAAGAAAAATCGTTTGGAAATTTTTTTTTATTCCAGACTTAAGTATCTGTCCCACCTTGGAAATGTAGGATCCATCCATCCTCTTCTCTCTGTTTTTCCATCCATCCATCCATCCATCCATCCATCCATCCATCCATCCATCCATCCATCCATCCATCCATCCATCCATCCATCCTCTTCTCTCTGTTTTTCCATCCATCCATCCATCCATCCATCCATCCATCCATCCATCCATCCATCCATCCATCCATCCATCCATCCTCTTCTCTCTGTTTTTTCATCCATCCATCCATCCATCCTCTAATCCTTGTTACTGTTGTTATCTTTTCAGTGAGCAACAATGAAATACAAAACTTTGTGAAGTTGCGGATTTCAAACAGTTACCTCTTCTCTGGAATGAGAAATAGCTCTAAGTGGGCATGGAGGTATGTATGACAAAGGATGTGCACAAATTCAAACAAGCAATGTTTCAAAACCAGACATAAAATCCCATTTTATTTCAGTCAATACACACCACTCCTTTAAAGTTGAGTATTAAAGATGAGCAAAGTTTATTTTTTTTTTAAATTTTCTTGCATTTGGTTGCCGACTTTAAGGATGGGTTATGTACGGTAAAACTTTAGATTACGCTTAATGGTAAATGGTAAATGGACTGAATTTATATAGCTTAAGGAACATTTAAGACCACTGCTTATTAATGTATGTCCGATACATAAAACTCTTTTTAACTGAAAGGTGCTGCAACTACAGTTATTGTAATAAGAAAGCACACCCTGATTTTTACCGGTTTCCAAAAATGTTTTGTGTTTTTTAAAGTCCGGTGTAGGAAACCAAAAGTTGATTCTACCGTTTTACAGTTTTTTAGATGAAGGTGAAACCAACGTGGAAAGACTTTGTGTGAAAAACTAAGGACACCCCAAGAGCAAGAACCTTTTTTAGTCTTTAAAAGCTAAAGTTTTAACACTCTTGAATTCTCTTTTGTATATCTTTTCAAACAACTTTTTATAAAGATTTTCCTCTTTTGATTTTTGTCATAACGTTTATCTGAAATCCATCCACGCGGAGAAAAACACGGTGCCATTCTTGGTAATCCACTGAAATAATCCAATTTTCAGGACCATCCTGAAACACATGGGCTTGCATCAGAGGATGAACCACCGTCAAGCCTCCAAAAAATGGGAAAACCTGAAGAAGAGATATAAGGTACAGATTTGTTTACTTCAGTCGATTTAAAGGTCGTACCAATTTACCCCTTTTTTCTACCTTTTGCCGTCTTTACTCTCCCTCAGGAGCTGAAGAACCCTCCAGAAGGTGTGAAAGTGGTGCCTGAATCGTGGCCTTTTTTCAACCTGATGGACGATGCCATGGAGGGTCGGCTGCAGGGCTCAGCCCCGATCCTCAAGGCCCTTCCTACTTACAGCAACAACAGTGATTTCCTACCAGCGCCTACCCCCAAAAGGAGAAAGGTTTCCAACATGGAGGTGTCGCCTGCTGCGGATGTGGCAGCAGGTAGGGCAGATGTAGAGGTTCTGCTGAATGGAGATGAGGATGGGACTTCTGAAGCAGTCCTGGAGGAAAGTATAGAGCTAAAAGACTTCATTCAGGAGGTGGATATCGGCACCGACAGTGAGCCCCTGGGGTATAAAAGCGAGCTGGTGTCATTACAAAGAAAGAAAACGGATCGGAATATAGTCGCTCTGAACCGGGAACGGGCACTGGTGGAGAGGGAGAGGGCGGTGATGGAGAGGGAGAGGGCGGTGATGGAGAGGGAGCGGGCGGTGATGGAGAGGGAGCGGGCGGTGATGGAGAGAGAGAGGCTGATGCTGGAGAAGGACAGAGATGCTCTGCACAGCGAGAGGCTGGCTCTGGAAAAAGAAAAAGCAAGGTTGCAGAGCCTTTTTGCTCCAAAAGACAGAACGGAGGAGGTGGCAGAAGACGGCAGCAAGGCGGTCTCTGACGCAGGGGATAGAAAAGAGCGGTTTCTTTCTTTGCTGGAAAAACTTTCAGAGAATTTTTAAGAGAATCGTTTAATTGGCAGCTTTCAATACATCTAGCTTCACATGTTGTCAAGGTTAAAGTTCTACGGTAACTTTGTGTGACAGACCAACCGGTAGAAGTGAATAATTGTGAAGTGGAATAATTAAAGTCTGTTTCTGAGGCACAAGAATCTCAATCAAACGCACTGAATTTGAGTTCCCACGTGTAAAATTTAGCTGGTTGAATACTTTTGCTAATCACTTTATTGTAAATGGAATCCCACCACACATGATTGTATGAATTATTTACAGAACTGTCACCTTTCAGCTGCTTCCCTATTCAGGGGTCGCCTTAGCAAATCAGTGCTGACTGTGTTATATGCAAGGCTACACGCTTGGTGGTCGAGCCTTGCATTTCGCACAGAATGCAGGCAGGTCATATGTTTATTTTCTATACTGAATCCTCAGAAATCCAAATCCACAATCTTAAAAGTTGTCAATAAAAAATAAAAAAAACACATTGAGACACATCTTGATTTCAGAGGTCTTTAAATCGACTTTATTCTCTTGTGGTTATTCCATACAGGGCACACAATGGCACGCTCTTGGTATTAATCTAAACCCGGTCCTTAACCAAAAAAACAAAACAAGACCCAAAACAAACAAAATAAAACCCCAGGACCAACCCCTCAGCACCACCACCACCCTAACCTAACAACCATCTTTATTTAATCCACTCTAGACATGAGAGTTCTGAATCCGTGGCTATTGTGCACAGTTAAAACATGCCCTATTGAATCGAATATTAAAATTATTTGTGTAAAAAAACAAACAAAAAAAAAACTCTGAATATATTTATTTTTATATTACAATAGAAACTTTACAACCAGAAGTTGTGTTTAGATGCATTTTGTTTATTAAGTTGCATCAATTTACTTCTCACCAAGCTCCAGCTTCATCAGGTCTTTGCTCGGGTACATTGCCGAAGAACTGTTAGTCGTTAATCTTAATAATAATATTCATTTTCACAAAACAAGCTTTTGGACAACATATTAACTGTTGTTTTTTTTTTTTGGTTGCCAGTTATGAAAAGACACCGAGCAGAAAAATGAAACACCCGCGTGAGGCTCTTTTAATAAACGTCTGACTTAATGGCAAAACAAAGAGTTTGCCTGTGCCTGTGTGTTTGAGGAAGGCTTTATACAATTTCTATGAGAGTTAAGGTGTTGTTGATGTTGAAATCTGAGCAACAGGAAGAAGGTAGAGTCGTGTTTTTGTGCTGGACTGTAGGAATCTCAGCCGTGTTTGCTCTTTGGGCGATGCTAAACCTTTTCACACAGTTTGCACACAGTCTTACAGATTGCCTCCATCTGTCAGCAGCATGTGGGGAACACACTTTGGGAAATGACTCGTAGTTTTGAACAGCGAATATGGTCTAACTCTGCGTCTCAGTATGTACAAAGGTGTCTGCGGGAGGCTGGGGTTAAATGAGATTCCCGATGGGTATACGGGGCAGGCAGACGTAAGCCTGCGGGGTCTTGCTGAGGTTGATGGGGTTGCCGTCCAGACGGATGTCCTCCAACGCGTTTCGGATGTAGTTGAAGTCGTTCAGGTTGCAGAACGTGTCCTCGTGCATCATCTGAATGTTGTTGCCCTGCAGCAGAACGCGTGGCGTAACAGAGAAGGTGGATGAATGTAGTGAATAGTTTTCTTTTTTAGTAATCTAAAAACTTGTCCTCGTCTCCTGGTATTAGTGGTTTGCACACCCCGCTGCCCTTAAAATGTAAATGCTCCCATAAACTGATCGCTAAGGTAAAAAAACAGAGCAATCCCTGCATGACGGGTGCAGAAAAGGAGACCTCACTTTGAGTGTGCAGTGAACAATGAGCTATGAAGCCAAAGTTGATGTACCTGTAAGTGTAGAGAGCGTAGGCTGTCTGGTAGAGGCACTGGAACGTAATCGATGTTGTTATCGGTCAGGTAAAGGAACTGCAGGCCAGTCATGTCCTGCAATCCAGAGAAGAAGGGAAAAAGTATGACTTGGTTTTTAATTTCACTTGCATAACAAAACGACTTTACTCTCCACTATTTCTTTTCTTGTAATGATCCATAAACAAGTTATTACTGTGATTAACTTAGTATTTTCTCTCTTTTCATAGAAGGTAGACCTGGCCCATTTACTACCTTCCATTGTTTAAGGAGATTTTACAACCATTACCTTTTGTTTTTCTTTCTCATAGAAAGTACTCTTCGCTCAGTGATTTTTATTTAGCTGTGTCTATTTTCTAGACTGAGTAATCTGCTGAGCTATTGCTGCCATTGCTTTTTCTTACGGTTTTATTTTTCTTTCTATGGAAAATACTCAGTGATGATTTGCTGGACAGAGTGCCATTGACTTGTATAATTTGTAATATCCAAAAGAAAGTACACCATTAATTCTGTTCTGTTCAGTTCACTTCAACACAACATCTTAAAAGCCTTTGGATGACAAATTCCCCTTTTAAGTTTTAAATCAATGTTTGAAACCTGGCTTAATAAGAGCCTATGCAATGCAATATTGATTATTTTAATCTTACATTTTTTATGTCAGATTTGCAACCACACACACAAGTCCTCGCTAAAATAAAGTGTTATTGAAGCAGTTGTACACACTTTAAAGGCCTCTTTATGAATCCCCTTTGAGCCAATGTTGTTATGGCTGGCATCGATCAGGGTCATGGTCTCAGGAAGGGTCGGTAGCTGCGAGATGTGGTTTTCCCTGATTATCAGCTCCTCCAGCTCAGGCAGGCCCATAAACGTTCTGTCCTCGATGGAAGTTATCTCGTTGGCCGTCAGATCGATCTTCTTCAGCTTATCTGGGAGACAAGAAAACGGCCATCTTCAGATGCTGATGCTGGGTTCACTGACCACTCGCTCCTGCTTCGGAGTCGTGAAACAGTGGAAGGTTGGCCGTTGCTTCGGAGCATACCTGCTCTAATACCCACACATTTTCATTCAAACAGGACACGTACTCATGTTGGCGAAGTCAGACTTGCTGATCTTTGTGATTCGGTTGTAGCGGGCGTAGAAGTGAGTGGTGTCTTTGGGCAGAGGTGGAACGCTGTCCAGCTTCAAGTCGTCGCAGTAGACGGAGCCACCGAGGCAGGTGCACAGCAAGCACACAGGCAATCCTGGAGGACACGGAGGGGAAAAAGGACAGAAGAATAGAAACAGACAGAATACAAATATAAAACATACAGGGAAGATGATAGTTCTCAATATATGCCTGAAACTACTTTACAGGCCCAAAGCTGTACATGTTTAGGATGCAGTCTTGGTCTAAGCTCTTACTTCTTAATCTTCAACCTTACAGACAAAGTGAAATTCCTGAGCTGAGAACCCCACCATCAATACTGCTGGAAATCTTAAAAAAACAAAAACTCTTAATGAAAACTCTTATTTCTTCTCTCAATCCCCTCTTTATTCAATTTAATAATGCAATATGTAATTCTTTATTTCAGTCACTGTTTTCTGAAATAAACCTAACTGAAATAATCTACTGAGTACATCTGGTGTTTAATTTCTAAACTAATTAGGCTTGATTTTTTTCTTTGATTTTCCTTCTCACATTAGTTATGGTTCAGGAGGATTGAAGAAATATACTTTTGCAGTTTTGACCCTATTTCAACAAAATCTTTTTCATATTTGCAAAGGATCTGTTTGCCATTCAAGGTTGTGTACTGATATGTCAATTCTTTAGGTGCATTGTGGATGTTTTGTGCCAGCTATGATGACTGAGAATGCTAATCATGTAAGAAGTTGTGTCTATGTGACTCCACTAAATAGCATTCACCTGCCGGAGGTTGGTCTTATACTGTTATACTGGTTTGATCAGGAGCCACAGTCGATTGTATTACACAAGAACCAATTGTCAAAACAGAAGATCAGAGCCTGATGAATGAAACTAGGGTGTAGTAAACAATCCTCAAGGACTAGGGGCGGGGGAATCTAGATTTGAATCCGACAGACTGCGACTCTGGGTCCCTGAGCAAGAACCTTCGCCCCAGATGCTCCCCGGTTGCCGCACAGTGGCACCCCACTGATCTCTAAATGCAGAGGACAAGTTTCATTGGAATATATGTTACAATCAATGGCGTCTCTGGCATAAGTTAAGTGGGGCACAAAAACTCAACCCCTATTACCAGCAACAATTTTTTTTGTGATGCATTCAACCTAACTGATCAATTTTAAATGAAACTGAGAAATTTGCATGAACCAACACTACAAATGCCATTTTATATAAGCTAAATGTTATTACATTTTATACATAAAATTCCAAATAAAGGCTCACTAATAATGTTAATTCCTAGAACAGAAAAGATTCACATCAATCCTTTAATAAGCCGGCAAGGACAACCAGCACTAGATGGTCGCCCACTTTCCGGGAGAACGTAAACGTAACGTGTACATTTTCAGTATTTTGATTGGACGATCAGAGTTTGGGCCCAGAGGCTGTCTACTAACAGCGTGTTGGGCATGCACACTGCAATTTCAGATGTTCATTATTTAAACAAACGTTGGTGGGCCGACCCCAATATCAAGGCGCCTCAAGAGGGTTTAGCCTACCGAGCTTGTCAGTTTTCTCGCAGACTTGGATATATAGACACAAATGTTTATAACACAATTTTATTGGGAAGGGAATCAGTCTATTTTACAATATTCTATAAAGAACAATCCTGTCCTGCTGATTATTGTGAACATAGAGCTCCACAGCGACATCTGGTTGGGCCAGATGGCCCCAAATGCAGAGACGCCACAGGTTACAATGACAACTAAAGATGATCATTATTATTATAAAACTGCCCTGCAGGTCTTTCTACAACTTGACTGGACTCCAGCTGTAGTAAAATGAGATTTAGGTGGCCCGATGTGATTTGATCATCATTATTTTCAAATTGGATAAGTTTAAAACCACTATTATATTCACTAGATCTGGCTGCATGACCTGAGCTGAGTAATGGGGGAAATAGGGAAGGCGTTGACCAAGTACCCACTGGCCATTTAGGTGGAGCTCTGGTGTTCCCTTATGGAAACAGAACCCTCATGAATTTCAGCTCATGCATCAGTAAAAACACAGAGGAAAATCAAAGGAAACACAAACAATAAGCAATAGCTTGCAACTCCATCCTTCACCCACCCTCGCCTCTGCTACCGTTATCCTACCCTCCTCCTCTCTAACAGAGAGACAGAATAGACTGCTGTGGGTTACCATGCAAGTTTTGCTGTTTCTAACGTAACATTAAACTTATGAAAAAATGATCAAACTGTCCTTGTGCAAATGTACTGATGTTTTCTGTTTAAGCACACGCATAAAGAAAGAAGTCCTTCACTAAAGCCTCACTCTTACTGCAGCTAATGTTAGTTCATCTTTAGCTGGATGTATGTACTCTTCGGAGCTGTCTGGTTTTCCTCCCAAACATGTTATGAGTTTATCAGATTTATTGGATGAGTGGCACACTGTTCTGTATTTTGCGGTAAAATGGTCAAATGCATGTTGCAGGACCTCTTGGATTGAGCAAAAATGCAACTTAGAGATCGGCAGAGTTGGAGAAACAGAATTCGCCTGTCTGATGAAACCGAGGAACTTTTTGTCTTGAAATCCAAGCATCATGTCTGTAGAAAGAAACTCTGATTATCTGGTGGCTAACACTATCCCTAACACCTAAGAAAGGTGGGGACAGCACTAACGTGGCCCAGCCAGAACCTGGACTTAAATCCAATTGAACATATGCAAAAAGACCAAAAATGGCTGTCTACTACTAACACTTCCCATCCAATCTGAAATACCTACAACTGGTGTTCCAAACTTTCCCAGAAATTACCTAGGAAGACTTGAACTTTAATGGCCACCAAATGTGCTCCAACAAAGCATTGAGTAAATGTCAAAAAAGTGTGACTGCTCTGTGAATACTTTCAGATGCACTGTAGTAAACTGCATGGCTGCCAACTGGGACGATATCTGTACTAAATAAGGTATTAACTGCTCAAGATGGGAAAATGATCTAGGGTCCAACATGCACACACATGGAAAAAGTATACACAAAGACCACAATAGAGCCAGAGTGGTTGAATATCTCACTTACACATTTTTCCTTCATACTCTGTCACCAGTTTAACCTTTTATTAAGTACAAAAACGGAAAATTACACACAAAGAAATCCATAGCAAGGGCAAATTGCCTTTCAAAGGGGACTTAGATCTTTTTAAAATCCCAGCCTGGATCTGGTTCTGGACAGTACTGACCTTTCTTGATAACCTCATCGGGCTCCTCTGGCTCATCAGGCTCTGGAATGCCAGAGCTCACTGTCTCTTCATCTACACTGGTTTTCCCCTCCTGAGGGGTTTCAGGTGTGGCTGGAAGCAGCTCCTCCTCTTGTTAGAGACAAGATTAGGCGTTAAAGAAAGAGGTTAGATCGGCGTGGACATGGGACAGGAAGCAGGGAAGCAACTGAGCGGTGTTAAAGAAGTTTCTATGCATTTTCTGGGTTAACTGAAAATGACATTTTCTTTGGTTAATGACATGAAACATGATTGACGACAAGGTTAGAGAAAACATAATTGGAAAAATGCACAAAACGACAAGTAACGAGGATGTCTACAGCCTTGGGACGCAGTCGTCCATTTTTCCCTGCTTTTAACACATCATTCTGCCTTATATACTGACCTTTATCTGGTTGATGGGGCTGAAATATCACAGTAACGTCTCCTGAGCCAGAGACACTAGGAAGCCCAGAGGTCCCAGAGACCTCTGAATCTACAGAAGCTTCAAATTCCACCGAGATCTCCCCTGAAGCACTCAGTACCTCCGAGGGCTCTGTATCCAAAAGAGGGGGAAGCTCCTCCTCTTGTTAGAGCCGAGTGTAGGTGTTAGGAGGTGAAGGTTAAGAGGAACAATCAATCACACTTACAATTAAGACCAAACAAGATGTTAGAGAGGCATGATTGGGGTGAAAAAAAAAATCTATACAATCACAACGTATTGCACAAACAGTCAACATTTAACCACGTTGTTGAAGGAAGCAGTTAAATGGAATGGTGGTTAATTAACATGGATCCTACGCTCTGTTAAGGTACTAACCTCCAGATATCAAGGTTATCCCTGAGTATCCGGACTCCAAAGAGTCCCCGGAAACCCCAGAGATTCCGGAGGCCCCGGAGCTCAAAGGATCTCCAGAGAGCCCAGAGCCAGACTGGTCCCCAGATCCTCCAGAGCCAATTGGGAGTTCAGTGACAATTTTATATTCTCTAATGCTAATGTCCCCCGAGGCTCCAGAAGTAGCAGACCCGGTAATGTCTCCAGATCCTGAGACGTCCCCTGATATTAAAAGAACCCCACCTGTCAAGAACTCCCCAGACCCACTGGATAAAGGTAACTCTTCTGGATCTCCAGAGATCAGAATAATGTCATCTAAAAGATCCCCGGAGGCGCTGGAGACCAGTGTGTCTCCCGAGAGGCCAGACCCAGAGGCCCCGGAAGCTGCTGAGGTTTCTCCGGACCCTACAGAGCCTCCGAAATCCCCGGAAACATGAAGAGTATCGATGGCCGTCTGACGCAGCTCCACCTCTTGTTAGAGACAAAATGAGGTACTGATAAACAGAAGCGACTGAAAGAGATCATTGATCAGGTTTGGAGAACAATGGTGATTGGGTTAAGAGGATGACAAACAGACAAAGTCAACACAACACATTTAACTATGGACTAATTGCTAGTTAAATGGATAACATGCAAATGGAAAACATGATTGATGGGGTGGGTTGAGATGAAGGATGAGTGGTGTATTCGGTTTTTCCATAAAGCTACTAAAGAACGTTTAGGGCCCTCAGTTAAACCGTGTTAAAAAGTTAAATCTCATCTATACACTAACACTATATTTAAGATCTAAATTCTTATTTCTTCAGACCTTTCTCTGTGTCTGGACCCATGAGAACACCAGATCCGCCAGAACCCTGAGGGACAAGTTGGGGTTTTAGCGGCAACTCTTCTTCCTCCTCTTCTTGCGCCTCTTCATCCTCTTTCTTCTCCACTTCTTCTGGTTCAGGATAGTTATACTCGGGGTTCTCCAGTTTCTCGATCTCTTTCTGAAATAAACACCAGTAGTGAGTCAAGACATAAACGATCACTTTTGAATCCTGTTCCCAGCGCTCAGACTCCTAACCTGACTCCACCAGATGGATTTGCTCCGCATATCCATCTGGAAACCTTCCGTTTAAGCAATTTTGGGAAGGGGCGAAAATACTGGTTAGCTGATTGGCCTATGTTGGTGATAGACGGGCCAAATAAACCAATCAGATCAACGAAGCATATGACGTACTAACACGACAAGAGGAGCCAATTGATAGATCAAACTCTTGCCGAAACCAGTCGGCAGAAGAGCAAAAACATCTTTTCCTCTGAGAAAAGCCTCCAGAGCAGTGTTTTGCTCTTCTTTCAGTGAAGAAATACTCTGTAATTCCGATAAAACTTGCTCGATAGCCACGCTAACGCTAGTTTCATCGGCTGAAGCCGCCATGTTCTTTAGACTGAACTGTCGCGCTTCTGGTTGCGTCACACCTCAACCCGCCTCAAAGCCAACGCTGATTGGACGTTCGTTTGGTGAACGGCTCCAAATTTTCTTTAACGGAAAGTAGCCAGACTGATCTGTGAGTGAAACCTTGAAAGCTCGCGAGATCAGGATGGTCTCACGAGGCTATCAGACTCCCCCCTGCCCAGAGGTTTTACCTATTCTCTAATTTTATTTCCCCTCTCTGCTCATGGATTATTTTTGCGCTTATACAAAATAAATTTGTAGCTCGATCTACCAACGAAAATGGGAAGCAAACAGGAACAGAGAATATTTGCACGAGAGGAATAAATTCTAAGTGCTCATGCATAAAAATAATGGAACATATTTGTCAGCTAGCAAAACATTTTTAAGCGCAAGAACAAAATGGGGAGGGGGAGCAGCACAATGTAATCTGTTCTTAAATTAAAGATATATACCTTGTATTGCAAGGAAATTTTCCCTATATCTCGCTAATAATAGTCAGTGAAAGAGAGACTGTATTGGTCGCGGCAGTTCCCCATTTGTCTGCATCATCTGACCTGCTGACAGCAGTTAGATCCCTCTTTTTGATGTAAATGGTTGATTTTGCTAATGTCGCCTGTGAAGCTCTTTTGATGCTTTTTTTGAGGAGGTAACCACATAAAGCAAAAGAAGAAGAATATCAGCTGTCCTCTCCTCATTAATAATAATAATTATAATAAATTTTGTTTGTAAGGCACTTCACATTTGACTTCAAATCTCAAGGTGCTACAGTGGCAAACAGCTAAAAACTACACAATAATTAAACATAAAAACAAGAACTAAACTGAGTATGCCTTTTTTATTTTCTTTTTTTGTGCCCCGTCTGGCAGTGTGGCAATAAGAATTGTTGTCTTAATGCCAAAAAGAGCACAACATATTTTACATTCACAAGTGGAGCCTAGCCTGGCACTGCAGCAAACTGCTACACATGAAATCATTGTCATCAGGAGAAAAGCTTAAATTCATTAAAGACTGTTGAATCAGATAAATATCTCCAAACATACAGTATTTCTGTCCATCAGAAATGCTAGTTGGGACAAAATACGTGTAAGTGTCCAGAATAATGGAGCATGACAGTGGTGAGTGAGTGGTTTTAATAAGGTATGGGATTTCTTCTTATTTTTATTTTTTATTGGTATCTGGACTTCCCCGGTTTTATGCACTGATCCACATCCCCTGTTCAACTGCCTGATTGCGAGGGTGTGGTAACAGGAATTACATTTTTAATCATTAATAACGTTTGATATATTTTATTCCAGCATCTAAAAAAAAACACGAACAATATACCGACATCCTATTTAATGTAATTGCTTTGCATTCATTGCTAATAGTGTGGAAGACACACGGTTGAGTAATCTGTGGGGCAAATGGCAACAATGTTTTAGCATTAGTGTTACTATTTTTATTGTTTAATTGAATTGGAAGTTATGAATTTATATAAGCTGTATTTGGGTTCATATTGAGCTGTTCTGGCTCAAAGTTTTTTTGTTTTTAGTCTATTTCAGGTGTTTTCCAGCTAGTTTCTGCAGACCCACCACACCTGCTCACCATTTGTTAATTATCACACCTGTCTTGTTTCAGGCTGTTTACTTCCTGTCTATATATAGTATCTGGATGGGTGTTGTCAGCTTCATGTTGTTTTGTTCTGTTTAATTTCTTAATTTACATTTTGAAGCGCTGCCAATTAAACCGTTTTCAGTAACTTTACTTTCTTTCCCTCCCTGTCTGTGGATTGGATTTTAATCCTTGCTTTTTCCACCACTCAAAGACAAATGCATGGCATTGTCTTACTTTCTTTATTCAAAGTATATATTTGAGGAGGAACGTTTGTTCAGTTGCACTTGAAAATATGGGTTAATGCAAACTGAATGAATACCTTATAAAACCCTACTGGGTTGACCAGTTTGTATTTAGCTAATCTTTGGTTTCAATGGACCAGATTGGTGAAATTGAATGAACAGAATGAACAAACTATTTTTGTTCATTCTGATGACCTCTTTTCTTTATCTTCTTCTGTTTCTGTAATTTATCTATAAAACTGGATAAAAACAAAACAAAATCTCAAAATAGGCAATTCAGAACATTAAAACTCCAGCGTCCATGTCACAGAAATTTACCATCTGTACAGGACCAAGACCAACGATCCAAGACGTAAAGCTTTAAATCTTTCACCACTAGGTGGAAGCAAACTGTCAAAAAAGGGAGCTTTAGGTCAGCTGCGATTTAAAAAAAAAAAAAAAAAAAACAGAAACGGTATTAATGCTTTTACTTGTATCTTCTGAATTTATAAATATAGGTAGACATTAACCAGTAATACAATATATTATGGAACAGCCATTAAGCAGATAGCTTGGTATTTTGCATGGGAAAGACTCTAATTTTAGACTTAAGGGGCTGAATAAAAAAAATATGAGTTGCTATTAAATTGCTATTTGCTAGAGACAGAAAAGAGAACATTTAAACTCAACAATAATTGAATTGTCCCAGCTGTTCTAATAATTTCCAATCCCTTCATACGTTAAATTCTCTGTAAAAGCAACCATTTTTAGGTTTTATGTTGTGAAATAAACAGGGGAAATGGAAATAGGCAGGAAAAGCTTCATAAATTGCAGTTTTGACTTAAATGCTTTCTGCACATCCATCAGCTATCACTAAATTTAATCTTCACAGTTCCCCTTTGATGTTCTGGTGTTTGATGGAACCTGCAGTTCTATCATTTTTCCAGATGAGGGTAATGAACTCCCACACACAGGTAGTACCTGAAGCTCTGGATGACCAAACCCACTAAAAGCAGGAATGGTCCTTGTGGAACCAAGACACACATGGTAGCTGCAAAGATCCATATTTGCATCTATGCAAGTGACTCAAGCCAAATGTAATCAGCTGTCCATGAGCTAAGAGTTGGAAAAATGTAAAACTCAGAAATTAAGAAGATTATATACTATAATAGAGATATTTCCCTTCTAAACTTAGCTTACACACAGTTAGACATACAAGGTAAGTCTTTGAAAAGTTGTGCACAGTGTTGGTTCACTGCAGCACTCCCCTTCATTTCCCCTTTTCTCCAAAGTAAACATACATACCTATGGGAAAAGAAGAGGCTAAATGCGAGCAACCAAAAATAAACAGATAAAAATATAAGAGCTCTGGAAGCATCATGGGAAAATAAAACCATTGCATTGAGATGTTCAGAATGTGGGACGCAGAACCAGAAGGCTGCAGAGCCTCTGTGTGGACTTGCTGCTTCTTAAGCAGTGCTATGAGGAGACTGAAGGGTGCTGCGCACAACCTCACCCTCACTGTCATGCCTTTATCCTTCACACCAATCCAAAATGAAGGAATCATTTCCACATGCATGCATCCTCCCACTGATGTCCTCTCATTTCACATCTACACAGAATGTATCAACTTAGATTTTAAGTCATACAAAAACTTGAAGCCATATTTATGAACCTCTCTATTCATGAGTGATTGCTAATATATATTTTTTTAAAACAAACAAACAAAAAAAACCTAACTTTTTGGAACATTTTTTTCTTTTGAAAAGTTATTTATTTTTTTGTGTCCTGTCTGCCAATGTAGCAATTAAGAATTGTTGTTTTAATGCCAAAAAGACCCCAACAGGTTTACTTTCACGAGCGGAGCCTTACTGCTTTTGCCATAGTGTTCCGCTTGATTTATATACGCAAGAAGCTTTATTAGAATTTATGCAATTTTTCATGTAACATGGACACTGAAACAAGAAGATAGAAGAGAAAAAAAGCAGAAAAGGTGAAAGAGAAAGAGAGAAAAGGAGAGAGCAATATAACATCCTCTGAGTCTGCTTCTTCACCTGCAAAGAGAGATATAAAAAGAATAGCAAAACCAGCCGATAAAGTATTACAGGTACAAACAACCAACACCTTGATACCATCACTGAATATACAGTATTATTTAATACGAAATGTATAAAGTGACAGCTGAAGATAATAATTGGGGTTTTCTGTATAGAAGTGAATCTGTAAGTACCTGAATCCAAGCACCTGAAAAGTTAATTAGAAAGTTCTATAATTTCAAGGCTATCCTTTAAAAATGTATGATAAAGAGAAAAGCCACGTTGAGATGAACATTTTGGCACAGTTTAAAAGTGTGAATCATTTTCCTACTATTGAAAGCCAACGGCCATTCAGTAAGCAGCGCGGTATGTAAACACTATCACTAAAGTATGTAAAACTGCCATGGAATGCAACCTTTGACTGTGTCTCTATGAAATGGCAACCAGTGATCTGGCTTACAAATGTTTGTTCTATAACTATTTCACAATTTAGCTACCATTAGATTAAGTTAATGAAATGAAAGTTTTATTTTCAGATGGATCACGGACTTCAATTCAATTCAATTCAATTCAATTTTATTTATATAGCGCCAAATCATGAAACATGTCATCTCAAGGCACTTTACAAAATCAAGTTCAATCATATTATACGGATTGGGTCAGATTATACAGATTGGTCAAAATGTCCTATATAAGGAAACCAGTTGATTGCATCAAAGTCCCGACAAGCAGCATTCACTCCTGGGGAACCGTAGAGCCACAGGGAGAGTCGTCTGCATTGTACATGGCTTTGCTGCAATCCCTCATACTGAGCAAGCATGAAGCGACAGTGGGAAGAAAAACCACCCATTAACGGGAAAAAAAAACCTCCGGCAGAACCGGGCTCAGTATGAACGGTCATCTGCCTCGACCGACTGGGGTTACAGAAGACAGAGCAGAGACACAACAAGAGAGACAAAAAAGCACAGAAGCACACATTGATCTAGTAATCTGTTCTACATTAGATGGTAATAGTCGGTGATCTGTCCTCCCTGGATGATTTCACAGTCAACAGAACGTCAGACCAGGTGTACCTACTATGAAGAAAAAAGAGAGAGAACAAAAAGTTAAAAGCTGAAATGACAACAGTCTTTTCAATGTAATGCAATGCAAATCTGGAGAACAGTAGACTGGAGAACAGTAGAAATCAGTAGAGTGAGAAAAATAGGCCCTGATGTCCTCCAGTAGCCTAAGCCTATAGCAGCAAAACTATAAAGGTAGCTCAGAGTAACATGAGCCACTCTAGTTATAAGCTTTGTCAAAAAGGAAGGTTTTAAGATTAGTCTTAAAAGTAGACAGGGTGTCTGCTTCACGGACCAAAACTGGGAGTTGGTTCCACAGGAGAGGAGCCTGATAGCTAAAGGATCTGCCTCCCATTCTACTTTTAGAGACTCTAGGAACCACCAGCAGACCTGCAGTCTGAGAGCGAAGTGCTCTGTTAGGAACATACGGAGTAATCAGAGCTCTGATATATGATGGAGCTTGATTATTAAGGGCTTTATACGTTAGAAGAAGAATTTTAAATTCTATTCTTGATTTAACAGGAAGCCAATGAAGGGAAGCTAAAATTGGAGAAATATGATCCCTCTTGTTGATTTTCATCAGAACTCTTGCTGCAGCATTTTGGATAAGCTGAAGACTTTGAATTGCATTTTGTGGACTTCCTGATAGTAAAGAATTACAATAGTCCAGCCTTGAAGTAACAAAGGCATGGACTAGTTTTTCAGCATCACTCCTGGACAGAATGTTTCTAATTTTGGCGATATTCCGGAGGTGAAAAAAGGAAACTCTGGAAACCTGTTTAATATGGGATTTAAATGACATGTCTTGGTCAAAAATAACACCAAGGTTTTTTACTTTATTACCAGAGGCCAAGTTAATGTCATCCAGATTAAGTGATTGGTTAAGAAGTTTATTTTTTGAGGACTCTGGCCCAAAGATTACAACTACGTTCTTGTCAGAATTTAGATGCAGGAAATTTAAAGTCATCCAGCTTTTGATGTCATCAAGACATGACTGCAGTCGAAGTAATTGATTGGATTCATCAGGATTTATGGATAGATATAGCTGAGTGTCATCAGCATAACAGTGGAAATTAATCCCATGCTGTCTGATAATTTTGCCGATCGGAAGCATATATATAGTAAAGAGAATTGGTCCAAGGACTGAACCCTGTGGTACTCCACAGGTGACCCTAGAGTTTGAGGAAGATTTATTATTAACATGAACAAACTGGAATCTGTCCGACAGATAAGATTTAAACCAGCCTAATGCTTTCCCCTTAATCCCTACAGTATGTTCAAGTCTTTGTAGGAGAATATTGTGATCAACTGTATCAAATGCAGCACTAAGATCTAACAGGGTAGTTATCACATTCAGTGTCAACATGGATGTTAAAATCACCCACTATAATAACCTTGTCAGTATTTAACACCAAATCAGATAAGAAGTCTGACAGTTGATCCAAAAACTGAGTGTAAGGGCCTGGTGGACGATACAAAACAATAAACAGAAGAGGTTTTATTGCTTTGCAGTTTGGATGAGGGAAACTGAGGGTTAAATGTTCAAAAGAACTGTAATTATTAATTGGCCTGGGGCTAATTAATAAAACCAGTTGGGGGTTAGATATCATTCTCCTTAACAACCATAGATTAGGACTGCACACATTTTCGTAAATTTGTACTAACCTTTCAGTAAAAGTATATTTTCTGATTAAACTTGGCTCCAACATCTGCGTGTACAATAACTCATATGCTGCAACTATTTACTTCTTTTCTGAAACAAACAAAACTAGTTAGCATATCTTCTTGCAAAGTTTTTATAGTGGTTTTGGTTAACTTAGCTAACCAGCTAACTCTGGTCCACATGTGTTTTTTCCTAAATATTGGCATTATTTGGAAATATAATTAAAATTATTCCAATCTTGTCATATTTTGTAGCCTGTGGTAAAGACTAATACATGTCAGATAAGATTTTAAACTGTTGTTGAATTGGAGTTAGCTGCTAGCTAATGAGATTGGACATGCTGTTATTTTATGTAATTATTTATTGAATAAATAATATTTTCTTATCTTGCATTAGTTTTTGTATGCTCTAAACAAAAAGACCCTAATAATATAAAGCACATTCAGTCCCAGCTAACTGCATTCAGTCACTGAATGCATTCAATCCTCCTGAATGACCATGTAGCAACAGTGGACTGGTGGACTTGACAGTGGTGGTGTTGCATTGTGTTGTTGACTTTGTAGCCTTGTACTGAGCATGCATGTCGCTACAGTGGAGAGGTAAACTCCCCTTTGACAGGAGGAAACCTCCAGTAGAACCAGAACCTGCAAAAGCTGATCTAAAAACAGGTAACATTTTCTTTAAACTAGTGTGTTTGTCCTTGATGTGAGCAGGTAAATAAGATGATCTGCCAATGGAATTAATATTTTTACCCCTAAAATAAGATCGGATAGACTGCACTTGAAATAAGACGATGGAGATGCGTTGTTCCTATTTTAAGTGCATAAAGCTTATTCCATTGGCAGATTATCTGATTTACCTGCTCAAATCAAGTACAAATACACTCATTTCAAGACAATTGTACTTATTTTTAGTTCTGTTTTTGCAGTCTGGGCGCCACATCTTATTGGGGGTTTCATCAGGCAGAACATTCACACACAAAGAATGCAGAAGCACTGATTCAAGGGTGCTTTCTATATGTATTCTATATATCATCTACAGAAGGAGATGATGCAATTTTACTGCTTTTGGTTCTGCAGAAGCTAAGCAAACTTTTCAAAGAGCAAACCAATATTTTCTTTCCATAAAAGAATTCATCAAATCATCTGGCAATTTCACCAACCTTTTAATAGTCATGTATTCATCTGAGTATGGACCTTAGTCGGCATGAAACGCTTGGTCAACAATGTTATTGTTCTCAGGGAAAACAAAGTGCATGAAGAATTTCTTATACAGCTTTCCAAAGAGATAAACATGGACAGCAACTTAGTGGTTCCTCAGGACCTTAGATTAAGATTGAATGCAGTCATGTTACAGAACTGTTGCTACCTGGAAAATGGAAAACAAACTAAATTTGGTAACTGCTTCAGTTGCAAGACAGAGTAAAGAACATCGCCAAAGGAAAAATGTGTGAACGAGTCCAAAGATAGTGATTAAAGTATTTGAATGCAGCAGACTGAGGATGATTTGCTTGAATAACAAGGTAGACGAGGCCTATTTTCACTCAAGAGAAACAAAACCCAGAGAGAAAGAAGAAGAATGCCAAAGTAGAGCTGGCCCCGAAAAGCAAAGACTCAGCATTCCAGGGGTAGAGCTCATCACCGCCCCATTTCTCCCCTGTGATTTTTATGTTTGTCCATGAAAAATACATTTGCTCTTCAATCCTGACAGTCTGCCTCTTGCATTTCTGCTGCTATCAAGAAAGCTAAATAAAAGATCCTTGGTGATTTCCCAGCACTGCAATCATGAGTCAAACCTTTGAGTTTGTTGAGTGTGGATAGCATGAGAAGGAAACTGGGCTCTGATGAAGACAGCAGACATAAAATAATACACTCCTCAAAGTCTTAAACAATATGCTGTCATACTCTCTTTTGCTAATTGTTAAATGATTTCCAAACAAAAGAGCAGCTTTCCTACTCTCAATACGTGTGAGCGATGCAATTTCACTCTACACCCCTCTGTCATAGATTAAAGCTTTAAACTGGTTGAGGTTATATTTCTTAGTCATTGTTTGGGTGAAACATGCAATGGTTTTGGCTAGAAAAGACCATAATTTGAATATTTTCTAAATTCACTCTAAATATCCCTTAGATAACAACTAAAATTGGCTTAGATTACACCGTGTTTAACTTATGCTAGTGTTTCAGTGAAAAGCCATGTGGGAAGTTTATGTTGAAGGTTTGCTCTATTGACCAAGCCAACCCAGTTTTCTTGGCTGGTAAAGCTGGCTAAACCCTGGGTTGCCACATCAAAATCTACTTAAACATGATTTAGCTTTTGCTGCTGGTAGCGAGTTTCCCTGAGCTGCTGTCATTAGCACAGTCAAGCAGCAGCCCAGTCTTGTGGTGGCTGAAATCCTTAGCGGCTTAACAGTAAATCTACAAAAGCAACAGCAAAAGAACAATGTTTTTTTTTTTTAAAAGCCAAGATACTAATAAATATGTAGGTGTTAGAGAGGTCACAGCTAAAAGTGCTTCTTCACTTACTGGCCTTGGCAACAAGATGCTTGCTAGCCTCTACAGGACGTGAGAAACTACTTTGAGAGTTTTGGGATTATATATGGATTATATATGAGGGCGACAGTGGTGCAGGATTTAGGGAGTTTGTCCTGCAATTGGCGGGTTGCCGGTTCAATCCCCCACTCTGACTGTCTCAGCCGTTGTGTCCTTGGGCAAGACACTTTACCCGAATTGCCAACGTTACTCACAGAGTAGTAGTTCTATAACCGCTTCCTACCTTTCGTATCAATGACATGCCTCTGTGAAAGGCTTTCGAAGAGAATATCCCCTCACCGACTACTTTATCAGGGCGCTAGTACCCGGTTGGATCCTCGTTTGGCTTTAGAATGGCCTTAGTACAGTTTTAAGAAGGTGTTAGAGACATTCAGAAGATTTTGGTCCATTCTGACGTGAATTGTCGGATGGACCTCCATGATGTGGAGCTCCCATTCCACTGCATCCCAAGGATGCTATGACTGTAAGGGCCAACTGAGTACAATGAACTCAGTTGTATGTTCGAGAAACCAGTTCAAGGTTATTTTAACACATTTCTGTGGATGGAGCCATCAGAAAATGGGTACACTTTAATCATAAGGCGACAGGATTAGGAAAAATAGTCAGTCTAAGGTATTTAAACTACACTCAGTTATTACTAGGGTAAACAATGTCAAACAAAGATACAACGAAGGATGATTTCATGATATTTCTGCCAAATCCATCTGAATGTTACGGTTAAAACTGATAATTATTAGACAAGGCAACGTTCTACTGATCATTAGTCAAGTTTTGCTGAGGGAGTATGGTCTGTAGCCCCAGTTTCTTGTTCTAGGCTGATGGAAGAGGCAGCCGATGGGGTCTCCTGCTGCTTTGGCCCATCTGCTTCAATATTAGACATCTTGTGGTTTGAGAGATGGTGAGTGGATACTTGAGATGCTGTTTCCTTTTAATCAGTTCCAACCAGTCCTCTCACTCTGACCTTTGACATCAACAAAGCATTTCCACCCAACAGCCGCTCACTGGATATTTTCTCTGTTTTTTAGACCACTCTTAGCAAACCCATGAGATGATTTTCCATAGAAAACAGCGGTTTCTGAAATACTCAGACGAGCCTGTCTGGCACCAAAAACCATGTCACGTTCAAAGTCACTTTTATATTCTCTTTATTTCCTAGTCTGATGCTCAGTTTAAACTTCAACTAGTTATCATGCATTTCTAGGTGCTTAAATGCATCAAGTTGATGCCATGTCATTGGCTGATTTGGTATTTGTTTGCAAACAATATAATCAATGTATCTCAGAGAGTTTATATTAGATCCATTAGATCTTCTTCTGTGCCAGTTACACTTTTCCATTTTACTTAATTTAAAATATAAAACAAACTTTTTAATCAGAGCAATATAATACTAAAATCGAAATGTTCAATTACTATGAAAACTTGTCTCTTTTCTTATCATTTCAGAGCAAAGAAGAATGAGGCTTTTAGAAGGTCCAAGTCATTTATTCCCCAGCTGAAACTGCTCCAGTTGCATGCTGGGTTCTGGGGCATAGACCTTATAATAGTGGTTGGCCAAAGTATAAACTGAGGAATTTTTGGCTCAATTGTACAGAACACTAAGAAATAAATCTGTCAATGCTCCAAATCACCCCAGTTGCCATCTGCAGCATTCCAGTCTGCTCAAAGAACCTGGTGACCTCAGCCATAAACCTCATATTTCACAAATACGCTACTGCAACTGAAATAGTCATAAGTTGAAGTTTTTGCTACTTTTTCAGTTAACAGATGGCAAATATAAAACATTTAGCATAGCATACCATATTACATCACATACATGCTGATAGTAAATGTTATAATACTGTATCGTTCAAACATTAAATTCATGTTACATGCAAAAGTGAATATTATGTTTTTGTATGAACATGGGCGTTTTTGTATAGGTGTTTTTGTGAATTGGTAAAGCTAAACTAAAAACCTCTCTTACCTCAGCCTCTGTCAGTTCCTCTCCGTAGTCATAGTTATTTTCATCGAAATTGTCTTCTCCCACGTCATAGTCAACAGCGTCGTATGAGTCGTAGTCCACTTGTCGGGAAAATCTAGGACTTGCCGACACCGCTTTGAGGACGAGAAGTCCGAACACGAGCTGCAAAAACGTCCTCATCGTCCACCTTGAAAAAGACATAGAATCAAAGAGGACCATTAAGCTTAATGGTTGCAGAAGAAGTACAAACTGGTCTTGTGAGTGTCTTGTTGTATACATAGTAGAATTAAGAGAATATAAGGTTCATAAAACTGGAACTGCAACCTTGTTATACTGCCAGAGACTGAGGTTTGACCTTGTTCCCCCACCGCTGAGGTCACTGATCTTATTATGGAGGTGCAGACAACTACGGGAGCAAAATACAAGGGCTTCTATATTTGCTAAAAACCAGTCTCAGTTCCCATATGGCTGGGTTCACTGCTCCTTTTCTAATGGGTGTCAAAGGTGAAGGTCATAGTTTGTCTAAGCAGGGTCTTTGTCCTAAAACAGAAAACATTTCTGTTTTGTCCTTTTGACTTTCCGAATGACTTTATTAAAAAAAAACCCAACTTAGGTCCTTTAACTTCTAGTAACACGTATCCACGGCTCTTAAATAAAACAACCGTGGTGAGTCCATATGTTGCATTAAATTACGATTACTTATGACCATTAGTGAAACAATAGCAACTCAAAGTTAAGGAATTGTCTTTCTGATAACACATGAAATTATCTGTTTCTGATCAGAGGAGTTTATAGTTATCTGGTGATAATTGCAACGCAAACCCGTCTCATCTAGGACCATGCACTTACCCCACATGACATACTGAATTATGATTACTGTTGTTTTGCCTCGCTTCTTGTCTCTGGTCAGTACTGGTTCTTCCTGTTGTGCTCCATGTTGTGTTTGCCTTGTTCCAGTTCTGTAAGTTTTCTGTGCTATCGTTAAATCCTTCCCCATGCTCCATCTAATTTTGCGTCTGGATTTTACTCCCAACCTACAAAACCTGACAACTTTATGTGAGACACCAACTCAAAGGAGAACATAATGCTGAAGGAGAAGGAAAATAATACATGTTTTAAATTTCTTAGTAATAAAAATACATAAAGTTTGATGGGTTTTTGTGTTTATGTGTCTTTTGGGGGTATTTCCAGCTAGTTTTTCTCAGTTAGACATGAACATTTTCGTTCTTTTGAGTGTTTGCCCCAGTCTAAGTCTTGTAGTCTCTTAACAGGTTTTCGTCCAGGATTCCCCTGTATTCAGTCCTATCTATGGTCCCATCATGTCGTTGAAAGAAAAGCGTCCCCACAGGATGACACTGCCACCGCCATGTTTCACTGTGAAAAGGTTTCTTCAGAGTAATGCGTAGTCTTAATTTTTGCAGCACAAAAAGGTTCAAAGGAAAATTTGAATCTCTATCTCATCTGACCAACGGCCCTTCTTCCACATCTTTGCGACTTTCATGGCTTGTAGCTGACCAGATTTCTTTTGAACAAGTTTACAGTTGAGCGATATCCTTTAATAACTGGACGATTGTTGCAGGATTGCGCTGGATTTTTTATTTAGGGAGTAAAGTGGGCTGAAAATAAGTGCGTGCCGCCCTTTTCAGACTTTTATTTGGGAAAATATTTAAAAACCATTCATTATTTTACTTTTGCTTAACAATTCTTTTCTACTTTGTGTTGTCCTCAGGTAATCCCCAGTAAAAAACACAGAAGTTTGTGGTATGAATACTTTTGCAAGGCTTTGTAAAACAAGCTTTCACTGAACTATTTGGTGAGGGAATAGAAAATTTGTTCTGTGCAGTTATGCTAAAAATAATAATAATAATAATAATAATAATAATACTTTATTGAATTTGAACTGCAGCTTACATTTTTCTATCTCAAAGTGCTACTATATGAAAACTAGAAGATAGAGCAAGTACTAAATGCAACAAAATTATTAAAATTAAATGCTGTAAAAGCTTTTAAAGATGAAGGTCTTTAGTCCTTTCACTACAAAATTAGAGAACATTTATTTGGCTCTGCTTTTAACAATGGTAAAAACAAAGGTAACCTAGATAATGGCTTCCATAACACTGCCACCTATTAACATGTTTGATTAACTGGAACATTTTCCGCAATCCCAGATTAAAATGTTATGAAATGTCTGGTATTTTCTTGGCCCACAAAGCTGTTTAAGAATTTCCCACACAGACCAAAATATTTGACCAAAAACAGCAAAAGATAATCTCAACAAGCCCAAGATGAAGGCAAAGGGACATTTCTGTGCTTCAGAATAATCATGTATGATTTTCAGCATGATTGTCCCCTTGTGCAGATCTGCTCTGACCTAGAGAGCTGCTCATGATCCTCTTTCTTTCCTCTGCAGCGCAGGCCTTTGGGTTTTACCTGTTACGTTCATGATCCATTCAATGGCGGAAAGCACTAATGAGATTTGCATATGTTAATTACTGCTAAATGAGGTTAACTCCTTACCGACCTAGGATTAAGGATTAAACAACTGAAAACAGTTCAATGTGTCTGAGCTCAAAGCCCATGGCTGTCTGATTGACATGAATGAATGAAAAAAAAATGACAGGAGAGCTCAAAAGAGTCCTCCAGGCCAGGGCAGAGAAACGGTGAGCAAGGAGAGAGAAGAAGAAAAGAAGAGCACCATGCAGAGGGGAGACACAGACAAGATGTTGGCCCTCAGGGTTAGATGGAGAAAGTGCAGAAGAAAAAAAAAAAAACTTGAGTCAGGGCAGCGCAAGTAAGTGAGAAAAAGGGAGGTGAGCGAGGTTTCTGAGCTAACCCGACCCCTCGGCCTTTACAGAGAGCCTTTATGAGGCCTGGTTGCAGCTTGTCTCAGCACTCAAACTCCAAATTCCACCGAGGTTTGTGGACAGGATGGCAGCGACTTGCTGCAGCTCACGAGGAAAAGCTTCATTCAGCAGCAATGGTGCTTAGACACACACACAAACACACACAAACACACACTTATTCATGCATTCACTTGGAAGAACCTAACCCTCAGACTTTCACACATCTATCTTTCAGTGGCAACCCCCCCCCCTAAAAAAAAAAAAAAAAAAAAATCAGCTGCTATTTTGGTACGAGGACACAAATCAAAAATGCCTATCCAGGTTTATTTTCTGCAGGCTTTAATACTACAACGTTAAAATAAGGATTAGGATGTTCACTCCTTCGCTGGCTTCAGCATGAACTTGATGCACTTTGTTGAGCGGGTTGACTGGTTGGCATTGCTACAGAAATAGACCTATCAGGAGAAGTCCAGCACAGCTAGACTGAAAGAAGGACTCTACTGAAGACAGCACAGAGCTTCGCTTTTATACAGGCCATCACAGTGTACAGTGTATGGAGGCTGTGTTTGTGTCTTTCCTGCAGACTGCCTTCCTTGTTATGTTTGGCTGCAAACTAGGCATGCCTGATATCCAGACATTCTACCCATTCTACACCCCCCCCCCCCCAGAAGCAACCGTAATGTTATTCCCTCTGCTGCAGACTAAAGAATAAAATAGCACATTGCCACCCATTGAAAAAGTACATGGCGAATTCATCCATGAAGGTCCAGTTTGTTTGTGGAAAGCGTGAAAAATCAGGTGTGCAGAACATTTGCAACCGCAAGAGGATCATTCCCATCCCTGAAATAAGATCTGTGCTGCGAGGGCACCTGTGCCTGGAAGGAATTCTGCATGTGAAAAGTGCAATTCATTATCTTCAAATCTGAGCAAAATCTGAGTATTTTTGCACGTGGAAAATAGCAAATCGTCTTGCCTGGTTCTCTATGGAGCTCACGCTGGAAGTTCACAGAGCCGCATGAAATTACGAGCAATGACAAGACGGCAGGAGAAAGTTACCAAAGTGACATGCATATTCTGAGGAGGTGGAAACAAAGCCTCTAACCCTAAGCAGTTGGTGCAACGGCACCTGTTTAAACCCTGAATGGCATTTTATTTTTTGAATTCCTAATCCCTTGCACCAGCATGGACATAGCACCAGCAACGCTTACCTCTGTCTCCTGCTTTCCCGAATGGTCCCTTCTGCCGTGATGGAGATGCTGAGGGCTCCGAGACCTGTCCAATGGTGAGAGGTCGCACAGGGTGCCTTGCAACGGAGGGTGGGTGGGGTGGGTTGGGGGGGGAGATGATGCGTGCAGATGTGACAAGTGTCTAGGTGTATGTGTGTGTGTATGTGTGTGTGTGTGTGCTGGTCTATGCGTGCCGATGGACCTGAGTGCCCTGCCGCTTATGTGTGAAGGTAGGCACTGAGACTGATTGGACCAGAGCGATTGCTTTTGGTCACTCTGAGTGCAGCCCCCCCCCCCACCCCACCCCCCTACGCTGTACACCCGCTTGCACAATCATCTCAAACAGTACACACACACACTTCAGACACAAAGGGAATCGGAGAGCGACGAGGAAATGACGTTTAATCCCTTACAAGAAGGCCTTTTATTTCTTTTTTTGTCACATCAGACTGAAATATTTGTCCTTCTTTTCCTGAGGTGAAACCCTGGCATGTGTTGCTTTCATGTGTGGGGGATCCATGAGGCCCTCGTACACAATGGGACCTCTGTGAGGAGCCCCTGTTAGCATGGTGCTGAGAGGAAGTCCCAGCTCAGAGGACAGTCTCTGCCCTCCCTCCTTCACAGATGAAGCTGATTTCTCTTTGCATCGTCGCTTGCTCAGTGAATTGGGCTCAGATCCAAGGAAGCCCAAAGTAAACTATTTATACTCTCCTGGTCCAGGTGTAGCAAAGTGCTCCTTTTGACTTTGAACTGTAATCTCCAGGCTCTGTACTCATGTTCACTTCAGCTGGCCTTGCTGGACTCTTTAATTAAGGCAAAAATAAACCAGTAATTGACCTCTTCCAGGATAATAATTGTTTTATGATCTTCCTATTGTTTTACTGTTCTGCTTATGCAAAAACGGCTTATTGTTACTTTCTTCTCTGTTTACTATCCATCCTCTGCTTCTGCACAGACTTTTGATCTTAGATGTCATAAACCCAAGTCCATATATGGTAATATAATACATTTCCTTAATCGGCTTGTTGCTATAGTTGCACCAAAATCCATTTCTGATTGGTTGCTCAGTGCCTTGTGACGACTCTTTTCGCGAAGCAGCTGAAAGAGCCTGAAACAACCAGAGACTCCAGCGAGGAGACACGGATAAGTCAAAGCCAGGACTGATCACACCGTAGGGATTCAGTAGCAATACATGGTTTTATTTCCGTGGTTCTCAACGCTTAATTGCCTACATTTAAATGAAGCTCTGCAAAACTTTCTAATGTGTTGAATGCATGTTTAACGATGCACAGTAGGGCAGTTGTTTGCACTGTAGCCTTTCATCAAGAAGGTCCTCGGTTTAAACCCCAGCTTGAGCGTTTCTGCACGGTGTTTGCATGTTGACCTTGCATGTTTGGGCTCTCTCCAGGTTCTCCGGCTTCCTCAAATGGTCAGAAACACACGCATGTTAAATGCATGTGTGGGGGTGTTTTTTTTTTTCTGGGTCTCTGTGTTACCCTGTGGTGGACTGGTATATCTTTCAGGATCTACTTGTCTCTGGCTCATTGACTGATGGATACAGACAACAGCACATGGAACTGTATATCAGAATTAACCAATCCAGTTCAGAAAAAGGTAACCAGCAGAAAGTTGGACCAATGAAGGTGTTTTTTACACCAACTCAATGTTGGTGTGTCTTGGAACATAAGCTGTTTCAATGTGCTGAAAGCTACTAAACTTTGAGCATCCATTCTTTCTATCCTCATCCTATAACGTAATGTTTAATTTTCTCCCAGGGAAAATTTGGAAAAAAAAAAAAGAAAAGTAAAGCACAATCTACTTAATTTCCTTTAAATGTTAACTCATTGGTAAAGTATTTTTTTTTTCTTTCTGCTATTTTCTTTTTAAGATTATGAAATTGATTCAGAAATGCACATTAATATAGTTAAAGTGCTTTCAGAGAAATACTATGATCTGTTGTTTTGGTCCTTTTTTAAAGCAAAGCTAGAACGCACACATTTGTTTGCCCAGAGTTTGGTCTTAACTTGCCGACCTGTCCCACTCATCCCACGGTAACTCTAGACCTAATGAGTGGGAGACAAAGGGAAAGTGAGAAATCTGTCTCCACCTGCCATATGAGCCTGGATTTCTATCCAGAAGCTTTTTGTCATTTGAGGTTCATAAGAAGAGGATCAAATTAAATCTTCAAAGTATATCTTGATGGATAGACTGCATGACGGAGTCTATTGTATGGCATATGAAATGCTATTAGCTGGTCTTCTCTGTAGATGTGTCAATGCCGTAACTCCGTTTAACATGATTGTATAACAGTAGAAACGCATTGCAGTCAGACTGAAACGGCTCACTGATGCTGGCAAAATCTCCTGCGATTTGGTGAAAAAAACTCCAATTTTATTTTAAAGCTGTCCAATTTGAGGTTCAGGAAATGGTAGAACTAGAACATCATCATGCAAAAAGTTACGTTCAACAGTGCATCACGAAAAAGGGGTTTCCTTGCCTTGGTGATTTCACTGTTGCTACAATTTAAAATCCTTTTTGTGAGATGCCTCTGAAAGTTCCCTACCCCCAACTGTTACACTCCTGGATAAAAGAAAGCTGCTTTTCCATGGGTTACATTTTTTCCTTGTTTGGGGATCTTTCTGGTTATGAAAAACATGCCGTAGAAAGTAAAATATCAGCAAGCTGTGTGAGCTACCTTTGCAGATAGTCTAAGTAGCATGAACATAAACTAATTAAGTAGCCAACATCAGGTTGTTATACTTGTGTTAATCAATCCCAATACTGAAGCTGTTATTCCATTTTTTATCTGATCATAAACCACCATTGTTTTCAGTGGAATTAAAAAAATCTCAATAAGTTTCTTATGACTTTCACTGTGTTCTCAACTAATATCTTGATTCTTCGAGATATTAGTGTGCGATCATCACACGTTCATAGACTTAAATATAAGCCATAGAAACTTTACTTTGCATTAGAATTTCAGCATATCATTAGCATTTACTCTTGCTTTTGATATGACTTGACATAAACTTAGGAAAGACACCAACAACCGAGATCAAAACTTAAGTTTAAACAAATACTTTGAATTTGAATAATTTAAAGATACCCACTTGAAAGTACAAAACCATTTTTGGTTACGTTTCACTGTTTTGCAGGAATACTGCAAAAGTCACATATCATTTATGCTACAATCTACTTCCATCTTCCTGTTTTACTTATTTCTAGTGTTGTCACCTGGAGGGAATTAGACTTTAGTGAATACAACCACAAGCATTAGAAAATTATTAAATTGGGTAGTATAACCAGGTTTATTTAAATTGAGACAACCTACGTCCATGCACAAAGTCTGGTCTTGAGAGGCCTCATAAAACAGGGGCTTTTTAGATGGCTTTTAATTTATTTTAGGAGAATGTTTTAACAACAACCAGTGCTAAAACAATAAGTTAGATTGCTCTACCATTCCCCAAACTCCTAATAAGGCCCTAATTAGTAGATACCTTATTCTATGCATTTTAAAAACACGTCTTAAAAGTTTGTGTTTCTTAATGTATATAATGTATGGACAATGCAACTCATATTATAGGATCATTATTTGTGTTTACACTCCAATTTACCCTATTCCTGCATTCAAGTTGTACTTGACAATAGGAATTTCCGACCTCCAAGAAGGAAATTTCAACAGGAATGCCCCCAGAGATTGGAATGACGATTCGGAAAAACAGAGCATCACGACCATACACAGCCTCAGGATTCAGGATGGCTACTAGTTGAAGCAACACAGACTGAAACTTCATAATTGAACCATTTCTAACAGTTCTTTATTATTTATATAACATTTAGTCAGCTGTACACATACTACTTTTCAGTGTTTATGAAACAAGATGTTTCAATGCGGTTTATGTGTTCAAAATACGGCGTAGAACAGTGTTTTTGTCATTGTTATTGTAGCAGTGGCCATAGTGGCCACATAATACGGTGACTAAATGTTCTCTTTGGATTGGACATGTCCAGTTTTCACGTTCTGTCCGGAGCATGCCCGGAGCTAACCAAAGTAAAGAAAGTATTACTGAAGTGTTTCACGACTAGGCCAAGTCTCTTCTTTTTTCAAATGGAAATATGGCCACCCTACCATGCGAGCAATGCAGACTTGCCACCTGTTTAGATGAACAACTAATAGCTTTAAAATAAAAGGCTGTAAAAGAAATGAAATAAAAGGTGACTAAAAATCATTCTGTGACTCAGGTTTGCTGTATTTTATATATTTAACAAAAGCTTTGCTGTGAGCATCCATGTTTTTTCCTACTTTCAGACAAGCGGAAAACTGGAATACTATCAGATTATATTACTTTAACTTCCCAGTTTCTAGTTCCCAGGTTAATGGCATGCAGTATAATGCAAACTATGAATGGCCAAATGTTGTAGACATTTAATCACTTTTATAAAAAGTGCGGTGAATGTAAAAAAACAAAAAAACACACATTTTTATTCTTAGAAGTTTTATTTGTATTTAAGAGAATTTAAAATGAAATCCCCTGCTCAGTGTATTCAGAAAAATAACAACCAGAATTTAAAAAATAAAGTTGGCAAATATTCACATTTTCTGTATACAAAACATTAAGCAATGTTGGCCATGAATATTCACAGGATTCTACTTAGTTTCACCAAATATTAAATAAAAATAAATTACCAACAATATATACGTATGCATATTCGAAAGAGAGGTTTTCTTTTTATGAGCAAAAAAAACCACAAACCTAGAACACATGCCTGTTCATTAAGCCTCTGCCTACAAACATAAAGTGGTCAAAGGAAGAAAAAAAAAAGAATATGGACAGTTTGCAATTTTTTAAAATCCAGTTCAAAATCTCACCAAATCCCATTGACACATATATTTACTGCATTTATTTACACACATGCTAAATGGAAATACCTCTTAGGTCAGAGGTCTACACGTGGGTTTTTTTCACTGACATAAGGCACAGCTAGCGGTCAACAAATATATCGAGGACATCTATCGATTAGTGTGTTTCTTTTGGATTTGATTCCTAACCCGCTGTAAAGACATTCCAAGACTCAACAATGGAAATGGTAATGTTAGCGTAGGCTTTGCAAGTCGCATCTACCGTAACAACATCCGCGTCATTTCAATAGTTGTGTGGGAACTGAATTAGCTCGCAACACATTGTAGATTTTTTGTTTAGATAACAATAGACCGGAGGAGACGAAAGCAGGTGACAACATCCATGGGAATCGGTGGACTGATCTCATTGCCATCCAGTCGGAGGTAACGGAGTCTTGGTACGCTTTCATTCATTGAGCCATCCAGTGCCTCAACAGAGATGGGACACACACTTGAGCCATTCACACCTGGAAAAAAAAACAAATGCAATAGGTTGTTTAGATTAATTTCCTGAAAAAAAAAACAGTTCTTTATATTCCCAAAACAGCTGTTACTTTTTGTATGAAAACATACTTGCAATCTTGTTGTGGTCAAGGTAAAGGTGTTCAAGGCTCGAGGGAATGACCGGAACCTCCGTCAGTTGATTGTGAGACAGCTGCAGGTCCAGCATGCTGGAGATATTAAAAATATCTTTTGGAACGCCACTGCTGCCAAGCTTGTTGTGGTTGAGCCTCAGAAACGCCACTTTGGGCAAACCTTTGAAGTAGTCAGCAGGAATCTTGTCAATGTTGTTACCGTCAAGGAAAAGCTGGGTGGTGGTGGGCGGCAGTCCAAGGGGCATGCTACTCAGCTGGTTCTTTGCCAGGTTGATCTGAACCAGGTTGGTAAGACCTTTTAGGCTTACTTCAGTGACAGCATCATCCATCAGCTTGTTCGCCTGAAGATCCAGCAGGTTTAGTTTATCCAGGCCAATGAACACACCTACAGGAATCTTGGAGATGCGATTGCGAGAGAGGCGTAGGTGCTCAAGGCTGGCTGGTAGCGGTGATGGCACAGTGGACAGCAGATTGTCGTCCATATACAGATGAGCCAGATGGTTCATCGCACCCAGGACACCTTCTTCTATTCCGTCACTTGTAATTTTGTTGCGGTTTAGGTTCATCCAGCGCAGCTGTGTTGCGTTCTGCAGTGCATCTGATGGCACCGTCTCAATCAGATTATTCTGCAGATAGAGATACCACGTGTAAGGAGGGATTTTAGGGATGCTCTTCAGCCCTTTGTTGTCGCAGTAGACTGCACGGGGGAAGTTTTGGGGGCAGGTGCACTCCTTCGGGCAGGCTTGGATCTGGGCAAGGAGTTCCTCGTAAGGCATGTCCTGGTTGACGGCAAGTGTTACCAGGCACAAAACGCTGAAAAGTTTCTGGAGGGCAGCCATGGCGACCTATGTTTGAAACAGCAGATAAAATACCGTTACTGTGGTTAAGGAAAGTTAAATCTGATACCATAACAGGCAAGATTTCATTGGTTTAGTTGCTTGGGAGCAATCAAATCTTCTGTGAGAACTTGAGTGACAAGAGTGTCTTAAAACCATTAATGCTGTTTAAATGAATAAAGTGTACAAATAACACAGCCAACATCAGATACAGGATTAGTTAATTGTTAATGGCAGCAAATGGTCTAATAGTGTCTTCTTTCATTATTTTATCCGTGAAAGGCAGAGGACAAAAGACAGGTCAACTTTAACTGCCTTAGACAAGCTTAATACTTAAGTAGTAAGTAGTGAGATCCTCCTTGTTCTGTTGTAATTAGGAAAACATACTATAAAGATCACTAGCCAACTTTTCCCACTACCTTTAGAACAACGGAGGCAATGAGGCCTGCAAATGTTGACATATCCAAGTTGTAGGGATTAGATTTCAGTGACAAAGAATGCAAATACAAAAGAACTGATGAAGAAGCATTAAAAAGCAAAAATCCCAAGAGGAATGAACAAGGTCTAGAGAAGGTCTTGTTATCTCCTGTTAGACGTCCTCTTTAAACTTCTACTTTATTTGTCTCAGCTGCCATCTGGTGCTTGTTTAAATTCTTGATGCGCTCCAGGTTTGTCTGGAACTCATTTTGCGTGGGCCAAGCTTTTCCATGGACGGGCCCACTTCAAAGACAAAGCTGAACCGCCTCCTTTCAGAGTTGTGCCTGTGGTTATAGAGGCTGAAGCGTTTGACCATTATTTAGTGCACAAGCTGTGGCAGCGGGGTAGAAATGAAATTCCATCAAGGATCAATGGGTCTGGTAGACAAAACACCAACTAGCAATGGGATACAAATCTGTTTCTATCACTGAAACATGACACAGCTTTTGAAGTGTTTCAATCTCATAAACATGTTCACCTACAACCACAACGAAGCAAGACTAATCTTCTTCATTCAAGAAGCTCTTCTTACCTTTAGTTCTCTAAGTTTCTCTTAGCAGCGTCCTTCCTCAGCAAATGATTAAGCGTGGTCTGAAATGACAGGGATGCTCGTCTTACTTCCCTGTATTTGTACCGCAGCCTGTTTCATTCAACGTGTGCCAACCTGTCACTCAGGATGGACCTTAAAGCCGTTCTTAGCCAATCAGGTGGCCCAAACAAGAGGGGTTGTATGGGTTGTTAAGTATTTTTAGCTCTCAGAGACATGGCCCACTTTGCTTAGATTTACGTGTTTTTAGATTGCTAATGTCCACATGGGCAGCCCTCCCTCCTCATGATGACATGACTGATCTTAGCAAAGAAATCCAGTGTCCTTCATCAACCTTTGAGCTACATTTGTGCGTCAGTTGTTGAGAGTGAAATCAGGTTGAATTACTGAACAAACTACAAATTTTACCTGCTTACAGACAACAGGGAACTTAAAGAATGCTGGATAGGCATCTGTATCCAAATATTGAAATGAACTAAATAGTGGACCCCAACAAAAGACTGTCTGCTAGGACTGTAAGCACATATCATGATCACTGCTGAAGAGTAAACCAGAGTGAAATAAAGCATCTGTAGCTGATATTATCACAACTGTAGTAAAAACAACCAGGGTTACATGTTTGTACCTACCAGAATCCCTATTTGGTATTTTCTCACATTGCTCATTTCATGTAATTTGCATCATAGCATTGGGTGTTTTTTCTTCCATAAACCTGGTCTGGTCATTATGGGTCTTTGTTTGACAGAGGCATTGATGTAGGTATTGCTTTTATTAACCTTTGCATACTCCTTTCTCATCCAAGGTCTAGTGATTCAGTATTTTGCCACATCTCTGTTGTCAGTGGAGACACCGATGGAGCTCTTGCTGCTATCAACTTTCTCTATGCCTTGTTTTCCTTTCCATAGAAAGTACTCCTGGTTGGGTGATTGTTTGTTTAGCAGTGATGATTCTTTGACGGAGCCATTGTTGGAGCTATTGCAGAGATTAACTCTCTGCACTTTGTTATTATTACTCCTCAGTCCATTTCCTGGGATGAGTCACTGAAGGAAGAATGGCTGTTAATATCGCTGCTTACCTTTTGTTTTTCTTTATGTGTAGTATTGCTGTACACAGCAGAATACAGAACACCTGTATTCTGCGGTGTTTCTTTGTAAAATTGAGCGACTGACTGAGCTATTACTGCACCTAACTCCTGGAGAACTCCTGGATCAATACTTTAAAATGCTTCCCTTGGGTCATCTTTACTGTCACTGCAAAGGAGGAGGATTGCTGCAAAGAGTTCATATGATTTGGAGTTGCTTGTCTCGTAAATTGTCTTAGATAATATTTGTAAAATGGCCTCAAATAAGTTGAACTCAGTATGTGAATCACGTAAAGAGTGCTTTTGGGGGGATGGCACATTGTTCAGATGTGCTGCTGTAACGTCAATCAAATTAAATTACAAAGCCTAAGTTTAAAACATTTGCTGCAGGCACAAGAGGTAATGGTTTTACGGGACTGAGGTCCCACTAATGTTTACGCAGTTTGGCCACAGGCATGCAATGCAATTTCTCCTGCAGAAGCCAGTGAACATCAGGATTACTTGCCCTTCAACACAGAGGCATGAGACTGTGCTCATTTCTGGCGATGACGGCAAGCGCTCGAGATGCAACGAGATAATCCCTGTCAACTTGTGAGGACAGGAGCAACACTTATCCACGATCAGCGGTGCAAGCCCATTAGAGTCCCTCCTGTTCTCCCCATGGTGTATTTATGTGCGTTGATAATTGATCTACACAAATTTGGAAGATTGCATAATGGATGGTTAATCTAAAAATGGATTTTTGGGCTAAATGAACACCTTTTTATGTTGTAAACAACCATGGAGGGTTTTAGTAGACAGGGTTCATCAATTCACATATACATTAAACAAATTGTTTTTTTTGTCTGAAAAACCACACAAATTTGGGGGAATGAGGGATTAAAAACTTCACCTAACATACATTCTTAAACTGAGGAATTAAACAACCACTCTTCTAATTATTTAACCTCCTTTAAAAAAAACCTAATGTTAGCTTGAAGCAACTCCTCCATCCTGCCTGCTGTGTAATGGCATCTACATTTTGCTTGTGGTAAATCTCACACTTAAAGTTGTCATAATAATGATGCTCTTAGCTTGCCGTTTTTTTTTTTTTTTCCTGGATGAGCTACAGAGAACGTAGAATTGCTTTAAGCGCAGCCCATTTGTACCCTAAATGCTGAAAATATGTTTACACTTAGATTTCTAACCCTCTCTCATACCACTAATCAATAGCAGTGCAAGGATGGATGGAGGATCAATGAAGTTGTTCATCAGATAAAGTCTTGGAGTCTTTAACAACATCAGGGAGTGAGGAATGTGCACTAAATGCAGAAATTACAAAAGAAACTGGTGCAACCGAAAACCATATCTGACAAAAACCATAACCTTGTGTGCAAGATTTGCTGCTGAACGGTGAGTCAGGGCTTTACGATGTCTGTAAAATGAAACACGTGTTTACCGAAAACCAGTACTGGCAACAACGGGCCTGAGAAAACTAAAGAGAAACACATGCTAAGGATTCTCACAGTGCTAATTTCTTGCCAGTCTTTTGCACTGTGCCAGCAATTATAATTACACAACTGCCTTCATGTGCACAACATGAGTTTGCAGAACTGTATCCAGTTTATAGCTCAACTGAAATGCACCCCAGGAGTTGAGAGTTTGTGGGAGTTTGTTAGTTTGTCAGAAGGAATCTCTGTTTATGGGTAATTATTGCAAGGGGGAGAATTGTACTGATCCCTGTTGTCTGGAAACTTCACAACTTATAAAGTGGAGCTAAGTCGAGTTAAACAGTTTTATATATATATATATATATATATATGAAATATATAAAATATAAAATTCCCAAAATGCATAATATTATTTTTATATTTCAAAACTGGTCAAGATGTTTTATTTCTTGCTGGTGCAAGCTTTGACATAAAGGTCAGAACAGGACAAACAAAACAAATATGAATGTAAATCCAAAATTATCTAAACCTTCACAAAGATTAACTGCAACATTTCGTAAGATTTCTAACACGAAAAGAAAGCTAACATTTTTACCTGGTTTTCCAACTGAAGGAAGAGACCTGCTCACAGCCAGGTGAGGCTCGGCTTCCAGAGATTTACTCTGATGGTTGTCCTTTTTCCCAGCAGTCAGTCATTGGACCTTAGCTGCTGTCGTTAGATCTTCTCCATGCAACACCTTGCACACCGGGTGAACCGAGCAGATAGAGCTCGTGTTGTCGGTGGGAGGACGACTGTGAGCTGGGATGTCCTTTCAGGAATTGTCACTTTATTTTTCTGCCAGCCCAGCAGATCTTCTCCCACCTCTTTCTTTTTTTTTATTCTAAAATCTTCAGCCCTCAGTTGGCTGTGGTCTCTAGAGAGATAAAGCACTGGAACCCCACCCAACTAAACAATTAGGTTTTTTTTGTTTTTTATGGAGGGTACGCTTCTGACCAATAACTCTGGGGGATGAGTGCAAAGCTAGGTTATGGCACACTTTTAGCAAACAGGCCTTGAGGTGAGATATTAGGCTGACAGGTAAGATTGCAGAGGAGGTCCACACACCTCTTTGGTTGCAACCTAAGGCTATTTTTTGTAGTTTCCCCTCCAAAAAAAACAAAAGTAGAAAGCTTTTTGCCAAAGGCTCCAGATATAATTCTTTCTTTGCACAAACTTTAAACCACAGTTAAGGGTTGAAAGTGGGGTTATTTATAAAAAAACTAGACCTTTTTGTCAATTCTTGCACCAGTGTAGAACAAGATGTTTGTTAGTTTTATTTAAAAAAAGCATGGCAATGCTGTGCAGATATTGCAAAACAAGCTAGACATTGATAAATGATTTCAAATCTTATCCACACATAATGTGACACCTATCCTTTAAAATTCAACTGAAGCATAACAAATTTGTAAGAGTGAAGAATGTGAAAAATAAAAAGCTGCAATGATCTGGTACTAGACATTCATTAATTAATACTTTTGAAGCACCATTTTATTAGGTTTGTAAGAGATCTAGCTTCTTAGATTCACACACGCTATTAACTATTATGAATATAATAAAGCTGAAATGGCGCGGTCCTTCAAGGAATTTCCTAATGATTGCTTATGTGCATCCTGTAGCTAAAGTCTTGGTTTGCAGACAGATACAAAGCATCAAAAGGATCCAATGGTTGACAGCTATCTGTGCATGACACATACCAAAGGTATATGTTCGTATGCCTTCACTGACATGCAAACTTGAGTGACATCCCATTCCCAATCCTTGGAGATCAATATGATGTTGGCCCACACTTTGCAGCTATAACAGCTTTAACTCTTCTGGGAGTGTTTAGGTTTAGGATTATGTTTATGTAATGTTTTTGACCATTCTGCCAGGAGTGCATTTGTGAGGTCAGACACTGCTGTTCACAGTTGTTCCCCTAACCTATGAGCAGACAACGTCCCCTCAAACTCAGGAGCCAGGGAGAAGGAGAAATCTCACACGAGACAGGCCCTTGAGCAGTGTGGCTATCCCAACTGGGTTTTCCTCAAAGCAGACAAGAAACCCAAACAGGCATCGGATGAAAAGGAGAACCTAGCTGCTTTCAAACTCCAAAACCAAGAACAAATGTGTTCTGTCCGGTTGGTGAAAACCCCCTCTGCACCAAAACTTACACTTGCCTCAGACCAGTCCTGCGTGCTTTTGTCCTGGCAACCACCAAACACAGGCTTGCCCAATTGATAGGCAAACAGAAAGGCTTGATTTGTCCCTCCAGAGAACATGCCTCCAATGCTCTAGAGTTCAGGGGCAGCGTGCCTAACGCCACTGCGTCCACCACTGTCTATTCCACTTGGAAGCAGCTGCTCAGCCATGGAAACCCCTTCCATGAAGCTCTATGCATGCTATTCCTAAGCATATGTGGAGGTCACATGAAGTTTGGAAGTTGGTAGCTATTGACTCTGCAGTAAGTTGCTAACTCTTGGCATTTTGTGCATCAGATGATGCATTCTGTGGTTTTATGTCACCTACCGCTTTGTGGCGGAGTTACTGTCATACCCTATTACTTCCACGTTGTTTCACTTAGACTTATTACACAAGTCACTGTCATTTGGATGTGCAAGGGAATACTTTTAGCCGGAAAGGGTTAATACGTACATCATAACACAGTGAAGGTAGATAACTGCAGAAAGTATGCCACAACAGCGACATTACTAAAATTAGAACTTTGCTCAGGCAGGATTAAGTCAAGACTGATACTGGCTGCCAAGCAACACTGAAGAACATGCACAAATTTCTAATAAGTGCTTATTAGGTTCTTTCCAAATGTTTGGATTCAAGAGGCATTATTCAAAATGGGACCTCTGGCACAGAGATGACGCTCAACAACACTGAAATTAAGCTATACCCACAGTGAAAGATGGTGGCGGCAGCACAATGCCCTGCAGGAAGTTTTCTTCAGATGAGACGGGGTTTCTGTCCAGGTGGAGGAGGTCATGGGTGGGTTTATTTTGTCATCTTCTGTTTATTCATTGTGGTTTTGCATTCTTGTTTAACTCTGTTTCCCTTCTGTCTTCTGCCATTTCATTGCCCCCCTCTCACTTTATCACTCTCATCTATCTATCTATCTATCTATCTATCTATCTATCTATCTATCTATCTATCTATCTATCTATCTATCTATCTATCTATCTATCTATCTATCTATCTATCTATCTATCTATCTATCTATCTATCTATCTATCTATCTATCTATCTATCTATCTATCTATCTATCTATCTATCTATCTAATCTATCTAATCTATCTATCTAATCTATCTATCTATCTCACTAAAAATTAAAATGAGCCCCCTGCATTTTCTGAATTACTGGTAATGATGTCAAAAAGTAGCATACCTTTATGTTAAATTGCAATAGTATAAGGCACCTCAAATATCCAACCTTTATTTTAGAAAATGTATAAGATACTCCCACTTTAAGAAGCAATGTGTATTGTGTTTTCCCCTAACAATTCCCATGAATTATACTTTCTTTGAACGTTAGTCAGTGTAAGGTGAACATTCAACCAGGAGTTATTTTCAAGCCTGTTCTACAAAACGATGGGTAAGATCAGAGAACATGGCGTTTTAGTAAGGTAGTGTGCTGCAATTGGTACAAGAAAACCACTCCCTTCAATAGTTTGGCCATGTCTACAGTCACGTCAGTGATTAAAATAAAGGTTGAAAATACCGAAACTGTGACAAACACCTTGCCATCCAGTAGGGACGATAGTAAGGGAGTTAAAATAATTAATAGAAAAGCACAGCAAAGGTGACATCTGGCGCTGAGAAACTCTCTATAACCAACATTTATTTTCAAACGTTTACACATCTTACACATCTACCATTTACATACCTTAAATTCTAACAAAGATCTTATTTTTTCATGGGGGTTTAAAAACAAACCAGCTAATGATATACATTCGTACAGAGGGTCGTCCAATATTATTCCTTTTAGGCCAAGGGGAGGAGATGGTCAACAATTACCAACGCTAAAAGATTTTAAAAATGTTCAAGTTAAACACAAAGACAATTGTTCAGAAAATATTAGGTTATGACAGAAGTACAAAGTGAGAGGAAACCTGGAATGAGGTGGGAGAACAGATGAGGGAGGTGATGGATGGACACAGAGAATCAGTGCAAACAGGGAGAACAGCTGGAGATGGTCTGGACCGAAGGATAAACTCTGGAGTTGGGCCGCCAGGCCGCAAAAGCTGATTGTACGTTGGCTCACTGTCTGAAGTGGAAAGAGATTTGAGGCTTACTGCTTCATGAAGGACTTTATTGTCTAGACACAGACAGCAGGAGCTTTACTCCTGGATTTTAAATAAGGGCAACAGCAGAGGGAGACGGAGGAAATTACCCTAGAATCAGAATCGGTGCAAACGACTTTAGAAAAACATGTCAAATATGGGGAAAGTTGTTAAAGCAAACACGTAACTTGATGTAACGGTTATGGGAGAGTGTTTTCTTTTTCTACCTCCCTACTGGTATTGGGGTCCCCGCAGTGACAGCGAAGACGGACGTTTTAAAACTGTTCAAGAAGAAAGTGGTGGAAGTGCTGCACCTCTTAGCAGACAGACAGCTGCTGAATTTCGTTTTAAGGGATATACTTTTGCTGCTTTTTGGGGATAGTTTTTACCGTTCAACTATTGTTCCTTTTGATATCAGGGGGACCGTACACCTCAAACAAAAAGGCAGCATTTCTTAAACGACAATGTTGAAACCAGATATTTGCATGCACTGTATGGAAAGATACAAAAAAACGATTTTTCTTACAGCTTGACATTAAATGAGATTAAACTTTTCCTGTTTTATGTCAGTGAGAACAACCAAAGTTATATGTACGGTAATAAATGTCAGAATAATGAAATGGAGATTTCTTTAAGCTTTCTTCAAAGACCATAGATTATATGGGGGATTGCTGCAAAGCCATGGACAATGCAGACGACTCTCCCTGTGGCTCTACGCTTCTCCAGGAGTGAATGCTGCTTGTCGGGACATTGAAGCAATCAACTGGTTTCCTTATATAGGAAATTTTTGACCAATCTGTATAATATGATTGATTTGACTTTGTAAAGTGCCTCGAGATGACATATTTCATGAATTGGCGCTATATAAATAAAATTTAATTGAATATACACTGCCAAGACTGCCATCCATTTAAACAGTTTGGTAAAGCCCACACGATGATATGTTTGCTGTAAGCCTCTAAATGGTTATTTAAAATAACGTGAATATAACGTAAGCCAACACCTCAAACACATTGTCTCTTTGTGTGACATCATGGAAACAGCAAAAGAGAGAAAATAAATTGTATAAGATGTCAGGGAGAGAATTTTGGATCTTCAAAAGTCTGGTCCAAGACTGAGTTTGATTATTTGATCCAATGCAGACCCCACAACTTTAGAGGTTTCTGAAATTTGATATAACTTATTCTCATTTGAAATGCACTGTCATATTTTTCCACCAAAAAAGGGTTGAGCAGGTCCTCTGGCTGGGTTCTGTTTTATTAAAACATTTCGTCTTCAGTCTGAGGAGCTTCAGGTGAACTCAGCCTTATATGCAGTACCTTTGTATAGTTGCTCAACAAGTTTAATGGTGAAAATCAAAACTGGTTACTCACATGCAAAAGAGGACCATCAGGCTACCAACCGGTCGTTAGTGCTCTGATGGCCGCTTAGTGCTCTCTAGAAGGCTCAGTCATTCTAGAAATAACAGAATTTTAAGAGGGGGACAGTTGGACCCAGAGGCCTCCACTCTTGTTTGATGCCAGATTGTCTCTCTTCACAAAAATGGCTTCCTTTGCTCCCCTTTGGAACTAACGTTCCTCTCAATCCAGGATTAGAACAAAGAGTGACCACTGGCCTGCAGATGAGTGTAAACGTCAGACTCTTGGCCTGATGATGTTGCTCTTCTGTGCTGTGCCATCCTGTTGGCCAGTGGCTGCTTTGTCTCCCTGATATAACTGGCCACAGTCCTCTTGGCACTTAACACAACATTGCCCTGATTGTGCCAGGGGACCAGATCTTTGGGGTGAACCAGTCTGCGCCCTGATGGGTTTTGGGGTTTAAAAGCAGCTAAGTTCTCCTTTTCATCCGATGCCTGTTTGGGTTTCTTGTCTGCTTTGAGGAAAACCCAGTTGGGATAGCCACACTGCTCAAGGGCCTGTCTCATGTGAGATTTCTCCTTCTCCCTGGCTCCTGAGTTTGAGGGGACGTTGTCTGCTCTGTGATACAGAGTCCTGATGACTATACAAAGGTACTGTTTATAAGAGTTGACCTTTAACATCGGACCTACTCTACTTTTGTCCCCCCATCTGCATTAATGAGAAGCATCAGGACATTCAATGGATGTCTGTTGTATATGTTTAGTTTAATTTGAAAATTTTTGATTCTCTTCTATTGATTACAGTATTGTATTTGTGTTGTTTTAATCTACATGCTGGATCAGGGACTACGACAAAAAGCTAAAAATGTACCACATAAATCTAAAACATAACTAGGATGAGCAAGAGAATATGTTGATATGGTGTGTGCGTCAAGCATTTATAATAGCTAAAAAGCTGCAAAAAGCTGTCAAGCACTGTTAAACCATGTTATATTTAGGTACAAATGGTAACATTTTGTACACCAAACTTGTACTGAATGCAAAAAAGAGGACTCCAGACATGAGTTATTGAACATTTATTTCCTATTACAAGTATACAAAGGATGAAACACTAAGCACAATAGCAATGTATCTTACTTATTGTTTGCTTCAAAAAGTTATTATCATGTACAGTAGGCATTTTATTTGTCCTAACAAAACTGTTATTGGACTTCAAGCTGTTAATATGAAAAAAATTAAAATTAAAGCGAGCGGTCATGAGTTCACAACTCTGTTATTTTCCTTTTAACCACTTTGATACATTCAACATGTTGAAATACGGCTGCTATGAATCTGCCCAGGTATTTCACATTTGCTTATATTACACACCGAAAACTGAGAACATAGTTTTATCTTGATTATGCTATATATTACCACCATAAACAATTACTCTATGGCTAAATCATGACATTGGAGAAAGTAAGACATTCCTATTTGTTTATATTTGCCATTTTTATATACAAGGTTATAATGAAAGTGTGTCTCCTGTTTTATTGAGTTTCGAAAGAAATTATACATTTCTCATTTCAACGTATATTTTGAAATATCCATTACCAATGATTGAGATAGGAATTACAAACAATATTTTGTATTTGCATAATGCTTGTAAGAAGTGCACAGACACATGATCTCTACAAAAGGATTGCTATGAAATGATCCAAATCCCGAAGGCTTTGGGTTGAAGTTGTCACGACAGTAGATGGCGGACTCCTTGATTGGACGGAGGGTCCTTATTCAAACATGATGTCCGAGGCTTGACGCAGGCAGTTTGCGGATTCGGGGGGCATGTTGCTGTATGTGATATTGTTGGCGTCCAGACGCAGATGCTTGAGACGCGAATAGTTCAGGGGTCCTGTGAACTTGCAGAAACTCGCCAGTTCAAACTCTGCGGATGATCAGAAACAGTCGGTAAATATTACAATCCTCCCAAACATTACATTTAAGACTTGTACTCTTCCTATACTTGGTTAATTATGGTAAATATAGATATGACTCTTTACTATTATTATTATTGACCTATTGAAAGCTTTATGATGTTTAAAATTATTTTATCGAAACATTGACTTTAGGTTATAGACCAACTGTGTCTGTAGCTGCTAGTCCTGAAAGGATTTTCTTGAGATTATGCATTGAATATTCAGCCATTTGAAGATTGCCAAATCAGTTTTAACTATCTATGTAAAGAAAACTAGTCCCTTTGTTTTCTTGACATTTATTTTTTTGGCTTTGGGTAAATTCAAACGTTGTCAAACTGGATCTGTATTAAGTACTTAAGCAGATTCATGTCATCCCAGTGTACTTATGTTTCTTACCTGTAATCAACTTAATTGTACCCATGTGCTTCTAGGCGTGAGGTTATTTCTCTTGGGAGGTAAATGTTTTGAGGTATTATTGAGATAAACAGTTTTGAAAAATGCTCAAATATCATTTACAGATCACGCTGATCACATATTTCCTTACAGTTGAATTTTAAAAATTCATTGAAATCATTGCCTGAAAGCGAGTATTAAAAATCCCCAAGGTGGGTTCAAATTGATTTATCCTTTGCATACCTGAAAAAGATGGGTATGAGACAAGTAAAACGGCAAAACCATGAGATGACAAAGGGTCAAAATGACCCATACTGATCCATCAAGTCTAGTCAAGCATGTGTTTCCTTGATCCAACATGTTCTTTCAATCAGTTGCTAGCATTATCATACTGTTTGTTAATGAAGGAGCCCTCTTATTGGTTTGGGATTTAAAAAGGCTTTCTTCTCTTCATAAGATAATGTTTGCTAAACAAATATCATTATCTAGAGATAATGTCATCACAATACATTTTTAAACATAGTTTGCCCATACATTGAAGTAATTTGCAAAATCAGTCTTAGCTTCTGGCTCTTTAAAGCCTGGCTCACTACCTCGTAATAATAAATGTTTGCTTTTTACAGTATTGCATCTTTGTGTTCACTTTCCAGCTTCTCAAACCTCCAGAGGGTCACAGCAGATGGCAGCTCATTTTGAGATAGGTTCTGCAGGAGATTTCCTCCAGTTAAAAGAGAGTTGTTTGTTTCCACTATCGCCACATGCGTGCTCAGTGTAAGGGACGGCTACAAAGTTAGTGACTTGATGCAATTGGCTGGGTTTCCTTACATACTGTAGCTTACTTTTGAACATTCGGCACACGTTGTAAATAATTCTTTCTTGCATTGCATTGGTGATCAGATAGGACTGTGAGTCATTTAATTAAATAATATCAAAGGGGATGAATTGGTATCGGTAACATGAAAATAATTTTAACAGTATTTTTCTTCTAAAGTGCCTTAATATGACATTTGTTGTAAATTGGATAGACACAAAACTAATTGAAGTGAATCTTGAAATTGAAATTTGTCTTTTATCAAACCAATTCGGATCTTAATCAGTAATGCTTCCTCTCGCTTCGCTCCAATATATTTTTTTTTTTTGGCAGCTTAGTGTGAAAAAATGTTAATTCATGGATTTCCTTGACAACATTTATCTAACAGGCTAACCCCTATTTTTTGATTAAAATGAAGTTGGAAGTCATGTATTGGTTTTCTGGAGATATTTCAACATCCTCCACCAAAATATCTTCAAATGCGGAGTATAAACTTACTGTTGATCTCATTGGCCTGAAGGTAGAGCTGCTCCAGGAGCTCGTTGATCTCAGGGATCGACTGCAGCTTGTTGAATGAGAGATCCAGCTCCACGAGTGACGTCACATTGAACACTCCAGCAGGAAGGCCAGAGTCTTGCAGGTTGTTGTGGGATAACCTCAGGTACCGGAGGGCAGGGAGCTTTTTCAGATACCCTGCTCCGATTTTATCAATCTCATTATAATCAGCGTAGAGCATTTCCAGTGAATTCGGGACTCCTGCTGGCAGTTTCTTCAGCTTGTTATAACTCACGTCCAGTGACAGCAGCTTCTTCGGCCCTTTGAATGCATCTGTGATGGCTTCAGAGGTCAGCTCGTTGTGCTGGAGACTGATTGAGGTCAAATTCTCCTTGTCAGTCAAGAGTCCAGTAGGAAACTTGGACAACTTGTTGTTCATCATCTTAAGCTCTTCAAGGGACTTTGAGGGAGGGATGATTGGCTCTGTGATGTTGTTAAAGCTGAAGAATAGCTTCTCCAGGGCTGTCAGTTTGTCAATTGTGCCTTTTTCTATCTTGGCATTGGTCAGATGATTGTTATCAAGCACCAGCCAGCGCAGGGTATCGGTAACATTATCAAAAACGCCTGGCTTGATCTCTTCAATCAAGTTGTTCTGGAGATACAGGTACTTGATTCCAGTCGGAACTATAGGGACAAACTTTAGCTTGCGGTTATCACAATACATTGCACTTGGAAAGTTGATTGGGCAATCACACTCTGTATTGCAGTTTGGACCTGACGGCCCCAGCATTGACATTGGCTGGTAGTCGTAGTCGTAATACTGGCAGAGGGCGACGTTGGCCAGTAGTACCAAGAGCGTCACATGGAGAGGAAACATGGCTTCTGTGGACAGGAAAAGGGAAAAGAGAAGCCAGCAAAAAACACAATAAGGTTACACAAATGTGAGATGAGAAAAATGAAATTCATCACTTAAGTAACATTTACTGAAACTCATCTTCTACAGCTGAATATCAATAAATAAAACAAACTTTACTGAAAGGCTATTTTACTCAGTTTGGTGTGTGAAGCTAATTCCTTATAGACTCAGTACACAGTGATATCAATTAATTACAATTACATTTTACTAAAAGGCAATTTAATTGAGAACATAAATATGTTATATGCATCCTGTGGCCGATACAATCTATAGGAGGTTTCTGGCATGACGGTTAACCAGCAAACAGTCCCTGATAACCTCTACGAGGAGGATAAGCCTCAAAAGGTCTTTGGTAAAGAGGCTGGCTGTTCACAGGATGCTGCATCCAATCATTTTAGCATAAAAATGAATGGAATAATAAAGAAATATTGTGAGGATTGTGTAGCAGAGCCCATTCAAGAGTTTATGTGTAGTGGCTCTTGAGAAACTGACTCTGTCCACAGCCTCCTCCAGACGTCTCTAGTTCATGGACTACAACTGTTAACTACCAAGAGGAAGAAGAGAGACACAAAACCTATAAAAGTCAAGAGAAAGCTGCTATTAAATCAACCTTGGCTTCATCAACATCTCAGCAGAACCACAGGCTGATCACCTCCAGGCCATGCTGCATCAGGGCACAAATTCATGCAAACGCAGCCCTGGCCAAGTATTAATGTATATACTGAACATTACATGGACCTACTTTCCAGGTCAATGTTTTAGTACATATAAAAAAATCCTTTTGTTTTTTTTTTTTAGTTTTTGTATTGTGAAATACTAGAATCTTTTGATTAGCTAAAATAATCATAATCAAAAATATAAAAATATAACCCTGTGTGTATTTAATCTACATATTAGGTAATTTTTAAGGGAATTACTGAAATAATTTATTGAGACACCTCTGCAAGATGCAGATGATCAGAGAAAAAAGCCATTTTATAGTGTTGTTTTTGACTATTTAACAATAAAAGGTAAAGCAACTAACAATGAAACGTGGGGATATAAAGAAACATTGTTTTATCACTGATGAAAAAAGTTGTCAAACCTGCACAACATACACAGTGGCCACACCCACTCGTGTGTATTTTATAGTCCTTTGACTCCATGTAAAGCAGCTGGGTTAAACCTCGCTATAAAGCCACATAATTGTATCTGAAACCCTAAACAAAACTAAGAAAAGACTAAATTTTCCACAAACACACTCTGTTCATGCAAATGTATAGATGACTTTTGCTTTGTATGGCTTTTAAAACATTACTGTGTCTCAAAGTTAATCAAGAAACAACAAAGTAAAAAGTCTTTTTAACATGACAGATGCACAAAATCAAGCCAGCAGACAAGACTGATTAATTCCAAACGTTTGGAAAATGCAGAAAAACTACTGAATCAAGAATGATGGATCAATCTTCAAAGCCCCCAAAAAGGCATTGTAAAAGCTTCAAAGCGTATACATTTTAAACCAAGCCTCCAAAATCAAAATCCTAACTTTCAGGAGTCATTTTTTTTCTCGTGTGCAGAATGAGTTTTGCTTTCTCTGTTGCAGCACCAGCCCATGCCCTGCAGCCCCAGTACTTCCATCCGGAAAACAGGAATAAAGAAGAATATTCAAAGAGGAAATCTCAAATCCGTGCAAGCTTACCTGTGCTTCTCTCGTTTTTTTTAAGTTTTTTTTTTTTTTTTTTTAGTGGAGAGCCAGGAGGTAAGGACAATGTGGTGTTCAAACACCGAAAGTCTCTGGAGAAAATCAGAGAGAAGGAGAGAGGGGGAGGAGTGATGGGTATTGATGGAGAGACAGAAGGAGAAAGGGGAGGGATGGGAGGCTCGGCGAACGGGAGTCAGGGCGTGATCAGTGGGAATGTGAGGGGGGACCATCTTCAAAAAATACCGCTAAGTAATCAAGTACAGGTGCAGCAATGCCTACTGAATAGTTAAAAAAAAGCTTTCTCTTATACCTTTACATAAAAAAAAAACAGTTTAAGTATCTCCGTGAGTGCACCCATCAAATATCCGTTTGTGTTTGGAAGCAAAAACCAAAGCCGGCAGTCTGTGGGACTGTTTTCGGAAAAATCTAGACAAGGAGAAGAAGTTTGGTGGGGGAAAAAAATTGGAAAATGATCTTTGGCAGGTTTGCAACCCAGACGCCGCTTCTCAACAAGAATAAATTAATCCGCAGTCTGCAAGCCAGGCTTCGGAAAATCTGACAAAGAAAGGAAATGAAAACAGCTAGAGCAGACTTGCATAACACTCGAGGCAAACGTTTCTTCTCCTCTGTTTTTGACAAGAAGAAACATTCTGTGTAGGTTGAAGCACATCCAATTGATCCCATATGGTTTTGGAAAACAGGCTAAATTATATATATATATATATATATATATATATATATATATATATATATATATATATATATATATATATATATATATATATATAAAACAATAAGCAGTAAAGGTAAGTGTGGTAGACAAAAATGTCTCTTTTTGTTCTGAGTGGATTTTCAGCACAACATCGGTACACAGAGAAAAGCTGACACCTGGATCTAATTGGTCTCAGTGAGGTCCGGTACTCTTCTCCCATAACATTCTCAGAGCCCTGTCCTCATCTGTGGAAAACCTTCATTCCTCCCACTCGTGCTCAGCATTCAGTCACTCGCTAAACTCATCATCCCACTTCAACCTTTCCATATTTTGCCACATTGCAGCCACACAGTTTCGGTGAAAGACCAACACAAAGTAGCGCGAATTCTGGAAGTAGAAGGCAAGTTATGAATCTTTTAAAACCAAAATGTGAAAAGCATGGATTGCATTTCAATTTACTCTGATACCCCTAAATAAAGTCCGTCGCAACCAATTGGCTTCAGAAGTCATCTAATTACTAAATAGTCCAGCTGTGTATAAATAAATCTCAGTTGTGTAAGGAGCTCAAAAGTTTGTTTGAGAACATTAGTGCACGAAAAGCATCACGAAGACGAAGGAACACAGCAGACAGGCCGGGTTGAAAGTTGTGCAGAACCTTAATTAAGAGTCAGGTCATAAAACAAGATCCCAAGCTTTGAACATCTAACGATCTTCGATCATACATCTGAAAATGGAAAGAGCATGGCACAGTTCCAAACCTACCAAAACATGGCCGCCCACCTAAACTGACTGGTAAAGGAGGGCATTTATAGAAAAAGCTGCCAAGAACCACATGGTATCTTTGGAGAAGCTGCAGAGATTCACAACTCAGGTAAGAATGTCTGTTCAAAGGAACTACTATTAGATGTTAGTGGCAAGAAGAAAAAAAATCAGAAGTCCTGGCTGAAGTTTGGAAATAGCCACATAAGGAGGACAGCAGATATGAAAGAAGGTGCTCTAGTCAGATGAGACTAAAACGAAGCGTTTTGGCCTACATGCACACGACGTCTGGTAGAAAAATAACAGCACATCATCCCAAACACAGGATCCCCACCATCAGACAAGATGGCGGCAGCCTCATATTGTGGGGGACGCTATTCAGCAACAACACAAAAGCTGGTTAGAGGGTGGGTAAGATTTTTTGTTGTGGAATGGGGATATTTTTACATAAAATCTGCATCTTGATAAATGTTTTTTTGAAACTTTGATGAGAAATCCATGGTCGATCGCATTTGCAACAAGTTGAATTTGCAGTGCCCTCATTAGGCTCTGACAGGACCCAAGAATGAAAAGTAGAATAATAATTTGTTTTCACTTTTTGTGACAGTTGTAGCCTTTATTTATAACTAGTCATACAGGAAGAAGGGTAAGACATGCAGTGAAAGGCCCAGGACTGGGAATCAAACCCAAGACCATTGCATTAAGAACTGTAGCCTCCTTATATGTGCACCTGCTCTACCACTGAGCCATTTAAAGCCTCCTAATAGTTTTTTTTTTTTTTTCAAATTAGTTTTCTAACTCAGATTTTAACAAATTGTTGGTCTAATAACTTGTTTCCACCTTTCTTTCCCCAGATTTGATAAAAATAATTCCAGTTTAGCAACTGAGCCCCTCCCTTCACTTAAAAAGTTAGTCTGGCTTATTATGATTTACATCCTACACTTGTTGAAGTGACATGCAACATTTGCATTTCTTTTTAATTTCAGTCTCAATATGGTAAAACACATTCTGCACCTTATTAACAAATTAAGTGAGTGTATTATGTTTGATGTCAGAACACCTGGGTCTGCAGGTATTTACCTTGATTTGATTTGAGCCTTTTAATTTTTCAGCAAGAGCGAGCTAGTTTTGATCACGGGATGAATATAGTCTCTTGTGTCCCAGCAATTATTATTTTTTCACTTGTATATCCATTTTTTCAATCCAGGCTGACCTAAAACAGTAAAGAGTAAATCAAGCGCGAAAAGATTAACAATTTCTTATCTGATCCTGGATTTGAAGATTTACGATTCTAGGATGATTGATCCAGAATATATATATATATATATATATATATATATATATATATATATATATATATATATATATATATATATATATATATATATTGGTGTGTTGATGTGTTTCTTTTATATGAAAACCAGATTTCTCAGTTGTAAGAAGCAGCAACTTAGCTGGACCATTATTTGGAAAAAAAAAACTTGCTCAAGACTCAATTCGCAGATTTTTGCAAAGCTGCAATGCGGCATGAAATTAGGATAGGCCAACTCTAGGTATAATGATTCCTTCCATGTCTCATATTTGGTCATTTTGATTAGGTGTAAAGTATAACAATCCCTATAGCCCTTAGCTAATTATCTGCTAAAATGCCACAAACGTATCCCTTCAAATTTACTTTGAAATGCTATGTTTTTTTCTTGGTTATGACATGGTTTGTGCTTCTGTCACTTCATCTCCGCGCAACCCCAAATATTTATTTCCTTGAGGTTGCTGTGTTTTTACCTCCATTACTGGCAGTGTTTAGTGCAAGCATACACATAAATTGTTCCAGATATTTTTTTTTCTTTTATTGAAGCCCAAAAACCCGACATTTCGTCAGTTTTGCCAGGTCTCAGTGTTTTTTTTTAAATGTCTTGACGTTTGACTCTTGCTCTCTAATTCCTTCCATTGGACCTGATTGCAGACGCTGGCATTCAGCAGTATTTTCCTAGTACTCCGGTACAACTTAAACAATGCCAAAGTTATAACGACAGGTAAAGCAATTTTCTATTTGATGTTTAGTCCTATTATTTTAATCTAAAATATATTATGCACAATAAAAAAACATATTTAACAACAAATGCTTGTATGCAGTACGTGACAGCAGAGATTGCCCTCTTTTGCTTTAGTAAATGTTTCAGACCATCAAGCAAATTCTAACATATCAACCTGACAAAGATAACCTGAGTAAATACAAAATGCAGTTTTGAAATAATATAATTTATTAAGGGGAAAAACACCCGCAGGTGTGCTTTGGATCATCATCAGAGTGCCTAAGGTCACGACCCGACTGCTCATTGGTGTAGAATTCCTACTTCCTTAAGTTATCACCAGTGGTCATACTACGACCATCAAGTCTGGTTGTCATTTTGCTGCTCTTCTTCTTAAGTGTTGTTAGTTTACCTCATATGAAACAGAATCCACAACTTTAACAATATCCACCGAATATGTCCCAAATTGTGATAGTCAAGAAGTGTTTTTTTTGGCAAATGTTAAACAGGCTTTTGTATTTTCTTTTTTGGCATCAACGGTTTTCTCCTTGCAATGCTCCGACTGGGTGCGGCGCTTCATATCTTTATCTTCTGGATGAATCATCAATAAACTGTTGGGGTGATTTTGGTAAACATGGCTACCAATTTGAAAGCTTCTCCATTTGTAGAAAACAATTCTCACTGGAGTTCACTGGAGTCTCAAAGCCTTGGAAAAATATTTTTTTAACTCTTTCCAGTATGATAGATGTACTTGACTTTATTTCTCATCAGTTTATGGATTTCTTTAGATTGGGGAATGATGCATCACAATTACTTTTCACATAGGCCATGTTGTTTTGGGAGCTTTTTTTCCTCTCGTTAAATTAAACCACAATTTGATTGCTCGATATGTGCACAATTTACTTATGATCTGAAACACACAAAACAAAAACAAAGATGCAAACTGTAAGGAGGTAAATATGTTTTTAACTTAGTACTTTTTTGACCATCCCAAAAAGCTTCTGCTGCACTATTCATGTTCTCCCTATTAGAAGATAATGATTATAGAGCAAGGTTGGGATGAAAATGTACTTTAAAGATTAGGATTATTTCTTGAATTGTTATTCCACGTTGTCTCTTGTCCAAATCTGGACTGATCCAGGCCTGAGTTGATTTAACCCAACAAAGTTGGATTATGGGTTTGATCTGGTATACTGGTTGAGGTTTAAAGGTGCCGTGACATTGCTGTATAAACCATTTCATGCAGTTGATATTGCTGTATATGAAAATTCACCAAAGAGTTTCATAAAAAAAAAAAATATCGTCAGCTAGTTGTTTTGTCAGGCCAAATGTTGGTTGGTTACGGTAATGACATGCCGCTCTACCAAGTTATCCTCACTCTCATTGGCTACAACCATATTTGGAAAACTGGTTAAGCCACCCCTTTCCCTCTCCATCCACACGTCCCTCCTTGGTGCAACACTCCATTACACATACATTGTGGTTTTATGGCTGGTGGAAGTGTTTGTGTTGCAGGATGTTGGGCAGGCGAGGCCAAGCTGAACAAAGGCTTTAACCTGGCGGCGCGATTCAACACAGTGGGACTGAAATAAATAGCCACATAGACCGCGGCGCGGTGAGGAGCTGGCGGCGGCAGCATTTATGCAGCTGGGAGCCAGCTCCACCACGGCACAGGAATACACAGCTGTACCGCAGCGACACAGAAACGTTATGCAGAAACAGGAAAATCATGCAGCTGGAAGTGGTTTAGTTTCAATTAGTCAACCGGATTTTTGAGTTTAAACACACCTTCCTTACATTTGACAGCATTCAGAAATGAAATAAACTTATGAGTAATGACAGCCTTGTGGTCGCCACCTTCCACGTTGGTACAGAAGTCTTTTAAAAATCAGTTTGTTCAAAAACCCAACTTGAATTCCTCCACGGGAAACCGTCTTCAGTAAAGTCCACGTAAAACTCTTCTGTGATTCTCTCGTCCATCGCGAGTAAGTGGAACCTTCATGCATTTTTGTGACCACCCTCGGACATACCAGCTCTCCTTTTTAGCAACCGCTGTGGCTGCGGTTGCTAAAGAGTGTGCGGCTTCTGCGGTGACTGCCTCCTGTTTGAGCCGATACAGTGAGGCTCACACAGCTAAGGAAGGTCTAATGAGAAGGGATTCAAACCAAAGACCACTCAGTGGTAACAATTACATGTGCATAACATGTTGGTAGACGTGGCAGTCAGGTATGGCCACCGAGGAAGGAGTAAGTAAGCTTAATGCATCTAAGGATTCAGACTTCCAACAGAGTCAATAGAACAGCTTTGGGGTGAGAAGGGACAGAAGACTCCCATCATGAGTGTGAAGCCGACAAATTTGAACAAACTGTGATTAAAATCTCCTTCTTGAATCTAGGCCACAGAGAATGAAGGCAGTTGACAAGACAAAAGGGGGTTAAAACCGGTCCTAGTAACGTAGATCTAACGAAGTAACCAGCGGACAGAAAGGTGATCCGTGGGTGATGAGTTACCATTAATGGTATCACATGGTCCTTATACATTATTCATTGTTAATAATTTGGCATGTAATCACTGAACATTTTTGCATATGTTTACGTATTAAATTCAATATATCTCTAAAGAAGGAACTATAATAGGAAATGTGTGGAATTATATTAGTAGATGAAGGAATTATTGTTAAATAAAAACAGAAGACAGAGCGTTACATTCAGATTCTTTGAAGGGCTTATAAAGAGATTGAAGGAAACTGGTGCATAAAATGGTTAGATACAAACTTTATGTGTCTGGTGTGAACACAACGCAAAGACATATTTCCACCACATGGTGAAAAGGGTGGGGTGGGGTGGGGGGGGGGATCACAACTGGAGCACACATGGTCACGCTTTGTCAAAGGGAACACATATGGCGATCCAGGCAAGCGCATTAACAAACAGGATATTTCCCGGGCTTCTTGGCGCTGACACACAGGAGCTTAATAAAACCTCAGACGGCACCCAGACACCACCTTCTGTTCCTGCCGCCCGCTCATGTGTTTTGCACTGTGCTTTTAAACCGAGCCTTATCCCCTGCGCTGGCCCAGCCGTCCTCTCACCTTGAGTCCCATGGGCTGGCATGTGCTGCAGGAGTGACCCAGGGGTGATTAAATCCAAGGCGGAGATCTTCTTAACACACATGACGTCTGCCCCTGTTCGTCTGAGTCGTCTTACATCACGGAATCAACCTGATTCAATGATTTGTTTATCAAATTATGGGAGGCAATGCAATTCAATCCACCTGAAGGCTTGATGCATAACTACCAGGTTTACCACACGCCGTCAGGGTTTCAGAATCACATTGTGGATACGTATAGACGTGTTAAAAAAAGTAGACTAAAATTTATTGTGATGTGATTTGTGTTGAATAGATTGGAGGGGGAAAAAAACATCTGCTTTATACCTTCAGGATCTTACCTCCTACCTGTTTTGACAAGGTTAAAGAGCTCAGGCTACTTTGGTTGCATAAGTGCCACGGTGTAAACACAGTCCCACCTGCAGACACACGCGAGAAAACACACGGTCAGAAACAAGTGGGTTTGCGTCAAACGGTCACACACAACTCGCCTCTTCCATGTCGCTACACATGAGCTGAAGCTGTCCGACACATGTCCAAACACACAGGAAGGCTCGCTTTAAGCTATAAGTGCCTATAGGGTCCAGGAGATAAATGCGTGTTTGGATCCTAATGATGGACCAGCCTCAGGAGTACAATTCAGTGGAAAGGGATGGACCGAGTGCTGCTCTGAAAATCACCACATGGGGGCAACAGATTGAAGTGCATTCATGGTGCTGAGCTGAACTCACTCCCAAGGTCCTGGGATGAGCTCCAGGAATCAAACACTGATGCTTTGTCCTGCTGCAAAGAAGGTAGAAGTCCAGAATCACATCAGATGGAGCGAATTCTAGGATTGGCCAAAATGCTCAAACTATAATTATTATTTTAATCCACACATTTGTAGTAAAGATATCTGTTTGCAAGGAATCGCACACCTCTTGCTGTGGTTGGGGAACAGATGGTGGAAGTTACCCGAGGAAGGCATACGTTGTGTGGAATGCAATAAAATATGATTTGGAAAGTGTGTTTAAACGATCACTTATTCATTATGTTTTCCCCCTTTCAAAGTTTGATGCTTAAATTCTGTTCACCTTGTGTGTTATTTCTCAGAGGAGGTAAAACTGATATGCTCACTTCTGGTGTACTCCCCCCGATATACGGTAGACCTACTCTGATCACAGGTTGATAATTTTAAGCCGTTGCAGCGCAAAGACAAACCCAATCATTTGCACTTAATAAAAACAGGGCCTCTTTTAATCTTGGCATCTTGTCTTAGTTTGTATAGGTTAGTTTGTATTAATAAAATTAGAATATCATTAAAAAATATTTAAAAAAACTCAATTCACTATGAAACATTATATAGAATTACACACAGACTGATATATTCAAGCCTTTATTTCTGTTAATGATAATTTCCCACTTACAGCTTGTAAAAACCTACAATTTCCGATTAGAATTTCATCTCAGACCAATAAATAAAAAATATTTAAAATACAGAGATATGGGTTATTAAAAAGTATGTTTGTTACCTACTTAAACAATATTTTCAAAATGTACTTTAATCTCATCCAAATGCCAATTTCAACTTACTGCGATCTACCTGTGATTGTACATTATACCTGATTGAGAACAGGCCCTAAAACTGCTCCTTTAGGTTTATTTATTCCAGGCTAGCCTCCCAAAGTGCTTTTAACATAGCCTTGACTTCATTGGTGACTGCATTGAAGGGTCTACTATTGATTAAACTATAGTCAATGGCTTACTAAAGTCATCACTTTGGCGCATGGCAATGAACGTTTAGCTATATTTTTCCCCTACGGAGCAGACCGCTCACACCATTTTCAGGTCACGAGCCAATCACAGGAACATGCTGGCAGCAGAGTTTTTTTTTCCCCCAACCAACTGGAGCACGGCTACCATTAGTCCTCAGTTAAGTTAGCTGCAGAACACACGAGGCTGCACATCAGGGAACACCAAGCCCCTGGCTCAAAGCTGTACGCTGAATGATCAGCGCAGCGGTCCACCATCATCAATTTCATTTCTGATTGGCGACCACTTGGTGTAGCTGTGTTTTTGGGACGACTCTGTTCTAACTTTTGTCGGGCTTTACCGGTACGTGTGTCAATCTCCTGTCCCCGAGGGCGGGTGTGCTGCATCTTTTAGACGTGTCCCTGCTTAATGAAACCTGACTGAACTAATGGGTTCATTAGCAGGTCTTGATTGCATACCGAGGAGGTAATTTAGCCATTTGATTCAGGTGTATTGGACTTGGAACGCGTCTCAAAAGTTGCAGGACATTGGCCCCTGAGGACACCGAGTTTGACAACAAAGATAAAGCTTTCTAAACTCTTCAATTTGGAAATCAGTACACATTAAGTAAATTCTTACCTGTATGGCAACACGAGGGTACAGTCTCTTGTTTGCTGTAATTATTATTCTTTTTACCATTATGTGTATCTGCACGCTTCCATTTGTCCATCACTTTGCTGCTGGTACATCCGAATAATGGAACAGCTTTATTTTCCCACTGTGGGACAGTGATATTTTGATTTAGAGCAGCCAGTTTTTTTTCTTTTTAAAGATAGATCCAGCTCATTCAGGACATAATAAAGGGCATCATTGCAGTTGCCTTCTTGACTGTACAGAAAAGTGCTGCTGCATTATGGGTAAAGAGTGACACATTGTAAACTCCCGCCTCCCGCGCTGTTATTGGTCCCGTAAGTTTTAGACCGGAGAGTCTGAGTCTGTCCAGACCAAGAAGCTGTGTATTGAATACACATAGCGTACGTCGGTCTGGCTGGCCAGGCTATTCCATCTCAGTCATTGTGTCTTTGGGCAAGGCACTACACCCGCTTTGCCTGCTGCTGGTGGTCAGACGGCCTGGAGACGCTGATTGTATGGCAGCCTCGCAACTAATGTAGCTCAGCACTGTCAGCGTGTGAACTCCTCGAGAGTCACTCTCTTGGAACTTTTAAAGCCATCCCTGACCCAACAGGCATCAGATGAATGGCTCGTCACCCACCTCTGCAGAAGCTGATGACCTGCTGTGGTGGTAATTCAGCTGTTTGATTCATGTGTGTTGCAGCAGGAATGTGTCTGAAGGTGGAGGGCGAAGGCTCTCGTGCCAAAGTCAGTGACTTAAAAAACATTGATTTGAAATAAACCCTGAATTGCTGTTGGTGACCTCTTTGAGTAGTTTTGCACTCACAGGGCGACAAAACAGCCAAACAAAACTCGAATGACACCACAGGCTAACCCTCCATCCCGCTATGTAATTTCGTTGTATGTACCTTGTATGTATAATGACAAATAAAGCACTTTACGTTACTTCAAAGCTGCTAGCTGAGCACAGAAATGTGCTGTCAGGAGCTTTATCCAACCCATTTGACTTTGTGGACACAGCGGATGAACACGGTCAGCATCTGTCTTCTCTTAAATTAGCAGCAAAGCACCCAAGCCATCAAATCAGGCATTCAGAAGACGAGCATCAGCCTGTTCAGAAAGTAGCCCAAAGCTATCTGCTAAAGTCATCCTCTCTGTGGAGTCATCGATTTGAAATAGAGCATTTTTGCGAAATGATTTGTCTTAAGTTCTGAATGCCACAAACAGTTTTGCTTTCCATAATCATTCCTTGTTTTGCTTTGGGGACTGAACATGTAGCTGGTTTCCATATTGCAAAGTTGTCAGCTGAAGGACGTTGCTGCAGCGTTTTTGTTGTTCTATAATGATTCTGTGGTCATAGGAAAAATTACTGTAACCAAACCAAAAGGATTTTGATATGGAAATATAATTAAAATTGGATAAAAACAATTGTTGATCAACTTTGATTATATCAGCACAATGGGAGGAGCGGTCGTCTTGCAACCGCAGAAATTGTAGGTACGACTCAAGCTTACTCCTGTCAAGTGCCTGCCCATGAGCAAGGCGCTTGGCCTACCGATCTGCATATCGGTGCATGAATTTGTGCGGGTTTGTGAGCACAACTGGGTGAACGTAGGGTAAAGTGGTGATAAGGACAAGAAAAGCGGCACATAAATTGAGTCCTTTTACCATCAAGATGAAAAAAATAACAAACTCATGATCACAGGATTGGATAATTTACTGCAGGAAAATATGTCCTATTTTTTTGTACATGTGTGGTCAAGCAAAAAAGGTAAGTGAATAAATTCAAATAGATTGTGGTCACCTGTCAGATCTGCACCACAAACCACATTTTGATTTCGGATGAGAAACGAACAGCTAGGAGGCACTGAATCATCCGTATGGTACATTAGTCTTTAAGATATGCTTTTTTACTGCAAGTCACAACTAATAAATGTCATATAGACTTAATTTATTTGGCAAAGTGTAAATATATTAAAGTATCTTAAATGGCTGGAGGATAATAAATCTTTCTCGTGCAAACATACGTACGTATCTCCAAATTTGCAACTTGTGAATGAGGGACTAGAGAAGTGAGCTATGACAGCAGAGCTTTTACTTTACGTCATCCGCCCTCTGATTTTACTCATTTTGTGGGCCGTAATGTCAAGGTAAATTACTTGTTTTGCTGAAAAGTTAAAGCTTGAAGCAATGGGGTGTTTAATCAAATGTGGTGCTGTGAACGTTTGCTCTGAGTCTGGGTGATCTCCCCTGTGAACCCTGGTTTCCTCCCGCAAACCAAGGACTTGGTGGACAGAACACTATACTGAATGTGTTTACTGTCTGTATATATAGATGCATATAATATCCAGGGAGTTCCCAGCGTCTTGGCCTATGCACACTTGAAATAGCTTGCAAAAAATAGCACTTTAAACTTATATGGAAATACATTTTACTATCGTGCAATATATAGTAGTGTTGGCTCAACATTGCTCTGCCACTTCACCCCTGTTTGAAACGCTCTTTTAATTAAAGCTAAAATTGCAGGGAACTTAGAGTCCCGCCAATTGCTGCAGCTTCCTTCAGATGTCATTGTGCGGCTCTCTTGTACGTGAACAACTGATTCCATTGTGTAATCGTTTGGAGGAAGAATCTGACCCATATTTACGCTGACAGGACTGCAGTTTCTGTGGCGTGAAGACACATCTGTAATGTGCCTTATTCTTTCCAGATGGCAAGAAACCAGCCCTTTGTTCAAAGGACGGTTGTGATAGAAAGGAGAGTAAATGGGCCAACTTTGAAGTTCCCATCAGGATGAAATATGTGGAAAGCTGAACTTCTATTTAGTTTATTTATATATGTAGTCATGATCTGATCAGGCCCCTTGTCTGAACAGAAACATCTGTTTGGCTATTTCTCTTTTTTAAATGAAACACATCTTTACCTTAATTTCTTTGAAGTTTGAATTTATATGTGTATTTTCTCCAATCTACACAGATATAATGGGCCAAAATATAATAAGTGCTCAAATATATGGTGCTTAGAAAGTTACACCTTTCTTAGCCAGAAACAGCTTTCTGGCAGCCGATAGAATGAACATTTGATCACTTTTCTATGAAAGAAATTATAATTTCTTATGATTTATTTGCAACTGCAGATGTCCCAGACCTGTTTTATAAGTAAAGTCTAGAAACTTTCAATAAAGCTGAAGGTGGGACTTTGGAGAGGTCGTTCAAAACCAGTTTAATGTGTAATGGAGTAACTATGGAGTCAAAATACCAACCACCTGATCCAAAGGAGACAATAAATCCAGGAACCACATTAAGTGTGAGCTGCTACAACACCGGTATCATTGTACACAGTGAAGCAAGAACGTTTTACGTCATCATGAATTGAGGGGTAGCCGACAAAGGAAAAAAAAGACCCTGCTACGAACCCAACACCTCCAGGCTCCATTGAAATTTGCAGCCGACCTGGTCAAAGCAAATGCCTCCTGGGGAGAGGTTCTGTGGTCAGATGTAAAAAAGATTGAGTTTTAATCCAAAGAACCTTGTACCAGCTGTTAAGTGTGGCAGTGATGGAATTGTTCTGTGCATTTTGATTTACTGAATGTAGTAAAGGGTTAAATGTTGTAGAATCATTAATACAGAGGAAAACCTGCAGCTACAAGACTGAAAGTGGGAGACAACTGGGTTTTCCAACATAAAAATGATCCCAAGCACACATCCATACTTGCTGTGAAATGAATAAAGTAAGCTAGCATTACACTTCTGGATTGGCCCCGAACTTAACTCCTTATTTAAAAGCTGGGTCTAGTCTGATCTAGTCAAATAAAAAAAAAAATAACTCTAACATTCCTGATACAAAGAGTGGTCAAATATTGAGCCAGACCTATACCAAAAAGATGTTGATGGCTACAATAGAATTTGGGTTATGGAACATTTATATGAGCTTGCATCCATATTTCTTACCCCTGTCAGTTACTGAAAATCCATGATAAATTCAAATCCGTGCAACTATTTCTTGTTTTCGAAAATAATGCCTTTTGTATGTGGCATAATCGAATGAATGTAAACTAAATAATACTGATATGAGTTCAGGAAATTTCAATCATAAACCAAAATGCTACTTTTTTTTATTAGTACTTTTATTTTATTCAGGACACCTTAGCTGGAGCCCCTGCTCCGGGGGGAAAAAAAGAGAAACACCTTTCCTGTTGATATATTAAGTCTGAGCTAAGGTAAGTGCCTTGTGCCTTTAAGCATTGAGAGGTTTTTATACAACATTTTATATACAGCGTCTATACATACAACATTCACACCAACATGGGTGCTTTGGACGCACCCTCCATTTTTTTCATGACTGTTAAAGAGAGGAAGGACAAATTAACAAAAAAAAGAAAGAAATACATAAGCGCATTAACAAAGGAACTCAAAAGCACTTGGTTCAAGTTGAAAAGTAAAATTTAAGATCATGCATATAATCTTTGGAAGTGGCTTCTGTTGTTTATTCTGAATTCTCTGAAGCTATTTTGTCCTTTTTTTTAAAGGAAAACACAAGGGAGATAAACAGAGGATGGAATATGATGAAGAAAATGGAAAAAAAACCCTAAAACATCACTGCTGTAAGCAAAAGAAATCACAATGTGGAGCAAGACATTGTTGCTTTTATCTCTATTTGAAGTGAATACAATACAAACAAAAACTTGACTTCAGCTTGTTGATGTTACACTCTTAAAGCCATTCCTATTACACAAGAAGTATCTAACACATACCAGGAAATCAGCCGTTAATGGTAAGTTAAAACACAGGTTACTCTTGCTGCCTGCTCTGCAGGCGAGCTACGTTATCACGGATAAAGGTTGAACTAGTTGAACTGAGTGGGATTTGTGACGTTGCTCCACTGAGTGAGGTGTCTTTTTGGTTCGGGTTCATCTCTGTCTTGGTCCACTGAATTAATTAACACATGTTATTCAAATGAATCTGTTTAAGCATGTATGAAAAAAAACATAAAAACTAAGAAATGCGATGCTTAACTGGTTCCGTGAATATGTTGTGTGTGTGAGTGCCACCATAATGTGCTAGTGTTTACAATAAGCTGTGTGTATAACCCCTGCACAATCCTTGAAGCTAAATACTGAGAGAAATGTTGTGTTCCAGGTCCAAATCTGCTTAGAGCCTTGAAAAGTAGAGTGTAGATTAATACCATCATAATTTGTACGGTGGAAAAGAGAAGTGGTGAGAATCAGTGTTGTGGGGTTATGGTCTAACACACACTTACAAAACGTTCATGCTCTCATCTATAAACACATTCTTTCTCGCAGAGGAGCTCGGGCTCTACTTCTTCCTGTAATTTCCGAGCTGGATAGCGGAGCGGTCAAAGGCGCAGCAGAAGGTGATCGGCTGAACTTCCCAGTAAGGTACGGGGTTGCTGAACAGGCTGATGCCGGAGTACATGGCCTTTTTGGTGTTGAAGCCAGGGGGGCAGAAGTCTTCCGTTCCCACAGCAGCAATCTTGTTGGCATGGAGGTAGACCACCTGGAGACGGGATTTAAATAATGATAATGTGGTTAGTAAATGAGATGGGTATGGCTATAATTTAGGTTTTTGATGAAAAGGTAAATCAAAATGATGATATGCCTCAAGACGAATTGCTCAGGTAAGTCAAAACATTCTTCTCCTCCACATATAGTGCTCATACATCCCTAGGTTGTGAGTCTGAGAAGAGAGTCCAAGACCTCCCAATCTCCAACTAATTCTAAGACCTTAACTGAGAGAAACATTGAGGCACAACAAAGCCAGCGATGGTTTTAAATTTAAAACCATAAAGGAGAAAGCACATTGGTAGGACTGCGGTGTATCAATCACTGCACTTTATCCATTAAAGGTCCACTAGGTAATTTTGCAAAAAACGTTTTTATGTTATTTATGTTAAAATATGTCTTGACAGTAAAATATGAGACGAGGAATATGTGAAACTAAATCACGTTCCTCTTGCTCTCGGTCAGAAACGACCAATCAGAGCCAGGAGGTGTGTCTTAGCAGTGCTACATGCTGCTCACACCCGCACCTGAAGCTCTGAGGATTTAGACTTACTGCGATACAACATCCCTTTACTACAGGAAAAAGAACTATTATGTGTAATAACATCAGGAAACTTTACATCTAAATGTTCAAGCTATTTTACAGAAGCCTTTCCTGAATAAAGGCTTTGGTTGCACGTAAGCAGAATATGGTTTATCTGCATATTGCTGCAGATTTGCAATGTTTAAACCTTGGACATTTAGTTTCAGGTGCTCCTAGGTAAGAGTAAATGCCATGCGGAAATCTAAAGAGTGAGTGAGCTTTCAGACAAAAGATGTCACAGCTTATGAGTATGGTGAGGGAATTAAGGAGGTCTCATAATAATTTAAAATCAACTCCTCCACTGTATGGAACAAAGTGTACAAATAGAGAACTTCTAAAACAAAATCTGCTAAAATGCCAAGGAAGTTCACCATTGAAGCAGACCTCAGGATGCTAAAAGAAGTCCCCACCTAAAATGTTATGGGACCTACAGCAGGCTCTTGCTACTGTTAAAATAAAACTGCATGACTTTACAATCAGAAAACTTTAACTTTCAGGCTCCATAAGCAAAAACACATGTCCCTAACAAAGCTTTCCAAAAAGCATACACCTGTAGATAAAAACCAGGACCTCTGGAATAATATTTTTGGACAAATGCATCTAAATTTCAATTATTTGGAAACCAGAACAGAGGACATCTTTGGTTTAAACCAAATAAAATATTGCCAGAAAATAATCTCACATTAAATGTGAAGCTTGGAGCTGGAAGTATCATGGTTTGGGGATTATTTGTTGCAACAAGGTGTGGCCTGAAAATTTACCATTGATTCTGCTGTGTGTCACAGGGCGCCTGAGGAAAAAGTGAATTGTCTGTTTTTTTCATGTCATTAAATTAGCTTCTATTCCAAAAAGGTTTAAAAATAGATATTAATATGCGTGCTTCTTGTGAAAGATGTGAGTATTTAATGGAAGTCCTATTTTGTCGCGACTGCAGGTGGAGAATATTACCTGCTTGCTTAACAAACTCTCCTGGGAACAATTTGTGTGACGGAACCTAAATCCACGATATTTTGGCATTGAAAATACCTATAAATCCAGCGCCAGTGCGTACCTGGATGTATTTATGGTCAGGCAGGCCAGGAGGAACGCTGGTCAGAGCGTTGTTGTCGAGGTGCAGCTCTCTCAGATGCGGTACATTAGCTAGACTGCCGTTTTCCACAGTGCTGATCTCATTGTAGCTCAGACCGAGCCTGCAGGAAAAACAAGCAAAGAAATGAGTCATGTCTGGAATAACAAAAGTCAAAGGAGCACAACCTCAATAATTTGCAAAAGGAGGCAATATTGTAAAATCATGACCTTCTTGCTGCAAAAGTCGTCGTTAACCAATAAAGAAAGATAATGCTACTGTAGCGAAACGTGCATGCTACTTATAAAAACATGAAAATTACAACTGAAATCTTCTTTATCATGGAATATGCTCCTTTAAATCATTGTCCAGTTTATCAGCAAAGCTTCAGGCATCGATACTTGTGAAAATGTTCTCTGTGGCATTAATACAGTAACCTGTTACAGCTACCTAGTTGACAGCAAGGCTGCAAACAAAGCTGCAAAGAGAAGCATAATTCTTATTACTTGGCCAGATGCTTCAGGCCTTTCAGGCTGCTGGATGTCACCTTGGTGATCTTGTTTCCATCCAAGTGAAGCTCAGACAGAGAGCTAGGCAGACCTGCCAACCCACAATACAAAGGATTACCATCAAGGCAGATTGGAGGACTTCAAGCAGAATAATCTGACTTTATCAAACAACTTCAACCCAGTTTAAAAGCTTGTCTGTTTGTAATTTTCCAATCCAATCCAAACACTTGTAATGGATTCTTATCAGAGCGCTAGTACTAACATTTCCACTAAGAGAGCTTCTCGTTTTTGTGGCTTTCAGCAGAAGGAATCAACTTGAAATTCATGGAAAATGTCTATGTTAATTGATGCAGCTACGACAAATAACTCAGCTGTGAGAGCGTCTCCGAAGCTCTGAACGTGTCATCCCTGTCCTGGAAGTGATTTTCATATTTGTGTTCCTCAGAACTGGTGGTTTAATTCTTCACAGCTGAATGAAAGTTGAAGAATTGTCGCAAAGACAAAAAATGTCTCTGACCCATTGATGTATTACAGGCATTCCAGTTGTTGTTTATCTTAAGCAGATGGTGCTCAAACTTTACCCTAGATACTTAAATTATAAATGAATAAAAATAATGGCTTGGAATAGAAATTGTGGAGAATATTTTAAATTTTCTGGTAAAGGCTGTTATGGTAATGAGGCAATATGTAGGGCTCCAGAAGCATGCAGTTCAGATCAGAACCTATTGTGTTAATACAGGAATATTAGACATTATCAACCAGCTAGAGATAAATGATCAACATTTAATTCTCATGGTTTAAGTCAGAGTAAAAATATCACTTTTATAGTCTTTTCTAAAAAGAATTTAAAGAAAAAAATCTAACAATATTTAACGTTTTAATAAAACTACTGTTGAAATTATAAGACATTTTCTAAATTAGAGTAATAATATTATCTGTAGCACATATTTATTCTCTGGATTTTGACCAATACCAACTAAGCTTGGTATTGGTTTTCAAATAAACTGGCCAATTTCATCGAACAATTTCCCCACTAGGTTGTTTTGCTTTTGTTGTATAAGTATGACAAGCTCAAATCAGCTAGCCAGTCATGCTATCTGCTCCGGTCGCTACATTTCTGTCTTTGGTGTAAATAAGGGGAAAGGCGTAGCAGCCCTGTTTCAGCCAGCTGACCAGACCTGCACAGCAGTATGTGGGTTTTAAAGCCATAACTTCTGAAAATTTTGCAATCCTTGTTATAGGTAACTGCTCCGTGGCTAAGCAGCAGCTGTCCACTTTGTTGCTCATTTCACAACTGAACTGTACAGATTAGTGTGTTTATCTGCATATCAATTGGGTAACTGAGATCTTATCACAAGTAAGACACAACAGATGATTCACCGATGTCATTCGTGACAACAGTCATTTCTCCCATCATCCATTTCAGTGGATAAACGACGTTTGTATTGGCTGGACCTCAAAGAGTTTGACTCAAAACCTTCTTTTTTGTTGTTGTTGCTAACTGTGGAAGCCAGCACAGCATCCTTACCTTTGGGTATCTCTGAGAGGTTAGTGTCTGCAATTCGAATGTAAGAAACCTTTTTCAGGTCAGCGAAAGCACCAGCCTCAACTCCTGCGCTCTTCAGAGGGTTGGACCCAAGCTCTGAAAAATCATAGATCGATGCATTAATGGGGTGTGCTGTTGTCCTTTTTCTCGAGTCTTTCTGAAAGGAACAAGGTCACTCAAACGTTTCTTCGTTTAGTGAGAAGTTTGTTTCTTCCAAGGCACTTTACCAAAATATTTCATGCAGTTAATCGTCTGCATTCAGCAGTTCGGTAAACAATAATACGCTGCAGGCACATGCCTAATGAACTGCAAGAGATGGTTATTAAACCGAGCTTCAGTTAGACACCCATAATTCTTCATATCATAAATTCAACAAAAAGGGCCAATTGGAAGCATTATTAACTAAGTAGAATATGGATTTAAACTACACTAATTGAATATTTTTTCATCTCATACCCATCACAATGACTTGGGACATGCCCTGGAAGGAGGCCTTTTTGATCTTGGTGATATCATTCTCATGGATGCGAAGCTCCTGCAGGCTCTTGGGCATGTTGGCGGGCATGTCCTTTAGCAGGTTCTTGGACAGGTAGAGGCGCTGCAGCTTGGTCAGAGGGCTGAGCGCTTTAGGGTGGATTGTGGTGATCTTGTTGTTCACAAGGATCAGAGCCTGTACAGAGAAATGGCAACGTGATCAGATACAAGCTTTGAATGGAAAAATAAGTATTCCTGCTGCCAAGTCTAGGAAACCACAATCGCCACAAAAATGTGCCCTCCAAAGTGGATCAAGACAAGAAAACAATGTTGCTGGTATTGAATTAAAGCAAATATTTGATGTGTTTTCGTGAAATCTTAACAAACTATTGCAATCTGTATTCATTGGTGTTTTTTTTGATGTAATTAAATCCAGTGCCAATAAGTTATGCCAAAAGCATTTCCACTGGAAAAGAGAAACGTTGCAGGATTAGGTTTCTGGGCCTTTCTGGTGAGGGACCAGAAACAAAAACTAACGGAGTCGCCTTTGCTATAAGACTGAGGTGTTAAGTTCAGTTGAGCTAGAAGAGCTAAAGCTATAAGATGATCAAGTAAATAATTTCTTTGCACCTGGGTTAGGGTTACCTGTGTTATAAAACAATAACGACTAGTATGCTCATAATTCTGTCTCAAAGGGAGAGTTGTTGCCTATTAGAGCAAGGTGCTTAAGTCCTGGAGAGGCCACAAGTTCCCGGTTATTTTACTTTGCTCTCTTGAGTTGTATAAAAAAACCTCTCAAATTCTGGTGGTAGGAATGTATCACATGAGGTTGTTGCTTAACATCTTATTTTCCCTGTTTCCCTTTGCTCTTATTTGCACAACAGTAGTTGTGTAAGACCTGACACCGTGCACTAATGTGAATAACGCAAGTTATTTAGACATGAGCCTCGATAAATCGATGTAAATATCCATTACGTGTAATCCTTTAAGGTTCTTGAAGTCATTCTCCTTGATCTCAGTGATCTTGTTGTTCTGCAGGTCCAGCAAAGAGGCATCGTCAGGGATGTCAGCAGGTACTTCCTTCAGACCTGATGGTGAAGTTCAGAAGAGATACAGATAAAGTCCGGTTTAGGGTCACCAAACGATAGGGTTAGTTTAGTATGTACTGTGAGGTGAAACAGACACTGATCTCCATAGCTATTGGAAAAAAAAGTTAGCCTTTTCAGGTATTCAGGAATTTCAATCAGTTCAAGAACACAAAATGCCAATTACGAGTTTTTACAATAAAACTGTTTTGAAGCGTTAGTGGAAAGGCCCCATATCACTGACTTTATGACTGCATCTAAGTGCCACATTTCCCAGAGTTGTCATAGCAAACTGATTGAAAGAGTAATGAGTGGTAATTTCTGGGGCTATCTTAAATTTGTTCAGGTCTTACAGGTCAGACTAATGTTGCTTTAATGTGTCAAGTGCCAATACTTCTTAGGAGCAAAAATCACACTTGACGTTCCTCAAGGCTCCATTATCAGACTGCTCTTATTCACCATCGGGACTAGGTGGAGCATGTAGAGTCCCGATAAAAATAAAAGCTAAAAAGGTCATACCCTAAAGAGTGTGGCAGAAATTTAGGTCTTAAAACCATTGCTAGAATAAAGAGTACAAACGGTAGCGCATGCTTTATTTTAGTAGCTTATGTTATTGTAATGGTGTATTTACAGGTGCCTGTAAAAAATAGTTAGGCAGAAGCAGCTTATCCAAAATGCTGCTGCAAGCTCAGACCATCACCTGGAAAAAGATCACATTACAATAGCCTAGAAGTCACAGCAGTGGCTCTCTGTAAGGAAAGAGAATTAAAAATATTGCCATTTGTCTATAAAACAGTAAACGGTCATGGGCCTAAATATATAAAAAAATAAATGTCCATGTATAAAAAATCTAGACCTCTCAGGTCTTGAGTTTATAGGACCTGAACCCTACAAGGGGAAGAAGCATTTAGTTTCTACGCTCCTCAGCGTTGGAACCAACTCCCTAAAAATCTTAAACAGTTTCATCTTTTGTTGTAAAGCGCTTTAAACTACGCTGTGTATGAATGGGGCGGCACACATATATGCATTGTCTAAACTCTAAAGAGATGCTTGACTGTTTTCAACTGTTGCTTATTATCTCCTGAATATTTATCTCAGTGCAGGAAAAAAAAATACATTGAATGTTGTTGTAGTCTTTAAAGTTGTCAAAACAGTGGCTCTCCAGAATGACAAAAAAAATAAATAATAATTTGTGTGCTCGGAGGCACATATGGTGGAAATTGACCATAAAACAAATTTCCTTTAGAGTAAATAAGCGACTGCATACCTGGACAGCAAAGTCACACGAAACTGTTATACTTGGCATTCGGTGACAGAAAATCACATCTGTTTTTAAAGTCCTAAAGTCTGGTGGAGTGGACTGTTTTTAAAAACTTGACAAAGACAGGAGACACATCTCAGAGCACATACACACACACACAAAAAAAACTCAAAATGGAGAGTTTATATTTCTAAAGAAGTGGCGTAGAATAAACTGTTTAACAATGAGCGACTCACTTTGAGTCTCTCGTCTACCTCACATTTGGCCCAAAAACTTGTGATGACTACAGACAAACATCGCTTCCAAGTTGTGTGTTTTTTTTCCTGTCAACTTTTCAAACCCAACAATGAATGATCCAGAAAGCATCACAGCTGTTTGTGGTCACCACTATCATCACAGCACCGTCTCATCCTTTACCTCTGTTTTCGCTTACGTTCGCGCTTTGAGAAAAGTCAGAGCTGCTCATCCTTTTGCTTGCATTCACGTCACCTTGGGAAATGCACAATAAATTCAACACTAGCTGCAACCCTCTATTACATTGTTTAAGGCTGATTTATAGGACGTTAAAACAATTTTTTGACATTCATGAACAAGGTTATGGACACTAAAAGCACTGTAATGATAACACTAAGATCAGATTGTCCAGCATAATTACCTGAATGAATGGTTTCATATTGAATAGATAACAATGTTTTTATATTTTTGTTTTGGCTCATTGTTTGGGCAAGACAGGTTGATCATCAAAGAATCTAAATTATTTTAAGCATGTTTGGATATTTCAAAACTTGTTACTGATATTGTGAATATGTTTAGTCTACCCACTTGCAGAAAATATGGGCTGACATAATCACTGTGCTCAAACATTAACATTTTTAATCTTGAACAAAAAATTGACCTATTAATTCATTAAGGGCCAAATTCTATCCTTTCAAACTTAGTACTTTGATAAAAAGTTACCATGTCTCTTTAAATAATTTATCAATCAGATTAGGAAGTTGTTTCTAAGGCTTTGGGACTCCAGAAAGTGACAGTGAAAGCCATTGTCCACCAATGGAGAAAACATGGAAAAGTGAGGAACCTTTCCAGGAGTGGCCAACCTACTAAAATTACTCTGAGAGCATATTAATGACTCATCCAGGAGCTCAAAAGAAACCAGAACAACATCTTAAGCACTACTTCCCTCAGTTAAGGTTGGTGTTCACGATTCAACAAAAGAAAGAGACATGGCATCCACAGCAGGGCCCCAAAGCTCTGCTAGCCTGAACAAACTCAAATCTCGCATTTCGCCCCAAACACATCATAGAAGATCCCCAAGATTTTCAAGAAAATATTCTGTGGACTGAAGAGCAATATTGGAAAGTTTATGGACGCTGTGTGTGCTAAATCTGGCATAAAACCAACTAAGCAATTCAGAAAAAAAAACATTAACCTGACAGTTATACGTTGCGGTGGTAGTTTGGTGGTCTGGGACCGCTTTGCTGCTTTTGGACCTGGACATCTTGCTGTAATTGATGGAACCATTAATTCTGCTCTCAACCAAAAGGTTCTGGCAGAGAATTTCCTGCCATTGGTTTTTGACCTTAAGCACCAGTATATGTAGGTTTCGCTACAAAACAACGATCTGAAGCCCAATAGTAAGTCCACCTCTGAATGGCTAAAGTACAAAAATGAAGGATTTGTATTGGCCAAGCCACAGTTTGTTCTTACATCTGATTGAGATGCTGTGGCATGACCTTAAATGTGTGAAAGCTATCCACAATGTGGCTCAGTTAAAAGAACTGTGCAAAGAAGAGTGTCTTTCAGGTTTAGGGGACAAGTACTTTTCCCCCCACAGGGCCAGGTCAGTTTGGATACCGTTTCAGAACAGAATCACAAATTTGTATTTTGTGTTTGCTCAGGTTATGTTTGTCTGTTATGAAAATTAGTTTCATAATATGAATAAGTGTGACGAAAGGGGCAGATATATTTTCACTAAAAAGCGTATTTGTGCAATTTGCAGGTGTGTGCACTTTTAATGATAATTAAGTGGATTTTTGTTTTTCTTGGCTTTTGGTCAGCTGTTTTGACCTCATCGTAAAATATTCTGAAAGATCCAAACAAGTTTGGATGTCAGATCTAGTAAGAAAGACCAGAAACATGTTTGCTTTGTCAGTTCATTTTATCCATAGCTTCTTGGCTAAGGTTAGCCGACAATCACAGGCTTCGAACGTTTCCATTTTTAATTTTGAATGTTTCTTTGCCAGACTTGATCACACTGTGCACACGCATACGCGTTAAAATGGTGAGCAGGGTCCTCAGTATGGCCTGAGCTTGTGTGAGCTTGAACAGCGATGTTTATTCCTAATCTTTTTTTTTTTAGCCTGGGAGTGTGTGTTTGTGTGAATGCCAGGAGGTCTGGGAAGCAGATGGGGGTTCAGGGCCAGCAGTGTTTATGTAGTAGTGAAGAACCCGAGCACAGGGCGGCGTCTTTGGGGGGATAAAGCCCAGTGGAAGCGACCATTATTCACTCAAGCTGTCATTAGCCTGAACATCCGTAACACCTGCACTTCTAAGTGTAACTTTTGCCTTCTTATCATTCACATTCTGATTGATCCTCAGAATCCAAAACATGCCCTGTCTGTCTGCTCCTGTTATTTTTATTTATTTTATCTTATCCTCGCAGAATTCCCCGTGGGTGTCCCTCCCTTCTTCCTAAACTTTTCTCCTAAAAACATGTCTCTCCCTTTCCAAACAACACAAGAGCCAAAAAAAAAAGACATCCTACTGCCCGACTTTCCCTTTTTTATGTAATAAGCATAAAACGAATGCTGCTTGTGTTTGCAGAGATGACTCAAACTGTTGTTCTATACATCCAATTAAACAAACATGGCAGATAAGCTTGAAACACCAAAGGTGACAATTGAAGAAAAGCTGTTTAAATTCTGAAGAAGTAAAAAAAAAAAAAAGCCTACCAAGTACTTCTAAAGTAAGCTTTGCACCGAAAAACACATGTTGGGTAAATTGAGGGGATGTCCTGTACTTTCCAAACTCCAGAAAACGCTTTAATCTTTCCCAATGTTTAAGAAAACTGATTTCCCAGAAAGAGCCGATCATGCATGTGTTACAGGAAGTGAAGCAAGACTCAAAACATCTGCGAGTGATTAACATATCAACACATGGCCTCATGTTCTCTAGAGAACGCTGCAGTAATGTGTAACACAATACACCCCTCAAATGACCAAGTAGGGTCTGGGTAGGTGGGTCTTTCTGTCAAGAGTTTGTGACTTATACTGCTTTTAAAACATCACTGCAACTCAGCTCAGCTACGTTTGAATAAAACTACTGCAGCTGCCCAGCACAGCTTCACCGAGTAAAATGCAGCAAAATTTCCTCCCAAAATTCTGAAGTTTTGACCCTGGAATTCAGACGCTCCACCAACGTGTAGGATAGATAACCTAACAAATGAGTTTGCGTAATGAGGCTGGAGGAGTAATTGGTGAATGCTGATTACACTGGATTACATGAATTAAAACTAGCTGTTTTGACAGTGGTGGTGGCATGTAATGCTCTGAAATTACACGTTTGCAGTACAGAAACTATGCCAACTGAAAGTCATTACACAACGTTTTTTTGGGTCATCATAAACACATTTCCTCACAAAGAAAAAAAACAGAAAAAAAAAACAGAGGCACTGCTTCTTATATGTTTGTAATTTTTATTTTGGCTAGATTTCAAAGAAAAAAAACATTTCAGTGGGTGTTCTCACTTCTTAATATGTTTCAGGTAACAATTATATTTTTCCTTTGCTGTTTTTTAAGGTTTGGCACCAAAGCACTCAAAGTGTAAAGACATACATAGTTAGGACAACCTTCTACCTTTAACTGTATTTACTGTACCTTTAACAGATGACATTGCTAATATTCATTATGGTCATTTCCTTTTAACAAATTTATTTGCCCATGACTTGCTTTGTGGTACTCAGATGGGTGTTTCATTTAATGGTTTAAATTTACTTTACTTATTATTTAAGATTCTAGTTTTGTTGAGCCACTTTTTTTGGTTATAACAAGGTGAATAAATATGAACCAGTGGTTCTCAGAATTGGACATTTGCAGCATTTTCTTTTTTTAGACACTGTTCCCACTAGATTAGGACCATGGTGCAGTCTAGGTTCATATTGAAAGGGACCTTGGGAGAACTTATGTGTAAAAATTCTACAAAAGGAGTTACATTTTTCTTTTTTTTTTTCCTTTTAGCTATCACTTACCAAGGTCAGAGCACTGGATCACACGTAGGTGACACTGGCATCTGAATGGGCACTTTGGTCCTACAGGATCACCGAAGGGCATTTCTGTCTCGATAGTGGGCGGCTGGCCTGATCCAGCGTCATCCTCCATCATGAAGTCTAGGAAGCCGGTTTGCTGGAAGGGTAGAGCCCAGCAAGCAGTGACCAGAATCAAGGAGAGACAGGCGGTCCTCATGGTGCTGCTTGCAGAGAGCCTACAATGACACAGTTGAAATGATTAGTCACAAAACAATATCTACTCTTTTTCTGGTGCAGTGATATTCAGGAAAAAAACTAAACTAATTAATTATTGTCAAGGTCTTTAGAAGTAAAGTTTGGTTGGTCAAGTCTGTTTTTTTAATTTGCCTTAGAAGTCAAAAGTTGCATCGGGGGATATACATCAGGAAGTGATATTATATTTGTCATTTTTGACGAACCGGTGAAATTTATTGGTGGCAGAAATATTGTATTCAATTCAGTTTTATTTATAAAGCTCCAGTTCACAACACATGTCATCTCAAGGCCCTTTACAAATTCAATCAAATCATACAGACAGATTGGTCAAAAAGTTTCCTATCTAAGGAAACCCAGCAGATTGCATCTAATCTTTGACAAGCAGCATTCACTCCTCATGAAAGAGCGTAGAGCCACAGGGGACAGTCGTCTGCATTGTTGATGGCTTTGCAGCAATCCCTCATACTGAGCATGCATGAAGCGACAGTGGAGAGGAAAACTCCCCTTTAACAGGAAGGAAAACCTCCAGTAGAACCAGGCTCAGTGTGAACGTTTAAACATATTCTTATGCTGTTATTCCAAAAATGTTTTTCCCCATTATTTATAGTCTGACACAAAAAAGTGACACAATTTAAGACTTTTTGTTGACGTAATTTGGAAACTGGTGAACAAACAGAACATAAAAGAAACAGATTTTGTTTGAAAAGATTGTAAAAGATTCAATCGACTGTAATAGCATAGTTTTGAAGTAATTGTGTTGGAATATTTTCGTTGTATGCTTTAAAGTTCCAGTATTAATAAAAACTCTGACCCTAACATTCAGAGACAGCAACTGTCTCTAATGCTACAAAAAGAATCAAACGTATTATTTATGTTTATATGCTTATATCACATGTTATCTATGATATTTCTTGATTGGTGATTGATATGTGTAAGATAACTTGAGAAGCAAAATCAGCCATTTAACAGCAACTAAACTCTGTAGCTTTCAAGTAAACGGACTTGTTTCACAGGGTATAACCCTTTTTTTGACATCCTACTCTTTACAGTTAACCTTGCCTGCAAGCTGAATTCTCGCCGTATTTGTGCGTTCACAAACACAATGTGCAGAACGTAGAGTGCTACACATTATCAGGTAGCTTCACAGTGCATCAATTTGGCATCAGATGGTTAATTAGTTGGGATAGGTGCTTGGTTAGCCAGCCTGAAGACAGCTTCCTTACATTTATGTGTCTCAAAAAATAGTAGTTCTAAAAATTGTATTTTACTGAGCGATACTTATAGTCCACACCATGACTTTCTGTGTTTTTCTTGGTGGGAAATAATTCCAGTCAACCAAATCTGCCTTGAAGGCAAGGGAAAAGTGTAGCAGCCTTCTTTCCGCCGGCTGACAGGCAGTGCGCAGCAACAGCTTGGGTGTGGCCAGCATGGCGTTATTTACCTTAAGCACAGTATGATGGAAGATTTCAGCGGTTTTAAAACTATAACTGTTTAAAACCCATGTATACCTTCATATCTGTCATCGACCCGTGCTTCTTCTCCAACACAAATATTTGTCTGGGAGCTTCTCTAACGTGCTCCTATTTTGTTGAGTAAGTGCACAGTATAGGTTTCATGACACAAAGCACCAAACCTTATTTAAGACTCACCAATTACAGCTTGTATGAAGCTAAAACTGTACAGAGTCCTTTTTAGTCCGGGTCACATTTCACACGACTCTAACTTGTTTAACAACTTCACAAAACAGTAACTTATTTTTGATGCTTTTTTGCAGCAGATGTTTGAAGGATTTAAAAAGCAGTAAAAAAATAATAAAAAAAAACCCCCTGAAAGCAGCAAAAACACAAACATGCAACTGTAAATGAAAGAGTTCTTTCCTACATGTACGGGAGGGACTGGATGTATTGATTGTTTATTTTAATGTGGAAGATGCTTAATATTGTAAAGATTAACCAAATAATTTAGTTAGCAGTTTCTAATGGTGATCCATTCATCTCTGAGTTTTGGTGCTGTCTGATGGTTTTCTGACACCAGAAAAAAGATAAAAGATAAAAAGATCCTAGATTTCATTTTATATTATTTAACATTTATTTATGAAATGACAAATCGATTGAAGCAGTTATCTTTAACGGAGGATATATTCTGTAGGGACTAACTTTTTTCCACATAAACTGCCTATCTATTCCCTTTTCTAGACTAAACATTTATTTTGACACCACCAATAATGGTTAAACATTGACTAAACTCCTCTGACTCATAGAAAAGCACACACCTACAGTTTATCCATTCTCTTTATTTACATTTTTGTACAGTAAAAGCCGTCTAATCGTCCCTTAAAGCTGATAAAGACACCGCTGGCTGCTGCAACATCTGCACTAACTTTTACAGAAATACACAGGGGATGCATTGCAGGAAATTGCGCGGCTGCAACTGTATACCACTGTTCCACGTTTTCTCCTGCTCAAACGCAATAAATCACAGAGATCGTTTCTTTGCCAAGCATTTTATATTAGTAGTGTGTGTCAAACGCACCAGAGAGCATCTATTTACTGTGGAAGTAGAAATCAATGGGAGAAAGCTTCCTTGTGTCTATTTCTAAACTTCACCACAACGAAGATGACACATGCATACGTTGTCACACACACACACACGCACACACACACACACACACACACACACACACACACACACACACACACACACACACACACACACACACACACACACACACACACACACACACACACACACACACACACACACACACACACACACCAGACATCCGTACAAACTTGCCGACCTTTATCCTCAGTTACACATACCCATGTACAGTAGATTCTCTCTCTTTCGCACAGCAGAGAACTGCAAAGAAAAAAGGAAAATAAAAAAGAGCTAGGAAGCCAAAAGCCGCTCCATCCAAAGCAGTGCCACAATAATTGAAGGGCTGGTTTGAGCCGCAGCTGCAGCGGACCTTGACCCAAACATCATGATCAAGATGGGGAAACCTGACCAAGACCAGCATTTGGCCATGGCCTAAAACCAACTCTCAGTCCCTTTAAATGATCTGTGACGATGATGAGCTGTGCCTTTGATTTCCTTTGTCTCGTGAATGTGTGCTACATTCAAAGAAAAAGAGACCCCAGCATATTAAGAGTAATTGTTTAATGCACCCTATGCACAGTATACTCTGCTGTGCAAAAGTGTTTGCCCCCTTACACATTTCTTCTGTTTTTTTTAGGGCAAACGTTATTACCAGGTAAAGGTAACCTGAATACATAAAGAGTTTGGTTTCCAAATAATGATTTTGTTTTTCAAAGGAAGTAGCTATCCATACCTGGTCCTGTTTGATCAAGTAAATTTTATGCCTAATAACTTCCATCAGTGGTTTGTTATAACTGGTAATGAGCTTTTAACGTCACCGTGGGAAAACTATGCCCACTCTTTGTTGCTGATTTTTTTTTTTTAATTATTCAACCATATTGGAGGTTTTTCAACATGAAGCTCTACAAGATTTAGGTCTAGACTTTGACTAGGCCACTCCTTACCTTACCTTTGTGGGAGATTTTAAGCCATGCCGAGGTAGACTTGCAGTTTTGCTTTGGATCGTTGTCCTAAAGCTCACGTACGCTCAGGTTTTCGCCCTGGAAGCACTGTAGCTGCAAACAGTGGGCCAGCGATACGTTAAAGCCTATGTATGAAGTCAACAAAGTTCATGCGTGTTTAAAGGCAACTATCCCAATACTTTTGGCAGCATAGCGCTTCTGTATCACAGGAAAGCAGGAAAGGTGTGGGTTAAAATTTTTGAAAGTGTTTAAAGACTGTGTGAGATGGAAAACGCTGACGATTGTTAAGGCAGGTTAGGGTTACTTCAGGTCAAGAATAGGGATCAGAGCTGAGAGAGACGCTTTGCCCCAGCAGTAATTACAGTCTCTTTCCACAAAAGCCTGTACTTTATCAAACTGCGCGACTTCAGTATGTTGAAGTCTGAAATCACTTCCATTCAAGTGTCTTTGTCTTCTGTTTTTAATTGTAAAAAACAGTTTCAACTATTAAGAAAGTAGATGTTTGTAGGTCTGAATCTGGAATGATGCATCAGCGTTTGAAGTCAGGAGAAAGCTTTCCAAGCCGTTGGAAACATGGCATACTCCAGCTCCAGTCTGAGCAAAAACCAGATCCAGAAGAAGGATTAATTCAATTTCTGACAGGCCGACTATGCTTGGCAATGTTCGATTCTCATATCCACGAAAAGCCAAAAGTTCAGTCCAACCAAAACTTTGTTGGGAGACTTAGCTGCAGTGCTCTTTTCTCTATCTTTAGATGTTTATAGCATCCCTGGGCCAAATGGAACTTGTAGTTCCCTGGATATTTTATCTTTGTGATGCCTAATTGGTACCTGACACAAATGCTAGACAGAAATGTGCATCTCTTTTATCAATCTGCGTCAGACTGGTGGGGCTTTTTAAGTTGTATAGAACTGGGCTGGCAACTACATCAGTTTTGTCATTGAGGTATTAAGAGTTGTAAAACACTAACATCTGTCCTGTTCTGCAAGGAAATTCTGTTCCAGTTCTGCTTGATAAAACTACCAGCACTCTGAGAATGACATTAACGTGACTGCTGGATTAATGAACCGTAGCTCCTTGCTTTGACCTTGGGCCACAAGCACATAATCAGAAACACACAAACATGTTTATTAGCGCTCAATTTCAAATGTTTTCCATGTGTCCCATCATCAATCTGTCAAACATTTTCTGCAAACATTTCTGCAAACAGGCAAGGAAATGCATCGTTGCCCTTAATGGTTCCAGCTTTTCAGCAAAAACAAGAATCTGGGGCTTTGTTCTAACTCATAACCAGGTTGGTTTTTATTAATAAAATCAATAGAAAATTACATTTGATGATTATGTTTTTCAAAACCAATCACAATATGTAAAAATATCTTCAGAAGGGCTGGTTAGTAGGATTAATGGTATAACAAATGATTTGTGCAATTGTTCATCTTCGTAGGAAAAAAGAGATAAGCCCAAATGCAACGCTCTCCCTTTTTGGTCTATCTATGTTCGAACCCTCAGATGTGGTTACGAGATACGAGTATGTGAAATTAGTTGGGTAGCCAGGCTCAGAGATGAGGAGAGGACATAAGTCATCTGGACAGAGGTCAGATTAGACGAGTTGTACTTCCTCATTGGAAGGATTCAGAGGAGGTGGTTCAAGCATCTGAACAGGATGCTTTCTGGGTGCCTTACTTTGGGAGTTCCACTCTGACCCATGAGCAGACACAGAACTCTCTGGGGGGAGTATGTATCCCTTTTTGGCTGAATTGTCCTTGAGTTGTCCTTAACTCCAATTAAACCGGAGAGTGTCCCAACAGAGAGAGATGGACGTGTTACCTCCACAACCCAACCAAGGAACCAGTGGAAGATAATAGCTGGATTGACAGATGGATGTGCAATGTCGTAATAGAGCAGTTTGGACATTAAGTCTTGATTTCCAGAGAATAGTTGTGAAAACTGTTAATATGAAGAGGTTTGATAAAGATTCAAAATTCCAAACATAGTTCAAATCCGTGGCTTTTAAAAGGTTTCTCAGGTGGATTAAGTTAGGCTGAATGTAAGACAATACTCTGGACAACCTGCTGTGCCCCAGGCGGGAGTTTCTTCATTACCAGTCGACTCACACATGTCCACTAGACTGGGAAGATGGCCAAAACCTTCCTCCTTCCTCCCCGTTTATGTGCACACACATAAAATCCTGGCAAAGGATGTGCTTGTGTGCTCAGCCCGGAGCAATGTCAAAACAACATCCTGGAAAAGCGGTTCTTAAGCGTTCTATACCAAGTGTCGCCTCAGAAAGCATAAAGCTCTCTAAGTGCTTCCATTTCTGACTGACATTAAAACACAGTTGTACAAGTTTGCACTTTTCAGACTTAAAATGCACCTGGTTTTTAATTCTTCACTGTGGCTGTTCCATTTTCAAAGGGCCATAGCATGGCACTTAACAAGAGGGCCACCCCCCGCCACCACAACTCAACATCTGCATTAACAACCTCAATGAAGACGTTGGGAACCTCAATGCAAAGCACACTGGCTCTCTCCCACAACTCGATCCAAATTCAATTACCTCACTTTATTACTGTTTTTGGCTGACAGGCTAGTAAATCATGATAAGATTTACTAGCTAAGTAGCTCTAACCTGGTTATCATTATCCAATTGAATCTTTCGTAGGGTTCTCAGAATATCCATCATGGCTCATTTCTTTTCTATTGTCTCTGGAAGGTTTTAGGGTTGTTGAACCATCTTTTAACAAAATATGCTAATTAGTTTGGCCACATAAATAGTTGGGCCACAATTAATTGGTGTACCACTTAAGGATGCCTGAGTACCATCATTGATTCCAGTATGACATCTGCAATGCATAGTAGGGGTAGGGGTCTCGAACCACAACTGATCTCTTTCCAGAATAATTTTTCTTCCAAATACCTGTTGTTGGTGTACTGTGGGATTTATGTCTGTCATTTTAGCAGCTACTTTAAGAAAACATTGCCTATTTTCTAATGTACAGTGAGCACGGCCATGTAATAGTGCATGTCATTTTATTTAGTCAATAAATTGAAGTTTCCCCTAACAGTCTAGGTGTTTTTCACCGTTGACTATGTGGTTCACATTGAGGGAGAGACTGTGTTGGCTGCTGCAGTAGCCAGCTTGTTGAGGTGATGTGATCCGCTCTGTGTACTGTTCCCAGACAATTGTCAGTGTTTAATGAAAGCTGAGTAGAGGGAAGCTGAAAGGATAGTTGTTAACTTTTACAACGTTCAAAGCGAAGCTATAAGTTTGAAGCAGGAGAGAAACGTTTCCTGTGAGTTTTGTCAACATGCAATCAACCGGAATTGCGCTGAAATATGTAAGATGACGAATTATTAAGCAGACATATTCAAAACAGAGATGAGAACATGCTAGTCTCTGATTAACACCTTTAGCTAACTTTGCAGCTAATGTAAACATTGTCAGCGGGAGCAAAATGTGAGTTTATAGAAGACTGTATCTGTTTGTCTCAGATACAGTATATCTTGAGAAACACATAATAAAGCTAAGAGCACTTTAAACTATGCATTGTCAAGACATTCGTAGCCTCCTCAACCTAGCTAACCCCAAGTTTTAACGGCATATTGAGGTTGTCCAGCAGATGCTACTTTTGTGGCAAGATATCCATCACTTTCAAGAAAAAACGATACTGTGGCATCGTAACATCCCTAGGTACATGACGTAGTGGATTATTTTATTGCAATTTTAGGCTATTGAGCTTTTTATGCATAGTCCTTGGATGTATATGCCACTAAAAGCTTCATGCTGGGTTGGTTTTGTGTAGGTTTGATGCTTAGGATTGTCTGCTTTCAAGCAAAGAAACCAAGTATTAAACCATTTTGTCCTCTTTTTCTATTTTTATTTTAATAGGTGTAACGTTACTTGCTGTTTTCCCTGGTTTAGCTGGGGTATAACATTAACGGGGGCTCCTCCGGGATTTCAAACCGGGCAGTCTCATACCCCAAGCAAGAATCACACTCCTTGACTAAAATGAAAACTGGCACTAATTGCTGCGTTCCGGAGGATAATTAGTATTGTTGGAGTAGTACTTTCATTTACTGGAAATGCTTGTCAGAGTCTTTGAACGTCATCCATCTGCTTAAGTTTTGATTGATTCAAAAGTGACAAAAGACAATTAAATGTTCTCTAAAATTGTAAACAGAGCATGGCAAATAAGGTAACAACACCACAAGCTGCAAACCCTTCTTAATCTATTAACATGGAATCAAAGAACATACTGCAATTAAAAAGCAAATTCTATTCTCTCAGCTGCAATGTATAATTCATTTTATGACTTCTCTGGAAAAAAGGGTGGAGGGTGACATTTCCTGTGATGGCAGCCACCTTGTCTGCTCTCTCTTCTTCTCCTCCTTTTTCTTGTATCTCTCATCTCTCCCCCCACATTCCCCTGAGTGTGACCCTAGCATTACTAATGATTCCCAGATAAGAAGCATGCAGACCTTTTCATAAGGGAGGAAAGCAATTATCCTTATTTGCTTGCTACTTTTTCTTCTTTGCTGCTGTAGGCTTTCAATGAAACGTTCAACCAATGAAATACCAGACTGAGCGAGCTTAGAAATCAAACTATAGATGGTCGAAATGCACACAAAACATACATGAACCACCAGCCTCCAACTTTGCGCACTACCTCCCTCTTTCTTCGACCTCCTTGCGCTTGCTTCTGCAGAGCGTCTGTCAGCAATTAATCACTGTAAGGTATTTACTGGGCCACAGGACGTTTAAAACATGTGAGTCTGTCAGCAAATGACTGTGAGCTCCCCTTCCACGTGGTTGCCCAAACACATCATTTCAACCGTCGTCTGAGGAGTCACAGGTCATGCCTGTTGACATTTTTCTGTGAGGTTTGGGGGGTTTCTCCTCAGTTTAATCATAATCATAGTACAAAATAGCTAAATTCAGTTGATAATAACGACAGTTGCACTAACGAAGCCCAGTCAGTTGCACGTAATTCCTCACTTTGCTGCAGTGCCTCATCCTGAGCAGAATGTTATTGCATGTTTTTCATACATAGACATGGAAATAGATGGTCAACAAGCAATTGCAGCCTTGAAGTTTCATGAAATAGCAGTAAATCAGCCTGATCCTCAATAGCTGCTTTTGATGTTTCCCCCCCAAAGCACCCAGCCAATGAATCCCACTGGACCAGCAAAATCAATGTGATTCCTTTCTGGGGCCGACAGCCGGAACTGAAAGATCCTTTTGGGGATTTTAGAACATGCCTGAGAGATAACCAGTGGTTAAACCACATTTCAGCTGTTTTGTGTGAAAAACCGTCAGCCTGCCATCATACCTCAATCTCATTATCAGTCAGCCCTACATAGATGTGGAGCAACCTTCCCTCCCTTTTCTTCTCTTCCTCCCATTCTGTACTCTGTGTTATCCCTTTTTATGATTTGTTTTTCTTTCCTGACCCTAAAAGCGTAGAACCTTTTTGGTATTCCAATGAGCAAAATGAGGCAGGGGAATGAGAGTTTCTGGCTGCTGTCCATTTGATCCCAATTTTTCTTTTTTGCTCTGTCTGACCTGGGAAAATGAAGTCCAGATGGAAAAAATATATATATTCTGTGTGTAAGAATCTGGGCCTTGCCTCTTTCAGCACTTCACAACACATTTGCTCATTTCCATTGCTTTGAGTCTATTGTAGTACCTTATTTCTGCCTTTTCTTAGCCTTTATTTAATTCAGATTGCTATTTTGATCCCATTTTGCCTGTCTCAGATTCACTTTATTCACTACAGCTGAACCACATTGTTTTTCCCACCTTCTCGGCAAAAAAGGTGTAATGAGTTAGCAGAGAGTTGTGCAGAGGCTTGCCGGGAAGCCCTTAGACATCTCTTTGATAGAGGAAGCTGTACCATTACAGGATTAATGACACTGTGTGTGTTGCCAGGTAAAAGAAAAAAGTCTCTTAATTTCCTCTTCAAAGCCTTTTACTTACAAGTGTCCCCCCAAGGGCAATTTCTGAAGACAAGGTTTCTGCTAAGACGAAAGAGGCGCTTCTGAACAGAAAGATAAAAGACTGAGGTTTCAGTAAAATGGCTGTAATCTAAAATGGTCAGCTGAAACGGAAAGTTTGAGAAGTAAAGAAAACACATTATCCGTTTAAAGCCCGGACCGGCGTTAAAGGGGTTAAAGAACAGACGTTTTGTCTTTTTTCCCTGCATTTGCCTCAATGCAAAAGATGATCCAACATGAGTTTGTCTTCAGATGTTAACTCGGAATCAATCGTGTATAAAGCCGACACTTTGCGGAGAAACATAGAAGAAATTCTCAAGAGCAATCAGCAAACCCCAAAGCATCACATGGGCCTCAACTGTGTGTACTTTAAAGAAAACCGAGAGGCCAAAAGAATTCAGTTGTGTGAGAGAAGTTGGGTACCAGCCTGATCGGCCCTACCACACCCCCTTTCCTACAGCCACTGCTCTTTTTCTTTACTCTTTTTGTCCTGTATGCAGATTGAACTGATTAAGGAGTCTCCTCACATATGAGGAGTGCAATGAGAACAAGACTTGGCAACATATCTGGAATATTACAACGCAGGAGCAGACGAAGAGGAGGAAGAAACGATGCAATGCTTGTAAAAGACGAAGAAACACGATTCAATCAACTTTATCTTAAGACCTTTTTTATAAAAGGCTGCAACTTTTTCAAGAAAGTAATCCATTGCATTGAAAGAAAGCCAAAGTTCTCATTATCAACCCCAGATTTTCCATTTTCCCAGCCATGGAGGAGTACACCTACCTGTTCTCAGTGGAAGCCAGGCAAGGAGAGTAGAAGCCGGTGAGATGAGCTTGACTTCCAAAACGAGACTACGAAGTGGCTGACGGGGCCTGTGGGGTTGTTTGAATCGGAGAGCATGCAGCCAAAATCAAGCAGGTGTGCTCTCTCACAACAGGGGGAGGAGAGAAAAACGGCGAGGAGGGAGAGGAGAGCGAACGGGACAGGAGGGAAAGGAGAGAGACAGAAGGAGGGTGGGGTCCGACCAACAAGCTCCTCTCAGGACCGAGACAATTGGCGGAGAACTTCCCCTCCGCTCCTGCTGCTCGGAGCCAAAAACAGCTGGAAGGAGAGGAGAGAAGGGCTGCGGGAGTGGAAAGGAGACAGGGAGAGTGAGGAAAGAAAAAAGGAAGGAAGGAAGGAGGGCAGGAGTGGAAGAAAAAGAGGCAGAGAGCTGGAGTTTAGGGTTTTGAGCAGCCACCCTTAGAGCGACATTCGGTAATGATAGGATAGGTCCTGAGCAGCTTTGCAGACAGCAATGCACTCAAACTTTCAGGACATTTCATTCATTCCCATTCAGCCTTGATATGGACGACCGCAATGAAAAACTGAAACCCACATAAAGAGATGAAGTTTGGCTGAATAAACTGCAATCAATGCTTCACTTCAGGACATTACCCTATTTAATCGCTGAATGGATACCTTGATGCAGTTTAGGTTGCTTCAGTGAATCTTATAGGTCTATTGGGATTTTTTTGGCTAAAACAAAGTCAAATGCACCGTGGGTTCCTGCATGTAGGAGATAGAAGACTCCTAATCTCTAGCTTTTACGAGGTTTATTTTACACCTGTATCTTCAGATAACAAAGTCATTGAGTTTCAGACATTTATGCAAACCCCTGAATGAATTTTTTTCTGTTTTCTGACTACTTTTACTGCCTGGTAGTGCCCACTGACAGAATCCTACCGTGTAAAAAAAAAAACCTGAAGCAAATTGACAGGCCCGCAGGATCACACATCCTCTTCTGAACTTAACAGTCTGCATTGGCTGCTTTTTCCCCCCATATATTTATATTTAGTTTCAGGAGATTTTGCTGCCAAAAAGCTCAAACCTAGTTTTATCTGACTAAAGAACGTTGGGTTCAGTTCCAGTCCAAATAGTATTTAGCAAACTCCACATGTTTATGTTTCTGATGGTAGGATTTCTTCTTTGCGTAGCTCCCAAACAACCTGTGGGCATGTGGATAGCTTTCTATGTTTGTCATGGAGACTTATTGATTCCCCTGATGCTACTAGTAGCTGTTATTCTGTAAAAGTGGGCTTTGGGAGATTTTACCTCCCTAACTGCGCCTTACTTAATTGACAAGCTCTCCTGGCTTTCCCATTTTGAGGAAATGGTAAGAGAAATCAGCCTTTGTCATGGATTACCAACCAAAAGAGTCTAATCCACTGGAAAACTTAACTATAAATAAAAGATTCAGTTATTTATTCGATAGGAACTGTTATGGGCGTCAATAACTGTGGCCCCAGTTACTCTTAAAACAATTACTTAATGCAATGTTTGATTTTTATTTAATAATCAGATTTTGCGCTTACCATAAAAGATTAATATTTTTCCTACATCTTTATGAGGGTTGTTAGTAACTGTAGATGTCATGTGTTGTATATTTGAAAAATCATGGTTTACATTAACAATTCCTTGTATAGTGCAAATTGTAACTACAGTTTAAAACCATCATGATTTATTGTTTTTTTTGTGAGATAAGACTTACTTCCACCAAAGCCCTGGCAGTTTCTTACATTTATTAAATAAATAAATACCATCTAAACATCATGATTGAAGACATACTGCCAGAGGAATCAAAGCAGGAAATGCCCCCAGAGCCCCTTTTCTTACAAAGTTATTTTTTCTTAATGTATAATGAACAGTGTTCATCAGCTTTGATTACATGAAAAACTTCTTAATTATCAGCATAGTGGTAATTAGCTTAGCTTTCTGAAAAAACAACAACTTTATTATTGAATGAACAGTGTATATGCAGTTTATTTGTAATTTTTAGCTAGCTGTAATTAATACCCATTATCCATGCAGGTTTCTGTGATGTGGGAGTGAATTCCCACCGTAAGCAAAAGCCAGATGTTGGTGGGTGTTGGTGAGTTTTCTGTCAGGTGTCAAAGGAACTCTGGTCAAAACAATAAAACTGTTAGTTGAACCTGAACATCACCGTATTTAAAGAGCTGGTGCTGAACATTCCTGAACAGCTACAAAACCTGCCTGTTATTGGTGGTAAACTTAATGAGTAAATATAAAGTGGGCCTTTGGTCAAAGGCACAATCTAATCAAGGAAAGTAGGGGGGCTTAAGTTTTTCTTTTTGCCTCCAGTGAACCAAACTTCATTCATCATTCTGACTGGAAGCCATTAGTGTGGCTGAGTGCTTAAAGAAACTGAGTTCAGTTATTCTAAGGTCAAACCGAGTTTACCTTCTGCATTCATGCAACATTTCCATCCGTTCCTGCGTTTTCAGTTGGGCAACTGGCTCAACCTCTTTCTGTTTCATTGTTGTTTGAATGGAAACAATTTAACTTGGGTCGTTTAGGGTTAAAGTGTTATAGATAGGGTTGCTTTGAATACAATCTAAATTTTCAGATTTTTGACAGCTGTAAATCTACTAACTGTGTCTCGTGATGTAGTAAATTCAATGCATTCACAGAATATTCCTCAAACCATACCACAGAACCTTTGGGCAGGTTCTGTGGGAGATTATGTTTTAGAAAGCGACAAAGATTTTCTGTCTCTTGATGATATGTGCTTCCATGTGAACTGCCACTGTTAGTATACTACTTTATCACACGTTAACATGGAAGAACTGTGGGAAGTGGAGGTAAAACCTGCATCTTTTAATTTGTAATTCTTCTTCTAAGCTTTGGTTCAGGATCAGGGTCACACCCCCATCCACACTTCTATGTATACTGAGCTCTCCTGTTCAGGTCTTTCATTCATAATCCTATCTGCCTCATCCCTCAGCCGTACATCCTTTATCCCACATCCCTACCACCTCCACCCCTTATCCCCTATCTCTCGCATCATCCCTCCTTTGATCTTTTAATTGTAATCCCTCATTTGTCATGCCAACCTCCTTCATATTTCCTCATCTTTTACTCTTTAGTTTCTTATCCCTGCTTAATCCATCAACCATGCTTCCCTAAAACCTTAACTGTGTCTCCTTATCCCCTTTTTAATCCCTCAACTCAAACTCCCTTATCCTTTGACACCTCCTTCATCCTTCAACCCTACCTCTTTAATCCTGTTATCTGACCTCCTTCATTCTTAAAACTGACCTCTTCCATCCCTCATCACGTGCTCCTGTATCCCTCATCTGCCATGACAGATGGTTGTAAAATACCCAGCTAAAATACCCAGCTGTAGGTATCAGGGTAACAGGCTGACTATGATTACTAGAAAGTCACACATGTCAGTTTATGAAGAGATGAGAACCAACCATGTGACAGCAGGAAGCTAAGGCCCTGAGGGCAAATACCGGGTAAACTTGGGCGCTAAGGCTAAATTCAGTAATGGAACATACAATAAACTATGATAACCAGAAATAAAAATCTGAGAAATAACTACAAAAACCCACAAATAGACCAATTTTACCACTAAACTTAAAGCCCCCCCCCATTAATTAGTCTTCAAAGTCTCCAGCAATGTTTGACCAGCGAAATTCATTGATAATTTTCTCCTATAACGTCCACAAGCTCATCGATAAACCGTTTTTCTCTGACAGACCATACTTGCTTCGGTTTACATTGAGCTGCCCCGTCTTTGTGTTTCGAAAGGTTGTGCATTTGGATGGAGAAGCAAAGCTCCCTCTTTAGATTTTGTGCAAACCTCTGGCGTTTGCGCAAACTCAATTTTCCACCCGGAATCCACAACGTAATCAAAGGCAGCGTCCCCAAATGAAAGGAAGGATGAAGACAAGCGAGCACTGGAAGAGGTCAGAGGCCAGGGGGGGGATTACGGCATGATCTGGAGAACTGGATATTACCTGCTGTCCAACACAAACACTGAGATCATATCTGGCCTTTCTCTCAGTAATGTGACTGTAAAAGAATAAAAACCCTGTCTGAATTCTTCTATCTATGAAGGGTGATGGAAAGGAGGCCATTATTACCGTATGTAGACGGTTTTACAGTCGGTTGGCCATCTTTTTAGAGATAAAACCTCTGACTTTTAGCCATTTGTTGCACTCAGAAGTACATTGCAGATCTCCGCTTCCACACTGGCAACAGGATTATTTGACAACTCACCTTTCTAGTATTACTATCTCATAGTGGAGGCTGTATAAAAAGAATGAAAATACATCGGCTCAGATGAAGGAGGAAGTGGCTCGTAGCTCAGATCATAAAAAACAACAACATCAGCTACCATAACTATGCAGACGACACACAGCTTTACATCACCATGTCACCAGGTGACTATGAACCAGTTCAGGCACTAAGTAAATGCCTAGAAGAAATCAATACGTGGATGTGCCAAAATTTTCTTCAGTTGAATAAAAACAAAACAAAAGTAATAATATTTGGACCAATAGAGGAGCGATCAAAGGTTAGCACACAGCTTCAGTCGCTTCAGCTAAAAACCACTAATCAGGCCCGAAACCTGGGAGTAGTAATGGACTCAGACCTGAACCTCCAAAAGTATCTAAAGACAGTTACAAGGTCGGCTTTCTATCACCTGAGGAACATTTCCAGGATTAAAGGACTAATGTCTCAGAAGGATCTGGAAAAACTAATCCATGCGTTTATTTTTAGTAGAATTGATTACTGCAACGGTGTTTTCACAGGTCTGCCTAAAAAGTGGATCAGACAGCTGCGGCTGATCCAGAACGCTGCTGCCTGCGTCCTCACTAAGACTAAGAAAGTAGAGCACATCATCCCAGTTCTAAAGTCCTTACACTGGCTCCCTGTATCTCAGAGAATAGACTTTAAAATACTTCTGTTAGCCTATAAATCCCTAAATGGCTTAGCACCTAAATACATCACAGACTTTTTATCAGTGTATCAACCATCCAGACCAGGGGTCTGCAACCTGTGGCTCCAGAGCCGCATGTGGCTCTTTGCACCTTCAGCTTTGGCTCTTAAAAACTTAGACCAAAAATGCGGGGGGAAAAATTGGTCATTGTTTCGAAATGTATAGGTAATTTAAAATTACTAGCTTTAGGATGCATTTAGTTCTGCAATATATGCATTACATTTCCAGAAAGAAAGAAACTAATGGTGTATAGAATATGTTACTATAGCTAAATGAAGTATCTTTTTGTCAATTGGTCGCAAACGACCTGCTTTTTCATCATTTTGATGCCATTTGCTATAAAAATCAAATGTCCAATTGAAGAAAATGTATTAAAACTAAACATAAAAATGCTATTGGTTACATAATAACTGTTGATCTTCAATTAAAAAAAGTAAACAAATTTACTATAGTATACTATAAAAACAAGCTCTTGTTTCAAAGAGATGTGTAACTTTAGTGGCTCTAAACAAATTTAGTTTAGCTGGACCAAGGGCAGAAATGGCTCTGCGGGTTGTAAAGATTGCAGACCCCTGATCCAGACCATTAAGGTCTTCTGGCTCAAGCCTACTCTGCATACCTAGAACCAGAACTAAACAAGGAGAAGCAGCATTTAGTTCCTACGCTCCACTTATCTGGAACAAACTTCCAGAAAATTGTAAAGATGCGGAAAGCCTGAGTTCCTTTAAATCAAGATTAAAAACACATTTGTTTAAGATTGCCTTCAACTGTTCTAGTTAACTGAATCACCACTTTTTGTTCTTTTTTCTATCTACATTTTATTCCTACTTGCTTTTATTCTGTTTTATTTTGCTATATTTTAATCATGTAAAGCACTTTGCATTGTCTTTGTACTGAATTGTGCTATATAAATAAATTTTCCTTGCCTTGCCTTGCCTTGCCTTGCCTCGTATTGGAAATAAATGTAAGGATTTCAAATCGCTTGTGTGTGGCTAGAAAAGGCACTGAAGGGTTGCACATTTTATTACAAGAAAAGATTGTCTGGTAATGATGAGAACTAAATCTTACAATTTTCCTTTATTTTTAAACAGGTGTGAAAGAACATTTCTTTACATTAGAACATGATCAGAAAGTTGATTTCTTTCTGTAATTCAGTTATACAAGTGAAACTCACATTATGATTCATTACACAGAGAGCGAGGCCATAAGCCATAGTTTATGAAAACCCAAATTTCAGTTTGTCAGAATAAAATGTTAAAAGCTGCATGAAATAAAAATTGATTTAAAATCATAAGACTCAATCATGGAATAAACAGCTGACTTTACCTTCCACAAGGTGGGTGAGTGACAGAAGGTCATGGCTAAGGAAGCTGGCTCTTCACAGACTTCTTTTTTACTAACGTATTATTGAAAAGTTGAGTGGAAGGAAGACAAGGTGATAGAAAAAAAGGATGCAAGACAACCAGGGATAACCATAGCCTTGAGAACATTGTGAAGCAAAACCCTTTGAAGTGTTTGAAGGAAATCAAGGCGACCAATGGGTCAAGCCTATCCCCCCCAAATTTGATATAATCCAAGTACCACTCTCCTGTACCTGCAGATGGTTGGCAACCTCTCCACATGGTAAGCGTTAGCATGTGCTGAAGGTGCTTTTACCTGGATTACAGCTCTATGCCTGAGCTGCTGCTCTTCCCAATTGCTTTCTCTTTGTTATAAATCGACTAAGCACGATCCCATTGAACATTTAGTAGAGACGGCATTTCACAAATAAATGTATTGCAAAGGTTGCATCCTATCTATGGTGTGTCTCTAATTTACATGGGATGGATTGGTGGCCCAGTGCACCCAGCTAATGTTGGCATATACACTGACAAGGATTAAAAAAAAAGTACAAAACAGGATTTTATCTAAAGCTAAATCATATAATTTTCCATTGTTTTCTATTGCTTTGTAAATTGGTTGCAGTGATAGTAAATTGGGACCCAACTGATTTTGTGTCTGAATAAACTCTGTGGCTTTGCGCTGATTAAGAAGAATGTTTGCAATGGATTAAAGCAGAAACAGGAGATCTAATGCCGCATTTAATAGTACGGCAACAGTTTTATCAATACTTTTCACAGACCTTTGTGGCAGCATTAATCTAAAAACACCTGATCTTAAGCGCAACTAGTAGAAACGGGAAAAGTACAACTTTCTATCATGTTCTCGCGTACCAGGATATCATTGCAGGTCATTTGCGGTCGGCTAACTCTGCTTCACCATAATGAGCTGAAATTATGTTTCATTTTGAGAGTCAGTGCACAGGATGCCTTGATGTGGTTAGATTTACAAGTAATACCTCTACAGCCTTAATTTGTTCATTCTGTATCCATATCCTGGTTAAATGTGTTAACGCACCGCAAGCATACCTGCAAGGTTTGCTTTGTAAGCCAAGAGTTTATCCGTCTCTGCTAAAACGAGGCAAGACAATGAAGGGGGGGTGAATGCAGAACCGAGGATTCAAATCCCATCCTGGATTCTGTAAGTGATTCGCCAGCAGTGAGATGGGGCAGATCTGTCATTCCCATCTCTGAATGGAGCGGCTCAGCTGCGATGGACAAAACAGAGCGTGCACAGAGAAACTTGGAGAGGAGGCATGCCTCTGACAGGCTGACAATGGTTCAAGAGCCAACAGTACTGTGGGAAATGACCTTGTTTGGACCAATCAGAATGAGTCAGTGGGATGATACTTATTCATGTGATAATTTCTGTGCCGCAGCCCTGTTTACGTCCGTTTCTTTAGGTTGCACTGGGCCACACACCAACACGAACACCTTCTAGATTCAATGAGCATTTTTCCTGTTTGAGGTGAGGCCATTCTGATGCTCATTGTGCCACTAAAGGCCTAGTTACTGCAAATTAGTTTAACTGAAGACTAGATAAAATGTGCACCGAAGCAACCTCCTATGGCTGGATAATAATGTCTATGTCTAATGTAGCCGTTCACGAGTCCGTGGCAACAGTCTCCTGCGGAGCAGAGAGTGAAATGAAAGGCGCCACGCTTTCCACCAGGCCAAGATTGAATCACATCCTGTAAGGAAACAGAAAGATATGCCAAAATTGGCAATCACAGAGTGCAAGCTCACCATAAAAACACTGATTAATTGTGATTTCTAAGAGGAACAGAGGGGTCATTATAAAGGGAGCATTTACAAATGGAGTGTAAAATTTAGAAGGAAAATGTGCAGTTTTAGTTATTTGCTCAGTGCCTCATGAAAATCAATCAAAAAGTCACATTTTAAACACTTGGCCAAACACTGCATGAATATTATGGTATTAAAATATTGCTTTATTATGACTTGGATGGTTTTAAAACAACAAAATGGGATCGTGTTTATGAACTGGAGCCATTCAGCAATATGAAACAGAGCGCATTGATGTGGAACATAAAAAAATATATTCCCAAACTGAGTATTTGCAACTACTCGGTGGATTATTTGACATTTGATCAGCCTGCATTTTCTTCTAATTTAAAACCAGAGGTGGCAATTTGAGAACTGGTATCTGGCATGTTTCCCTGGTTAAACACACCTGATTGGAATGAACATGTCATTAGGAAGCTCCTGCAGAACCTGAAGACAGGTTGTGGATAGAATTCATATTAAGTGCAGGAGTCCTGAAAAGCTGCAGGGAATGGGGGAGTGCATTTAAATGATGCAGGACACTGGCGCACCACTTCTGTTTTAAACCCATATGCCTTTTCTGCTTGAACCACAGAGTCAAAGTCTGAAATGTCTTGAAATGCTGGAACTACCATCCCACATGCAATTATGAGCAGAAGGGGAGGCATTCTTGGAGCCAGGTCCTCCCACCATGTTCATTTGATCTAATCATGAAAATAGCAGAGCCTCGGTGAGCTTTGTGATATTATACATTTTCATTTCAATTCATATTTCCAGGGCTGCAGTATCTAAGACAGTATTTATTTTTATTGCACAGGTGCATTTCAATAAATGTATGACATGTCACAGTAGCTTTATTCAAAAAGTGAATCTTGTACATCTGAAATATCAAATGTGGCAGCATTCAATATCCAATTAGCCACATAATTACAAATATAATCAAGTACAAGTGTAAATTCCCACATCAGCGTCTATTTGATCTGCTCCATCGCCAGCTTTAAGTATTTCGTGATGGACTGCAGCAAAAACAATTGTAGATTTAATACTAAAACTGTTATGACTTTAACAAACAATTGCCCTTTTTCAGTTTCACCTTTTAATTTGCCTATTTCATTTATTTAAAAAAAGTTTCCAACAAACCTGAATCAAAAATGGCCGAATTACCTTCCCAACATGCAGTTAGGTTCTAAGCTGGGAAACTGTCAAGTCAGGAGTATTTCCAATGATTGGGTAGGTGCAGTAAAATAGATTGTAATTAAGGCCATTTATAAAAAAAAAAAAAAAGGATTCATAATCTAATTGAATTTAAAAGGTATTCATATGCTGATTAATTATAGTTTGATCAGAGTTTGCAATGTGATTTTTGGTGCAGTCATAGTATTTTATTTATGTTGAAGAGCAAAGTTTATACAAGAGCTTGCAGCTATGACTGAGGTAGGTGATTGGCTACGGGGAAAGAGCTGCATAGAGGAGCAGATGTTTTTTTCTGACCGTGTCAAGATAAGTGAGGAAGTGGAAAGTTTATTTAACACGTTTGGCAAGAAAGCTTAAGCTGTGGAATATTTCATACATTTTTATTGTTTGTTATCTTTTTTAATAAACGGAACAACCATAATACCATACCATAATATTTGTGTTAATAATCTGCATTCATTGGTCTTAAGTTTTATACGAGTTTCACTTTTTAAATAAATGTTTCCAACTTTTCAGTAATGTTTTACTTTACTGACACCTAATTGAATCTTCTTTGTTTGAATAAATGTTCAGTGTGTATATATATATATATATATATATATATATATATATATATATATATATATATAACAAGCAAGTTCAAATGTGGCTTGATTTCAGCAGATGTGTTTATGGAAACTAAACCCACAGATCTCTTGTTGAGCAACACCACAAATTAGCAATATAATCCCCATTTTGTTGCTTCAGGCAGACCAAAAATAGATATTGTAACATTTTGTACCACAGTGTATAGAATATAAAGGATTAATGATTAAAAGGATAATTATGTAAAAGACGTTGGAGTGAGCGTTTTTGTTTGTTGTGTGCAGAAATGTTTCTTGACTGAGAGCTCATTTATTGTGGAACATATTTTATTCTTATCTCTCATGTCCAAAAACTCAACATGTTTTGGGTCACTTTAACTACCAACGTTTGCTGAGACCTTATCAATCTGTTAAAGTGGACCTGGATATGTTTAGAGGCCAGCTCTCTTTCTTTCTTTCCATTTCAATCTGTTTCTAATTTATTAGTTAGGTGAGCAGCCAGGCAGCACTCTGGTCTTCCAACAAAGTAAATGTGACCCTTCCAGAGCGGCCTGTGTTTAAACCGATACATCAGCTGCCAAGCAGTTCTTTGAAAGGACCTTTGAAATCTGCATTTATTTATTTTTTCCAGATAAGACAGATGTCATGGGAACAACATAAAAATGCCTGTCACAGCATTTGGAGTTGCTTTTAACCTGCTTCCCAAAGAAAATCCCCAAAACGTGGTTCACAGAGAATACTGTACTTCGCAGCTCTTCCCGTCTTGCACAGAGGTGGGTGGAGTAGCAAAAAAATTTTCTCAAGCAAGAGTAGCACTACTTTTTGAAGTTAAACAGTTACTAGAGTTTTAGTTGGCAAAATAATGACTTTCATTTTCCCTGAGTTTTAAATATGATGTGAAACAAGGACCTTTTATTCTTTGCTACTCTTCAAAATAAGAAGACAAGGCAGCAATGCACCAACATTTCATGTGCACTGAACGGCGGTAAATAATATTGCTATTTTCTTAAATTTCATACCTATACCCAGATGATATATAATTCAAAACAACTGAAACAAGGTTGCACAAGAAAGTTGATCTCAAAGAGGACAGAGGTGTAGTCCACACCTAGCTGGATATCTGAGAAAATGAATACATTTTCATGCGTTTTGGCCTTTCATCCACACAAAAACTCAAATCACCCAAAAAACGTATTATTTCTGAAAACTTCGACCAAAGTGGAGATTTAAGAAAACCCTGTTTTTGTGTTTCAGTGTGTACATGGCAACACGGAGTTCCAGGGTCACGCTCTGTGACAAATAATGCGCCTCTGACATCACATGAATGAAAGAAAAATGAACGCTATAAGAGAGATGCTGATTGGTTCAGATGCTTTTTGCTCGTTTGTTTATTCAAGCCCAGCTGCTCCAATACGAGGTCCAAGGGAGAAAGTTCTGTTTTACATCCTCTCAATAGGCTATGTGCACGATATTGCTACGCAACTTCTGCTAACTGAAACGGGTAAGGGAATATACTTCCGGTTCGGCTGTTCACCCATGGCAAGCAATGGCGTTCTACATTCGCTACCTTCAGGACCTTCCAAAAGTAACAATTAACGACATCCTCCGCTTTATACAAACCTTATCATCTGCTCCATGGAGTAAAATAGAGAAAGGCTTCAAGTTTTACATTGACAACTTTGAAGTAAAGTACCAGTCAGTCACTATTTTTTTTTTTTTACTGTGCATACATATATGGTCTCGTTTTCACTTATATTTGTTTTAACATAACTTCAAAGCCATTGTTTCAGATTCTGATTCTGTTTAAATGTTTTAACCACAGTGTCCAACAAAGACTTGACAGGGAGAGTGAGCGTCAGGGCGGTCTGTTACAGAAAAATTATAAGCCTCACGAACTCAGAGTAGGGTGAAATCACATAAAATGATCTGTTCTATGCAAAGAGGACTATATTTTTGGGGTCTTATGTAGCTCGTGTGCAGCATAAGTTATAAGTATTTCTAGCTGTCGTGTGTTGGAGTAGTAGCGTACATATGTTAGCTAACTTTAGCATTAGGGTAGCTACACGAGAGCCCCAAATGCTAGTCTGTAATGACTTCAGATTTTCGTTATAGTGTAAATTCAAACATATTTGACGCAGTTAATGCTAAGGCCAATTCCTGGGCCTGTTCATTCTGCTCTTTTGCTTCTTTTTACTTCTTCATTTAAAGATTGGAACACAGTGCAGTTTTCTATGGAGCGATCTGTGTTGTTGTTTACGTTGCGTGCGTTTGGTTGGCAAAATCAGAAATGTGCATCTTATTTAAGTTATGATGTCAGGGAAGCATTACTTATTGTAAACAAAGTTTCTTCATAGTTCTATTACTTATTAAAAATATGCATGGTGATTACCAAAGTCACTGACGTGACGACTTCGCATTCGCTCGTATAAGCCTGCTTAAAGTAGTAGTTTTAGACGCTTTGTGATGCAGAAAAAAGATTGAAATTAATTAAAAACATTGATCATCAAGTGCATTGTGCTGCAAAGACAGTTCTTACACTGTAGACAACTGCAAGCTTTCAATTGTATCTTTGCAAATAGTTATAAAAAACAAATTGGAATTGGAATGCCATCACCGCGCTTGAGCGGGCGCCATCTTGTGCACATAGCCTATAGACCAGTTCAGCGCTACATCCGGGTCACGGTGGTTGGCAAAAACAGTACTGTTCTCGTCTACTACTGTGACAAAACGGGTGATTTAGAGCGTATTTTTAGTTAGTTTATTTTTGGAATCTAAACAATGCCTACGACTTGTTGTGCTCCCGGTTGCACACAGAGGCATTCCAAATCGTCGGATGTACGTTTCTGTCGTTTACCGAAGGAGGAAGGACGAATAAAGAAATGGATATTTTCAATGAAAAGAGCGCAGTCAGACACTCCCAATGGACTGGGGGATCCATCATACTGCGACAGAATGTGCAGTCTACACTTCATCTCCGGTAAATACAACTTAATTCTGCTCTAGTCATTGTTCTACTTAAATAGCGGCGGAGGGGAGATGGTGATCGCCACACGGGCCGGAGAAGCGGTAGCAGCAGCCGCTGACTATTCCGGCCCGTGTAGCGATCGCCACCTCCCCTCCCCTCCGCCCGTTCACGGGCGCTAGTACTTCTGTGTTTACGCTGCAATGTCGCCGACACCCCCACCCATTTTAACAAGACAAAAACACCAAAATAGTCCGTAGTAAACAATGTTTTTTTAACCTACCGGGCGGGTCTTTCTCTCTGCTGAGACGCGGTCTGTATGACGCCGCTTTGTGATTGCACAAAGGTGTGAACAACATCCATCCATCCATTTTCTGACCCGCTTAATCCCTCATGGGATCGCGGGGGTTGCTGGTGTCTATGTCCCGATATAAGATAATTGTAGCCGTCCAGTGGTTTCATGGCTTCCATGCTCTCTCGTCTGTACTGGCCTGCGTGTTTATAAGGCAGCTGTATGTGTCGCGGTACGGAGCACTTGGCAGCATTTCACAGACTCGCTCCGTCCCTTCAGGCTTTTGCTGTGTGGATCTGGCAATCTGATACCATCAACCATCAACTTAGTCTTAAAACGATCTTGTGATACGTTATCTAAAGAAGAAAAATACGCGGAGAACTCGTCAGTTTCTCTGTTTGCGTCCGCCATTGTGTTCGCTTTTTGCCAACCAGTCCGGCGCGCATGCGCGAAAAACCCGAATCAAAACAATAACAATGAACTGGTCTATATGGAGGGACCACATGGCTGTTTTAAAGGATTCTGATTGGCTGACATAGGTTTTAGCTTTGTGGTACACTGCCCCCTATGGGTTTGGCATGTTTAAACCAATGTTCAGTGGCGTAATTGTGCAGCTTTATGTGGAGTAAAACCTTTCTGAAAATGACTCCTTTTAAAAACGATGTGGGGGAGATATTCGTATTTATAAAGACCCTTCTACATGTGTGCAAGGCTAACCAGTAAGATAAAAAAACTCTGAAATTTATTCAAGGACTTTTGTAAAATTCTTTTTCAGGGTTGTCAGTGGTTAAGGAGAGCGTAATTATTTGCACCTAGTCAAAAAAAAACAACAACAACTCACTAGCTGACATAATCCCTTTTGACAAAGCATTTAAAGCAGGTTTAGTCAGCATATTAGGATTGTTGAATAATCACCAGAACGAGATGCAATCAGACAGTTAGACTTCACAGGGTAAGAGATGCCTGAAAAATAAAGTATCAGCTCAAAATAAATAGGGTAAAAATAACAGAAAATGGAAATACTCCAATCAGAACAAAACAATAAATTAAACAAAATATTTCCTGATTGACGATTTATTGCTCTTTTCACATTACATTTTTTGTGTGAAATAAAAACACCTGGAATTTCCTTCCTCAGCAGCTCGTGGTGACATCTGTCCAACTTTTCCTGTTCCATTCATTTAAAAAGGCCCGTCAGTTTTTAAGACCTGCCTAATCTGTTTTCACGCTTTAGGTTCATGGTGTGGACTGAGCTCATTTTTTATGCGACTTCATGGAATGATGGCATGCTAAATGCCTGCAGGACGTTTACAGCTTAAAGCTTTGACTGTGAGGAAGTTATTTTAAAAGAAGGTGAATCTGGGATTAATCAGACTCTACAGATGCAATAATTTACGGTATTCTTCACAGGTGTGTCTCTTTAAGCGAGTAATGGTCGGTGGAGCAGAAGTTGGCTATCCATATCTATTTATATCATCCCCTGTGCACTCAAGCAAATTTCACCTTTACAGTCCTGGCCACCTTTATGCCCACATGTGCTAGAAATGGATAAAAGGCCTAGGAATAAATTCCGACTTTAGTGCTGCAGCATAATTTCACACTGAAAAAACTCCAACTATTTTCATACTTATGATAAAAAAAATCAATGTCAAGGGATTCTTTTGCCTGCTGCAGAACTTGATTACATGGTGAGGATGTAATTCGTTGTATTGGAGCAGAGACAAATCTAAACCATGCTAGACAATGCTCCTAGCAGAAAGAACTGAGCGAAAGTCCGGTTGCCTCTGATTTAAGCCTGTTTGACCAGAACAACTGAAAATTTGCACAGGCATGTTTTATTCCTCAGTTTGCCTCACAGATTTTCAATTGGAGTTAGGTCTGTGACTAAGACATGAGAGGAAGAAGGTTGATTTTGTGGTCTCTCGAACTGTTTCTGTGTTAATTTGGAAATTTACACTGATAAAAAAAAAAAAAAAACTTTAACGGACAGTATAGTAAGTATTGCTTTGATAAACACTTATTCTGCCAAATTCTAATCACAATGGCATCAAAAATGAAAGTGTTCTTATAGCTTAGATGGAGTTGTTTATAAATCCATAGATGGTTTTTGATTACAGTAGCCGAAAGGGGACACACTTGCTAGTCTCATGCATTTTGCCTGTATATCAACCAGTGTTGTTGGTGGAGAAAGAGTATAAAAGAAACAAAGATCATTCTACTTGCTGTTTTCTGTTGAAATTGAGGACCATCCATACTCTTTGCCCAGCCAGAGGGAAGAGAAAGTAACCAAGAAAAGTAATAACTGGGAGAAAATGAGTCTACATCGCTGTAGCTTTTACCAGATGGAGACAAATCCTGAGGCAGCGGGGATTCAAAACAGATTCGTATGTACCTGGACAGGTAAGTTTATTCAATATAACAGTGAAGTTTGTTTTGGTGTTATGTTAGAAACAGGGCAATGTAGCCCAGCAACTACTCTGTCCTCCTGGAAGAGATGGCTAGTTTGTTTGTTAGCTAACACTGGACAAGCTCTGTTGCAACAGTTTTCAGTTGCTTTTATAAAAAAATAAAATAAAAATTATGTATCGTTCTGTACCTCATCACCTGACGGGACAATTGAACTAATGCAGGATGTTGACATTGTCACATTTGTGACTCTCCATGGCTTCCTTAGCAGTTATTACGCGCTTTACGTTGAGGCACCAGAGTGAGCTTCTTGATCGTTTGAAAACTTTGAAAACTTTGAAAACTTTGAAAACACATCAGATCGCAACATTGTTTTAGGCAGTGTTACGTTCACCACAGCTTCTCCAGACCCTTTCACATCTGTCATATGAGCTCAGACTGAACCTGCTCTCATCTGTGAAAAGAACAGGGCACCAGTGCTGAACCTGCCGATTCTGGTGTTCTCTGATAAATGCCAGTTCAGCTCCACGGTGCCAGGCAGCGAGCACAGGACCTATTAGAGGGCATCGGGCCCTCAGGCCACCCTCATGACGTCTCTTTCCAATAGTTTGGTCAGAGACATTTGCACCAGTGGCCTGCTGCAGATCACTTTGTAGGCCTCTGGCAGTACTTATACTGTTCGTCCTTGCACATAGGAGCAGATGTCAGTCTTGCTGGAAGGTTAAAGACCTCCAATGGCCCTGTCCAACTCTTGCAAAGTAACTGCCTGCCTCCTTGAATCTCCTCCATGCTCTTGAGACCGTGCTGGGAGAGACAGCACACCAATGACAATGGCATGTGTTGATGTGCCATCATAGTGGAATTGGACTTCCTGTGCAACCTCTGTAGGGTCCAAATATCTCCTCATGCTACCAGTAGTGACACCGATCCTCGTCAAATGCAAAGCTACCAAAAAGCGGTCAAAATAAAACAAGGAGGGAATATTTTCTGGGGCCCATTCCTGTTTTTGAGGTCATCTCACTTTTGCCCCATTAGTGAACCTGTTGTTAATTTCATTAACTTCAAAACAGCGGACACTGATCAACAACCTACTCTACTACTGACCTGACTAGATCAATATTCCCGAAGTATGACTGACTGATTAAAAATTGTCCCTGTGGTTTTTTTGAGCAGTGGATTATGTCTAGCGAGGCTCTCAGGGCCTTTGGAAGTCAAATAGACCCACAGCATCACACATCCAACTCTGTACCTGACACCACAAATTCTTGCTTTCACGCCAAACCCACCTGGAGTGTTTGTAACTGAAAGCTCAGTCTTGAGCCCCATCTAGACAAAGCCGGGTTGTGCTGTATTTAACTAACTTCACAGTCGGATCGGGGGTTCCATACTTACGATGGAGCCGTGAAACCGAATACATTTAAAACCTGCACCCAGGGTGGATAAGTCTGAAGCCACTCACTGGCCCGGCATAAGTATTACAACGCCTATTAAGGCTCCTTCGGGTTCATGCGGTTTAATCTTTATGCTGAAAATTTTCTGTGGGGACACAGTATTCAGCTCTGCGTGGATGTAGCCTTAGTATCACCTCACCAAAGCACGCAGTTCCAGTCAAAGTCCTAAAAGAGTTTAGCAAACTCTATATGTTTACATCTGTGATGAAAGAACAGAAAAGGTCTAATTTTCAGACAACGGGTCACAGATTTGTGGGTATATAATGGTTATTAGGTAGACTTGATGACCTCAAGGTTCCACTTTTGCAGAAATTGCCTAACAGTGTGCTTTGAAGATATCTTTTTTTTACCTCCCATACCATTCTCCTTACAACACGTGTTACCAGATAACTTTGATCAAGTTTAAAAATGTTGAAATAAATCAGAATGTTTTATTTAATTTAGTTTACAGTATTCACAAAGGGTTATTGGAGATGCTAATATTTGTGCCACCTTTTGATTTTGCTAAATGTACTCAAACTGAAGGGTGTTTTCTAAAACCTTTCGTTTAGGGTCATGCCAGTGCAATAAAAGATGATTTTATTTTCAGGCTTTTTACACATCTTTAACTGGTGGTTCAAATAAATAGGACCAGCACTGTATTTGCTGCCGTTTTCATACATTCAACGGCCACCAAAACATTTTTCTCCTATGTAATTGAGACTTTATATTGCAGTGTTTATTCACAGTGAATTCAGCGTTTCACAGTTTTCTATCCAGTGGTGAAAAAGACACCATAAAATGGGTAATGTCTTTACCAGGCAGCTTGGGGCTCCTTGGCTGTTATTCAGCAGCTTTAAGGCAGAAAGTGTCTGCCTGGGAAAGATATTACCAGGACAGGCCTGTCATTGTGCTGTCAGGTCAGCATGGCGAAGACGAGCACTGGTTTGTTTCTGACTGCATCAAATCTACAAACTTCCCAAGCATGGGGATGAAACACGATAAAAAGGGAGTTCTCAGTGGCAACAAAAAGCATAAAATTACAGTTAAAAAAAGACTAGAACTGCAAGCAAATGTCGACACGTACTAGCAACGAGCCTGCGTCCAACAGGAGAAAGCACAGCTGCTATACAACAACATAAAAAGATTATGAGACACACATACACACACACCCAATGAGAGAGATATTAAGCAATATCTAATGTTGCAATCCAACCGACATACTTCCAGCTGCTACAGATCCTTATTTTGGAGGGCTTGTAATTTGTGTCTTCACATGTCAAATGTCCAAAGTTATTTGTGACAAAGCACAAAAGCAGCTATACGTAAGCCAAAGTAGCTCCAACAGCACATGGGTTGGTGATTGGATTATAAATAGGACTGGACGATATAGAAAAAAGCATATCAATAAAATAAAAATCATATTGATCGATGTCGATGATTATCGACAAATTCAAAACATGTATTTTAAGTGCAGCCCTGGCCATTTTATGCTGTTGCTTAGCGACCTATTCTTAGATACAGAACAAACAATGAATTTAAACCCAACCCTTTATTCAACCAACCTTTTAACAAAACTACAAGTTTTTAAAAAAGAAAAAAAGAACGTGTGCCCTCTGAACTAGGGGGCAGAGCTTGGTTCCTGGGTCTGCGTTTGTGATTGGTTGGGAGGATGTAATGACTAATATTAACCTACATGGCTAGAATGCAAAAGGAAGGAAAACTGTTATTCTACTGAACTTTTTATTGACCCTTTTTTTCTATCATCGATATACATCTATCAATCAATATTGTTATTGAGTTATTGTCCAGCCCTAATTGTAAATACACTGCCAACCAAGACAAACTGCAGAGTAGCAATATCTCGTTTAACGTAACAGGGGGCGTCTTCTTGTCCTGCCTCGTCAGCTTAGACTCACGGTCATGGCTTCGTAGGTTCCCCTTCATTTTAGGAGTCTATGAGATGTTTAAAGCATACGGAAAATTATCTACACCTTTCTCCCTGATCTGTCTGATTTGTTTCTTGGTCTTAAGTATGTTTTCTAACAAACCTCTGACCAGAACCGCTGGATGTATACTGAGATTGAATTACACACAGCTGGACTCTAACTGATTAGAGAACTCCAGAAAGTAGAACTATGCAAGTCCTGAACTACTTTGTGTTGATCGATCAAATGGTTAAGTTCCCTCATCAGTGTTCACATCTGCGGAGGCCTTGTAATGAACCATTCGTCTGATTCAGATGTGTTGGAGAAGAGATGCATCTAAAAGCTGCAGGATAGTAGCTGTTGAGGACTGCAACTTATCTATCCCATAAAATCCCAATAAAATACAAAGTGATCATTTAAAAATGCTTAACAAATGATGGCATCAACTTTCTGTTTGGTAATACAGAAAGGGGCAAAGTAAGAAAGTAAGTATCCTGCAACACATTTTGGCTACATTTTCAGCACATCTAATGGAAAACTCTCCCCAACTTCTTGAACTGTTATACCACCCCATCAGAACAGGCTTAATTTGTTCAGAAGGATTGGAAAGATGACAATTCGAGTGAGTAAAGAGAGCACAAGTTGGCTATGAGGAAAAACTTAGATGTGGCTCATTTGGACAGCATATTCCCTCATAAGCCGGGACAGAGCGCACACCCTGTTCTGGCAGGGGCAACGTGTATCAGGGCTTTTATTAGACTCAAAGTCAGCAGTTTTTCCCCCGCAGTGACAACAAGATGAGTTTTAAGTTGAGACAAAAACTCTCCTTTGTGTAATGTGGACAAGTGTTTTCCAGTCGGAAAGGTCTTCACACTTAATTCACTGTGGTCCCGTGTCTCCTTTTAGCTTTTGAATTCATTTAATTAAAATTTGTGAAGGAAAACATACAAGTTTTACAGAAACCTTAAGGGGACTTTGCTACTCTGACAAACAAAAATATTATTAGCAAATTCATTTTGACTAAAAGATTTACTGTGAATTTAACGTGTGATTCAATAAAAGCCACTGTTCTCATCATTATCAATATTCTTTTCTCAACACATCTATAGAAATGTTTGCATTCAGTGCTGTGATTTACCCTCTCAAGGATTTCTTCCTGCTTTTGCTTTTTTTGTCACACTTAAAGGTTTCAGATTATCAAACTAATTGTGTTGTAAGATAAAGACAACCTGATCAGTTACAGTTTTTAAATAATATGATTTGTTAAGGGGAAAAAAAGTCCTGGCCCTGAGCCTAACTACAGTGCTTGAGATGTTGCGTGAGTTCTTTCGTGACCCGGACGAGCTGTTGACGGATGCTCATGGAGTGATTCTGGTAGATTGGCCACTCCTGGGAAGGGTCACCACTGTCCTAACCTTTCTCCATTGGATAACAGCTCTCATTGTGGTTCGGAACAGTCCCAAAGCTTCGGAAATGTCTTTTTAACCATTTTCAGACTGACAGATTTCAATGAATCGGTTTCTTATCTGTGGTTGAGCTTCATTGGATTGAGGCATGAAGTGTTGCTTTTTAAGCTCTTTTAGCTCGCTTCAGGGAGGGAAATCTTTGACTCTTTGCCTGGGGGTGGCAAGAAAACTTTTAGGTCATTCATAACACCTTAAAATCGAATAATTTTATCATTTTAAAACACCTTTTTCTATCTGATCTAAAACTTTCCTTGACGTGCGAAATGTTAGTTTTATAGCCCTCGGTTAGACAGTCTCCCTTTTATTTTGTATTTACATCAAATACTGTTTTATGCTTTTTATGCACTGTGCTATAATGTAAGGTTTACATGTGCAAGTGGTCAACATATTCATAAATGTATAAAAATGTAATATATACATTTACATGTCAAGTTAAAAAAAAAATCTTGAAGGACTTTGCAGAACAAGAGAGAAAAACAGGCTGGCACACCAAGAGGCTGCTGGTGGAGCCAATTAGGTGTTGGCCACATTTTCTCTCTCCCGGACTCTCGATGGTTTATTTGTGGTTAAAGGCAGACCTGCTTTCCATGGGACGCATAAGAGGCAATCAAACTTTTTCTTGCGTTGTTCTCATGAAGCATTCCAGAGTGTTGCAAGCTCTCCAACATTTAAAAAAGGACCATGTGTAGCTTCACGTAAGGTGAAATCAGATATTCTTGGATTGGTCACTCATTCAGCACGTCTATAGGGCAGTGAATCAAGGGGATCATAGAAACGGTGGTAAGATCGTATGTCAGGAACTTACTAGTTTCTCAATGTTTCGGCTATTGAAACACCAGTAGGCTAGACGATTCCTCGGTTTTGCTTGGATTAATCTGAGTTTACTTAAAAGTCTGCCCCCATTCTTTCCACATACCTCACATTTTCTTGTCCGGGATTGTGTTGCTCTGGAGACTGTCTGCAACTGATGGGAAAAAAATGACCAGGCTGGAACAGAGGTGTGCTCACAACCAGTTTTCCAGCCTGAAATTATATTGGCGTTTCAGCTGGCACTCAATGTCCAGTCTGAGCTTGTTTTGCATGCAGAATTTTTGAACTTGTAAAATTGCCAGTTTCACCAGCTATCCTTACTCAGATGTCTGGATTATGGGAACTCTTGACCACAGACTTTGATTGCAGTGAGGCTGAGTCATAGAACATCTTGTTTTGATTAAAATGGTAAATTCGCAATTGCACAAGATGTTTTAACCTCAAAAAGACAGTCTGACACATGACAGAAGTATGAAAGGAGCCTGAGAAGTTAAAGACAGACAAACTCATTAGCATGTATATTCACTCTCAAATTAACAAGTTAATATTGTCCTTTTAGAGGTACTATTTCCCCAGATAAATCTGTGCAAGAAAATGTGTCCATGGCATCTTGCTTGCTGCTGGATTCTTAAGTACAGGCCTCATAAAATTGTTATTTAGTGAAATTACCTAATTTTATTTCGCTGCACCATTCTGTCATGTCTTGTCATTGCAGTCAGACTCATCCGACTGCATCGTGTTTGAGTGACAAAGTTACACCACTGGCAGCTCAGTGGTGTGACTTTGATTGACAGGTATGATGAATTAATCTGATTGGACGAAGAATGACACAAACGGCTCTCTGTGCCCTGGGCTGATTGGCCCAGGGCACAGAGAGCCATACCCCAAGAATAATCTTTAAGAAAACAATTAGAGACCAGAATAAAGTGACATGCAAGCCAAAAGCGTTAGGATGTGCATACACACTGATGTGCCCGGCGCCCAAATACATTGAAACATTAAGGAGACCTTAACACAAAAGAAAATACCCCAGACAATCTAAAATCAGACACATTTTAGGAGAGAACAGATCTGATAATTAGTTTTTATTGTTGTAATTTAATTGTCTACACTTATTACCTGCAGTTTTGATGGGAGCAGTGCCCCAACCCCCAGGTGTTTGCTTATTGATAGTTTAGGTTCCTGGGGGTTGTGCACCTTTTGGTTTTCTTCACCTTTTTAGTATTGTTTATTGGTCTTTTGATTCTGTTCTTTCCTTCTTGTTTCCTGTCATTATTTAGTATTCTGCTCATTATGGATTTGGTTTATGCTTGTTTCTGTTAGATCTTTGTTTTCCTGCCTGTCTACAGTTCAGTTAGTAGTTAATTTATTTTTGGGGTTTAGTTTATTCATGGTGGTTTTTGTACTCTTGTCAGGTGCTGCCTCACAACCTGAATTGAAGATAGATTGTTTGAGAGTTTCCTTTACAAAATTAAAATGTTTTTTTAAAAGAAGATGTATTTTTTTTGTGAAGCAGCTTTAAAGTGCTTTCAGTGCTTGAAGGAAATGTTTGCGTTCCTTTGAAGTGGCGTTCTTTGGAGAAGTTAAAATGCTCTCAAGTATCTAACCTAAATCAGGCAGGTTTGGATAAATGGAAGTTTGTAATGGACAGTTTAGTCAGTGAGGAGTCAGAGTGGGGCCATGTATATTTTCTTGATTTCTTGAGCATTTTCTACGTTACTACTAAGAAACAAGGTGCCCAGTGCATATAATTGCTGACTTGTGTAAATAATATTTAATGCAGATGTTGCCTCACAGAAAGAAAAGGCAAAAATGACAGAAATCTGCACATCCCCTTTCACAGCAATATCAACTTCAGATTAGATGCTGAATGCTTATAAAGTTTTTAGAAGCATTAAAAGATTGCTATTTTACAGCCTTAACTTCAGAGAGTATCTTTTACAACGCAGTAAAATCGATGGATGTCAGGATCTGAACAACATGAACCCAGATTTAATGTTTTACTGACGTGCAGTGTCAGAGATCCAGGTCCCCCCACAACTCCTCCACAATCCCAATTTAATTTATGACACCAGAAAAAAAGGGGGGTGTTAAACTTGGCTGACACTCTCCCCTAAAACATGCAATGTCATATTGGATTTGAAAAACATTTAGTGGTAGAGACAAGTTGTACAACAGAAGATGTTTGGCAACCACTCAGTGTTTCACAATACTTGGTACGAACACGTGGCTGCTCAATGAATCTTTTTCTTAAAAAAAAGGTTAGCCAGGGCTAAAATTTTTTAGGACGTTAGGACGGAAAGGGGATTTTTAATACATGGTGGCTGCTGGTACTATTCTGGTAAGTTTTAAAAGACCATGTTATCATGTTTTTAATGTTGCAAATGTTTCTCAGCAGAGGCAATCATAAAATTAGTGGAGGTGAATGAGATGACTTCTTTTTGAGCGATCTCAATCATTTCTGAAACATACACATGAAAAGTTTTTAATTTACTTTACATATTAACATAATCAATTTTTTTTGTTCTGCTTGTATAAAATAATTTACCGCAAGGCCATGTTGGGAAAGACAACACGAGTCACACAGAAAAGCCCAAAGACCTGTGGTCTCCTTGAAGATCTTATTTCAACGCTTCCATTTGATTCATGTACACTGTTGTAAGCATTTAACTATCCCGGACATTTCAATAGTAGGAGATGGACCCTGGTCTTTAAAGCAACATATTTTACTTGCTGCTTTATTGCACATGGGCAAGTCTTTCAGCTTCGCTGCTTCAGCGGGGAGATAAAGAGCGAACATTATATGTTTCCAAGCGGCAGAGCCATCGCAGATGAGGACAGATTTCTTGCTTTCAATTTTTCTTATCGTAAAACAAAGTAAAAATATAGTCACATTTTCACTATCAAAAGGACAGTATGATTTTTGTTTTGAATCTACTTTCAACGTGGGTCATTTTTAAGTGTCACATCTACATAAAAATACTGAATTGCTGGATGGATTCCCCAGCAAATGTCACACATCTGCTCTACTGAGCACAAAAGCAACTGAATTTGAAAGTTATGATCTAAAGGCTTTAATGAAATGTCAAAACCAATATTGGAGGTTTGCAATGAAATTTGGCACTTTAACTATAAAATCTCTGAACTCTAACTTGTTATCCTCATTGAGTCATTTACTCAATGCCCTTGTTAATAGAGACTTGCAAAACAAATTCAACCAAGCTCCTGAGAGTGGCATTGTTGAAAACTCTTCAACTGCCACGTTTATCCAACCAGATGACGTTCATGTTTTTATAGTGCAATGCAAAACTTGTTTGTCTCACTTAAGAGGCTGTTTAAAGGAAACTAAACATGACGGCAACCTTTTGGACAAACTCCTCCATTTCTTTGCTCAGTCAGTATTTAAACTTCTTATGATGATGCCTTTCTTGTTTTTGTATGAGATAATGTTTGTCACAGCACATGCCGCTTAAATTATGGCCGTTTAATATTTGCTCTTCTTAAAGAGAGACAAATACCCTAATTTTCCACGGTGATAAACTGGAGGGAAAAAGGGAAATTATGTGATGTTTTCCGCAGGTGTTTCGCAGCACCTTGCAAACGTACAAACGACAACCTTTTTCACATTTTGCTTCACTGACACAAAGACCTTAATGTATTCTATTTGGATTGTATGTGACAGAACAACGCATAGTAGTGCACATTTATAAAATGAAAATAAATGAAACTTTTGTTTCCAATTTCATATAAAATATTTTAAAGATAGTAGCATACATATGTACTGTGTCAGGGTTCAGTTTTGATTTGGTTTTTGTTCACTACTATTTCAGTTCTTCCTCCTTGTCAGGGTTTAGTTATGTTCTGGCCTCATTTATTGTTAGTTTTCAGTTTCCTCCTCCCCCTCACTCAGCTCTCAGTCACTCCCTCTGCAGTCAGTCACACCTGTTGGTCATTAATCAGTCAGACTCACTTCACCTACCAGCCTCCCTACGTAAGCCTCCCTCTGCTTTCACTCCTCTACCGGTCCGTCATCAGACAACACTCACTCCTCGCCTGTCTGTCTGGTTTGCTCCTGCTAGCTGTTTGTTTCCTGCCTCAGTGTTACCATGTTTGTCTCTGCCTGCTGCTGGATCTATCCTGTTTCCCCTCTGAACCTCAGGAGGAGCTTCTAATCCTGTTGTGACTCTAACCTGCAAGTATTCACCCTGCCTTGCTGCTAATCCTACTGTGGTTCTGGTCTACTAGTATTCATCCTGCCCAGCTGTTATCCTGCTGTCATTCTGGCCTACAAGTATTCATCCTGCCTGGCTGCTATACTGTTGGGACTCTGGCCTACAAGTATTCATCCTGCCTGGCTGCTATACTGTTGGGACTCTGGCCTACAAGTATTCATCCTGCCTAGCTGCTATCCTGCTGTCATCCTGGCCTACAAGTATTCATCCAGCCAAGCTATAATCCTGTTGTGACTCTGACCAGCAAGTATTCATCCAGCCAAGCTATATATCCTGTTGTAACTCTGACCAGCAAGTATTCTTCCTGCCAAGCTGTGGATCCTGCTACTGTGCTCTGGTTCCCTCTATGCCATGCTGTGGATCCTGCTGCTGTACTCTGGTCTCCAAGTACACTCTCTGCCGTGTTTCTGGTCCTGCTTTCCAGCTCCTGCACACATCTACACCTCTGCTCCAGTTCAGTCCTGCATCTCTGGTTCCACCTGCCATTATTCATCTTTCTTACAATAAACTCTCTATTTTAGTTCTGTGTGTGCGTCCTCTGTCCGGGTTCATCCAAGAACAAATCGTGACAGTACGGAGCGGCCAAAGGATGAACCTGAGCACACACAGAGCTACGTGCAGGAGCTGGCAGGATTCTGCTCCGCCTCAGCCCGAGGTCTCCGTGGGTGCCATCCGCCTCTGGATCCGCTCCGCCTCAGCCCGAGGTCTCCATGGGTGCCATCCGCCTCTGGATCCGCTCCGCCTCAGCCCGAGGTCTCTGTGGGTGCCATCCGCCTCTGGATGGCAGTCCGCGACACCCCGCCTCTGGTTCATCTGCCGGGGTCGCAGTCCGCGACGCCCTGCCTCTGGTTCGTCTGCCGGGGTCGCAGTCCGCGACGCCCCGCCTCTGGTTCGTCTGCCGGGGTCGCAGTCCGCGACGTCCCGCCTCTATTTCATCTGCCGGGGTCGCAGTCCGCGACGCGCCGCCTCTGGTTCGTCTGCCGGGGTCGCAGTCCGCGACGCCCTGCCTCTATTTCGTCTGCCGGGGTCGCAGTCCGCGACGCCCCGCCTCTGGTTCGTCTGCCGGGGTCGCAGTCCGCGACGCCCTGCCTCTGGTTCGTCTGCCGGGGTCGCAGTCCGTGACACCCCGCCTCTGGTTCGTCTGCCGGAGTCGCAGTCCGTGACACCCCGCCTCTAGTTCGTCTGCCGGGGTCGCAATCACCGAGCTATATATCCTGTTGTGACTCTGACCAGCAAGTATTCATCCAGCCAAGCTATATATCCTGTCGTGACTCTGACCAGCAAGTTTTCATCCAGCCAAGCTATATATCCTGTTGTGACTCTGACCAGCAAGTATTCATCCAGCCAAGCTATATATCCTGTTGTGCCTCTGACCAGCAAGTTTTCATCCAGCCAAGCTATATATCCTGTTGTGACTCTGACCAGCAAGTATTCATCCAGCCAAGCTATATATCCTGTTGTAACTCTGACCAGCAAGTATTCTTCCTGCCAAGCTGTGGATCCTGCTACTGTGCTCTGGTTCCCTCTCTGCCGTGCTGTGGATCCTGCTGCTGTACTCTGGTCTCCAAGCACACTCTCTGCCGCGTTTCTGGTCCTGCTTGCCAGCTCCTGCACACATCTTCACCTCTGCTCCAGTTCAGTCCTGCATTCTGTCTCTGTCTCTCTCCGAGGTCGGTCGTGTTTTTTCTCTCTCTGCAGCTTTCACACCCCCCTCTCCTGCTTTGCTATGTCTTGTCTTTCTCAGCACTTTCTTCATATCAACCGAACTCTGAAAAACATGGATCTGGAAGCTGGTCTCAATACTATTGATACATTTTTTTCGACGGGTAGGCAACGAAAGGGGGACCCGTCCGGTCCTGATTTGACTTATTTTGTGAGATACACCCTAAATTCCTGGAGGAAAACGGTGTGTCTTTCAACTTTGTCATTCCTGGACGTCTGAAACTTTCACTTTTGGATTAAGGATACTTGGATCTCTACTTATTGGTTTTTGTGGATTTTTGAAGTATCAGCAAATACAGCGGATGTCGGCAGCCTTTTGGCCTCGATCAGGCTGCTGGCTGCAAACAACGCACTCACTATGGCTGTTAACGGACAGTTCTGGAAGGTGGATGGAGCGGAGCCGAAAGCTGGCTGTGCTGGAACGCAGACTGGCTTTGGTGGTTGAACTCAAAGGGAGATGGGATAAAATCTGGAGGTGAAGCGCGAAAAAGCCCAATCAATTTGGAAAATTGGATTTACCATTTGGTAAATCCAATTCAGAAATCCCCCCCGGCTACCCCCCTTCCCTGCGGACACCTGTGGATGCTTCTCTGAACTGTGGGCCGGCTGATAACATCAAGGACAATGGCCTCTGGAGAGGGTTCACGGAAATATAAATACTTTCATCCAAACACACTCACATAACTGATACCCATAAAAACTGATGAACTTACGTACACGCAATCGGCCTCAGATGTTTACCTTTCTGCATATATGTGTGTCGTAATTATTTGTGCTTCTCGTGCAAATGAGGTTTTTTGGCGGATGCTTCACATTATATGTGGAAACATAAATTGTGAAGCATCTGTCTTTTTTATCTCCCTCCACTTCCCCCATGTAAAATCTTTCTTCAACAGATTTCAAGGGCAGCGCCTGTGGACTCCGTGTAAGGTGGAGTCTGAGGCAGTTTGGAGGAACACACCTAAACGGCTCCGCTAAAATAGCAGCGGCCGACTGGCTGCGTTCCTTGGCAACGCAAGGCCTCAGTCAATCGTTCCTCCAAAATGTTTAAGTGTATGTGATGGACAGTTGTACTGGAACTGAATTTTCGATTGCAATTCAAATTGTAGTTGACAATAAAATTGATTGATTGATTGATTGATTGATCTCTGGTTCCACCTGCCATTATTCATCTTTCTTATAATAAACTCTCTATTTTAGTTCTGTGTGTGCGTGCTCTGTCCGGGTTCATCCAAGAACAAATCGTGACATACTGAGCCACTCTAAATTAAAACCCCTAAAATCCACCCCATACATATAAACATTGAACATAAAATGAACATTTCATTGTTGTGATTTCCTTTTCAGTCAGAGTTGTATATGATTTTTACAAGACTCACGTAGATTATTTTGTAATTTGTTTAATTTCGGGACAAAGATCAATTCAAATTGTTCGTCTTCCATGCCAAACACTGTTTGTGCTTGAAGAATAGCATCTCGACACACCATCCCCACCAAGCAACATGGTAGTGGCAGAATAATGCTGTATTTTGTTTGTTTTTTAGTTTAGGATATTTAAGGGAAATGCGGATAGAGAACCTGTCAGATGCTGCAGAAGGATTGACCCTAAACATACAGCCAAGGCTAAACTGCAATGCTTTGGATCACTGATGGACAAGTCTCAATACATTCGCTACACTCTGTGATCTGACTGGTAAAAAAAATAGAAAAATATTCAGTATCGACTGTACATGCACAAAGCTGGTAAAGACGTTCCCCACAAGACTCACAACTGTAATTGCAGCAAAAAGTGGCTCCACAAAGGTTTTATTCAAGGGGCGGACAAAAGGGGGGTTTGAGGCAATGATGTGACAACTGTACGAAGCAAGTGAGGCAATTGAAGATTTGCAGAGTTCTAAGAAGCTAATTCCCTTTATCCCCTTTAATGAGTCAGCTTTGCCTGCTTTATTCTCTGCTTGCTTATTAACATTCAGAAAACAGGCTGCTGCCATCCACCTGTCCTCCCAGCCTACTATTCATAGTTTCTTCAAACAATGTTTACTTATTAGTGACCTGATTTGCCTTCTGCTACCCTGTCTAGACTGTGATTAATGGTTGGAACCAAAACACAGAAGGTGAGGAAACAGGAGACGTCCCTCCTAAAGCCTGACCTTGTTGGTAGGTCTTTGGTGTTTTGTGCTCAATAAAGAGACAGATGGTTTAATATGTGCAAAGCAAGCAAGTCAAGAAGACTGTAATTGCAAATTTCTGCAGAATGATATAAGAACAGGCTATATTTAATCACGGGGACATGGAGAGATAGTGAAATTCTATTTCAGGTGATGATTACAAAGATGGATTTGTTAAATGTTGGCCCATTAATGTACTGTATGAGACCTCAAGCGCCACGTGGAAAGCTGTTAAAGCCTGTCTGGTTTTGACTTGTTTTCACCCACATTTGGAGAAAACTTGAAAGCTTTAGGGGATTCCTCAGTCTCCCAGAGTAAGTCCTGGAATTTCTGAAAGATGATAGGAAAGCTTAACCTTTGACTCAAAGACAGAATAATCAGTGGGATTGGCAAACGACTCTCACTTCATGAGAAATATGTGAGCTGTGCAGAAGCATCTTAGTATTTTGCACAACTAGTTTTAAAGATGCAATACATTCTATGTAAATAGACGAATATTTGCATTACTAAAATCATTAGATGCAAGTCAGTGCAACAGCAGTGTTTGGACCATGTCAGGAATGTCTTTACAGTTTTTATCAGCAATAAACAGCAGTTAAAATACAGACAAAAAACAACAAAACCCTTACAGGGAGATTATTTGAGAATAGCTAATCTAGTATAACAATATGTGGCATTTTTTTAAAACTGTCTCCTGTCTGGCGGTGCAGCATTAAGAATTGTTGTCTTAAAGCCAATGAGAGCCCAACAGATTTTACTTTAACGAGTGGAGCATTGCTACTTTCGCCATAGTGCTCTGCTTATTAGATTTTAGTCTGGGACTGTTTCACGTTCTATGGACACAAACACAGAAAGGTAGAAGGAAAAAAGGAAGAGGAAAAAGATGAGACAAAATGCTAAAAGGGAGAAAAGGTGTAAGAAAAAGAGGAGAGGAAAAGGAGAGAACAACATAACATCCTCGGAGTCTGCTTCTACACCTACAAAGAGAGATATAAAATGTACAGCAAAACCAACCGATAAAGTATTAAAAATTAAAGGATTTTTAAAAAAATAAAAACAGTGGGAACCTGCAATTGCAGCAAAGTACTAACAACCAACACCTTGATACCATCACTGAAGAATACACAGCATTATTTAACACGCGACAGCTAAAGCTACTTGTAGGGTTTTCTGTATAGCAGGGAATCTGTAAGCACCTGTAGGTGTTTGTGAGAGTGCACTTGTGTATGTAAAGTTTATCCATGAGAGAAATGCTCAATAGTGGTTGTGAGGAGCCAAAGACCCCAGAGCACTGAGGCAGACACCAGGGAAACCAGAGCCCTGGATGCCCGAAAGGGCCCCAGAGCAAAGGGGCCCAAGAGGGGCCCACACAGGGAAAGCTGCATCCCATCCCAGGGAAGAGCAGAGAGGGGTCCCAGGAAACCCCCCAACAGCCACAACGGTGAAGTCCCTGGGGGCTGCGGCAACAGCCAGCTGAGCTGTACACATATGTGGAAATTACTGGGTTAAGTATGGGTCACTGTTGCAAAGAGCGATATAAAAAACATCCTACAAGGTCTTGATGGAGGAACAAATAATCATTAGAGATATGGAATCCAAGGCTACTGAAAAGCTACGTTTAGATGGTCCTAACAGGACACTTTTAGACAACACGCTGTACTGCACTGCATTTACTATTTGGGTTGGTGTTGCTTAGAATGTTATTTTCAACTTTGCATCTGAATTGCTTTCTTAATGGCCTTCATCATTGCTTAGCTATAATCTAGATGTGTTGACAGTGAGCAAATTATAATTTGCCTTTACTGTAAGATCAATCAGGTATTTGTGAAGATGCTTTTCTTAGGACGGCTGTGGTAACGTTAGCCCTGACGTATAACATTTCTTACTGGTTAGTAAGAACTCTTACAGAACCATGAGGGAAACCCTGACAACCCGCTGCCCAGCTCTTTCTGGGGTTTCCCAAGTTGACTCCATGCCAAAAAAGATATATTGTCTCACGGGCAAGTTCTTGGACAGATGCATCAGATAGAAATCAATCTCAAACTCTAATTTTATATCTAAGAGAAATCTGCTAGCTCTGGATCAATTGCCAATATGGCTGCCACTTGTATAAAACCAGATGGAGTGGCAGAAATAATTTGTTTCACTTGAAAAAATTGTATCAGATTAGAGTGTTAACCCTACAACCCGAAAGAGGTTGAAAGCTCTGAAATCTAAGGCTGGTTCTAAGGGCACAATGATGTGGCATTTCATTTTGGCATCTTTAGACAGAGGAAAAAATCAACGTTTTCACTGTGATGATATGACTCTGACCCCTGACTGGCTCTTTCCGTGTGCTATAATTGATTGTTTGTGAATCCAAAAAGCCTCAGACAAATGTCTTGCAGAAGTAAATGCTGAAAATATAAACAAGTATTGAGTTAACGCTAAATAGCCATCAGATTGGACTTTAGGAAGCTTGGGGCTGGGAGCTACTTTTTCTGTAAATTAAACCGCCGTGGTTTGTTTCTGGTCGGTGAGGGGGCCTTTTGGATGAGTCCAAGCAATATTCCTTACTTGGCCAGTCTGTTTGAACTTTTTCAGTGTTAACTTCAAAGAAAAACTATTATTCTTTGAAGACAAACAGAATAAAAAAAAAATTATTAATGCTGTCTGAAGCCTCAGAATGTTTTTCATTTGAGGATCTTTGTCGTACGTTATGTGTCGTACGTTATGCTTGAGGAGCTTTCAGACGACGAGCTCACTTTGGCATCTGATTTGAGTCCCTCCTTTAATATAAAACGAAAGAAAACACATTTTCCATCAGGAAAATGTAAAACGATGCAGTAGGCCTTACAAGTGTTCATACCCCTGTAACTGTTTCATATTGGATCTCAGGACAAACTCCCACATCAATGCATTTCATTGGGATTTTGTATTGATGCTCGATTGTAAAGTGGAAGGAAAACCTTGTAGACCTATTTGTAGCTGTAATGGCAGCTAAAAGTCTTTTGGAACATGTGTGCTCCAGGTTTGCGCATCTAAAAAGTCACATTTTTGCCTATTCATCTTTGGATGGAAAAAAATAAATCTAATGCTCATTGAGGTTGGATGGAGAACGTCTGCGGATATGAATTTTCAAGCCTTGTCACAAAATTCTCAAATGGATTATGGCCTGGCCCTTGAGCGGGCCACTCAAACATCTGAATTTAAACCACTGATCTAAACTGTATGTTTATGGTCCTTGTTCTGCTGGAAGGTGAATCTCTTGCCACAGCCTTAAGCCTTTTGCAGCAATTCTGGCAGGATTTCCTCCAGCCCTATGTTTTTTCTTTAGCACCATTAGGTTCCTTCTTGCCACTTCCATCAAGGACAGACTTTTAGAGTACATGATTTGTAGCTCAGATTCTCCCACCTGAGCTCTTCATCTCTGCATCTCCTCCAGAGGGACTATAGGCCTCTTGGCTGGCTCTGGTGTGTCCCTTGGTCCTCAGCTCCTTGTCCCCTCTTGTTCTCTGACACTTTCACAGAACAGCTGGATTTATTCTGAGATTAAAATAAAAGAAAGGCGGAATCTATTTACTAACTAGGTGATCTCCGAAGGCCATCGTAGCCACTCAGCATAACGTGAAACGATTTCTGGTTTCGTCTGAATTTCTCTAAATTGTGAACATATCGTGCGCGTTGTTATTCAGGGTTGTAAACAGAAGCAAAATAGAGCAAGATGTGTGTTCTTGCTCAACAGGATGATCCTTCACAGGCCCTCTCGCGGATTGCCATATGTGCACCAAGCGTGTGCAAGTTGCACTGTGCTTGCTTTGTACATATAGAACTGTAAAATTCAAAGATACACAGCAGAACACTGTTTATATTTCAGTGTGCAACCTTCTGCTAACGTTTGCAAGCCGCGCACCGCTACGTCTGAGTGTGTGGTGCACTGATAGGCTGCTGTGTGTGTCTGAGGTCCCTCTGGCTCCCATGGTTTCTCTCTCAATCCCCTCCTCCCCAACACTCTCCCCTCCCTGTTTTCCTCCAGCCCTTCTCCTTCTCGCCTTCTGTGCTTTGCTAACACAAGCGCCACCTCTCTGTCACTCGTGACATGGCACTTCTAACTTTGGGGAACGGTTTTAAAACCTTTTTTGAAGGCACTTCAAGATGAATGTAAGGTGACATTTTGGAGTAGGGTCACGTAAATGTATACTTAAGGTCAGCTCCAAGCCTGGACTTGATATGAGGTTAAGTTAGAGGAGATATAAGTCTACCTAGACTCCAGGAGGATAAAGGCAGGAGGTGTTCATGCAGCAATACAGTGTGTGTGTATGTGTGTGTGTGTGTGTGTGAATGTGTGTGTGTGTGAATGTGAAAAAAAAAGGAGCCACATAGACATGCTTGACTTTTTTCACACTTGCAATACAGAACATAGTCCTTTTTTCTTGATGGCTAAAACACTTCAACTCTGATGTGATGAACATGTGACTTTTATGAAAGTGTTTTTTATTCACAGTCAGCTGATATGAGCCTGTAGACAACAGAATAAATTAGTTCCTTCACGTTTTTGAGCCTTTGAAGCCCTGAAGGGTGGAAGCTTTTAATAAAAAAAAAGCAAGCAGCAGCTGAATCTTACCAAAGCCCAGATCCTCTAAATGTTTGTCTGGCTTGGATCACATGTAGGGTGTGGTTTAATATCCTGTTCCCGCTCCTCTTTTTTTTTCTTTTTTTTTTTGCATTCCTATTCTTTTTGTGGTCTGATTCATGAAGACGTTCATGGAAAGCGGCAAGGATCAGACCAAAAATAATCAAATAAGGGCTCAGATTTTGTATTTTCAGCTGCAGGATTTGTATTTTGAAGGCAGAGAGAATGAACCATGTAACACAGGCTCTAATGCTGGGAAATTTACCTCCAGTTGCACCAATCAGCTGTGTGGTTTTGGATCGAGCTTTACAAAATCGAGCTGAATCAATCAGTGAACGGGCCTTTTTTTTTATGCAATTCTTATGTTTGCAATTCGAACATGCAGAAATATCAGAAGGCATCCTATCCTATGCAGGATAAAGCAGCAGACAGTTAAATGCAACCATCTGCAGGACAGCTTAAAGCAGCACATGGAATCAGACTCTGTCATGGGAGCGGTTCCTGCACACACGCACATGAGACAACTATAAAAACAGCTGTGCTTGCAGGTACTGTATTCCTAAAAGTATGCATACAAACGCGAAGTAATCTGATCTCAAGATGAGTCAATGAATTAAAGTACGTTCGAAGACACAAGTGGGAAAGAGAGTGGATGCACGGGGGAAAAAAAAGAAAGTATCTGCAGGTAGAAGAGGTGATGCAGGTTGAGGTCCTGCTGGACCGTAGGGAGGTGCTGGTGAACTCTCTGCCCGAGCCCAAACTCTTCCCTTGTGGACACTTGCAACGTGAACCAGTGGAGCTTGGATCCATTCTTCAAGCCCTCCCTTCCTCCCTCTCTTCTCGGCCCTCCCTCCTGCCCCCTCCTCCTGTTCTTCTTTCCCAGACCCTGTGGGTGCAGTGCCACGTCGATGAGTGAACTTATTAGAGGGAGAGAAGGGAGAAGAAAACTGAAAAAAACTGCTGAGCACCTCCACGTGGGCTCATAATGTTGCTCCAAGATTAATTACTGTTCATCTATAAGAAAAGTGTTTACTTATCATTTTGATATATATCTTTTAGGCGTTCGGTCAATTAAAATATCGCTTTATTTAAGGAAACTAAATTGCAGGCTGTCTTGCAACATATTTGTGATGTAGGCCTTGCTTTGGTTGGGTTTCCTGCCTGAAGTCAGTGAATAAAACGACACTATTGCATATAAGATAAATATTATGAATATGTTTGCATTTTACTTTAAAATAACTTTTTAAAACAAACCTGATATCACAGTTCATCCACTTCATGTTTGTTTTTCCCTCTGTTCCATGTTTCTTTAGCTTCTTTAAAGCTCTTTGTGGTTTTTACCTGTGAACGATTCTTTATGAATGACCTTTTTGAAACCTAAACTTGTTAATTTAAGTGTTAAGCAAAGGCTGTCTATATCAGTACTACAGTAACTCCAGGACAGTACTGCCATCTAGTGGTTTCCTCTCAAAGCACGTCTTTACATTTTGGAACCTCTTCCCTGGTACATTTACAGAGTTTTGCAAGAATGTATTAAATGTAAATGCTGTTTAAATATGGGTATTTTGTGAAGATCAAGCAGAAATCCTGCTTCTCATTCTTTTTTAGTTTATTTTTATTTCTTAAACTGGATCATCACTTAACTAAGTAGTGTTTATTGATAGTAATTAATCTATTTCTTTATACCACACTGTCAGTAACCACAGCAATAATTTTACAGAATTTATGAGTTATTGTGGGAAAAAATTCCATTTTGACTTATTTGTTGGTGGAAAAATAAATTGAAATGCTCTGCTGTAAAACACTGTTTATTTATTCATGAGCAGAAACTAACTCTTGAGTCTCTGCTATTGTAGCTGCTGGCTCCTTATTGTTATTTTTTTTAAATCACATTCAATAAATGAGTCACAAAAAGAGAAGACGCCTCAAGAAAAGCCCACACACCAGTAGCACAAGTTGCTACAAATAATTTTGTAGATACTGGCAGAAATGCAGTATGTCAGAATTAAACATTCATCGTTGCCTCAGAACCACAGCCTGATAAATCCGTTGGTCCCAATCAAAGGGCCTTTGTTAGATTTAACTTACTGTGCTTCCTGGCTCTTAAACTTTTTTCATGTTTTGTGACAATAAAAAAATAAACCTCAATGCATTTTATTGGTATTTTATTGGATATGTCAAGACAAATAAATAAAAATAAAAATCTGAAGCTTTTATTGGAAGAATCATAAAGTGGGATGTGACCCCAAGGCGCCTGGGGTAATTACAACAATTGTTGATACATCCAGCTACAAGTTTAGCCACATATGCTCTTTTGCAAAAGCCATAGAAAACGGTACTGATAAACATGCCGCTAAAAATATAAATATATTATTTGAAAAACAGATAAAACGGAGCATAGCTGCATTGATTTGCTTGGACTTGTCTTTCTTGGTGGTCTCAAATCTTGCCGAGTCTCTGTATCTTCAAGGATTCTTTAATTGTTGAAGGTTATGTCTATATGGCATTGGTGTGTTATTTATCCAAGATGTCTAAAGAAAGAGAAACTTTGTTTACAGCAAGAGGAAAGGTAAATTGCTTACATACTTTCGTTTTTGAACTTCTGTGTTGCGACTGCTCATAAGACTGTGCTTTAATGAATGCCACAGAAAGAGAAAGGCATTTAATGAACCACTTCGTCATGTGACAGAAACAGCATTAACTCTTTTGTTTCTCTAATTGTTGCTGGCAGACATGACACTTGAAAGCATGTATGTGTTGATTTCTCTTCCATAAGCTTTATAATGTGAAATGAAAGTGAGTTCATGGCCCCATTTAAAAAGCAAAACACCATTTAGGACATAGTCATTCAAAATAAAGCCACTAAGCAACCTGTTTTAAAAGGTCTGTGTTAGTAACAGTGAATTAAGAATGCTTTCATCAATACTATATAACGTGTACTGTGCAGGACAAAAATCTTACTCATCAATTTCTTAAACACGTTTGTTTCTTTATTGCTGATATACATTTTACAGCACAGTGTGCTTTAAATACTTTCATGAGGAAAAGGCCAGTCAGTTGGCTGTTAAATTTAAGAAGGTTTGGAGACCAAATATTTTAGTTCTCTATTCATGTTAGGCTGTTCCTGCTGCATGCAAACCGCTGCAAAGGAAAACTACCTGCCACAAAAAACAGTCGGCGAGGAAGACTTGGGTTGGTCACGCTCAGTGAGTTGAACTTTACACAGCATAAATGTAGTAGTTTATTTTCCCGACTGGTCTCTGGGATTACACAAGTCTCTGTTTAAAACACAAGCGGGGATATTAAAAAAAGGGCCCTCTTCCTGGGCAGCAGATTTATCTCTGTTTAGTAGAAATGCACAACCTGCATTCCCCGTAAACATGTAAAAGCCTGAACATCCAGCTTCCCCCTCTCAATTAAGTTGTGCTCCAGCTGCACTCGCTCCAGCCTGCTGAGACTTTGATTCCCCCAGCAGAATGCATCAAAGGGCACCGACTGAATCCTGTTGTGTGTGAGCGCTACCGAGCGCAGGCCTTCAGGCAGCTGCCTGGGCACCTGGCGCAGCGTGTTGTGACACAGGTCCAACTGGTGCAGCGCAGACAAGCTCCTGAATGCACCGGCGGAAACTTTGAAAATCTTGTTTCTTCCTAGTCCCAAGTGCTCCAGATTGTTCAGGTTGAGGAAGGAAGCTTTCTTTATTGAGGATATCAGATTGCCCTCGAGGTTTAGAGCTTTCAGAGAGTAAGGAAGGGTTTGCGGCACTCGTTTCAGTTTGTTTCCTTCTAAGTTGAGGCTTTCCAAGCGTGTTGCATTGAGGAGGGAATCTCTAGGAAGGCCTTTGTTCTTCAACCTATTTGCACTTAGATCCAACACTAGCAGCCCCGATATCCCATTAAAAACTCCTCTGCTGAACTGCTTAATACGGTTCCCTCTAAGATATAGTTCTCTGATGGACAGCGGTAAGTCCAAAGGCACAGAGGCTAACTGGTTATGATCCAGGTTCAGAGTACGGAGGTTGCGCAGTGGGGACAGCACACCAGGAGGAAGGGATTCAGGTCCACTCCCTAGGCTGTTCCTGCTAAGGCTTAAAACGAAGAGACTGGGACAATTTGCCCAGGCTGCCTCTGACGTCATCTTCAGGTGATTGTTGTCCAGCCGGAGCTCCTCTAGAGAAACTGGGAGGTCCGTTGGCACACTTTGAAGGAGATTTCTGTCCAGATAGAGGCGCTTCAGAGCAGGAATTCCCTCGAAAGATCCTTCTATGGCTCCGTCTGTGAGGCGATTGTTGCTTAAGGAAAGGAGTTCCATGGACGAATATTCACTGAGCAGGTCTAGCTGGATGCTGCTGATGAAGTTGTTCATCAGGAGGACATAGCGGGCATTATAGGGAATCCCATAAGGAACCTGTTCAACACCTTTATCAGAGCACTGGACCACTCTGGAAAACAATGCACACTATTAATGCTCACAATCAAATTAACAGCATCCTAAAGCGTTGTATGATACTCACAGGTCCAAAATCAAACAGCACATGGTCAGTGCTAGCAATTGTTGATTTAAAGTTCTAATCTAATATTTTTATCATTTAAATTATGGAAAATATTAATAAAAGTGCACCAAAGGATGCAAATAAATCTTTAGAAACATAACGTTGTCCTGCAGAAACACCTTTTATATATCAAAATATCTGTCAGCATTGAAAAAATCTGGAATATCGTTGGCAAGTGTGTTGAATGGGACACAACCAAAATGCTACTAAAGCTACTGACTTTTTAAGGATTTACATGGTAGTGAGTATGGGACTGTAAATTGGAATCAGTGGATGCCTATTCTTCCATTACTTAATTCTGGTCGGGACATTTAACCATTTAAAATGAACAGATTTTAAATGGTCTAAATCAGCAGTCGCTATCCTTAAAGTCTTACCGTCCATAACAAGCACACTCAGGTGGACAGTAGTCATCCTTAAAGTAAGGAAAGTGTGTTGGTGGAGGGATTCTCTCCTTCCCCTCTTGGGGCTTTCGTGTTTTATTCTCCGTCTTCCTTTTATTTTCTTTGGACTTTTTCTTACTTTTGCTGCTCCTGTTGGTTTTTGTTGGCATCGCTGATGGCGCTGGGGTTGGCAGAGGTTTCCGTCTGGCTGGAGGTCGGGTTCCTTGTGGTTGGGGAGAAGATGCTTTACTATGCTTGACTGTAAATATGATGTCCTTTTCCATTTGTGTAGCAGTTCTGGGTTTGCCTGGAGTTAGGGCTGCGCTTGCCTTGTGAGTAAAATGGACCATTTTAGTATTGTTTGTTTTGATAAAATGTTCCTTTGTTGTTTTTAAATCTTTGAGCACGAGCTTCATCTCTGCTGCTTTGGTGTGACTGGTGTGACTATTTTAAGCTCTGTATCTAAAATAAGAAGACACCATCTTGACTTTTGAGTCTGAAGGAATGATTTTGGAAACATTGGGCTCTAAATGGACAAGCTCTTGATTATGCAGAGATGTTGAAAGATTTTGCGACTGAATAAATGGAGAGGGTAATTTGCTTAAAAGACGTGTTACTTTGTGATATTCCTTATTGTTAGCCATTTCTTTTGTTGTTCTTTGAATGGTTTCTATAATTCACCTGTTTTGCTGTTAATACCAACTCATCCTCTTCAGTGTCTCTTCTGTCATGAAAAAGAGGAGTTGCTGCAACCTGTTTTCCTTCTTTCTCCTTTATTGGATGATTTTTATTTAATTTTACATCAGTTTAGTTGCATTTTAATTCTGCTTGTTTTCCCCTTTTGTTGGTGTCATCAGTAAGCATTTTTATCTTACTCTTACTCTCACTTATGTGATTGGATTACGAACTAAATGAAGTCCATTCTCTTGCACCTATTCTGAATAATTTTGTTGAGATAATCCCCTGTGTCTGATGGAGAGTATTTCTGAGTTTTTGTGTCATTTTGTTAAATAAAAAATACCAGCAGAATCTGTCTCTGGGATTGACACGTTGACATGTTCTTGATTGCCCTGCAGGAAATCCTCTATTTTGCTAGTTAAAGTGATTTTATTCAGATTATTTTGCTTACTAATCTTCTTTTGTGACTGTTTAAACATACTTCTTTGTCAACCCTTCTTTGCTCTATGGTCATTTTATTCTAGTAAAGCATCTTTGCTGCGCTTGTGTCTAAATCTGTCCATAATTAATCTGTTCTTCCTGAGTTTCGTCCCTGTTTTCACCTCCATTTTCTCTCTCCTCAGCAAATATGGAAACTTCTTGTTGGGACGGGTCATTGGTCCTCATAGCAGTTACAGTTGTACCTGTTTGCAAATTAAAAAAAGATAGAAGGTAACAAAAAATGAGTACCAGTGATTTGCCATTTTGGCTATATCTTATCAAGAAGGAGATTTTCTTAAGTATAAATGCATGTATTTTCCCCCTCCTAATATGACCTGAGCCACCTGACATTACTTGCAGTTTAATGTGCATCTTCTAATTCCGTTGCATTATGATATCCACCAGTGAAAACCATGTCAGTAAATGGATCAGACAATGTTTCTGGTAGAAAGTTAAACCTTCCTGTGCTGACTGTTGGCTTTGTAACTCTGCAGATATTAAACGTAGACAAATATCCATTTAGGCCAGAGCTACAATGAAAGCAGCTGAAACACGATTAATTCAACTTTAAGGCCCCAATTCATTTTAAGAATCACTAAAACAACTTTTTCTGTAGCTTTGTAAATATGAAGCTCTATCCATTCATCCATCCATGAAATATTGACGCGTGCAACCTGGTTCTTACCTGGATTCAACATTTTAGAAAATCCAGAAACGCTGAAGAAAACAAGCAAGAGTGTAAGCTCTTGCATTGTCTGTGAGGGAAAGGGGGAAATTTATTATAAATACATTTTCTGAAAACAATCATGGTGTGTCTTAAGCATCAAACACATATGTTTTGCATCACTAGCAGAGCTTCAAGAAATTAAAAATTAAGAAGGAACAAACTCCTCTAAACGTTGGGGTGATGCTACAGTTAGAAAAAAAATTGTTTATAGTCAAGTCAGATTACAATTGCATGTAAAAAAAAAGAAAATCATTGAAAACTTAATTTATTTTCAGTGATTTAATTCAAAAAGTAAAACTCATGTTAAATGCATGTTCCTTTCTCATAATACTTGGTTACAGAAACTGAATTTTGAATTTTCTGTCTATTTTTCCATTAGGTGTGATCCACAATTATATAAATTGAATAAACACTTGAACTATATCATTGTGTATGTAATGAATCTATAAAACAGAAGTTTCACTTTTTAAAATAAATTGCTTCAATAAATTACATTTCTGCTGATATTTCAATCTTTTGGGATGCAAATTTATGCCTCAAAAATAAATTATTGAGTTGTATGAATTGTTTCCGCCATTTTCAAAATACTGTTCATATTTTCAAATCCTATTTTCCTTGATTTTGTCTCTGCCAGCTCTATGTTGCAACCTTTAATATCAGTAGCATAACGTTGCAACATCATTGTCTTTATTTAAAATATGCACTTACCTGTCATAAGTTTGGCCTCCTAATGAGTCAAAGTTAAGTTCCTTCTTTAATGAACTCTGTCCAGTTAATCTTACATCTGTGTGGGGAGTGAAATGGTTTAAAACTATAAGGACAGTCCTTGCCTCACCACCCAGAGCTGGCTTTAACGATCCATTTCAAGGCCCTTTTCTATATGGGGAATTTTCACACATAAGCTCTGAGCCAGCTGGGGATAATTACTCTTGAAATACCTTTATCTGGAAGGGAATTCTAACACTTACCCTCAACATCAGAGGAATCCCAGGGATCAATAGCAGGAAGAGGGCAACTTCAGGAAAAGGGGTCAGAGGTGGCAGCTGGCTTTTACAGTGCATGCTATTTGCTCCGCTGAAGGGGGCAATAGCTTCCCGGTCATTATGTTTAGGTGACAAGTAGCTCTTGAAAAATGCTCGGCCTTTGACCTTTACACTAATAGCCTGCTGCGTCTTAGGTCCAAGACTGCTGATGATCACTTTTGGAAAGAGATCTGCTGTGGCTGAATTAATTCTTGTCGCTCAATACTTTCCTTCGTGGAGTTAAAAGATTTTTCACTTAGGACTGCAAAGAAACATAACTGCAAAAAATGGTATTTAGCCTGCAGGGAATATTCATCTTAATTGCTTGTGTGCAACGGTGAGGAAAGGAGTTATTTCTCTAAAATAGTCAGATGTTCTAATACATTGAGCTCTCTAGATGTTTCTGTTGCATTATTAAAGTTTTTTATCAATTATTTTGCAACAAAAAATAATTCTGACTTGCTAGTAACATCATTTCTGACAAAGACTGCACTTTAAAATAATTTATCTGCATTTTATCAACCTAACAAAATACCAAAAAACATATTTACACTTCCAAGGGAGGGATTTAGCAAATTGAGTCACCGTGTGTCTGAGTGCTGTAGGTTTTTAGTGTTGTCGCTTGTACATCACTGTCTTTCTTATTTTATTCTAAAGGTTTGTACTAGAAATTGTTGCTGCAATCCAGACCCAGACCAAACTGGATGTCAAAGTGACTCAATTAATGACAGCCATGTGGGTGAGATTTGAATGCATGCTGACATAACAAAAATAATAAATATATTATCAACAAAAAAATGCTAAATAAACAATGAAATATCACAAGTCCAATTATCAATGAGTCATATAAAAACAGAGCGGAAGCAAGCTAATTTTAGACGAGCTAGCATATAAAATCCTGTGCAAAGATCCTCAGTATAGCAAAATCCATGTTTACTGAAGACCTTTTGTAGTCATTTGTTCTAAGATTAATTAGACATAAATGATGGCCCGCATGTTTTAGGTGTTAGAATGTTATAGTAGCTTAATAAATGCCAGTTAACCCTATAATAAAAAAAACTGTGAAGAAACTCCAGTGTAAAAATATTTTGGTCACCTTGAAAAAAAGCATCCTGAGCATGATAATTAGTAAGTTTACAAAAACACTAAATGTATCCCGGCAAAAGTTATAGGTTCAGTTTATCCATGTTTTGCAATGTGGTCTGTTAAAAAAGGCACTTTATTTGTTGAGTCATTAATCAGATTGATCAAGTTTAACTTTTTTTTTTTTTGGATTGGTCACAAAACATAAAAGTTACTTCTATAAAGCTGTATAGAAGTGTCAGGTTTTTAATTGCATTCTACCAGAAATCAAGAAGCACCTATCAGTTAGAAAAAAACATTATAAATAAATGCATTTAAAAACATATATCTTAGGTTCTTGATAATTCAGAATAAAATAAATGTAATAAAAGTCATTTTTTCCCCTAAATCTAAACTCAGAGTTGCTGTGACTCGACTAGATAATTAAATAGATAAGAAGAAAATGATTACAAAGGCCAATTCTTTGGTGGACAAAAAATAATTCAGATAAAGGAAATGTAAACGTACAGTAAAATATAGGTAAAACTAAAGGTTTGGAAGGAGTTCTAAACTTTTTGGGTTTGATCCAAAATTGACCTGTTTTTTTTACATAGAATTTTTTTTATGTATGCTTTGTCTCTTGGGTTACCAGTCTTTTGGGTAGAGTGTATTGTGTAATTAAAGTTACAGCTAAAGTTATCTCTTTGAATTGAAGATGGATACTAATTGTTGTAGAATTTCTGTGAAGTTTGACATCAAAATAGTTTAACAAGAATGATGGAAGATATATACGAAAGAAAACCCAAAGCTAGATTTAATTTAAAGGAGAGTACATTTACATTAACGTTTCTTTAAACGTTGATGGGCTTACAAGTAGCTTACCTGGCTGTAAAATACTGACACCTACAGTACAAAATATGACACAAAACGATACCACCATAGGCCACAAAGGGGCAGTATATATTCATTTATTTTTGCCCAGGTTTTCCCTGTGACTCATGAATCTGCCTGAACAACACAGCAGCTAGGCTTAACCTTTTCTGTGTATTTAAATCAGCAGTGGCCTGGCTACTAAAGTAAGCCCCAGCACACAGGAATGGTGATTAGGAGGAAGGGAGTGAAAGAAATGGCCCTCAGAAGAGATGGAGAAGTGCCTCGAGTGGTTGCACATCATTTCCTGTCAAAGGTGACGTAATGTATAGGAGAGTAGGTGTGAGAATGAAAAGAAACAGAAGAGCGGGGGTGGTTTTCTTTCAGACCACCACCTTGTTACAGTAAAAACACAAAAGCGTATCTCCGTTTCTATGGGCCCACTGGATGCGTGTTTATGCAAGATGAATAAAAATCCTCATCGATCTATTTTAATACCAGTTTATCTCCCTTCTGTGGGTTTGATACCCCATCAACGCCTTCATAAAATCCCTTTCACAGACAAATCTCTATGTCTGGACTTTTGCCTTCAAGCCAAATCACTTTTACAGTTGAGTGATTGTTCTCCAGTGCACCCGGATGCCTCATAGCTGCACAGTGGTATCAGTATTTCCTCTTAGTCTAGTTGTATTCCTCCATCCCTGAATGTCAAAATTGCCACAACCCCCCCCCCCAAAAAAACCAACAACTGACAAGCACAAGCTACAATTGGTGGCTTAATGTTAATTTGAGGTACCGAACACCCAATGTTATGTATTTTGAGGGCATAATTGTTGGGATGCATGGTAACACAAAGAGCAGAATTACTGTAAGTACAATAAACAGTGAGACACGCAGTTACTAAAATAGCAAACTGTGACAGAGTATGTTAAGGCAACAGACCTTCCACCAAACAATCACATCTGTTTGGAGCCAATATTGGGGGTAGAAATATCAGCGGGGGGTTAACAAGGCTAAAGTCCAAAGGCTACAGACTGCGATCAATTTGTTTGGCTGAGAGCGTCAGGCCTGTATTTGCGCCGGGCGGATGACTCACAGCTTAACAGCAGCACACAATGCAGTCGAACGCTCGTCCTTCTGTTGCCTCAACACGTCGCGCACGTCCTGAGCGTCTGTAGCGTTTCGGATGGATGTGGGCCTCACACTCTGTTAGAGTCATGAAGATTACACAGTATAAGGATTGTGGGGCGCTGAATATGAGGAATGGGTTCAAACCAAGAACAAGCCCTGGGGTATTTTACTCTTCACAATATGAGCAAAACCTTTTAAATCATTTTCAAACTGCTTTCAAAAACATGGAAATGTACTTTTAAGTTACATTTGGTTATAACGATTTCTTAACCAGTTGTAACCTGAATGTACCCTCTGCTAATAAACAAAAGAGTATAAATTAACCATTAACAAGCATTGACAAAGTCGTCTTGTATTTTCCAGAGACCTGTTACTGTCAAGGACAGTTAATGAACATCCAAAATGCCCTGCGGTCAAATGTCAGACTGCTCTTTTCTGATGTCAGGAGGAACTAAAGTGACACAGGAAAATTAAAATCAAGTAATTTCGCATTTTAAGCTAAAATTGCACTCCATTAAATATGTTACATATTTTTAGAGAACAGTTTTCTTTTTTTTTCTCTTTCCAGACATGGTTAGAGTAATCCTGCATGCTCATCACATACACCAAAGCCCTGTTGACTTAACCCTGCCCAGAATAGCTCCACCAAATTAAACTTGTGCTTTTGCTTTAGTAAGCAATTCTTGCATAAGTTAGTTCAACATGACCAAGAGCTTGAGAGAAAAGGAGGGTGAAGGAGAGAAAGATTGGTAGAAAAAAAAGGAAACATACTATGAAGCTGTTTGAAACAACATTTGGATTCATGTCATATTTGTGTGTGGAGTCCTAGTAAAAGGTTTAAATCAACATGATGTGTTTTTATGACCCTTATGGTCCTTATCTAATCTATGGGGTCACTCAGCCCTTCAATCATTATGTCTTTGGCTTGGACAAGCTGGTGAAAACAAGCTCAAGCCAAAAAAGAAAGAGGCACAGTTTATACGGAGTAAAACACTTTATATAACATTACAGGACAGCGTTTTTTTTTTTATTTATTTTTTTTATATTTGATTAAAAAATGTGAAGTAAAAAGCTAGACTTATCTTTCTGTTTACTTCGGAAGGCTAATCTTTAAAATGAACTAAAGCATGCCCCTCAGGAGACATTGATTGTTCACACACTCGCACGTAGCAGCCAAACAAGCATCCCATGACTGATGTTTCCCATAACTAGAAGTCCATTAGCTTTAGGTTTTACAGAGAAAGGTGTAAAAGGAAAGCAGCTTTGGCTTTTTTTTTGCACATAAATTATGTTGTTACTAGGTAAAAACCATACCTAGTTAAACATGTAGCTAGCAACAACTTAATTATCTCCTTAAGCAAATTTGTAATGTATATAAATATATAAAAAGCATTGCCTTATGTCTAAACAGTGTCAAAGTAAGGTTGAAAAAGGGAAGGGTGAAACACGTCACATAAGGTTGTCAATTTATATGAAAATGTGGTTTAGAGTTCACGGGGTCGCTCTAATTAGGCAACCATGACTTGCTTTCTACATCTTCATGAAGGCAACATTTTGTCAGGACCTATCAGCAAAGAAACATCAGGTTTTCACATAATTAGTTAGCCTAAAGTTAAACACAGACTGGCCACCCTATAGGCTACGAGTCGTCAGTGGGCGCCCAGTGTGTGGGGGAGGTATAGCTTTTCCTGAATAGCTTGGTTTCAGATGGCTTTGAATCCCTCAGGTGTACTGACATTGTTTGCTGAATTTCCTTTTGAGCTATTCAGCAGCTTTTACAAACTTCCACCTATTTTAGTCCCAGTTTTACAAAACAGTCATGATGCATGGTTCATACAGGATGACCAAATGTCTTCTTTTGCCAGGACATCTTCACTTTTCACGTTTTGGCCAGGGCGTATTCATAGATTCACGAAAATGTCCGGTTTGTTTTCCACGGGGCCAGCAGGCATGCATTTACCGGGTAAAAGGATTAATGCGATGCATTGAGTAGGACAGCATTTCTTGCATGTGATGTTATCCCAAAGCTGCTTCCTTGTCGAGGGTTCTTCTTTGCTCACCAAACAGGGGAGAAAAGAGAGAGAAAAAGGCTGTGCAAGCTGAGTGACTTTGTTGTTACACCAGGAAAAACGTTCAGGGTGCACCAGAAATGGACCAAATGTTATGAGAAGGCCAAAAGAATAACATGTTGCTTAAGTATTACTAAAGATCGACTTAGCCAGTGGACAAAGGACAGCAACCAGCTGTCTGTTGAGCCACTAATGGTGATTCTGCTTGAGCAATATAATTTCAAAAACGCTTCTTGCAAAGACTTGCTGATTTCGTGACCAACTAAACACTAATAGGATCAGCTCCACAGCAAATTATGGATAGGCAGACTGATAGGATGAAGACAGCTAAAGACTAGAGTATACACATTTTATACAAGTGTCTTTGTGAGACTGGTGCTTTTTACTTTTATTATTATATGAAAAATCATTTCTAGGTTTTTTTTATTTTTTGTTCATTATGACTCAAAAAGAGAGCTATTATTCTTACAGGTTAATTTTCTAATACAAAAGAGTTATTATTTCTATCACTATTAAATTCCAGAGATTTCAAAGTCCTTTTTACACTTGTTGACAGCATGTCGAAAGTTTATTTAACTATTGTTACAATGTTGATGCTCTAACATGTAATAATGTGTTTTATGTGACTATGGTAAAACATGTTTTCCAGACTGACAAACTTGCAGAACTCTCTCTTGAAGGTTTCTATAGTAAATACTTCTTGGCCTCCAACGTTAGTGATGTAGTTCTGTCTGTTTACCCAGAGTATTGTTTCCACACAGTATGAAACAGGAAAAAAGCCCTGAGTAACTCCATTTTAACAATCAAAACAGGGGGTTTCTAAATATCTAAGGATGATTATTTTGCCAACTGAGAACACGTTTGTATTGGCAGAAATTCTCAAACAAACCAGGTATGAATTAAGATTTAGGCCCCGCCCATAAGGCGTATCCGCTAAGGTATTCTCTCTTTTCGGCTGTGTCTACATGGATCTAGTGTTTTGGGAGAATGCAAACAATAATTTTTTGAAAACGGGTCCCAGGGCGGATACATTTCTGTTGCGGCAGTTTCGTGTTTCTGTGCGTACGTGTATCTTTTCTGAAACGATAACATCATAGCTTCACTTCACCCGCATGCGTCTCACTCTCACAAATAACGGCAAAAAATTCCTAATTCCTGTTTTTGTTTTGTTTGCATGTTGCTGTGGCAGCGTCACAGCGCCACCAATGGGCCCGGAAATCTACTACAGCTTTTTCAGTGCTGTGGCGTCCTCTCGTGTGAACACACGTTTTTTTCTTAATCGTTTATGACTATTTACTGTGCTCGTCTTTGTGTGAATGGGGCCTAAATCAGTGCATTAGAAATGATAAAAAATGATAGAAAAACAAGTATACACTACCAAGCCGTGAAAGATAGACTTAGACTTAGACTTAGACTTAGACTTAGACTTTCTTTATTGTCATTTTGTATACACAGAGTGGATACAGAACGAAATTTCGGTTTCACACAGCTCAGAAAGATTGCAGTAACTCTACAGGATACCTTGCGGTGAATTACAGTACAGGATAAAGTGCAGTGATAAATCGCAGTCACTTACAGGATAAGTTTCAATTGACTTCCGGATAAAGTGCAGCAGTGAGCAGTAGGCAGTTGAAATGTAAACAGTGTAAAACAAATGTAAACAAATACGCAGTAAGGTGCAGCAATGATTTAAAAGTAGACAGTTGCATTGTACACAGTTTTGCAGTACGTTTCCCGGTAAGGTGCAGCAGCAATTTTGCAGGATAAGATTTGCATTAAAATGCATAGAAATGCAGATGAAGTTGTGCAGATAACTTTTCTTTGTTGGCAACAAGACTACCCTGTGTGTCTTTTGTATTAGCTTGTCCCCTGTGTGTGCATGGTAAGGGGCCCCTGTTATTATTATGTCCTGCTGCTGTTCAATGAAACAGCTGTGGGAGCCTCCAGACAGCCTCCAAACACGGCTCAGGCTGCCTGGTAACTGCCCTCCGATTGGCCAACTTTCCATCCCTCCGACCAATCATGTGAACCACACGTTTAGGAAGCACATGGGGAGGAGAAAAAAACACAACACAGGGGGAGAGGACAGAAGAATGGTGAGAAAGTTTCCTGTGGAAAAAAAAAACACTTGAGAGGGTACAGAGATTTTGCATTATGCTTCCAACAGGGGGTGGAAGGATTCAAGGTGTAGACTATAGAGACTAATCTCACTTCGAAGGTTGTAACTTGTCTCCAGAAAAAGTTTACGTTAAAAAGTTTTCTTGTTTCTCAAATACTTTCTTTGGGAAGTTTTAATGTTTTTCTGTTTGTTGTGTGTTGACTTTTTGATTCGCCGAAGAAGAAACAAGTCTGCGTTCATGTTTTAAACACCTAACTGGTGCAAACTATTTTATTTGATAAACTTTTTTTACAGTTAAGAAATAAATAAACAACAGATTTGAGTTGTTGGGTAACAAGAATAAAAAATCAAAAGCTCTTTGAACTATTTCTTCGGATCCCTTGTGTGTTGTGAGTGACAACAAGACGGGGGTGGGCTTGATGTTGCAGGCTGTTGGCTTTGTGTCTGGCAGGCTAAGACGTACCACTGCGAACCCAGTGTTTCCAGGGCTTTGAGTGGGCTTATTGGGCGGTCTGAGTCGCGGTTCTTTGCATAATAATTGTTTGTTTTACAGTAGCTGTGACGCATACAGAATTACGAGGGCTGTAATTTCCTTTCTCACCGGCTCACCTTCATCCATCCTCTGTGGGTGTTTGACACAAAGTTCTGCCATGCATCTGATCGTGTATGATTCCGGCAGGCAAGTAGGTGGACCTTTTAATTACCACAGCAGCTTGCAGATCTTTAAGGGGACTTCCGGTGCAAACAGCTCCTCGCTCCCCTGGAGGTCACACTTCCCACGAAACTCGGAGTCAACTTTTACAGAAAACGAGATGTGAAGAGACACAAAGGAATCACTCGGAGCTGTGTGATGTGGTGAAGAGGAAGGCCTTGAACTACGCAGGTTGGCTTATTCACGCAACATGTGCGAGCTCTCTTCTGATTATGAGCAGATGTAATCTTACTCCAAACCATAAGCGCATAAACACTGATGGCACAGCCACCTGCCAGAAAAAACCTCAGATACAATTATTGTGGGATTTGCTGACACTGCAAGTTGCCACAAGTTACAGCAACATGTGATGCAGCTGACAAAGTATACTCCTCTCAAATTACATGTTAATAACCTTGTATCAGAGAAAGACTTGGGTGAACTAAATCTGCATATATAGAGACACATAGTTTGCAACAGAATGTTTGACAATTTATATCATATCTATTGATAGTATGCCAATTTGAATTGGAGAAGTTTACTCCTGGAAACAGCCCTGGCGGGAGGACGTACTTTTGTTATTACCATGAACCTTCAGTGAAAGAAAGATGGAGCTCAACATTTGTAATGGAGATTAAAGATGTATTAAGCTATAATCATGTGTATCAATCAATCAATCTCATTTCTATCAAAGTACTTAAGTTAAAATATATTAAAGAAAATCCTGAAAGCCACAAATTCTTTCCTTCCAACTGAAAGATCTATAGATTTTGTTTATATTTTTCAGAGCTAATAATAGAATCCAAGCTTAAACGTATTATTAATCAACCATTAATCAACCTAATGTAAATTTACTATAATTTACTAATTAAAACTATAAGAAACAAAAGAGCAAACAAATATGGAGTATTAAAAACAGAACTATTTAATTCCTTTATGAATTTGAAGATAATCTTCATCAATTTTTAATGAACAGTTAGATCAATATTTACTAACATATTAGACTTTTGTAAACATCTCCAGTTTTTTCTGTTTACGGACTAGATCGAAGGGAAAAGAACTGAGCTTTACAAGAGGTTTCAGGTTTTTTCTTTTCAGTCTTAAGAACATTTGGAGCTACCGTCTCACAAAATAAAAGCTTCCCTGCCTCAGAGCCGATGGCTGTCATTACTCACTAAATTGTTGCGTCTCAGGCAGTTAAATGTCTAGAAACTTACTCCATATAACTTGCTCTGGTGCAAAGGCTATTTGGTACATGATTCTTTGGATCGGCCTTGGAAGGCTGGTTGCTGTCACAGGTGTGTAAAGCTGTTTGGATTTACTAGGTCACACAGCAACAGTTTGCTAATGTGGGCAAACAAAAGGGTTTAACAAGGTGCAGACAGACTTTCTTAGTTTAAGAAAGGGCTGCCAAAATATTCTACAGGGGTCTTAGCAGAAAGCATTCTTGACAAAGGCATGAATGATCTGTAGCTACACTCCGAGTCACAGATAAAAACAACCACACTGCCCCAGTAAAGTGGGTTATTACCCGTGTACGATAAAGTATAAAAGAAACAGGGCCTGCTAATGCTGTAGCTGCATGTTTAAAGCTCCCTAGGGACATGTTGCTCTGACTTATCTATTATACATCTCTTAATGTAACACCTTTCTTTGAAATTTAGAGGGACATCGATTTTCTGTCGGAGTGAAACCAGAAAAAATAAGTTATGATTCTAGATGCTTGGGTTGCAATTCCGATCAGAGCTCCCATTAATCTCTTTCTTGCCACAAAAACAATAAAGGCAAAAGTCTGCATCCATGAAATACTCTTGAAATGTGCTGCAATTTGAATAGAGAAGTAACCTTTCTAGTATCAACGAATGTAATTGATATGAAAAGCACCAATTTTAGAAAAATGAAAAACAAAAAGCCAGTGAAAGATTGAGAGTTCATAGTAGCATAAAGGAAACACACCTGTAATGATTAAAGTAAACTTTTTTTCAGATTTCCTTTTGCTTATCTGCTTGTATTTATGTCAATTGTAGACAAAAACGCACTGGCTTGTAGTTTCAACCTCAAGACCCTTTAAGTATCTTGTTACAACTGTTACTACATCAACTGAACTATAAAAAATGGTAACTTTGAATATTATTTCATAAGTCAACAACGGTAGTCTTGACAATTACTTAATCTATTGTCTATTCGATTGAAATATGATGGGAAAATAACAGTAAATCTATTTCTAGTTTAAGATAAGGTTGCTTTATGCTTAACGCATGTACATTCCCTGCGGAAATGAGACTTACGGACACAACATCTGCAGCATTTATGGTACGTTCCTTTTGCCTCAGAGGTCGGAACTTTCGAGTTGCAGATTACATCATATCTGCCTTTTTTGCTTTTCAGTTTCCATCTTGCCGGACAGTAGGAAAAAACATGGACACTCCCACTGTTGTTAAAACAATAATGACAATAACGCTGTTCAAGGAGTTATTTGGTGCAAATAAACAGCTGAAGCATCCCGCCTGATGAACACTGAAAAGAAGCACCTGTACGACTGACTAAATGTTACATAAATAATAGAGAGCTGCTACAAACAAAGTATGAGGTTCTACTCAATGTTGGTGTGAGTAGCAGCCATCACGAATGCCAAAGTCAGGTAACATCCTGTTGCACTGACTTTCCGAATCATAATACCGACTTTAGGTCCCATTCCAGTTAAATTTTCCGACCCGGAGGTTGAGAATTCCGATTACAGAGAACAAATGGATTCACTATTGTGCTCCGTGCGGCTCTTCCCCTGCTGGTAGCACTTTTCTGCTAGACTGTAGAGGGCAGCGTTCTGCTCCTACGCCAAGCGTACAACATCCCACTACACATAGAAGTAGAAAACACAGTTGTTTCCAACATTTAAGGCTCCTACTTTCTTCCAAGAGTGGCGGAGATTTCTGTCCAGGAATTGTTAATTTGTCGATCATGGTGATCTTTTTGGGCCGAACCTAAAGATGTCTATATTTACAAACCTCCACCAGAAGGACCGCTTGCTCGTCCGCCATGTTTTTTCTGCGCAGGACTGTCTGCATAGTTAGAAATTATCCCAGATGCAGAAACTTTTGGCTGTGTGAATGCATAAACCAGACTTTAGAAGGTCATACTATGCAAAGCAGACATGCCCTGCCATGAAAAAGAACACAAATGGCAGTTTGACTAAGTTTTACTAAGCTGTTTGTCTGTGGTAGTGTGGATGAATGAAATCTCACACCTGCAGGGTTATAGCCTAAAATTCTTCTGCTCCTTGCATGGATGCAAGAAATGAATTAGATTTAAAGCGGCATGAGCTTTATTTGATTACAATTACGTTTCCTTCACACTATTCAGGATTTACAATTGTGTGATTGTTTTGAAAGGTCTTTCTTGGCTTTATACCAATAACAGCAAGTTGGCAACTTATTTGGGACTTTTTCCTTCCTCAAGGACGCATCTCAGCAGCTGTCATTCATTTCTACGAGCTGACTAACTTTAAAACGGCGGTTACTGTTGCCTGAGGCACAGAGAGGCTGTTAACCTGAAGTCACAACAGCTGCTGAAGCTCTGGCACCCTGCCATTAGAGAGAAAAAAAAAGTGTGGGTCTCTTGAAGGATATTGGATGTACAGCATGGCCAATGCAAGTCCTTGGCTATTTTTTTGTCCAACTTATTATCTGTGTAATATTCATTGATTAAGACACATGGAATGATGAGAACAGTAAATTTACACCCATCAAGTCAAAAAGGATAAACCCCAGAAACTGCAGGAGATAGAGTTGAGTTTCAGGGTCACACATGTTTAGGCGATGGGCATCCAATTAACCTAAACCCAAAGTCCACACTGTCTAGATAATGAAACATAAACTCTTGTGAGGAGTCTACTCCAAACAAACCAATCACGCTGCAGCTAAATAAAATGCCTCCTGCTCTATGGGGTTGTGTGTGCGTGTGAGAAAACAACTTCAATCTGCTCCCACTGTGCTGGCCAGACAATCCCAACATAATCCCTGGAGTCCAGTCCAGGATTATAGCGTCTGCTCCACCTTTCATCTCAGCCTTAGAGAAATTAGTGGACTGTATGTGAACTAAAAACACAGGAGCTAACACCACCAGTCTGAAACTTGTGAAAAAATACCTTATTAGACATCCTAGTATTTTTCTGCTGACTAGACCTAACATTTCAGCGGATTAGAGTCCCTGGGTTAGATTTATATAGTTCGGTTCCAAACAACAATAACAAAACATGCCTTTTCCACTTATGGCTATTCTATAAAGGTAATTCTTTTCATGTTTTTGGTGATTCAAAATATGTTTCCACACTTACTGTAAATCTATTTACTGTACATGGACGTGTTATGAAGGCTTTACCTTTGAAAGGAGACTTTTATTTGGTTGTAACAATGGAGGTTCAATTGTTCTTTAAATGGTTGAATAGCCCTGCACCAATTTGTACCCCTTTTTGGGGATGTTTTGACCCAATTTGACAACAAAGGATGTGGTTTTCCATAATCTTCTCAATCTATTCAGTCTTTGGTTTGGTTGGGGGTCTTAATCTGTCATATTTCATAAGAGCTGACTGTTCCCCATCAGGAGAGAAAGCAAGAACAAATGACATATGATATAATACAAATCCATCCATCCATCCATTTTCCAAACCGCTTTATCCCTCATGGGGTCGCGGGGGTTGCTGGTGCCTATATCCAGCGTTCACTGGGCGGGAGGCGGGGTACACCCTGGACAGGTCGCCAGTCTGTCGCAGGGCAACACAGAGAGACAAACAGGACAAACAACCATTCACACACAGACTCACACCCTAAGGACAATTTGGAGAAGCCAATTAACCTAACAGTCATGTTTTTGGACTGTGGGAGGAAGCCGGAGTACCCAGAGAGAACCCACGCATGCACAGGGAGAACATGCAAACTCCATGCAGAAAGACCCAGGGGTGTACTTGAACCCAGGACCTTCTTGCTGCAAGGCAACAGCGCTACCCACTGTGCCACTGTGCAGCCATAATACAAATCAAGTATACAAATAAATTAAGTATACATGAGATTTTTGTGCCTTAATTCACAATAAGTACTTGCCTACTAAGGAAAAAAACAGAGTTTACTTTGGTAAAATTCGGTTCTGTACATGGGTAAAAAAATTGCTTCTATAATTCAGTTAACTTTTATTTATATAGCGGCAATTCAAAACACATGTAATCTCAAAGCACTTTACACAGTCAAATTCAATGAAATCATACAGATTGGTCAAAAAGTTTTCTATCTAAGGAAACAGCAGATTGCATCAAGTCTTGACAAGCCTTGACTCTTGACTCCTGAAAGGGCGTAGAGCTACAGGGTGAGTCGTCTGCATTGTCCATGGCTTTGCAGCAATCCCTCATACTGAGCATGCATGAAGTGACATTGGAGAGGAAAACTCCCCTTTTAACAGGAAGGAAACCTCCAGCAGAACCAGGCTCAGTGTGAACGGTCATCTGCCCCAACCCACTGGGGGTTAGAGAAGACAGAGCAGACACACAAAAAGCACAGAAGCACACATTGATCCAGGAATCCTTTCTATGTTATATGGTAATAGCGGATGATCTGTATCCCCTGGATGATGTCACAGCGAACAGAACGCCAGACCAGGTGCACCTACTGTGAAGAAAAAAATGACAGAGAACAAAAAGTTAAAAGTTGAAATAACAACAAACAATGAAATTGGAGAACAGTAGGAGAACTCAGCAAAGTGAGAAAAATAGACCCTAATGTCCTCCAGCAGCCTAAGCCTATAGCAGCATAACTACAGAGATAGCTCAGGGTAACCTAAGCCACCTAAGCCACTCTAACTTTATTTGGTTGTTCTTGCCTGTGTGCCTTTTACACACAGGTTTTTTGTCAAAAAGGAAAGTTTTAAGCCTAGTCTTAAAAGCAGACAGGGTGTCTGCCTCACAAACTAAAACTGGGAGTTTGTTCCACAGGAGGGGGACCTGGCAACTAAGATCTACCTCCAATTCTACTTTTAGAGACTCTAGGAACCACCAGTAGATGTGACAGCGAAGAGCTCTAGTAACTCATGGGGTAATTAGATCTCTGAATTAGAAACAGGCACAAACTAGAAGCAGATTCAGATGAAATGACCGTAAAAAGGAATGAATTAAACAATGAAATGGGTTTTTTAACACATATCCATCCGTCTATGAGTCCTTCCAACCAACCAACTAGCTACTTTAAGGTAACAGGCACACAGGCAAGAACAGATTGTACCATGGAAAAAAGGCACACCTGTGGACAATTTGGACTGATGGTATACCAAATACCTGGCTTAGATGCATGTATAGATTACAGATGCCCTTACTAATTGCTTTGAGCATGAAACAATTGATATTTTTATTTTTTCATCTTCTCATTCAAGATAAGTTTACAGGACGAGGGCAAGAACTAACCATACGGGTAAGACAGACTTTCTGATGAGAACTTTTAAAAAGACTTGTGCACTTCTTCCATTGTAAACAATGTGATGGGGTGCTAAGCCCCAGAGCTAGAAAAACAACTTTTATTTGGCTGCCTTGGAAAACCCTGTACTAGACATAAAAGTACAAAACCAAAACAGAAATGAGTGTACATATTGTGCTAGAAGCAGCTGTGAACGATGCCTACCTCCAAATATAGTTGGACAGATGGCTACCATATGTGTTTCAGCAGGAAAGTTAAAAGCACATTAAATGCAAACACAGCTCCAAACAGGAAATCTGGCCCATTAAACACTAACCTTGTTGCTGATGATAGGAAATAATGGTCCTAAAAAAATCTCAGGTGTAAGGCTACTATTTTACTGTCAAAGTAAAATGCACCTTCCAGAACATGTAAACATTCAGATTTTCTTTAAATAGGATTTCACCCAGCTTCCCTTTGGTATTCTTTCCTCCCATTATCCATGAGCATAGGTTTGGGTAGTATGTGATGAGGGGTTTAGTGTAAATGATCCAGACTAAAAGAGGGATTTACATTTTTGGTTTAAGACTCTGTGGTCCAGACTTATTCCCTTGCAGCTCGCATACTTTATGTTTCCATTATGCCAGAGTGCGGGCTTCTGAAAACCTCTGCAAGAAGCACACATGAAGTCAAATTTTTTATAATCAGAGAATGAATTTTGAGTTGACAATGGTTTACACACAGTCATCGTGCATTTGATGTTAATACTTTAATTCACATTAATTATTTAAAACATTGTTTTTCCAAGGTGAAACGAATTCTCAACATACAACTCTGGCTATTGTCAAAAACAGGGTTTGGGTGCTCAAGTTTGAATTTTATACTTTATAAAGTCTATCGCTGTCTATAAAAAATATGTATTATATTATTTGCTTATTTTCTACTTAATGTACATCAGTATATGGAATTTTTAGTAGAGCAAAAAGTAATGGGAAGATGGTCCATGGCTCTGACCCTAAAGAGGTTGCACATGTAATCACAACCGATAATTCAACGGACACAAGTGAACTTTTAAAAGAGTTTATTATGAATAAACTGGTGTTGCTAGAACGGGAACTGACTGGAACCTGTACAGGGATCACTGCAAACAGGAGAACAAAGTTAGTGACCAGAAATTACTCAGTGGAGATGATAGTGCACTAAGTGAAAGCCACTAACCTTCTCAGATACCGGGATGTTGCACTGGCTCTGGGGATTGATCCTGATGACTCCATCTGGAGGATTCGGATCAGTAGGTGACTGATCCGAATCTTGACGCTAGGCAGGGCAAAAGCTAGAGGTGAAGTTGTTAGAGGGTCATACACAGGGAGACAGTCCAGGCTTCCAGAAGGGCTAGATGAGAAGGCAATCTGGGTTCCAAGCCATATAATTGGTAAAAGGAGGCACACACACTGTGTAGAGGCTTTGAAGTAGAGAAGACACAGGAGACAGGTCTGAAGTCCAGGCTTGACTTGTACACGGCAGAGGCTGACAGGCTTGGTCCTAAAACCAAGGGAACATCTCTGGGACGCCATGTTTAGGTCCATCCGACACCACCAGGTTGCACATAAGACTGTGCAGCAGCTCAGTAACGCTCTGGTTAGGATCTGCGCGGAGATACTCGAGGACACCATCCTTCATCTCATAAGGTCCCAATGTTATCAGGCTTCCATACAAGCATGTGGGGGCCATGCAAACTACTTAGGACAATTCTGAGCTGCTGCATTTGACATTTCAGCAAACTGGACTAGCCTACTTTCTCAGTGACTTTGAATTAAACCCTCTGTCGGTTAATTTTCATTTTCATCAAATGATGTGGCATCCTTTTGTTCCTAACGCCATTCCATATAAGTAGGGATATCCAGCATTATCTTTTTCTCTTCCAATCGAGATTTGATGTGTTTTCAGAGTGTCCTTTAATTGTTTTGAGCAGTGTATAAATACAACAACAATGGAGCTATGGACTCTTTCCATTACGTTTTTGCTCAACTTAAAATTCCACATGGAAAATACATTAAAGACTGTTAAAGGTGTGCAGACATTGAATTGATTAATAGAAGTGCCTCAGGTGGTCTGCTGTTCATGATGAATGCTAAGAAATAATGAGAAACTCCTGCCTGATAAAAGCATCTGCCAAGTATGTCCTCTTTTATTATGAAACACAAAAATGAGAAACAGCTACAGTACATGTTAGGTTCGATTATATAAGAGAGATTACAGATACCTGTCTTTGTCTGCCTTAATCTTCTCTTTGACATTACACTGGCCTTGGTATCATTCATCTAATCCTAGACAAAGCCTTTTCTGGACAATCATTCATGTAACACTGTGCCAGCCTTTTGGGTTTCTAAACGGAACGTTGTTTGGGAACCTTCCAACAAATATCATTTCACACAATAGAAGAAGTCACACAAAGTGTGTTTACTGAGCATGGCAAACACCGGAATGATGCAGACTATGAGAAAACATTTTCCTGAGAGACAAAGAGTTAACAACAGGATGCGTTAACAAAAGGATTTGTGACCCCTTAGGAATCAATGTGGAAATTGTCATGTTGCAATGTAACAAATGAAAGTCACCTGGATCATGTTACCACATGCTGAAATTTGCAGAGGAAAGCTTCCCTAGGTTCAGCTGGTGCACTGTTAGGGTGTTCATGAGTTGAATTGGCGAAAGTAGCATCCATGTGGATTTCCAGGGTCAAAACTACAACTGGCGAAAAATAAATAAATAAATAGAATCCTAATATAAATTGTGAACCAATGAGATAAAAATTGATGTGACGTTTGAGTCCCTTTACGTTTGCTGTAAAACTAACTCTACATTTTAGAAAAAGGAGCGTCATGCCAGCAGTCAAACATGGTGATGTGTTGGTTTCAGGCTGAATTTAAACAAATCTGCAAAGAGTTGGAAAAAATGTCTTTAAGATGTAAAAGTCTCATTTTTAGTTATTGCACACAAGAAATCTGTACAAGGATAAATGCTTTTCACAGGACGCTATGTACCATTACATAGTACTTTGGATAAAATGTTTTATGACTTGGAGCTTGAAAGTTATTACTGACAACAGAAGCTGGAAGTTATTGAATAATATTCTCATTTTGTACAAATAATGCAGAATATATATTTGTAAACTTCATTTCTGCAATTTTATTGCTCTTTAGGGACCACTGCTAATATGGAGCCCCAGGCAGACACTTAGTTAGCTTAATTTTGAGGATGGCTCTGCATATAATGTTCCTGAACTTCATCATTGTCATAAATGTGCCTCCTGGTTTACAGCTTAATTTGGTTAACACCAGTTTAATGTCAACAAAGTCTTTAAAATCAAACAAGTAAAATTATTGTTATACTGAGACTTTTACCATGTGAATGGCCCCACTTCACATCTTTAATTCCATATTTTTAGTACAACCGGGTAAAAAAACTAAGCATGGATTCATGAGTAGGTGTTTGTATGGCCAAAGAGCAAGATAAGAGTAATACAGAACAAAAGGTATCAAGACTGATAGGGAACATGACTTGTAACCAATTTACATGGTTAAACTTGCTGATTTACGTCACTGAAATCAACACTACACAAGGAGCCGAAGGAACTGTATCATTCAGTAGTAATGTCTGCCTCCTGTGATCAGTAGAAGTGACATAATTTCTGATGTTAATTATATTGTATTTGTCTCTTTAATCTTTCATAGCGCTGTATGTTCATCCTTTTTCTTATTTTGTTCTTTGCTGTAACTTAGGAATGAGTTGGAGCTGTTTGTGCTTTCAGATGAGGGTTGTTGTCTATTGGTGCTGTACAAAGAAACTGTATTGAACTGAATTAGATTAAATCGAATCCTGGGTACTTCAATTAATTATTGGATTGCTGAAAACTGGACCGAAAGACTCAGAAAGAATCCAAAATCTGCATTTACCTAAAATCCTAAATGAAATCCTAACCAGGTCCTGACAAAGGACATCTAGCCTAAATAAGACCTCAGGACAGCTATAAGATTTTCTACAGCATCTTTCTGTTCTCTGTGAAGGTGTCAGGCAGTGAGAAGAGCCATTTGTGGCTAGTCAGTCTCCTCTACATTTCACAGCTAGGTGAGTACAGGTCAGCAGTCTCTAGTTTATCACCTAACCCTTGTAGTAACACAGAGTTCTTTCTATTCAGACTTAATTCAATCAGTGTTCCAGTTTTGTTCAGAAACATTGAGCTCATCATGTGCATTGCATTGAAGAAAGACGTCAGCTCCGTTTATCTGGACTTTACACTGTTCATTTCACGTGTGTTTGTCTAACCCACTTACACGATTTCATAACTGCGTTCATCCCGGACACCGCTGCCTACTTCCCACACAGCTGAATATTGATAGAGTTGCGGGCCTAAATTGCATTGACTTGCTTAGATTCCTCCTTAAAAGCAGCCTAATGCATTCTCAGAATGTACTGAGTGGGGTGAAACTAACTAAACCCAATCCTAGAATAATGATCTAAATGATAAATGATTGTGTGGGCTAGCTCAAACTGTTTTAATTATTTGCACAAGGCCTTTAGTGGGTGAAAACTAACTTTTTGCTGGTTTTGGTTTAGACAACATTATTTTTTCTTTATATATAGATCTTTTTTATAATCGTAGGTTTCCGTCGTTGTTTTTAAGGGGCATTTTTTGAATCTTCTCTCATTTTGTATATTGGTGAAACTAAGCATGAGTTTCCATGCAAAGAATTTTAGCGCTTTGCAAAAGTATTCATATGCTGGACAGATCAGAACAGAACATTTTGACCAACACGCAAATGCCTCGTCTGACAAAAACTGACAATGCACATATCTCCAAACATGGCCTCCTCATAGTTACACATGGCAGTAGCAGCATCATGCTGAGGGGATGCGTTCCACCGGCACGAAGCTGGTCTTTGATAAGATGATAGCTCAAGCTTTTTATTTACAGACATATTTGGTTTTATCCATTTTACAATTCTGCATGGTTAAGAGGGGTCTAACAAATACTATTCCAATAAAATACAATAAAGTTTGTGGTTTTAACATAAGATTAGAGAACTTGAATGATTTTGCAAGCTACTCTTCATGACAACACAGCTGCTTCGTGCCTTGCTTGTCTGTGTCTGATGTTTCAGTCTGAGCTCTTTATGCTGCTGCACATTTTCCATTTCCAATCAGTAAATTATTCACCTTTTGCTCCATTGATTTTACAAATTCTCCTTGCGAACAGGTGTACTCACAGGGAGGCGAGCACTTCAAGTGATGAATGGAACAGCGTTGCAAACTGATGGCTGCAATTTCTTTCCCAGGTGGGAAATTTAGCTCTAAATAATGCAAGGATGAACGTCTGAAGCTTTCAGCTCGCACCCGCTCTAGCTCTGTTTCTGTCTCAGGTCTATCTGGTCGACTTCTGGTCCCCTGCCTCTACACACATTCATGCAAAACCAAAAAGACAAGGGTGTAGCGTTAGATTCACTTCCTGTCACATCTGTGGTATACTTTCTGAAAGCAGGTGCAGAAGGAGAACTCATTGCCGCCGAGTGAAGAGGACACGATTTGTGTTAGAATCTCTAAGAAGAGTCCATTCCACATACAATAATGTTCAGTTTTCACATTCGGGGAACAGTCCAGTTTTCATTGTTTCTCACAGGACCAGTAGACGTGTAATTAAAAGGATTACAGCAGGTGCCAAGGATCTCGTGGATCACGCTGACACAGAAATGTATAAAAAGGCGAAGCGAGCTGACCGAGTTTGTTGTCTCAGGACAACAAAGTGTTGGGGTGCACCAGAAGTGGACCAAATAATTTGAGAAGGCCAAAAGCATAACATGTCACTCAGAATCACTGAAGATTGCACAGTTTGCTTTTGCACTTCCCTCATACAATGCAAATGTTGAGAGGGGTTTCTCACTGATGCAGAGCCAGTGGACCAAGGACAGGAGCAAGCTTTCTGTTGAGTCACTGAAGGGGATTCTGCTTTGGTGACATCATTTCAAAAACACATTTTGTAAAAATGTAAAAAAAAGAATCTTTTAACTACTTTTTGGTGAGCAACCAAAAACCGATAAGATCAACATATGGATGAGGAAACGAGGAGTAGAATGAAAACAATTACGATGAAGGAGAAAACTAAAGACTGCAGTAAACACAGTCTTTATGAGACTGCTACGTTTTATTTTCATCATTACGTTAAAAAGAAAAGAATACCTAGGGAATACCTATTCCCTCAGAATATTATTTCAGATTTTTTTTTTATTTATTTTCCATGAAAACTCAAAGTGTGCTGTTAATTATACAGGCTAATATTCTAACAGAGAAAATTCATTTTTATCACAACTTAATTCCATAGATTTTAACTCACTTTTGTACTTGTGGACCTATACAAGGTTATCTGAAGTTTGTTATTGAACTATTCTTTCAAACCACACAGGGAAGGCATACTTTAAACATGTTAAAATTAGGAGTCTTCTTTAAGTGAGCAGAGTATCATCAAGCATCCTCTTTTTTTGCTTATCACAACAAAAAGCAGATTTCAACTGTTTACGCACCTTGGTAAAAATGAGATGAGAAAAAATTTGTTGAACTACATGTCTCAAAACTTTTTCCATCGTGAATGTGACGTACTGTGAATGCAGAGCAATCATAATTACAAATCTGTTCACAGGGGGAAAAACAAACAAATAAAAAACAAAGCTACAACAGCATTTTTGTATGAGTATACCCACCCTTGGACAAATAAGTTACCTTTTCATCAAATTTCAACATTTAGTCTTCTTGGTTACACATCACTCCTAGTGAATCTGAATAACCCCAATTAAAATTCAGCTGTCCTAACATTTATATACCTGCATCTTTCAGCTGAAGCTACAAGGTGGAGGCTGACAGTTACACCAAAGAAGCTGCAAATGTTCCTGGTATATACTGTTTGTGTTCTACATGGGACAGTAATCTCCTGTATTCTTTGGTGTCTGGAATAAGATGTAAGAGTTGAAGACAGCAGCCTTTTCTGCCTAGGAAAACCTGCAGACCTGGCTAAAATATCCTAAAATCTTGTCAAAGAATCACCGTACCCAGAGTGCATTGCTGGGTTTGCTTTTCTTCACAAGGAGCTTTGGTCAAATTATAAATAGTTGCCAACAGGCACCTGTGGGCACCTGCCCCCGCTAATGACACTACAACCTACCAGTAGGATTATTTTCTGCATTTAAATTCTGACAAGACAGAAGTTGTAATCTTTGGACCAGAGTCCTCAAAAAATAAACTTCTTAACCAATCACTTAATCTTGATGGCATTAACTTGGCCTCTGGTAATAAAGTAGAAAATCTTGGTGTTATTTTTGACCAACACATGTCATTTAAATCCCATATTAAACAGGTTTCCAGAGTTTCCTTTTTTCACCTCCGGAATATTGCCAAAATTAGAAACATTCTGTCCAGGAGCGATGCTGAAAAAGTAATCCATGTATTTGTTACATCAAGGCTGGACTATTGTAATTCTTTACTATCAGGAAGTCCACAAAATGCAGTTCAAAGTCTTCAGCTGATCCAAAATGCTGCAGCAAGGGTTCTGATGAAAATCAACAAAAGGGATAATATTTCTCCAATTTTAGCTTCCCTTCATTGGCTTCCTGTTAAATCAAGAATAGAATTTAAAATTCTTCTTCTAACGTATAAAGCCCTTAATAATCAAGCTCCATCATATATCAGAGCTCTGATTACCCCGTATGTTCCTAACAGAGCACTTCGCTCTCAGACTGCAGGTCTGCTGGTGGTTCCTAGAGTCTCTAAAAGTAGAATGGGAGGCAGATCCTTTAGCTATCAGGCTCCTCTCCTGTGGAACCAACTCCCAGTTTTGGTCCGTGAGGCAGACACCCTGTCTACTTTTAAGACTAATCTTAAAACTTTCCTTTTCGACAAAACTTATAACTAGAGTGGCTTATGTTGCCCTGACCTACCTATGGGGATGTGCTTCTATGGGCTTAGACCACAGACATGAATACGTAGACGCCGCGTTGAGAGGCGTGCCGAAAGAGCGGCCATCTTAGGTCAGACCAAGCTGCAGTCAGACAGAATACAAGTCAATTCAGGAAAATGTACTTTATGTTTTCAGACACTCTGAATCCGGTGAATTCTCACCCGATTTCCAGATAAATCAACTGACTGAAAACGTCACCCTTTTAGGGGCTACATGGGACCAATTGATTGAATTAAGTTATTGTCTAACTTAATAAATAATTTCGATTTTGTATTGAAAGTAAGCAAACTTCCAGAGCTACATCACAGGAAGCCAGACTTTTACTCCGCTTATGGACGCACAAATAAAAGGACACTAGGAACCAGATCCTGGGGAATTACCTTCCATAAGTAAGATTTTATGATAGATATTCCTCATGCTTTACTGTTACAGTTTTTCCGGCATAAACACAATATGTGCTAATGGGTAGCAGGGATGGAAGTAGAGAAAAGTACATTAAACACCAAAAACAATCAAAATGGTCCTAAATCACTGGATAGACATGATTTGTGGGAGGTATATATATATATATATATATATATATATATATATATATATATATATATAGGAAAAAAGAGAGAGAGTTATGTGTGTATAATTTGTGTGTGTATTAGATTAATATGTAACTGCAAAATATCTAAGTGCGTGTACATTTTTCATCCAGTTTGACTTCAGTTTAAATAGTTTTGGTTCTGAATAAATATGTGTAATCTGTCTCAAAGGTCACGAGCATTGTGAACATATGATTAAAATGAGATCTGAACTGCCTCCAATTCATTCTGACAGCAGATGTCTGATCTGTTGTCTGACCCAAGATGGCCGCCCTGTAGGCACGTCAGCCTAGCGGCCGGCAGCGTACAATGGGGCGTCTACGTATATGATGTCTATGGCTTAGACTACTGGAGGACATCAGTATCTATTTTTCTCACTCTATCGAGTTCTACTGTTCTTCAATTATGCATTGCTTGTCATAATTTCTGCTTATAACTTTTTGTTCTCTCTCTTTTTTTTCTTCATAGTAGGTACACCTGGTCTGGCGTTCTGTTAACTGTGACATAATCCAGAGAAGACAGCTCACCTGCTATTACCATCTAATGTAGAACAGATTACTGGATCAATGTTTGCTTTTGTGCTTGTTTGCCTGTCTTGTTGTGTCTCTGCTCTGTCTTCTGTAACCCCCAGTCGGTCGAGGCAGATGACCGTTCATACTGAGCCCGGTTCTGCTGGAGGTTTTTCCTTCCCGTTAATGGGTGGTTTTTCTTTCCACTTTCTTTCCATTTTCTAATAAAACCTAGGAAAACTCTGCTGTGAATAAACGAGATAAAAATTAAGCATAGCTTTACCAAGTTAGACCGTTTTGTGCAGATCCATCAGAATAAGATTAAAAAACATTTACAGGTTAGAGTGTGACAGAATAGGTAAAAAGCCAATGGGGTTAAATACTTCTGCAAGGCACTGTACATTCCCTCTGATACATTTGTTTGTGTAAACATTTAAGAGACCCTGTATTTATCTGATCCTCGATGGTAACTGTGTGGGCGACATGTTGGGCTCAACAGGCTGGGGGTCTATTGAGGGTAACACACATGCACAAACCCATGTGGTAAACATGCAATGACGCACAAGCAGAAAGACCCACGCAGACACGTGTATGCAATTTATCTAATTGGATAATGAGTGGTTTGGGTGGGGGAGGTAAAAAAAACCAGCTTTATGAAAACATACTAAGCAATTTCAAAGTCCAAACAAAGGCAAGTGTTAGGTAGCCAATCTAATAACTGCATATCACTATAGTTCTCTCATAGTGACTGGGTCTCGGTTCAACTGTTGTCAAAACACATTCTTGGTCATTACAGGCGTTTTCTATACTCCCATGAGTGAACTCTTTCATTCTGCCAGTAAATATTTTATACTGAGGGAAGATGAATGTGTCGTGATGAGGAAAGTCTTATATAAACACATTTCCCTGCCCTGAAGACGGCTATAAAACTCCGGTTTTCAAGCTATATCTCAAGAAGGAAGACTAAGATGAAAGCCTGAATACTGACAAGAAATATATAACTGACATTTATTTTAAAATGTCTTGACAAAAAAGTAGAGGAAAAAAGTTATTTCCTTTTTCCACATTTGTATTTGTAAACACTGTTGATGTAAAAAAAGCAAAACCCTTTACATCTTTCTTTGTTAAATTGTTTTGTGCAATAATAGGGTCTTAATTGGCTGTTATATAAATGTTTTCAGGCCTTTCCTCTTTGGACCACCATCATTCCAAATACACATGACTTTGTGGGATAATGGGCTCATTGGACCCCCCGGTTTCCTGATGCTTTCACGTTGTGATCCGGATTTGTCCATGTTCTCTCATAGGGAAATGTTCACAACCAAATACTGGAAGAAATGCAGTACACAACTGATTATTTCCTTTCTTTTCTATTTACTCTTTTGAAGAAGCTTTCCTGCCAGCCTGTTTAAGTTTGCAATGGCCAATATTTTATTTATAATTATAAATTAATAAATAATTATAATTGCATAATTATCTCCACAAACCTATTTACATGTTTGACTATTGTATGCATCACACAGAAAATGGAGCTGAATGGTATATCCAGCATACTAATATCCAAAAATAATGCAAGAAATGTTTATTTTTAAACATTAGCAACAGACCTATTTTCTATTTGACATTTTAGCTCTATATAGACATCAGTACCTGTCCTTGTACATTTAACAATACTAGCATCATTGTTTGACTTGTAGCATCTGGGCTGGCCTCACAAGCATGATAGGGTAAATAAGTCTTTAACCCAAAATCTGGGTTGATCAGACATGTTGATTCTTTATTGAAAACACAGTTGTCACTAGATGAGAGCCTCTCAAAGAAAAGCTAGTTAATGTTGCTTTGGTATCCCCAAAATAGAGACATTTCAATACTTCTTTATTAGGTACATGCTAGGTTTTGTGTTGTCCTTTTTTAGCACATTAATATGGAGAGATGTTCTGATTTGACACTGCATTAATATGGTCATTTATTGGTCTACAACTAATTCCTGGGATGTGTTCTCTCCCCACTCCTGTTCTCCATGTACACAAATGACGGCACCTCAGCGGACTAGTCTATGAAAATCCTGGAGTTTGCAAATTACACCACTGTCATTGGCCAGGACAGTGGCAAATCATCGACAGGAAATGGATCGGCTGGGCCCACTGGCGCAGTCAGAACCACCTGGAGCTTAAACCGGTCAATACTGTGAAGATGATGGAGGACTTTCAGAGAGCTTCCCCCACAATGCCTCCTCTCACCATCTTCAACAACACAGTGTCTGCTGTCGATCCCTTCCGCTTCCTAGGACCCACCTGTTCTCGAGACTCAGTTTGTAAAAAGGCTCAGCAGAGACTGAAGGTGGAAGGTTGAACTGAAGAGGTTCAACCTTCCACTGGAGCTGCTGGTCTTCTTGTTCACTGCCATTATTCCAGTCTGTCCTGTGTTTCCTCCATCACTGTGTAGTTTAACTCCTCCAAAAAACAGGACAGGTCCAGTCGGCAACAAGCGATTAGGTGTGCCTGTGGAGAAGATAATCAGGGTTGACCTTCCGTCCACCCAGGAATTGGACTGATCTAGGATCTAGAAACATCTCTGTGGACCCCACACATTGTGGAAACAAAGTATTCAGAATTTTACCTTCAGGTCGGTGCTACAGAGCGCTATTTTAAAAAATCAATCACCACAGAGACAAGGCTGTCCCTCTGATGAACACAATGAACACCGTAAAGCCGGTTGGCTGCATAAAGATAATTCTGATTTTGTTTTATCCCCTATAGCTCTTATAAGATGAATCCACCTTTGTCATGAATACAATCATACAATCATGGAACTGGCAGAGGACTGGATGATGTTGGTCTGAGGAGAATCTTGATGGAAACAGACAACAACAAGGTATGATCTGAGAGAGAGGAACATGGGAATTAGTCGAAAGGACCACAGTTCCAGCAAACCAGGAACTAGGATGGTCAGGTACCGCTCAGGCGAGCTAATGCTCTGACGCCTTCCGTGCGTCTCCAACCTCTATAAGTACTTCTCCTGATTGGCTTAGATGGAAAACTCCTGTGGCTGGCGTCCGCCTGTCGCACCCTGCAGGAGTAAGGTAAGAACATCGTCACACCTCTACTGCACAGAACCACATACCTGACATGACGAGACAGTCTGGACCTTCAGGCTCCTAGGCATCTACATTTTCCTGCTCTCTTGAACCCTTTATGTTTATTCTGACGTTGCAAATAAAATAGCCATGTTCATTTAGAGTTGATTTTTTTTTTTTTTTTTTGCCTTGACATATACTCTGACTGCCCACAATGATTGTGTCCACTACCTTTCTTTTTTTTAGATAAACATGGTAGATAAACAACTGCTACTACATATAATGGCTAATTGTAACAAACTGCTCTCATATTCAGCTGCTTTCTTGCTCAACCAACTCCTGGCCTTCGCATGGTGCTGATGGATTGTATTATCTGCACCAGAAAGATTCAGCTGAGGGATTATAAGCAAAGCCCTGCAAACAAATGAAACTAGCTTGGAATCAAGTAACCAGATACATTTTCTTTTGCATGTGAAACGTGTTCAACAATGCTGCACCTGTCTCATACATCTCAGTGCACAGAGAGAAGAGATTCTTAGTACAAATAGCTTTTTTTTTTTACATTAAATAGCAAGTGGTGGTGTGTTTGTTATATAAATACAACTAGATTTTATGATCAATGTTGAATGATTCTGAAGTTCTCAGTTCCCTTAATCAACAGCCTGGTTTAAACATAATACCATTCTTAATTTAGAAATTTTTTTATAATATGAAAACTTTTCACCCGCCTCAGACGTCAATTGTTGGAAACACTTAAAGTATTTGTACAGTGTATAAATACCATTAAGCAACTATTACATTTTATTACATCCAAAAAAAGGTTAGAAAAAAACTAAACAACTGGACTTCAGTTCATGGAGTTGAAAATGTTTTGCTCTACATTCAGAGGGCTTTCTCAGTTTAAAGCTAGTCAAGGAGAAGGTCCAAGTTTTTAAACCGTTTGGGATGTACCATTCTGCAGATCTTAATTCACAGATACAGGTTGGACTTCATTAAAAATAGGGCATTGTTAGTGGCGTGGTTCAGGCTGGCTCAGTGGGAGATGTTTGGCCACATGCAAGAAGTTGTGAATTGGTTTGGAACTGACTTGGCGTCGGGTTTAATGCTGAGCTGTATGTTTATGAAAAGTGAAATCTGAGACCCCCTCCTCTGTATAGAGTTGATTTTTATCGTTTGATGTGAATGGCTTCCTTCTCCCTTCTCTCGAGCCATCTATCTTCTCTGTCCACAATGTGAACATTTTGGTCCTCAAAAGAGCGTCTGTTATCCTTGACGTGTAGGTGCACAGCTGAGTTTTGTCTGGAGGAGTTTGCTCTCCTGTGTTGAGTCAGGCGTCTGTGGCGAGGTTGTGCAGTTTCTCCAGTATGGAGAAACTGCACACACCGCACTGCTCAGTTTGTTCAGATCTGATCCGGGGTCAAATTGGTCCTGTTGTTGAAGGCCGCATCTTGATGATGACCTTTATATTAAACTCAACAGTAGTATGTTGATTAATATATACAGAAATATAGGATTTAATCAATGAGATAATATGTATGTAAAATGAAAATTGTCAAAAAAAAAAAACATATGGTATGATTCATTCAAAATACAATTTTAGTATCTCAAATCAAATAGGCAAAGCAATATGACCACTCACAGGTGAAGTGTGCAGCATCAATTATCCCTTCATCATTGCACCTTTAGTGAGTGGTATATATTAGGTAAAAAAATAATCAACATTTTGTCCTCAAAGTAAACGTGTTAGAAGACGGGTGTGAGGATCTGATGAAGTTTGAAAAATGCTAATCTGTGGTGCCTAGTTAACTGGATGGCTGGGCATCTCCTTAACTGCAGCTCTTCTAGGAATTTCCTGTTCTGCAGCTCTAGGTAACTATCAAAAGTGGGCAAAAAAGAAACAATGGCTCTTTGATGGTCACAGAGCGCAAAGGTTGGCCAAGTCCAGCAGATTATGAAATTGCTGAAGAGGTTAGGAACGGTTAACCTCTAGATAAGCTGTTGTTGTTTTCCCTCCAACTTCACTAGATCTCCATATCCATGGAGGCTCCACCTTGCAGCCTACAGGACTTAACATCTTGGTGCCAGATATCACAGTACATCTTCAGGGGTCTAGTCGAGTCCGTGCCTCGGTAGGCCTGTTTTGCCAGTGACAAGTGGGACCTATGTGTTGTTTTTTTAAGTCATCATGTTATAACAGATACATGTACATTACTGAAGGATTAAAAAGATCAAAATGAGTGGAAGTGTGGAATCGAGGGAAATTTCCAGAGGTTTTAATCTGTGGATTGGTTTGCTGTCTTTGTAGCCCCTCAGTAACTGACTAGATAATGTCACTCACATAAATAGCAGCTGCTTTAAAGGTATGTGTGAATTCTGTGTCAATAATATGAATAAATAAACTGTAGTACTCAGAGCCATTGCAATCCCTGCTGCTATACTGTCACTGCTCTGCCTCTAATCTCTGCTCAGATACTCTGAATGTGGGTTAGGGAGGTATTTACCGTAAAATGCTCCTCCTTCTGCTTTCCCAATATTCCCTCACACTCCTTGTCAGCACTCAAGGGTCTTCTGTTGCTGTATATGCCAGAAACCTCACTCTCCATTTTGGTCTTGACCACGAACTGTGATATCTTCTCGTTCTTTTTTTTTTTTCTTTTTTGAAAATTTAGGGTTTTCTTTTGAGAAATGCCTAGACTTAACGTTAATATCACCAGACCTACCACAAGGGGTTATGAAAAATGCATTTGCTTATGTCGCAAGGTTGTATAATTCAAAACAAACCCTGTGAAATAATTTAGTATTTCTCAAACTTCACAGCTGACCCGAGTAATGGGTCTGAAGCAACGACATAGTATTGTCTTTTCACGAGGAATGTTTCAGACACCTATGGCAAGAAGAATTTAGAAAGTTCTGAAGACCAACCTGGTACTAGGAATATGTACTGAATGTAGTGGCCAAGCTAATATTTTGTTAAATCATGTAGACTACCAAATATACCTGCTTCAAATGTTAGCTATTTGATTAATTGATCAGAAATCAGTGCAAGTGCACAAGGTCATGTTTACTCTTGGATAGGCTGTTGGGTCTTTAAATGCATTGATAATGACCCAGAAAACATGGAAAGGAAAGGTTGTCTTTGTTATTGTAGTTATTTTTAGATGTTAAAACGCCTGGGGATTTATCAGCTTTGTTCTTGCATGTACCCACAGGAGAGGTAGATTTCTAGACCAACTTACTTTGATCTGGTGTGCGATTAGTGAAACTCATTGTCTTAATTGCAGACTTTATTGGCTGTGCATCTTTTTACTTAAGAGAGTGAGATGTCGAGAGGAGGGCATGCAAAAATCAAAACAGATCCAAGAAGTGCTGAGAACATCACGGAACGTCAGACCTAGTCATCTTTGAATCAGCCTCAGGTGTTGCCACAAGTATGTGTAACTAATGCTTGGGATTTGGTATGCTTTACACTCACCTCTGCCAATCTCACTTGTCTGCTGCACCAATTTTTCTTTTGTAACCGATTTTCTTATTGCCTTCTTTGACCTTCTCTTCTTTAATCTGTTCAGTGACACTAGTGAGCTGCAGACAATTTCCCTTCCATTTATATTCCTACAGTTTGATCCCTCGTCCGTTTTAGTCCCCCTTTTGCTGCTTTGTTTAGACTGTTCCTTCGCTCATTATTTCCTTTCTCTATCCCCATCTCCCTATGGTGCTTTCAGTGTGAGTTCTGGCTTCATTTTCCATATCCTGTCCTTCTTCTCACCCTCCTCTTGTTCTTCGTTAATCCTCTTTTCTGCAGTACCACAAAGCCACTCACACTGATGGGGTCCTGAAGTTCATTTGCAGCTCCACAGCAGACTCCTGTAAACCCTTTCTTGGATCATTGATCTGACCTTGGAATAACAGTGGAGCTAAGGCAACAAGCTGAAATTCAGAGGGTTAAAGTCACCACGATGGAACTGTTTTGATCACAACAAAGAAGTGGTGCTTTTGGTGCAAATGTTTTAGCAAGTTCTTTACGGTAAAACCATGAACAAAGGTGGACCTTAACCCTTAAGATCAGCCTATTGTGATTTTGCCCCTGTGGTATGGTTTGATCCTTTGTACCTGTTCTGAAAGTGTGGGTATTTTGTCAACTTAAAGAAAGAGTTTTAAAGAAACAAGCCATGAAGTGCTTGTTATTGGTACATAATGCATTGCGAGAACATCAACACTCCAGAGAGAAAGCCCCTAGCCAGGATCATCAAACAACTTTTTGGTGAGGAGGAAACAGTATCATCGTTTAGTGGGAGTTTTGGAGATGTTTCCTTTGTGGAACTCATCAGATTTGAATTACTTGGTCAATAGCACACTCCTGCAGATTTCAGTGACAGGCTGTTGAGCTAATGAAACTTTTGGTTTCACATTTGTTGAAGTGTGAACACAACTAAAACTTGCATGACACCAAGGTTTCAGCTAAAAGCAAACAAAATTAAAACATAAACAGACCTCCCGGGTCTGGGGGCGAGGTACTCCTCTGGGGTCTCTGAGCCCATGGCTGGATCCTTTCCGGTCCCCCCTCGTCACCGCGGCTCCTTGGGGCTTTGGCGCTGTGGCTGTTGGGGGGTTTCCTGGGGCCCGTCTCTGCTCTTCCCTGGGATGTGGAAGGCAGCTTTCCCTGTGTTGGTCCCTCTTGGGCCCCTTTGCTCTCCATTCGAGCATCTGGGGTTCTGGTTCCCCTGGTGTCTGCTTCAGTGCTCTGGGGCCGGGTCTTTGGCTCCTCACAACCGCTATTGAGCATTTTTCTTATGGATAAACCTTGCATACACAAGTGCACTTTCGCAAACACCTGCACTCCCTTTTAGCATTTTGTCTCATCTGTTTCTCTTCTTGTTTTCTCTCTTCTAACTTCCCGTTTCTGTGTCCCTTGAACAAGAAATAGTCCCAGCATAAAATCTAATAAAGCTTTTTGCATATATAAATCAAGCGGAGCACTATGGCAAAAGCAGTAAGGCTCCACTTGTAAAAGTAAAATCTATTAGCCTCTTTTTGGCATTAAGACAACAATTCTTATTGCCACGTTGCCAGACAAGACACACACACGTCTTATTGTGCTACACATAAACAAAAAGTTATACCTATCAGTTTGTGGTGTACTCATGTGATTGGGTCACAATTTAAAATTCTCCATTGTGAAACCTTCATCAAACTAAACAAACAAATACAAACTTAAGTTAGCTCTTAAATAGGTTACTCAACTCTAAATTCTTGCAGCCCATTGTTTACCAGTCGATTGTCCAAAATGGTTTTGAGTACCTGAGTATATTTTAGTCATATATAAAGGGCTCACTGCAGCTTTGATTGTATTATAACCCTGAATATGTGAAAAATGACTGACAATACAGATAGAAAAAATATTTATTGTGTCACACCAAGTAACTGCTTGAGGAGTTGCATGTGTGCAAATAATTCCCAAGCTTGTGCTCAGCTGAAGTGCAGCTCGCACCCCTTTGTTACAATGTAGAACATATCTTTGATTTGTTTGTTTGGACTTGACACGTTAAATATAATTTCAGTGTCCCTTTTTCAAATAATCTCTTTAATCCTGCTTCCCAGACTGGCAACAAAACAAGCCGCTTAACAGTTGAGCCGGCATGGGAAATCACTACGTTGGAGGATTCTGGATAGGTCTAAAAATTACAATAAGTAGCTGTTGCTAATGCTAATGACTACAACTGGACATCAAGGTCACAGTGCAGGATTTTCTATCCTTACGGAGGTGGTAAGGATCTTTTATTTGTCAATATGTACACTGCTGTATTTGACGAACAATTTCTTATGAGCGGTGTCATGGTCAAAAATTATAATTGGACTTCAAATGTTACTACAACGTGGTTATTTCAATTATAAAGTGAATGGGTGGATAGTTTGTTTCCATTTGATTACAATAATTAAACCAATATATAATATAGACTATAAAAACGTTTTTTTCAAGAGAAGGATCTATTGAGAGGAATTGGTTATTTCTCTAGCCTCTGGTCCAGGTCGATATGTTTTGCCCTTTAAATCCCTGACAGAAGCTTCACCCACACATGTGGCACTAAACAAGGCAAAGCAACTGAAGCCCTTAAACATTTATATCTCATTCAAATGAAACAACTTTGCCCCAAGGTCAGGGTCACCATAGAAACAACAAAATCAGTGTGTCTTGCGTCAATGTCTGTGACTCAGGGAGCTCAAATAAGGATGTCCTGTTTAAACAGAGGAAATATCTGTTTCTCTGCATAACCTGAAAGTTTATTGTTCAATTGGTATTGCTCAAGTTTCTCGGAAAGTGAGAGATAATAGTTGAAGGTTAGCCATGTGCCTCACAAGTATGGCTCAGTATTTAAAGGCATTGCAAAGCCTTGTAAACCATATGTGCTCATTTTTAAACTAACCAACTTGGTTTTTCGAATAGCTGCAGATTTTGTTTTCATGATCAAAGCCGTAAATCCTTGAATGCTCTGGTTCCAGGAGGCTCCCCAAAGTCACTTTAGATCATTTGTGCTATCGGTCAGATTACAGGCCGGACTTCCTGAGCTGCATCGAGGTAGCAACCGCGGGAGCTGAGTGTTGTTCCTGTGGAGACCGCTCTTAATATTCTGGGATGAAAACAGAAGACTGGCTGTTCTCAGGCTAAAAGCGTCGCCTTCTGCAAAGGCCTCGGCTTGTAATAGATAAGGCCTTAGATTTATTACATGGCATAAGTGAAAGCTCACGATTACAGGCATTTCAGTTTCTATATCCAAAGCTGATGGAGACATCCCTCAGAAGATTTGCAGCTGTTCCCTGCGGTAAAGGTTTCTACAAAGTATTGATTTTGGGGTACTGAATCTCTTCTCAAGGATATCGGTTTCACTGAGTTTTATTTAGGGGTACAAGAGTAAAGGAGGCTGGGCATGTCATGTAATGGTGTAGGGCAGAACCCAAATGCAAGGAGGAGGCAGGCAGGGCAAAACAAATGTTTATCTCAAAAAGGAAATTCAAAAGCCTGCAGAACCTAAAGTCCGGTGGGGATTCTAGAATAATATGTCACAAGAGGAACTCATGGAAGCATGCTGGTGTGAGTAACAGACCAAGAGGTGACTGGCTGAGAGACATTGGGGTTTATTACTGATCAAGGAGCAGGTGGTTGATTAGAAACAGGCTGCAACTGTGAGGAAAAGCAAGGAACTGAAGTTAACCTGAAAATAAGAAGGAAATGGCTGGTAGAACGCACAGGGAACAAGGAAGCACAATACAAATATGCAACATAAAGCTGAACACAAAACCAAAGTGCCAAAAATCATTAGAAAGCACAATTCGCACTACATGTTTCAGGTTTTTATCTGCAAAATGCATTGAAACCCTGTATTGTTTCGTTTCCAATTTGGAGTCATTTGTGCGTTGTCTTTGTCTATCACATAAAACTTAAAAATACATAGTTTTGTTATTAGTAAAATGTGAAAAAGTCCATGAGGGGTGGCTACTTCCGCAAGTAGCCATGCATTTGTCTAGATTGGTCTGGGGAATGGTGGCCTAGTGGTCAGAGCAGGGTGCCTGCAACCTGAGGAGGCCACAAGTTCATGGGTTCAAATCCCACAGATCTGAGTCCCTGAGCAAGACCCTTAGACCCAGAATCTGTACCTTGTACTGCACAGTGGCTGCCCACTGCTCCCTAAATGGGATGGGATAAATAAAGAGGACAGATTTATTTATCTACATTTACATGGACAAAAGTAATCGGAATAGAAATGCGTCATGTAAGCAAGCCAATCGGAATATTATGATCAATGAAATTGTATTCCGAATGAGAGGGGTGGTTTATGCCGACTGATAATCCGATCATCGTGCATATAAACGCTTGTCAGGCTTAAGTTATTTCCAATGTGGCGAACTGACCCGAGTGCGCAGCAATACGTCAGGAAACAAAACTGTCGGTGCTCCCGATACAACATTTGTGTTAGAAAAACATAAAAGAGCTCAAAATTGTTGCTTACTCAGTAATGTTTAGACCATAATCAGAACATCGTGCAAGTCCAGCCTGGGCGATCGGAAGACAAGCAAACTGCTTTGTTTACTATTTCTTGTTGTTTAGCAAAGACAGAAGTACTTCTTCTGTGTTTTTTTAGGGGAATTTGATAACTGCATGTCAGAGTGGTTCCATTCTGAATAAAGCCAGGTGCATATACACGCACATTATTATCGGATTAATTGATTGTGTGTACATATAAACGGTACAATCCGATTATTTAATCCGAATACATTTTAATTCGATCGTGAAATTTTGTGCATGTAAACATAGCTATTGGAATGTATGTTCCCATATAAATAAATAAAGATGATTATGATTTGCAGCTTGCAATTAAAGCCAGCTTGATCCTCTACACATGTGTTTTGACCATGCTTTGAATTGTATATTGAAGAAATATTTCAGATTGTTTAATCCTTATTCTTTTAATTTATTTCTGAAAAATCTTTTGATTACAGAAAAAAACGCTCACATATAAATGTAAGAAGCACCTTTCTCCAATTTATGTGTGTGCACACTGACAAATTTTAACTTGAGTCTGCAGCCATATTGTTAATGTGTTTACTGGTTAAACAGAAAACAGAAAATTTCCCAGTGTAAATCTGCATTATTACCACATGCTGGGAACAAAGACAGACACATGCATCTGCTTACAAGGGAGGTACACATCATGCATGCAAGATTTCCCTCCATAGGCCTGACACACTGGTAAAGCCATCTCTTCCCCCGCTTTAGGTCTTATCCAGTGCTCATAGATGCATAAATGTGAAGGCGTATACACACACGCTGTGTTTGACTGTTCACGAAAGCACAAAGGACTGAGAAGGGATACTATATAATGATTAAAGTATTTTGGTCCAAAACAATCTCTCATGGTGCAATTGAATATATGTTTCTGTTTATTGGATGGATCAATATTACTTTTGTCAGATGGTTTAATGCAGGGGTGTCCAAGGTTTTTGCCATGGGGCCAATAGTGCCACATAGAAAGTACTCAGGGGCCACAAAATTAAAATCTTTTTTAATCAAAATGGCAAAAACTTTTCATTTTTTACATATTTGACAATAAACTAAACACAGAAAATACTTTAATGAAACAAGCAAATGAGTCTGATTTCTGTAGATAAGGAATATGTAAATCGTTTTAGATTTGAAACATAAAAATACTACTGCAGGTTTGCCTAGCAAACAATATCCTAAACTATTTGGGTTGGTTGTTGTTTTTTTTCTTTTTGTGTGTCTTTTCAGCAACAACAACAGCATTAATTTGGGCTCACTATTGCTTTATTTGACCAATAAATAGGTGCACCCAAGTCTTCCTTTTGGTAAAACGTTTGTGGTCTTAATTACTATTAACTTAAATTAAAAGCAAAAATATGGCTGATAAAGGATAAAAAAATGCTGCACCTTATATTTTCCCTTTCAAGAAGATTTTAATTTGTGTCTTTTTTTGAAAGGCCTCGTATGAATGAAGATTGACCAACTTTGTAAAAGTGCATCACCTCAACCATCTTAGCTGGCAAAACCAAATTTAGGCCAATCATGACCTGTGATTGAGGGCCACCCATAAGCATTTGGAGGGCCACAAATGGCCCCCGGACCGCATTTTGGACACCCCTGGTTTAATGTGTTTAGATTGCATTTTAACAATTTTTTATGTTCACATTATGCCAGGCTATTTCTGCAGTCATTTGGATTTTGAATGTTTTAATCACTTCTTGGATTTGACTTCTTGTCTCAAAGGACGTATATTTTCTGTTTTCACAAATTTTACTTTTCAGTTGTTTTTAGACATCTAGCGTGCAAAAACAATGTTCATTTCCATGGTGGCCAAAAGTCGCAAAAGAACAATGATGGGTGCTGAATTCTGTCTTCTTTTGCTATTTACTTCCATTGTAAGTTGTTGAAACTTATGTTTTATTATCTTTTACCTTGTGAGAATGCTTTTCGTGTACTTCAAATCTACTAATTTCTGCATATGGGATGGGAAAAATATTTTCCTTGCCTTTACAAATAAAAAAAGCCATTCGTTTCATTGTTGCTAGTAATTATTGCATTTACAATATTGAAACATATGTTTACTTTCAGGGTTAGGGTTATGTTTACTTTCAAGTGTATTTGTCTGTTCTTCCCTTGTTTTTTTGTTTGTTTGATTCTCACTCTGTTTATTGCATCATTATTTCCTTTACCACCTGACAGCTTGTGTTTGTTTTCTGCAAATACATTTGGGAAACTATTATTGGTGGCTGAAAAACCTTTGTCATTTTTCTTGCATTCAGTTGCGCAGTCATTATTGTAATATTGTAAGTTGAGAATGCTAGAATTTTGTATGGGACTTGAGCCCTTCAATGAGAGAGAGATCAGGACAGTTTCTGCATAGTAACAAGGTCTGCCAAGAAGGGCAATATTAGTTCATGTGCATGCACCGCGTATGATGACTGTCTGGTGGGGAGGCGAACGTCTGCGGGGGGTCTGTTCCTCTTGACTGGGTACAGGGATACAACATAAACAACTCCCAAAATCAGCCAATCAGACTGCACACTGGAGTGACCGCCCATGCCCTGGCGGTAACCTCAACCGCACACACACACACACACACACACACACACACACACACACACACACACACACACACACACACACACACACACACACACACACAGACATAACAAAACTCGGTCAGAATTATGAGACACAAAACTAACTACACACTAAGATTCACAGTGCGCAGCGGTACAGCATCAAGTGCTAGAGGACATACAGGAGAGACATCCCTGACACCGTCTGACCTTGTTTTAGCAAAAATGTGTGTCTGAAGAGGGGGAGGCTGAAGACAAGCTTGGATTGGAGATGGAGGTGAATTTGCCGTCCTACGCGCGCTCACTATATCTGTAAACTTGCACAAACACTGTTGTTGCTGTACACACCTCAAGGAAAGGGTTTTCATTGCAGCTTGTTTGATTTCGTCACCCTGAGAAAATCCAGTGTGAAAACTCCTCCGCAACCAGCTATGTTGTTTGTCCTTGTTTCTGTCCTTGCTTGCCGCTGTTTTTGTTCTTTTTGGAAAGGAGTCATGAGTAAATCCTTGAGCAGACCACCGGATCAGTCCCATCACTCGCACTTGTCTGCTGGAGTATGAGGATAGGTGTCCTGAGACAGAGAAACATAAAGACAAAATAAATTATAATTAAACACGTCTATGTAAATGTAATGGCGGTAAAACTATAGTTAGGGAAGGTGGTGCCAGGGACGGACACGGGTCAACACGCAAAAGGACAAACTGTAGACAATATATTTTTCTGTCATTGTGAAGAAGTGTCAGTGCTCTGAAGGAATTCTGGTGCATGTATCTCACATTACAAACAACACCTGGATGATCTCATAAATAAGCATAGATGGACGGAACGATAGATAGACTGGCGGACGGATGGATGGATGCACAAAAAGGGGGGTGGGCTGCACTGTCTTCTGCAATGACTACAAGGGAAACAAGGAGAATTAGCTAATTAACAAACCCAGAGCAGCTTTGAACAAAGATCTTAAGAGCTGAGGCCTCCAGTGGTCAATTGGCAGTCATTGGTTACCAAGGAGACTGGGGGCACACCATAGAATTGTACTGATTTCTTGGGCAAGTCCTCCTGCTGCTTGACAATCAATAACTGTGAACAGTGCTGTTTGATCTCTTACGTCAGAGAGAAACACAATTTTGTTTCACTATAAATATTATTTAAAGAAATTCAATTACTTAGACCACAGGCATGTCTTGAGGATGTCAAAACCTGGATGCCTTTAAGTTGTCTTCTTTGGACCAGAGTCCTTAAAAATAAACTTCTTAACCAATCACTTAATCTGGACGGCATTAAAGCTATAGTTGGTAATCCTGTTCAGAAACATCTTTTGTTATACTGGGTAAAATTGTCCTTCCATCCTAACGGTAGTAAATACATTATCTATTCAGAAAAAGGAGGTTAAAAAAATCAATCTCTGTGGGAGGACATAAATATCTATTTCACTCACTCTGCTGAATTCTACTGTTATCCAATTTTGCATTATTTGTTGTTTATTAAACTTTTTACTTTTTATGTTCTCTCTGTCATTTTTTCTCTTCATAGTAGGTATACCTGGTCTGTCGTTCTGTTGGCTGTGACATCATCCAGGGGAGACAGATCATCTGCCATTACCCTGTAACATAGAAAGTATTCCTGGATCATTGTGTGCCTTGCACTTTTTTGTGTCTCTGCTCTGTCTTCTCTAACCCCCAGTCGGTCGAGGCAGATGGGCGTTCACACTGAGCCTGGTTCTGGTTCTGCTGGAGGTTTTTCCTCCCTGTTAAAGGGGAGTTTTCTTCTCCACTGTCACTTCATGCATGCTCAGTATGAGGGATTGCTGCAAAGTCAACGACAATGCAGATGACTGTCCACTGTGGCTCTACGCTCTTTCAGGAGGAGTGAATGCTGCTTGTCAAGACTTTGATGCAATCTGCTGGGTTTCCTTAGAGAGGAAACTTTTTGACCAATCTGTATGATTTGATTGAATTTGACTTTGTAAAGTGTCTTGAGATGACATGTATCGTGAACTGACGCTATATAAATAAAATTGAATTGAATTGAAATTAAAGAATGCAGGAAATGCTATGCAGTTTTTCCAATAAAGGCTCTTTCTGCTAATAGCACAATGCTATGTAAGATTGTCATGATACAAACTGTGAAACTACATTTCATTAAATAATATGGCCCCGTATTTAGCAATAAATGTTCACAGAGAAGTGGAACAGGAACACAGGACATGATTGGGTTTTCAATCATATCACCTTTTCATAGGAGCAGACTGTTATCTAGGCTTCCGATTACGTCAAAGACATCTGTGATATTTACACATGGTGCAGTGGTCACAGATTGATTCATTGCTTAGGTAACAGCATACATAACTGTCAAGGTAAAGCACACAGAGCAGTCATAAATATGCACACACTTATGCATAGGCACAGATGGTAAGCCAAGCATCTTCACAAAGAGAACATGCCATTGTAAATATCTAAATGGTATCGAATGAGCAAACTGCCTTTTTGCCTCTTCAATATTCGTCCAAATGGGAATGGTCAGTGAGATAACAATCCAATCCAGATATTGTATTAGTACATTAGGCCCAAGATTTCTATCTCAACCCCAATTTCTATACGCATTTTTTTTTTCATTCCTGCGGATTTTGTCTATATTCCATAAAACACCTGTTCCTCCCTTAGGTAGAGTTGTTTGTCTCATTGCACTCTGTGGATTCTTGTTCCTGTACTGTGGACAGCAGGATTAAGAAAACTAATCCCATCATGCTATGTTCAAAATATTCAAATGTTCTTGGAAACTAGACACAGGATGAGCCAAAGGGTGTGAGTGCAGTCAAGCTAAAGACCGGATTGCTTTGTATGACACGCTCACTGAATCCACAAAAACACAGTCTGAAAGGCTGTGAGCCTCCTGGGATGTGGTGTGGGTGAGAGTGCCTCATCCATCTGTCCCATCCCTCCAATAACCCCCCTCCCCACCCCATCTCTCTCCTTGCCTTGTTTGCCTCCTTTCTTCTCCAGGTGGGTCTAGTCCAGCCCACTGCATACATGCATTAGAGCTGCCTTGAAGTGAAGCAACCTTGGGATGCCCTTTAGTTTCCATGGCAGCAGGAAGGAAAGCCATGTAACATTATCATTTGGCAAGCTACGCAGAGGCAGCCTTATCAAGACACCATTGATTGTGCTTCCTAAATTTATTACATTTAGAGATAATTCACATCATCAGTCATTATCAAGACACAATTGATCACGCATACTATATTTATTTCAAAGAGAGTTAAGTAGTTGGTCTCTTTAATTTTAACTTGAAAATGAATGTGACTTACAGGGGAATGACTGGTTGAAGTAATAATTTATTCAATCTGTCCTTGGAAGCCAGAATTTCAAAATTACAAGAAAAAAACCCACCTGAGGTCTGAATTGAGACTAAGAACGTTACAGATTTATGAACAGCCCTGAATTCAAATTCAATGTGAACACAGAACATACAGAAATTTGCAGCAATACATTTTTTGTTTACACTTTTGATGTTTTGTATTTTATGATTTATATCAAGTTATAACACAAGAAATGGAGAAAAATGCAGTGTCATTGGTTAGCCTGATAAGGTTAGGTTGTAAATGTGGTTATTAAATCAGTAACCAGTGTGCAATAAAGTTTCTACTATTTTCTAGGATATGAACACTCATTTGTATAATTCTAATGTTTTTCTCCCAGTGAAATTCATAAAAACTATTTGTTTCGTTTGTTTATATGTGGTTTCTGAGTTTCATCACAATGAATACTTAAAGGAACTATACCTGATTCTGCACAAGTTTGAACGATAAGCCTCACCCCTAACTGTTTTTCCTCCAATGAGAAATCCTCGACAGGCATGAGACTAAACACGCGCCTCAAACTTGTGCTCAATCCACTGGAGGAAACAAGGCTTCATCAAGGGACTTTTCTTCGTTTTCTTTTACATAAATGGCTACATCTAGGGCAAATTATATTTTCTTATGTGAATGGTCAACACTTAAATGCATGTCATGCTGTTCTGCTTACATACCCTGGTGTGCATTTGCTGGAAGATCTGCTGCTAAGCAATGACCACCACATCTCATTGTGCCATTGGCAGAGAAAAGTCATCCACGGTTGTCCCCAGATTTCTGTTTATCCCTACTAAAAAAGACCCTGGACTTGCTCGATTGTAAAATCGATAAGTCAATTGTTATGAACAAATTACGTCTTTAAACTCATAATACATTGCGCAAGAAGCATTTTTCTTAAAGTACATTGACTCCCTCTTTCAGGAATGAATTGTGGTGTTTAAGCCTTACAAGAATATGGATAGTTTTGAAATTTCAGTCCTGGGGCGAAAACATGACCATTACAATGGTTTTTATCGGAGCAGAAGAGTGGTGAGATTATTGTAGGGGGTCTCAGGGATTAGGCAAATAGCACATAAAGATAAGTAGATAGAGATTCAATACCAACAAACACTGGGCACACATCCACACACACCTTCTCAAAACTACACAAACATACAGTGGATTTGAGAGGTGGTGGCTCAGTGGCCTTTGGCTTTTAAGCCAGGCTAGGATTACATTGGATGCACACAAGAGAACGATCCACATTAGGTGCAGTTAAACTGTTTAAACATGAGATATTATGTGTTTGTATTTATGAAGACAATTAGAAACAAAACAACATGAATCAAGACCTTTAAAATGACATCACAATGTCTGTCCATGGTTATCCTCTGTATAGTCCTCCTTTTGGCTCCTGCCTTGGGATTTAGAATAATCAATTACATAAGGACCCCTCCCTTCCTTCCACCCAGTCTGCCTTCATCCATCTCACTGTATTTTGGCTTTCCAGCTCACAAGATTGAATGTCAATCTCTTTTCATGCATTTAGGTCTTCACATAAGCAGAATACAAAGACATAGTGACATTTCAGGTGCCCTTTGTCCCAGGGCTGCTGCGAGACGCCGATAAAAGATGCAACAAGCTCAGTCACAGATCAACCTTTCAGGGCTGGAAGAGGGGGATGAAACAGAACAGAGCTTCAAAAGCTGGATGGCATAAAAGAGCTGGGAAAAAAGGGGTAGGGGAAAAACCGGGACATGAGTGGGATGTGATGACGTTAAAAGCAAGCGCTATTGAATTGCAGATGACGGTGAAAGAAACGCGCTCTCAGTTTCCTGTGTTTCAGTGTGCTGTTGCTCTTGATGCAACGACAACAGTGTCTGATCGTTCGCAATAGGAAATAAAGGGAGCGGAAACGTTAAGTGCTTCTTGCTTGCTCTGAAACGGTTACCTGCAATGCCTTGTTCACCTTAAAGACAGAGCTTGAGGCCTTTGCATGAACATGAATAATGCAAAGAGGACTCTGTTGGTCGAGGCAAAACTTTGACAAACGAAAATTAATGTGTACTTTTGCTCTGGTCTCTGCAGAAGTTTACCAGTTTATTTTTGTTTCTGTGCACTGAGAGTTTTTTTTGGATAGAAATAAGGGTCAGGTTTGATATGTATGGAATATAATAGGTGGCTTGCTATGGAGGTGACTTTGTGTGACTGTTTGCTGAGGAAGCAACCGACTTAACCAGGTGACTTAAAAAACACAGAATGTGTTGTGCTTGGAGACAGAGGTTGGGTAGCAGAACTGAATTAAACAACTACACAAAAGCTTTTGTTTGATAATGTTCCTCCTTTTGATAGTATGAGGGACTATTTACAGAGGTGGCAAAAGTATTTGCATTCTTTACTTAGGGAAAAATACACATGCTATCTTACAAAAAGTAAAAAAGTCCTGGTTTTGAACTGTATTTAAGTCCCAAAGTAAAAAAGAAAAATAATTTATGCATTCAATGGCAAAAATAAGTACAAAAAGGTTCTGGGCGCACAAAATAGGATAGTGTTCCTCATTTGCTCCAAACCTCCGCTAAAAATAAATGTTGGCATGTAAGTTTCTTTTTTTATATTTGATAAAGAATTCTTGAACGCCAGAAGCTCCTGGGTAATAAATAGTCACACAACTCAGAACCACCTCTCTGCTGTGGTTGGCACCTTGACCTGCTGGTGCGTTGCTAGCTCTTGGTGCCCTGGCGGCTGCTTTTGTTTGTTGCAGCCCCTGGAGGCTTTCGTGCTGTGGCTGCTGGGGTGTTTCCTGGGGTTCTCCTCTGCTTTTCTTTGGGATGGGGCATGCGGCTACTTCTTTGTTGGTCCTTCTTGAGCTCCTGTGCTCTGCGGGGCCTTTCGGAAATATAGGTTTCTGGTCTCCCCTGTCATGAACCCTGCTTTGGACCTGATAATTCAGCTGGACACAGAGTAGTTTTATAAGATTTATCAAAGCAACAGGGGAAGCTGGTGTGGGAAACTTCAGGAACAGACTCAGGAACCACTGTTAGGGATAGGGACAGGTTAGTTGGTGTATATTCAACAGTGAGAGATTATGAGCACTACACGAAAGCCACTAACCTTTCTTGAATCCAGCAAGTGGCACATAATTCAAGCAGTGGTTCCAGGAGAGTCTGTGTTTGTCCTTTGCACACAGAAGCAGAACAGAAGTCCCAAGCATGACTTAGTGCTGGGGAAGGTCTGGGGGACAGTCCAGGTTCAAACACGAGAGACCAGAAGCAGGCAGAGGTATCAGAGAGGAGAATCCAACAGCATTTGTCCAGTCCAGGGTCTTGATCCACAATGCAAACAGAGAGGCAGAAGTACAGGAGGGCTAGGCAGAGAGGCTGAGTCAGGTAACATACATAGGTTGATGTCCAAAAACTGAAGACCAACATGAGAGTCTGACAGGGGCAAAGCAAACAGGCAGGAATCCACGAACAGAATCAATCATAGGAAGAGAGTCAATGAACACTGGAAGGTCTACTAACACAAAATGTTTCAAGAATCTGGCGCCTGCAAACTGGAGGAGATAGGTACAAATAGAGCAACACACAGATATAGAAGCACCACTAATTAGGGCAATCACAGGTGCAGGACATCAGGCGATAATTGCTAGAGCAGCACAGGGAGCAGAGTGTGACGTAAGCAGTCAGCAGCCGAGACACAGAATCTGTGAACGTTACAGCATTGCACCCCCCCTCCAATTTCCAGCAGGTGCCAGACGTGGGCTTGAAATGAGACTGAATAGAGGGCTTGACTCTAGAGACATGAAATGTGGGGTGAATCCTCATGGAGTGAGGAAGCTGGAGACGCACAGACACAGGATTGATGACTTTGGAGATCGGGAATGGTACGATGAACCTGGGGGCTAGCTTCTTGCAGTCAACCCGTAGAGGCAGATCCTTAGTGGAGAGCCAGACTTTCTGTCCGGACTGGTAAGATGGAGCAGGAATCCTTTGATGATTGGCGTAGCACTGTGACATCTTAATCATCAAACGTCTAGCTCGTTAACACCTCTGAGCTGAGCTAATTACACCGAAGGAACCTTGGCCTCCCTCTCCTGGATGGAGAAGACTTGTGGTTGATAGCCGTAACCCATGTAGAACAAGGAAAGGCCAGTGGTGCTGGAGGACAAGGAGTTGACGGCGTGTTCGACCCAAGGTAGCTTGTACGACCACTTCTCCAGTTCTTGACTATAAAGGAATAGAAGCTTGGTCTCGACCTCCTGATTAATCCTTTCCATCTGACCATCAGTCTGGGGTGAAAACCAGAGGATTAACTGAAGTTGATCCCCAACAAGGAGCAGAACTCCCTCCAGAATCTGGAAACAGGGGTCCATGGTCAGAGATGATAACCACAGGGATGCCATGCAGGCAAAATACCTGACATGCCAGGATCTTCCCCAATTCTTTGGACAATGGCAGCTTTCTAAGAGGAACCAAATGGACCATCTTGGGGAACTGGTCTACGATGGTGAGTGTGATAGTGTGTTCGGCAAGTGAGGAAATCCTTGGAGATGTGAGACCAAAGACAAGACGGAATGGGCAGTGGTTGCAACAGTCCTGAGGGTGGTCTTCTAGAGTGCTTAGTGGAATTACAAATGGCACATGCCGAGGCAAAGTCCTTGATGTCCTTGGCCATGGACTTCCACCAGAACTGGGCAGAGACGACATCAGATGACTTCTTAAGGCTTGGATGATAGGTTAACAGAGAGTTATGACATAGAGAGTATACCTGGGGAATGAGGGATCAGGTAAGAACAGTTTCTCCTTGGGACAGGCATCTGGAACGGGGAAATTCTGGTGGGCTTCATGGACACTCTGTTCAACCTCCAATCTTGATAAAGCCGCTCGAACACTCTTGGGGAGGATAAAGCCCTCAGCACCACTGTTACCTCCCTCCTTAGGAGGTTCCTCAATTCTGGATAGGGCATCCGGCTTGATATTCTTTGATCCGGGTCTGTAAGATAGGGTGAAACTGAATTTGGAGAAGAAAAGGGCCCACCTGGCTTGCCTTGGATTCAACCTTATTTAAAAGCAAGATCAGCAGCCTCAGTCCATGAGAACTTAGTTTTATTGAACGTGAGAGTATGGATGGGTGCAATGATTTGACTTTAATTCCGGATGAACCGACGATAGAAGTTTGCAAAGTCAAGGAACCTCTGGAATTGCTTGTGATCAGATGGAGTGGGCCAATCTTGAATGGCAGAAACCTTAGCAAGATCAATGGTGACTTTATTAGGCAAGATAATGAACCCAAGGAAGGAAGTAGATGACTGATGGAACATGCACTTCTCCGCCTTCACAAAGAGGTTATTCTGTAGAAGGTGTAGAAGTACAGAGCGGACGTGTTGCTGGAGAGTTTTAAGGTCTTTTGAAAAAATTAGGATATCGTCTAGGTAAACATAGACGTATTGACCTATCATATCACAAAGAACATCATTAATCAGTGCTTGGAATCCTGCTGGAGCGTTGGTTAACCCGAAAAACATGACCAGATATTCGTAGTGACCAGTTGAGGCATTGAATGCTGTCTTCCACTTATCACCCTCTGAGATGCACACTAGATGGTAGGCCTTTCTGAGATCCAACTTAGAGAAAATGCAGGGTCCTTGGATAAGGTCAAAGCCATCTTTCTTGCCTACAAAAGAAGAAAGTTGCACCAGCAGGAGATGAGGAAAGGACGGATAATTCCTGCTCGTAACGACTCCTCCACATATCTTTTCGTTGCCTCTGTGTCTCAAGCTGCCAATGCATCTAATCGCCCTCTGAGGGGTGAGGAGCCAGGGACAGGAGGTGTCCTTGTGTTTGTTGAAAACCTCCTTAATTAATTTGTCAGGGACCTTAGAAAGATCTGGACAGGTCTCTTCCATGCTGACATCTGGTTTAGATTAAATTTTAGCTTTGCTGAGACAGGTAGCCAGACAATCCTTAGACCAACCAAGAATTTATCTTGTTCTCCAATCAATGTGGGGGTTGTGCTTCTTCAACCAGGTGGCTTCTAAGACAATGGTAGATCTGGAGACTTAATAACAGTGAAGACAACTCTCTCATGATGATTATCCCCGGGACTCAAATAAACTGGTACAGTGTGAGTGAACGTATGTTGAAGTAGATGGCCATCTAGGGCTAGGATCTTACGATTTGTGCTAGCAGGGATCAGTTGGATGCCCAGATACAGGCAAAGAACATTCTTGTACCTGGATCGTGTGGCAGAGTCAAATCGCTTGAGGAGGACAGGTCACAACACTGACTCAGTAGTAACCTCCTATTCACTAATGAGCCTGATCTTTTCACGGACAGGTAGCAATGTAATGTCCTTTACCTCCACAGTAAATACATACCCGAAATCTTTTACGTCATTCCCATTCTTCAGGAGACCATCGGCTCCAACCCAGCTGCAGGGTTTCCTTCGACAAATTATTTTCTGCTGGTTCCTGGTTGCTTGAAGAAGGAAATGGGGTGTTAGCAGATCTTCTTGGAGTTTCAGACCTGATATTTTTCCCTGCGCCTCTCCGGCAGCTATAGATCCAAACAGGTAGCCAGTTCTTCCAACCCTTCGAGAGAAACAGGTAAGTCACGGTTAGCCAGTTCATCTTTCATTTTTGTCACCTTTTGTCCCTTTTAACATTTAGCCTCATCTTTTTGTCTTCCTTTCTTTCTCTTTTACCTTTCCATTTCTGTGTCCATTGGATTTGAAATAATCCCAAAACACTATCCAATTAAGGTTTTTGCAGATATATCAAGCGCAGCACTAATTCTTTGGCATTAAAAAAGCACTTCTTAGTTAACCACACAGCCAGACAGGACACGTAAAAAAGTGTATGACACATGGACTTTCTACTAACACAACTGCATGTACAGTTGTAGCATCTACATCAACAAGTAAGAGACTGAGGGAAACTAAATACTGTGTAAAATACTTTATCAACCACAATAGTATAAAGTTTACAGGCCTTGAACCTGTCTCGGGACTCAAAGGTGCTCAAACATGTTCCTTGCCAAACCTGTTTTTGCCTTGGATGATAACTGAAGACTGGAGAGATTCTGAGAAAATCCAATTTTATCTTTTGCTTTGTCTTCAAATTTAGAATGGTTGTATTATTTTTATTAATGTTTCAGTCGTTTCAGCATCTCTTTCTGTGCCTGGTTGCTGTTTGAAAGGGTTTACATGTCCGTGTTTGATTTCCAATGCCATTTCAGGGTGGTCTCTGATCAACTGATTTAATTATCATATGATGAGCTGAGTGTGTCAGGGAATTTGCAGAGCAATAGTTGCACAGAAAAGGCAAAGATGCCTTTAAAAAGGAGGATGCCGCATCAACAGCCTGATGCAACATGCTGCAATGCAAACTGTTAGATACACACTTAAGACGTCTGTGTGTGAAGCTGTTCATGCAGATGGAGATTAAAGAAACCAAGAAAATCCATTTGGTCAGTGACCCTGAACTAATTAGAGGCAGCAAGTCTTTATTATATGAACACGGCTGCTTGTGTAGCAGACAGTAAATAAAGCAATTAGTACAATTAAGCAACAGGGACATCTGTGGATTGTCTGACTGTTCAAGCAGCAACAGCATGTACACAATGATTGCTGATGTGAAGGACAATCAATCCAGAGGATGGATTATGCTAAGATTAAACTGCCTTCCAAAAGTGTTCCTACTTCTTGAATTTTTTTCACATTTTTTCATGTTCCAGCAACAAAATTAAATGTATTCATTAAGTGGAGCTGACAAATATTTGTGGAAATCCAATTTTTCAAACACATTGCATTTATAATTGCACTCTGTGTTGGTCTGTGGCATAAAATCCCAATAAAGAACATTGTAGTTTGTGATAGACATGTAACAAAATATAAAAACCATCAGGAAATGTAAACACTTTTGCAACACTGTATATTTAGGGATGTGCCCACTGTGCAAATGTTGAATGTTTTAAGTTTCTCCACAGCTTTATAGTATAACCATGGTGTACAGTTCGGAATTGGTAAAATTGTGTTTCTAATAATACTGAATTGTCTTTATCGCAGTAATTTTATCAAAAGAATAACTGCCAAGTGTCCTTTGGTGTCTTTTGAGATTTAATGCTGAGCTGTTACTTTCAGTGTAAAGCCACTGGCCCTTTGTCAAGCATTATGTAATATCAAACTGGTTTATTTACTTATATAAACAGACTCCTGCTGCTCATTTTGGTGACTCAGTCTTGCGCAGACCTGTGATTTGTGGGTGGTTTAGTGTTTTTCACTGTGTTCTTTTGTCATGATTGCATCAAGTACCTCAGAGGACACTCAGAAGAAAAATGACCAACAGTGCACCACTAACTGCATCTATGTAACCAAAACATGACAAACACACACAAGCAGACGCTCACAATAGCCCTTGACCTTTGGCAGCTCTTGGTAATTGGTTTTTCAGGATGAGATAGCGCATTGTGGTGGACTGAAGAGCATGACAAGGTCGGTTTAAACCCCTTTTTAATACTTGAAACCCATCATCACACAAAAAAGCACCATGTATGCATTTACATCCTGCATTTTAATCCCTTTGTCATATTGCCTTTTCTTATTCAGACCTGAAGTCAAAGAGCTAAGGATGGTCCCATGAGGCGATGACGCGATTACTGGTAGAGTTTCATTTTGGGTGGAGGTCCTGCTGGCTTACAGAAACAGACGTGAATGAGTGCCTCGAGGTAAAAACTGCTTTTCAAAGATGAGCTAAACAAAACAAGAGTAACACCCTATCAGTTTTTTTTCTCCACATGCTAGCGTAGTGGCATTATAGCCTTCCAGAGGAGCTTCAGGTGTCAGAGGCAATTATTGCAAAAAAAACAAAAGAAAACATAATTGACCGCAATGTATATGATGATGTGCATCTTCCTTGGGGAATAATCTTTGTTTTCTTCAATTCAACCCAACCAAAGCATGTTCCATTTCATTTGTCAATGTCAACACAATCCTCTGAAGAACTTAGCAAAATTGTTCATTGTGTAAGGGCAAACACACTCATATTTGTTGACCACAACTTCAGGGAGAAGCTGTGTATAATACTTTTTTATGAGCATTTGTGTTCATAAAAATGTTAGTCTTTCAGATGTTGTCATTTTATTTCATATTAAAGGACCATTGCACAAGTTTAAAGGTCAAAACTTTTTTTTTTCTTTCCCACACACCCTTACAATTGCCCGGCGTGTGAATCAGGGTTCCTCTATTTATCGCAGTCGCCTCTATAGGATCCATAAAGGTTGCTTTATGCTTGATGCATGTAGATTTCACGCCAAAATAAGACATGCGGACACAACGTCTGCGTCTAAAGCAGGTTTTAGTCAATTAATGAGAGTGTGCTGTGTGTGCGCATGGGTGTGACGCGCTGTGCGTTCTCCTTCACCCCCACCTACTTTGCTCCGCCTTATTCGACGCATTAGTGAGAGAACACAAGCTAACTTTAATATTCATAACTTTCTTACCTCAGATGACATTACATCTCTATACAACAGACCTGTGCAGTCACAGTTGCAGATGCTTTTCCTCTTCTCCCATGCTCGTGCACAACACTGGTGTCATTTCAACTTGTTGCCAGAGGGGGATAACTTCTGCAGAAACGCTGGGACTTGTGCTATGCTCATTTAAAGTGTCTGTAATAAACATGCAATCATTGATGACATGTATTTTTATCAATATACTCTGTAAGAAGTCCTTGTATTAGTGTACATTAAACATAATTTGGAAGTGTATGTGACCATCTCTTAGTGATAAGTATTCTTATCAAAATATTAAAACCTTCCATGATGGGGCCAAAAATCATTATGGGGAACTCAACAGAGACTGTGTGGAATTTCTGTGTCTGTTATAATTTTCGTGATCTTTTGTTTTATTTTAGGATTTGTCAGTCTTTGCCTTTTATAATGAGCTCGTACCTTCGTTTCAAGGTTACTTTTATTTTTATTATATACTTTAGAATTTCATCTACATTACTGTTCTACACTGAGTTGCAGCTTTTAATTACGTTTTCCTGTTTCCTTGTAAGCTCTTGGATCATAATATATAGTATTTGAATTTCTGTGTTTTCCTAGGTTTGTATATTTGCTAGTGTTTACTTCTGTCAGTGTCTGTGTTCCCAGTATCTACCTTCTGTTTCTCAACTCCCTGCGCTCCCCATCTGTCTCCCATCAGCTCGTTAACTCACCTGTATAGCATTCCAGCAATCAAGCTGCACAGTACAAAGACCTCTTGGTTTTCTCATTCAGTGTCACATCCTTCTGTTATTCACACTGGCATGTTCCCATGTTTTGCTTAACTACTTTGTTTACCCCGGGACTTTAGTGTTTAGACACTTTCAAATTTCCATTTGGAAAGTAAATTATGTTTTAACTTATTGCCTCCTCCTCCCTTTGGGTCCAGATCTTTACCATTTCATGACAGTGCTGTACTCTATGTCCTCTACTTTCCGTTTCACACACGCTAGCACAACTGAGCCAGCATAAGCGAGCAGTCCCCTCCCAACTCGCTGTCGCTCTAATGTGGATGAAGTGGCCTCTTGGTGACTTGACGACCCCCATTTCCACACTTGTGTCCGCTACACAGCTGTGGCTGATGAAATACGCTAGCAGTAGGTGCAACTGTGTCCCCACAGATGGTCCCACCTGAAGAACAAAGGCTGCCAATGATGAAAAGACAATGCTGCAAGCTTGTTTTTTTCAAAGTAATCTGGAAGTAGGGGGGAAATCATTAAAGGTGACAATGTCCTGCTGCAAAGGATTGCAATATAAGAAAATGTACATTAAGTCCAAGCACATGTAAACCATACAATTTTTCCTACAGTTTTACATTATCAAATTAGATAAAACTAAAAACAGAATGTTTATTGCTGTTTTTTTTTCTTCAAATAAATCAAATGATACATATTACCAAAACAGAAAAAAACATAAAAAAAACAAACAAACAAAAAAGCCAAAAAGAACATGCTACTAACTGTTAACATAAAATAGATAACTTCTTGCACATTGGGTGCTTTATGGGGTAAAATATGACACTTATTACTGCCGTATTTTAACCACTTCAGACTATAAAACTTGACTCCAGGATGATTGGAGGCAATACCAGGAAACCCCTTTTTTTTTGTCCAGCTATAGAAAATGTAAATAAGTGACATTTGCTAAATGCTCCTGAAACAAAAACCTTTGATCACAAAGCATTAACATTAAGACTTTCTGCAACAAACAATCCAGGTGGTGGGTCTAAATTGAAATAAGGAATCATAAAACCACCTCATATCAGATAGAGAAATTATCTTTGTTGCCTTTCTTCCAAAAACTCTGTGAACCAATAGAAAAGTACATAGGCTCATGGATTCTCTCAAATACCAACACTTTTTAAATAAAAATTGTGCGGCACTTCCGTTCATATTGAAATAACTGAATCCTTCAGTATGATCATGGTCCAAAACATATGGTCATATTAACACAAATGTGTCATTAGAAAAAAAAAGTCTACCTTGTTTTATGGCTATCTCAGTCATCAAACCTAGACCCTACAGAAAACCTGTGGACCAAGTCTACAATAGAGGATCCAGGTCCAGAGATGTCAAATAAGTAAAAATACTTTACCTTACTTGAGTAGAAATTTTGGTTATTTACACTTTAGTGGAGTAATTATTTTTTAGCCTACATTTTACTTCTACTCTTTACATTATGAAAATAGTCTTATTACTTCTATTTTTTTTCAGCTTGTTATCGTTCTGGCTTGTTAATGAAAAATAAAAACAGAAAAATATTCAGATAAATAGCGCTACCCAAACAGCGTGATTTTGATTGTGGTTGGAGGCAGTATTGCACAAAGTTTGCCAAACGCCCCAACAAACACGTAAGAAGAACGAAACTTAGAAGAGTCTTGCAGTTTTAGCATTGTTTGTTATTTTGCTTTTGTCAATTTTGATTACCCACTGGGATTAATCATTCAGTTTGACAACACTATCTACCGTATACAGACAACCATAAGGGTAATTGTTATAAGAGGGAAATGCATTAATTTTCATGTCCAGTTGTGTTATCTTACATCTGTTGTCCTAATCAATTCCTGTAGCTACGCTCGGATGTTCATTCACATTCCAATAATAAGTAAAAGGTTATTGATAATATGTGTCTGAAGTTTGACTTTTTGCACCAATACTTATAAGCAACCAAACATCAGATTTTCTGCTCCATGAAACCCATGTGGATGCTCAGTATTGAACCTATGTGGACCTTTAATATATTTGCATTGTACTAAATGGTTCGTTTTCAATGGACATATATGTAGGGGAAACAGCCAATCCCAATTTTTTTCAATATTAACATACGTAAATACAACACAGTTATAGTAATGGGGGTGAATTTTCTAAAATACTAAGTTTACGATTATGCAAATCTGTTTAAAGACACATTTATTTTAAGACTTTTACATATCCTTACCAGCCGCGTGTTCTAAATGTCTTTAATTACAGATCCACCGTTGTGTCTGTATGATTTGATTGAATTTGACTTTGTAAAGTGCCTTGAGATGACATGTGTTGTGAATTGGCGCCATATCAATAAAACTGAATTGAACTGAACTGTTGGCTCCATATGATTGGTAGGTTGGATGGCTCTGCAACACTCCATTAGGGAGGATTTGGCAAAGCAAACCCCATTGCTTCTGTTACTCTTTGGTTCTCTTCGCACTCCTGTAGTTCACTGTTTGCGTATGAGATCTGCTAGATTTCCTTTGTGTGTGTGAGTGAGGTAGCGAAGCATCTGATGTGTGTGTGTGTGTGTGTATCTCTGGGAAAGGCATATGGGCAGAGACATGACCATCAGCCAGCATGGCTGGTGTTGCTTCTTCCTCTCAGTAACCTCGAGGAGAACAGCAGATGTCACTTGAACATGTATGAAGGGAAAGAGCACATGCAAACAAGCACATATGTAAGATACAAGGTTTCCAGGTTAATGCTCTGACTTTTAGATAAGCGGTAACTGCATTTATTCATTTAACCCTGGTCTTTGACTGCTTTTGTGTCCTAAATGTGCATGTACTTAACAAAAAATTATGACTAAGTTAACTTCATTGGATCTTTTTAAAACATCAGTGAGAAGTTCTTCTGACAATATTAAAAGTTAAAAGCAGCAGCTTGAGTCCCCGGGGGTTGATTGTTCCGCAATCTGGGTTCAAACAAGTAAATGAACATTTGTTTTGGATTTTCAGATAAAAGGGAGACATTAAAACGAGATCACTAATAGATATTGGAGCCAGGATGTTCAGGGAGGGTAAAAGTTTTAAATAAGTTTCAAATGTGATTGGATTCCAGTTGGGACATTAAAGTGGTGCCATATGAGAGTGTTGTCTGGTCCTTGAGTAAAGTCAAACTGCAAATGTTTTGGAGTAACTATAAACTAGGAACTGAATCATGGCCTCGGGAGAAATAAACTTTCTCCTTTAGTCTAAGCAGTAGAGAACATGCAAAACACCAAATGGGAATTTCATACAAACAAATTATTTTATGGTTTGTTAACATCTATTAGCAGAAACACTATGATTCTTCGTTTTCTAACCCATTACTAGTAGGTTAAAGATTGTATTTGTTGTTGTAGCCTTGATTGGGATGGGCTGATGGGCGTCACTTGAAGCCCATCAGACAAACAATAGCGCATTATCTGTAAACACTTATAAGTTCAATGTCATGCTTTTTTTAAGCCTTCCAAAGTCAACTATGGACATATGTCTAATGCAATATTGCCTTTGGCACTATGGAGTATTAATTTGTGTTTTCTGGTGCTATTTTTCCCAACCATGAAGAAATACGCCTGCCTTCAATGCGGCGTTCCCTCTCCCTGTGTGGATGCCGCCCATTTCATGACGTCGCCCTAGAGCCGCTGCAGCATGGTACAGCCACTTCTGATGATTAGGCTCTTTAGGAGGGCTGAACAAAGTCTGTGATCCCTCGCAGCCAAAAACACATTTTGGTGACTTAGACATTATCTATAACTAAAAAAAAGCTGTTGCTTTTGCTGTACAGATTAGGTGCTAAAAGAACTACTTTGTCTCAACTTTCAGCCTAAATGATCGTGCTCAACCTCGCGCTGATCGGAGTAAGTAGGCGTGTTGTTTGCTGGGTAGGGGCGGCACGGTCAAGGTAGGTACTTCTTGGAGGGGGCGGGTAATGACCACTCTATGTAGAAAGGTTATGGTCGCTCATTTTTCAGGACAGGGAGGTGCTGCTGCTCTGAGAGCAGGATTATGAGGATTGCTCAGACATGCATGAATAAAGGAAAATACCACTTTGTGCATGATTTGATGTTTGATGATGAAGGAATTGCATTATAACATAGTTAAAAGATTTTGCATGATATAGGCCCTTTAACCAAACATTTGCAGGCAACACATGAATTACTATTAAAAAAAGACAATTTAGGAGGTCCAAGTATCAAACTGTGAGGTACACCAAAACTTATGAGAATAGAAAAATAAACAATCATCGGTTGCAGTTATCTTCTGATGGCTTGAATGTGGTGAGATTTCATTTGATTGGTTTTGTATATCAAAAGAAATAAAGTGAAGAAACCAAACATAAAACAACAATCCAAGACACATGTCTGTCATCATTGCAAAGTGGTGAGATTCATTACAGCAAACACAAGAGATCATTAAGATTCTTGCCACTGATCACAATAGATAATGAAAACAACATTTTCATGCCTTACATTAAAACACTTATTTGTTGGAAAATTGATGTGATGGTAGATTTCTGTGTAGTTTATTTTTTTCTTTAAGTTTATTATAGAAATATTAACCCCCTTGGAGATAAACATGTTGCTAATTCTGTTCTAATGGTTCACCTCTAATTTATATTAAACACAAAACATATTAAGGATTAAATTAACCTTATTGACTCGATTTACATATTCAAAACTGTAGAAGGTTTACAGATGTTTGCTTTTTTTTAAGCTCCGGTTTTCTGGAAAACACCTACTCAGCACCCACACAGCTGTGGAGCAGAACTGAAAACATTGAACTACCCAAAAGGAGACGTCCTCAAACAGGTTGCATCACCCTATATCTCTGGCACCGAAAAAAAAAAAAACACTCAAGCACAATGTAACGCAAAAAACAACTATATAGAGCAGACACAAAAATCAGCTTATGCTTAGACATGCAGAGTGAGCAGTGGAAGTGGGTCATCTCTCAAAGGGCAGGGCGCTGACAATTGGAACATAAAAACATAATATTGTTATATGAAGTATTTAGAAAATGTGAAAATTTTTAGAAATCAGGTTCTAAGTGTTCACTTATATACAGAAAGCCCGTAATTTATTTATTTTATTTTTTTCACCTTCTTTTCTCAGGTATCACTTTACTCATGTCAGCTTAAATAATAATACATATGATTTAACAATGGTATCAAGGTGTTACTTTATTGTATCTGTTACACTAGGTCTGTTGGTTGAGCTATTCTTTTTACATCTCTCTTTCCAGGTGATGAAGCAGACGGAAGACGTTTTATCATTCTTTCCCTTTTATCTCATCTTTCTTTCACCTCCTCTTCCTTCTTTTTCTCTTCTTGTTCTTCCTTTACTTTCCTACTTTCCCACTGTAGTGTCCACATAATTTGAAATTCTCCCTGCAGGAATCACAATAAAGCTATTTACATGCATAAATCAAGCGGAGCACTATGGCGAAAGCTGATTGCTCCACTTGTGAAAGCAAAATCTGTCGAGCTCTATTTGGCGTTAAGACATCAATTCTTATTGCCACATTGCTAGACAGGACACTGGAAAAAATAAATAAATAAAATAAAAAATGTGGTACCAATGTGGGACTGGAGTATATACTGCTATTTTCATGGTTTCATTACCAAATCACAAAAGAAAATCTATGCATGTGAGGATGGGGGCTGGGAGGAGAAAGGTTGAGCTGCTGTCATGGAGAAAACGTAAGGACCAAGGGCAGAAAACTGTGTCAAAAGCCTAATTTTTGCAGTTTTACACAATAGAAAAATCTAATAACTAAACCTTTTATTGCGCACATGCCTTTTAATTAAATTCAACTTTCAATTAATCACACATACCAACTGACAAAAACTCACTTGCATGGCTTTCTTCTTGCGGCCTCATGGTAAGCCAGAGATTGGCTGGCTTTATTGTTGCGTTGTCCCTTTGAGATGTACTGTATCCCTTTGAGGTTTGTATCAAGTGGATGTACATGCTGGGTGTCCTTTTGAGCCTTTACAAAAATACAAGGGTGTCCAGTGTAATGCCCGTCTGGCCTTTTCCACCCCAGAGGACTAAACATGGCTTAAAAGGCACCAAAGCTTGAATGACGTTAACCGCTTCATGGAGAAGCAGGATGACAGAAATTTGAAAACAGATTTGTGGCGTTTCTTTCTTTATGATGATCCGCACTTGAAAGCCAAAATAATAAAGCCTTTACATACACATACACAGCCCAAGGTTGTAAGGGGCCTTGAGCAGAACTTGATTTGGGGGCCCTCTTCTAGTTAAGAACATCACCAACACTAACCGCGTTTTAACACAGATTTGGTGGAATCTGGGAAAGGGGGCCAAGTTTAATTGGCTGAGTTTAGAAGAGAACACAGATAATGGGTTTTTATTTGCTGAGATATATTGGGGAACAAACTGAGCTCAAACATGAAAAAAATTTAACTTGTAGCGTCAGATTGTAACTATGCTAACACAACTGTCAAACAATGATTTTCTTTTGCACCTTTTACAAAAGTAAGCTTCCCAATTTCTTTAGATCTTAAATCATTAAATCATAAGCAATTTAAAATCTTTTAATTGCTCTATGCTGAAACCATCAAATCAGATTTGCTAGTATTACCATTCTCAATAAACATACAAAGACTTTAGATCTGATTTTATTTTAAACTAACACACAAATCATGGACTGAAAGAAAACATACAAATGGCTTTCCAAATTTTTTACAAATAAAAATGTTAAAACTCTGTATTTGTATTCAACCTTACAAATTCTTATAACTCAAAATAAAATCTGGTGCAACCTGTTGCCATGACACATCCACAGATTTGGTAAATAGAGTCCAACTGTGTGTAATTTAATCTCAGCGTAACTACAGCTGTTCTGTGAACAGTAAAGCTACCAGAGAACTGGCATCAGGCTAAACTAAGGCCCATGGTAACTCTGTGGGAGTGGGAGAGATCTACAATTCATATGGAAGAATCTTTTGACAGGAAAACTATTAGTTGTGCACTTCCTAAATTTGGCCTTTATGCATAGAAAGCCAGCACCCTAAACATACAGCAAGAGCTACAATAGTTTAGATCGTTGTATATTTGTGTATTAGAACAGCCCAGTCAAAGCCCAAAACCAAATCATAATCAAACCCTGTGGCAATACCTCAAAAACGAATGCTTACACATGATCTGTCCAATCAGACCTATCGAGAACTATTTTGCAATTTTGTTCTCAATCCTGGTCCTCAGGGGCCACTGTCCTACATGTTCTATGCGTGTCCCAGCTGTAGCACAGCTATCTTAAATGAATGGTTGATTAACAAGCTTCTATAGCACTTGATGGCATATTGAAGAGGTAATGCAATCATTTGAATCTAGTGCGCTGGAGCAAAGACTCATCTAAAAAAAAAAAAAAGGAGGACACTGGGCTCTGAAGACCAGGATCAATAACAACTAAACTACTTTGAACAACGAGATTGTAACGTAAAAAATGTGAAATACTTCAGGGGAGATGCATAATGCTACAACCATGGTAATAATATTTTTGAAAGGAAAATGTTATCTGTCTGGAAAGAACACCTGTGGTAAATACGTTTCCATCATAGTCTGTGAATAAATTAGAAGAAGTGGCTGTAAAATTGGTTTTAATCCCTAAAATAAAAAAAACTTTACAATAACTAATTCTGTGTTATGAAAAGACAACGAAAAACTGGATAACACAGTCAACAATGTGTACATCTGGAATAATTGATCTTTTGCCCATTTGTTTCTTTTAACATTCTAATTAAAAGGCTTTTTACCCGAGCGCTGCACAGAGGGCCGGCTGCTAAGGTCCAGTGGACTTGCAGAGAGAGGAGGGCTGTCCAACAGCTGCCAGTGCCAAAAGCCGTCTTGATGGGCTGCTGTGAGCCCAGCAGCCACACTTGGTGGCATCGCTGGACCCGCACACACAGATAAACAATGTTGTACACACAGACAGGCTTTCGCTCATTTTGCTGTGCCAGAGTCACCCCCGGTGAGCAGCGTACATTAACTAATTGCTTAGCTCAGCTTACAAAGCCCAACAGCCTGACTGGGAGAGAAGTTGAGCAAAGAGATGGAGAAGTAGTGAGGCACAATGAAGTGACGGGAATGATTACAGTGACACGAATAACTGCAAAACACCAACAGAGACAGGGAGGCAGACATACGGATAGAAACAGAGCTTGTTTACATGGGGATGAGTCGAACACAGATTTAGGACTACGGCTTGCAGTTGTAGGACAATAGTGTGTGTGTGTGTGTGTGTGTTTGTGTGTGTGTGTGTGTGTTTAGCATTATGAACAATGGAGCCTGTCGGGTGTTGAAGGGCTGGGATTGTAGGTCAAGGCAAAGAGAAAAAGAGATTGGATTAGGATCACTGGAAAAAATTTATAACAAAATAGATAACAGAATGAGCAGGGGGAATAACCAAGAAATATGTCAAATCAGACATAACACAGGTACAGATACAAAAATGTTGAGACTTAGTCAAAACACACAAAAATCGACACACTGTTCCTTACGGCATTTTTGGGGCTGTGCTATAGATCTTTTTGTGATCATTGTACAATCTAGAGTCAAATTCCTCGTGAGTGTATAAATATCTGGCAAATAAAGCTTATTCTGATTCTGATTTTTTTCCTTATCATCTAATACTGTAGAATGCACAGTTTGCTCAAAAACTCAGGCGTCCATGATTTTCTTTTTTTTTTTTTTTTTTTGGTTATGTTTAAAAATTTGCAAATTCAAGATGCTGTAAACATCACACACAGACACCACTGCTTTGGAAATGAGACAGCTGCTGGCCAACCATTGTGATAGTGAGAAAAACAATAACATTACTTAGTGTCAGAAAGGTCAGATCAGAGACCTCAAACTGTAGCTTTCTTAGAAGTTTTCTGTATGTGGGTTAATGTATGAAAGAATTCTAGTCAAGGATTTTTTTAGCTTATTCCTTTGTTTTACCTATGCATGTCTGTAATGTTTTTCTGTTCATGTACAGCACTTTGAATGTCTTGTTACTGAAAGGTGCATTATAAATAAACTTGCCTTATCTTAGTTTCATGAGACGCTATGCAGATGCTCTGTCTGCGCTGATGAACATTCATACTCACTTCACCATGCTAAATGCTTGAAATGCTTTCAACTGATGGCAGCTCATCCTATTTTCTTTTTAATGTAGTTGAGTTGCTTTCTGTTTAATTCAGCTGATAGAAAAGACTACTTAGGGGCACTTACTGTGCATCTGTACAACCATTTATAGTAAAAGAAAATAAAGAGATGGTTACAACACAGTAAAAGTAATTTATCCCTTCATGATCGCATTGTAGATTTTAACACAACAGAGCTGAATAATGGCAGTGAATTGCTATGACTATTTAGATGCTAAGAGCTCTGGAATAGGATACTTAGGCACAGCAGAGCAAAATATTACCAGCAAAGTGCTAACTAGTTAATATTAATAATATATATGTGCAAGTAGTTTATAATGTTTAAACTAAACATTTTGCCCTGGCAACATTGCTTGGTTGGACATACAGGACTTATTATTACCATTACAAGATAGCGTAATGTGGCTCATTATGGTGTTAAATAAAACATTTAGCTTCATTATGTGGGCTAATTAATCCAGATACAATCACAGTATGGTGGCTAAGTGTGGCAGCTGAATGCTACCCCTGGGTGAGCACCTCCTTCAGTGTGCAGAGTAAAAGGTGGGCCTCCACAACATAGGAGAACTGGCAGGTCCTCACTGATTAAACTTGCAAAAAAACATGCAATACATAAGTAACTGAGCTTGAAACTGTCAGATTAACTTTTTAAAATTGCCTTTTAAGTTTCATCTTATGCGCCGTCCTTCCCATGCCTTCGTCTCCCCATATTAAAAGCTTGCTACTGGTGGTCGGACCCTTATGCCAGCATCTAGCTCAAAATGTAAACCAGTATATTTGTCAAACATGACAAGAAATCTCCACCAGTTCTGCTTAACTGTAACAAACTGTCTACATCACGTCACAGGGAACCAGGTCAGATGTTTATAAAGCATCTGATATGAAGTTTGTTATTAGTGACACTGTTGCCAGTAATGCTCCTAGCTGCAAGCCAGAGCAATCCAACATCACTCAGAAGTGGTTGGTTTATTATTTCAGCCTCTGGAGGCTACAGATGGCATCATCTCCATTCATGAACCCATAATGATGCCTCATTTTATCTGTTTAGCAGGTCCCTAACAGGAAGACAGAGGTGGAAAACTACAGAGGTTATTTCTTTGCCTGTAATTGCACAGATCCTTCCAATGAGAGCAATCCTGTGTGATGCCTTTGAGGGATGAGCACTGTGCCGTCCTGCTATAGATTGATAGAACTGTAGTTTTCACTTCATGTCGATGCGTATTTACTTGTACTTAGATTTGGTCTATGACTGACAAGCCAGAGAATAGACTTCGTCACAGGCACGCAAAGCTTTGCAGATGGCTTGTGTATATTTAGGGAAGAGTGCTATGTGTATGTCTAATCCTCTCAGACTATGCTGTTTTGTGTGTGTTTCTGTTGGGAGTGCATTGTGAACTTCCTTCAATTCTTCGTAGTGATCGGTTTTCCTGCCAAAGCTGAGAACAGGACAAGGTCATGTTACCACCGAGACAGTCTGAGCAGACACACAAATCTTGTTTGTTAATCCCAACGAGCGGGCAAGGCCCACCTGTTCGGTCACATTTGCATTGCCAACATTTAACGGTCAAAGAAGCTTCTGTGAGGAGGTATATGTTTATGTGTTATGTTTATCTTTCAACTTTTAGTCGTTTGTCCTAGTTACCCAAGTTTCTTCACATAAATGGTGTTAATGGTGTTTCAGCAATTCATTGTATAACTGTGCTTAAAATAGCAGCATGCACCAGTAAAACAATGGCAGTGGATAGACCGCCAGACAATTGACTCAGAATTTCACTGAGAAAGACAGAATCTTGATACATTTTGACCACAAACCCCTTTTTTCAGTAAGTTTGCCTGATATTCTTCTGCTTGACTCCTTTATTTTCAGTATTGGAACAACAGCAAATGGATGTTTTTTTTATTTTAAGTTTCACCCCCAGCCCCACCTCCCAATCTAATACTTTGGTAATAAGATTTACATCACTAAATTTATTTCATATTTAATTTCCATCACACTTGATAAAATCCCTGTTCCAGTTGTCTGAGATTGGGCCACAGTGGCAACATCTCCAGCAGGGAAACCAAGACATCCTTCCAACCTAGCGGCTTTGTTCCATGATTACGTTTTTTGCCTCATTTCCCATCTTCTCTTTGACACACATGTCCTTTGCAGTCTGTTAGATTTAGAAATTGCAATCCCGAGAGCTTGGGAAATATAATGGTCAAGACAATTGTGAATGTTTCAAATGAATTCCAGCTAAACCTTATTTCTGACAAAATCTTTGGGAAGGCATTTGTTTCTGACCCAAACTAACACTTATATATGTGAAAAGGAGAGTAATTTACTTCAATCTTCTTTCCTTTTGCCTGATAAACAGCAAGAAAACAAGTTATCATGACCTCAGAGACTAATTAAGCCTCTTTTTAATTATTCTGCCTGTTTGCAGCAGGATTTGCTTTGATGCTGATTTCTTATTTGGAAATTAGTCTGTAACAATAAATAAGAATTGCAGGATTTGGGGGAGAAAAGAGAAGTTGTGGGGTCGAGGAAAACAATACAAAGTAGTTATTTAATACACTAAGCAGATAGGTGGGTCCTGTTGAATTATTTAATCACTTCTACAAAAACATTTTGCAACCATTTTTTCCAGATAATTATTTGGTGATAAGGAAGTTCGTTACTTCCTGAAGGCAAGGGAAGCTACAGTGACCTCACCCAAATGCAACCTGTTAGACTTAACAAACACTTGTGTGTGCAGGCAGACCTTCTCATTATAGACCCTTTTCACAGTGACGTCATGCAACTTCCGTTCTGCGGTGAAGCAGGGTATCTTTACTTCCGCTTTCTCCGCGAGCAGTGTTTTTACATAGGGAATTCACACAGTCCCTCACCAATCTACCCAAATTTCGTTTGGGAGACGTGCACAGACTGGTACAAAAGCTTTCGACCACAGCAGCCTCCAAACTCGACAAAGATGACAAGTTCTTTGTGGAACAATACCTTTTCGATTATGAAGGTAAGAGCTTTGTCTTCTTAGCTCTGTTGTTAGCATAGATGCTAGGATAATGATAGCAATGCTACCAACAGGACTTTTGTCATTTATTAGTTTTCTATTTCTCCATTATATTGCTACGCTAGCTTTATTGCTATATCAGCTTATCTGTTTCACAGCTTTTAGCCAATGAGTGTCACCAGGGATATAGTTGATGTATAATGTTGAGCCTTTTCATACTTTGTTTTGGAACAGTGTCAATGCTTTTGGCCACTTGGTCACAGTTAGAGCACGCTGTCACACCTCTATGAATAAAAATGAGGAGCCTCATTCCCTCCCATTTTTTTTTTTGTGTATTATTTTACTGAGGTTGCAGACTTTGCAGTATCCCTCAAAATTCCTCTGTGGGTTCAGTGTGTTTCTCAGTCTCGTCAGTACATTTGGAGCCTCAATTAATAAAATAATTCTGCCCATTCCTGTTGATAGTTTAGGACATCATAGACTGAGAAAGACGCTGTCAATAATGTTGAATGCACACTAATAATCAGTTCACTATAGTATTTATGGATTATGCTGCTGTCGGGGCAAACCCCTTGTGTCCTATACTGTTATTTTTCAGGAACTGACCAAAAAAACATGGATTTTAAAAAACTTCAGACATCACACTTCATATATTTTAGTTATTTATTACATAGATACTTCATAGCAGCTCTGTCCATTTTACCTTTTACCTGTCCTGTTTATCCTGCTGCCTTGCTCCGGTTCCCCTCTGCCTTACAGAAGAGCCTGCTGCCGAGCTCTGGTGGGTTCTCCCCTGAACTGTCAATTCTCTTCCGAGCTGTGGACCCTGCTGCCTGTTCCTGGTTCCAAGAAGTCTCTCTCCGGGCCGTCAGCTCCTGCCAACACCATCACCCTGTTCCCGTGCAGTTCTACCTCGCTGGTTACATCACCCTCCATCCCATCAAACCTTTAATAAAGACTTTCATTTTAAGTCCCGTGTGTGTGGTTCTGGGTTCATCCATAGACAAATTAGACTTAGACAACTTTATTTGTCATTTTGTATGCACAGAGTGCGTACAGAACGAAATTCCGTTTGCATACAGCTTGAGAATTACAGTAAATTACAGGATAAAGTGCAGCAGTGATTTAACAGTAAACAATTGAAATGTAAACAATGCAGGAGAAAGAGACGGTGTGCGATCACAGTGTACAGGTGAGTATTTTTAAAAACCATTTGTATATGCAGAAATTAATTTCTCAGATTAATTTCCTTTCATTAACAAATTGATTTTGAAAGCTCTAATAAAAATTTACGTGGTGAGCCACTGAAATTATCTTGGGAATAGCTAAATAAACTTATAACTCAATTATCTTTAAGAAAGAAAGATGTTTAATTTGTTAAAGACCACTTGCAGAAACATAGGTGTCCTCGGAAGAGAAGTGCTGACTGCAGGCGTAAGTGCTGCTGCGAAGGATTTTAAAATTTAGCCCCTCGTCTCTTCTTATTGCTGTCACCCAATAGGCTCCAGTCTCAGCATCAGCCGGGAAGTCGTGAAAACTGAGATATGGAAAGTTTTTTTTTGTTGTTCGAACACTGTGGGACACTGCAGTAGCAGTTTCTCTGTGATTGTGCCATGCTTGGTGGATATGATGCTGCTGAGAGATGGACACAAGGGGAGAACAAATAGATTAATTATAATACTTTTTAAAACCTTTATTTAACCAGATAAACTCCCATTGAGATTAAGATCTCTTTTTTAAAGGTTGATCTGATTAAGATGTCAGCAGCACATGTCATTACTAATACAGTATAATAAAACAATTTCAGGCCTCTACTTAAAATACACAGTATTTTTCACAAAAACTAAAAAAAAAAGTGCATTAATATAAGTGCAAATGATATTATGAAGAAAATTCATTATAATACACAGAAAATTCAGAAACAGAAGTACTGTCCAATAGACCCACGGTAATTATTTTTAGGAATGAACAAAAAGATTCAAATGGAATAAGATCTTTTTAATTCAGTGACTGCATTTATATATAACACGTCACCATAATCAAGTAAGGGGAACAATGTAGCAGATAAATGTCTCTTTTTTCACTCCGTGAACAAGATTTATTTCTATAATAGCAAAGCTACAGTAATCATTTTATAACATCTACATCAGATTAATGACAGGTAAAGTAAGCTAACAAGCTGCTGCATGTTAGCTTTGATCTTCATGTTACTGTCCCAATCAAAGCATCTATATAACAGCAATGATCGCTACCAATACTAAGGAAAATAAAGATAGTCAATAAGACACGTTTAATATTGTGCTCTCAGTCTTACTTAATGAAATCACGCTGATTACTGATAGGTAAAAGTTTGGTAAGGTAAGCTAACAAGCTGCTGCATGTTAGCTTTGATCTACATGTTACTGTCCCGATCAAAGGATCTATATAACAGCAATGGTCGCTACAAATACTAAGGAAAATAAAGATAGTCAATAAGACACGTTTAATATTGTGCTCTCAGTCTTACTTAATGAAATCACGCTGATTACTGATAGGTAAAAGTTTGGTAAGGTAAGCTAACAAGCTGCTGCATGTTAGCTTTGATCTACATGTTACTGTCCCGATCAAAGCATCTATATAACAGCAATGATCGCTACCAATACTGAGGAAAATAAAGATAGTCAATGCAACACATTGTGGTCTCAGTCTTACCTTATGAAATCGCGCTGATTATCAGTGAAACACCTCTTCACCTCCCGAATTTTCTATGTAAAAGCATGTAGCCGGAAGTAAAGATACCCTGCTCCGCTTCAAAACGGAAGTTGAGTGACGTCATGTGAAAAGGGTCTATTCTCTCTTCCTCTGGTTATTTGCCTTTTCTTTTCTTTTCAGCTCTGCCTCACTGTCAGAACTGATTTTCTTTGGAGCGTTTATCTTGAATTGACACACAAACGCTTGTAGAAAATAAAAATTAAATTGAAATAGAAATCTCTTCTGTAAATGTTTCCCAACCTTCTCAGTAAATCACCTCACTTCTCTAAACTGAACAGCGCTGTCTTAACACACGCAAAACGGATCTTTATTCCAGCAATAAGACCATTTTTCTCCATAAGCCTGTAAAAAAAGGCTCCCCGCTCACTCTGTGCATACGCAAAGCAGTAAAAAACAAACAAGAGGACCAAACAGCAGATTTACCAATGCTGATTGTTTAAATTCATATTTTCATTTACACTGTAACAACTTACATCTGTCTCAACCTGTGCTCTTTTCCCTTAGCAGGGATAATACTCATTTACAGGAGAGCTGTTTTATAGTTTAACATAGATGTTGAAAATTGAACTATAAATATACACTCATTAGCCTCTTCACTAAAGATTTTTTTAGAGTATTGTTTTGGTGCTGCTCCATCTTCACATAATGAAGACAGTGCTGGAAACGTTCCTCTGAGATTTTGGTCCATATTAACAAGTTGGCATCACACCCTTTCTACCATCTCACACCAGTCCGCCCGTTCTCATCCGACGTCAACACACCTGTGATTTAACATTACAGTACCAACGACCAGTCTGAACCATTGGTACAGGGCGGGCTGGTTCCATGCACAACATTCTTGTTGTTTGAGCCAAATTCTGACCCTGAAACCTAAATGCTGCAGCTGAAATCAGGAATCATCAAACCAGGCAAAGTGTTTTCGGTCTGTTCTCTCCAATTTTGATTACGCTGGACCAACCATGGCTGTGGTTTCCTGTTCTCAGCTGTCGGAAGTTGCAAATGATGTGGTCATCTGCTGCTGTTGCCCATCTGTTTCCAGGATTGACGGGGTGTGCATTCACAGATGGTGTTCCACTTACCGTTGATCATAATAAGTGTTAATCAGGCCTTCCTCGCCTTTCTACCGTCTCAAACTGCTCTATCCATTCTCATTGGAAAACGTCAAGGCATTTTCATCCACATAGCTGCACTGTCACTTGGCACTACTCTGTCTCTCAGGTGCACTCAAATTGTCTGACTATGTTTTTGGCACAACAGATGTTGCATTAAGTCTCTTAGCCAACACATAGGCAAGGCCAAGCTGCATTTTTGGATTGTTTCACAGTTTATTGAGCTACCAAGTAAAAGAGCTTGAGTAAACATATTTTTTGTTGACATAAGCACTTGTCAATAAACAGATCAAACTGGAAGTTTTATCTTATCCAAGGATCAAATGAGGAAATAAAGCAGAGCAATTGCAACATGCAAATTGTCTGCCCAACAGCGCCAGCAGGATATGACCGGACTTGAGTCACGTCTTGCAACGTCATGGGAGGTACGCCATGACATTAAACTGGATGTGAAATCAACTGTCATGGCAACAAACAAAGAAAACAGGCGTGACAAACTTGGGTAATGACAAACTCTGTGGATTACAGGCTGATTAACACATAATTAAGGGGTTGCTTTTCATTTTTATCGTTCTTAATTTCAAAACTGTTCATTTTAAACAAAGGAAAAAAACAGCTGTATGTGCAAATACATTCACACACTGCTCTTTGTATCATTATTTTGTTTTGTTCTAAAATGTATACCCTTACTACATACTTACTATACTAAATATCTTTATTTAGTATAGATACTAAATATCTATACTAAATAGTTTGACACTGTGAAAGCTTGGTACCAAATCATATTCCTTGACTGTGCACACAATCTTGGCCATTAAAGCAGACTCTGAGATTAAACAGATGTTTTTCCTGTGAAAAAGAGCAAACAATACAACAAAAAAGTGCAATTCTCTCATTTAACATATATAGTAAAATTTACAGTGCTGTCAACAAGTATTTCCCCCTGACAGATTTCTTTACTTTTTACTTTTTGCCACAGCTCAATGTTTCAAATCATAAAGCAAATTTAATATCAGACAAACACAATATGAGTAAAAACAAAATTAGGATTTCATATATTCAAGGAGAAAAACTATCCAAACCCACCCGGCCCTGTATGGAACAGTTAGAAACAGTCTTTCTTGATAAACTGTGACTCACCTGTGATTAAGCATATTACCTGGAAAGCTAAGTTACTTCCCCAAGCCACACCCATTATTACCAGGCCTGTAGAATCAAGAAATCACATAAACAAAACCTGTCTGACATGAGGTGGACTAAGAGATGTCAACAAGCAACTCAACAGGTTGCTAATGAAAAAGAAATTTAACAAGAGATGAGAAACATTGTTCCCAATAGTCCATCTAGAAACGGTTTCTAATCCCTTGATTCCACTGAATGTGGAAGCGTCGCGGTGAAGTTGCACTGCGCCTTCGCAACTGATTGCAGCAACTCCAGTCAGTCAAAGCGGTTCCACCTGGTGCACCGCGTTGCATTTGTGAAGCATCCCAGATGCGCCGGTGCTCAGCACTTCTCTAAAATATGCGGCTGTTCTCTGTGTGCCGCATCGACTCCACGTCGATCTGAAGCAGATCGTTCAGGCAGGAAGTCAGTCGATGAAAAGCAAAGTGGATCCGATCGAGTTTACACGTAAGATCGTCATGGCTTGCAGCTCCAGCACTAAGGCTCTCACTTGATACTTTACCGTATTGACGACGAGACGTTTATCTTGGAAGCTAAAATAAATAACCACTTTACTAGTTTATTGTCCTGTTTAAAGCCTACAAGTAGACTACTGTCGCGTGATGAGACAATCCTCGCGTGATCCAAGTCCAGTCGCGCAGAGGCGTTCTGCTCGCACCACTTCCACATTCAATGGAACCCCAGGGTAAGGCTGAGAAAACGGGGAACAGTGGGGTACCTTCTCAGGAGTAGCCGGCCGACCAACATTACTCTAGGAGCCCATAAAACAACTCCATCCAGGTGGTCACAAAAGAACAAAGAACTACATCTAAAGCTCCACAGGTTGCACTTGCCACAGGTCAGAGTTACTGATTTTACAATAACAAAGAGACTGGGGGAAAGAGGGACACATGGGACAAAATATTCTGTTTACTGACAACACAAATAACTCTTTTGAAAGCTTGCAATCCATTAGATGTGGCATAAAACTACTTTAGCATTTTAGAAAAGAGAAACAGGACAATGCTCTTTAGGGTTCAGTCCCATTGTCACACTGGGCAGTATTGGTTAAGAAATTCTTTTTCCCTTATTAAATAGAATCCTAATTTGAAAACTGCTTCTTGTTTTTAAATTAAGGTTATTTTTGTCTGCTATACAGTGTGTTTTTGAACTGAAATATTTAAGTTTGACTTAAAAGCAAAAAAAAGGAAGCAATCTGAGGGGAAAATCCTCTTTTGCAGGGTCTGAATTATACATCTGTAGACTGACACAGAAAGCTGTTTCAGTGGGAAAACCTGTCACTACAGACACACAGGCACCGCAAATGTTTGTCATCTCAATATTTGTAAAGGGGAGGAGAAATGCACAATATTGTAAAAAGATAAATTAAGGATGGCTCAATATCTTGAAGGGTTTCAGTGGGTAAATCTTAAGTGTTTGTTGCCTTCCTCCAATCCAGAATGTGTCTACAGTTCCTAAAATATAATTTGAGATCTTGACCTTTTTACTTACTTTTACTTCCTCTTTCTTGTAGGATCATGTGAAAATGGTACCAAGCTTTCCAAGTATTCAGGTTTTTGTTCAGAAGTCACTTTTGTCTTTGCTCTGGGATCAACGTGACCTTTCCACAGATGTGGCAGCACACATGTGCATGAAAGGCAGCTACCCTTGCCCCTGTCATTCCTGAGATCATCACATGTGTTTGAGAGCTTTTGTTTTGACTGTGAGCAGTGGTTTTCATTCCTCACATTGTCACACTTGCAGATGTCGGAACAAAAACTTTCTTGAGGAGCGTTTGGAGCCGCTGGGGCCAGAATGGAGAACAAAGCGACGAAAGCCGTCTCTGTGCGCTGAATGCTCAACGACTCCAAACAGCTGAGGTTGGCTGTGGACACCAGAGAAACGGGAGATGCTATCAGCTTTCCAAACGCGGCAGTTTCATGACAACAGGTGATGGCTGCGCCTAGATTGTCTCACTCCCCCCAACTCATTTTTAAAAATTTTAAAGCTGTGTCCAATTGGCAAACAGCATGAGAGTAAGTTAGCCGACAAAACGAGTAAAAGTTACATTTGTAGCAAAATCTTTGGGAGGTGTGGCTTTTCTGCTGAAGGACAGCTGATGAAAACACAAAGGCGAGAGCGAATAAAAGGCCGGACAAATGGGAAGGTAAACATGGGAGCTACAGTTCAGGGAGGATGGGGGTTGTTGTTGTGGAAATGCAAGACGGGTGTCTGTGCTCCATTGTCTGCCCCATCTGCCTAGCTTTATCTCTTCTTAAACCCCCACCCCCCACTGCTAGCCTCACCATCTCCTCCTCCCAAGCTTCAACCCCCCCCCCCCCTTTCCCACCCGTCAGCCTCCACCCTCCTTTGTGCCGTGGTCACTCCCTCCCTGCGGGCTGGCAGACGACCAGGAAGCTTCCACCCACAGCAACCGGTGGCATTGTTCACATACATGAGCGCAGTTGTTTGCTCTTGGGCGATGCTCACGCAGACTGTGGCATCTGCTTCCACCGGTGCATAACCATAAATAATTTGCTGCTTGCGATTTGAACTTAATTCACGATGAGAGCCACTGGTAATTTATTAATCAGCTCGCATCAGGATTAGAGATTATCAAAGACACAAAAGGACAGTTTAAGATGAAATAACTGAGAAAAATATTCTAAGAAGCTGGAAGCCTTATTCAGTTTGAATCATTTCAGACATCTTTTATAGAAAAAAAAACTTTGGTAGATCCTCTCAAATAGCTTTGGACTCAATACACACAATAATTGGATATAATCCACACGCCCACGTTAAAGGGTTTGTTGGCTGTGATGTTTGACCAACCTTAAGTTATTTAAACCTTTAAAACTATTTGGGAAACCAAGCGGAAGTTTTTTAAGGAGATATGGACAATTTGTGTGTAAATATGTATATATGATGGGCATTGGTACCATTTTGCAGTGTCTAAAGAAGAAAAAAAACTCTATATAACCATCAATGTTATTTAGATTCCCCCAGAATGTTTTTTGAAAATAGGACTCATGAATTAGCTCAAGGCCAGGGATCCACTACCTCCCAAATGTGACCCTGGATGTGACAGTATAAAGCACCCAGAACAACAAAAGTTTAGCCGACATTTGTCGGGGGCACTTTAAATGATGGCAGGTGTGTACTGACTCCTATTTAACATGAATTCTAATAGGGTGGTTAGTTCTGATCACATATAGTAACCACATCCTGGAGAACATGCTTATTTAACCACATTGTTTTTTTGCTTTTTTCCCCAAGAAGATTTTAGTTTGCTGCTCTATTGATTTGTACAGGTTAACGCACATTAAAAGTGAAAAAAACTCAGGAATTTAGCTTGGTCTCGTTATCAGAAACTTAGCGTTTTACCATAGACTTTTTATAATTTGCAGTGAGAACAAATAAATTGCTTTATCAACTCTTAGCACATTCAATGCCCTTGTGCAACACCCACACCCATTCGGAGAGCATATTAAGATAACTCATGAGCACAGCTGGGGTGCACAAAGCAAAGATAAACATTGGTCGGGACAACATTGCAGACATGTCCTTGCTGAGGGGTGTTGATGAGAGAGAAGGTTTATTGTGTCTTACGGAAAATGTTATATTGCCACAAGCCATTTGGGACCTCCTTTGTTTGGCTACCTCACTGGCTTTAGTGAAATTAAATAAAATAAAACCCTCTGTGCTGCGCTGAAATCGAGATTCCTTCCAAGCCTGAAAAATCAAAGAAGCTCAGACAGGTTTCTATGGTTCCCAGGAGAAAGAAAGAAAAAAAAAAACGAACACGCATTCACGCGTACTTCAAACGTGATACTTGGCACAAGCACGCAGGCGGTTTTACTCACAAGCCTATTGTGAAACACTAAAGGCAATAAACATTGGTAGACAATCCTGTTCCCTGTTACATTGTTTCTGTTCCTGAGTGACAGGCAAAGCTGCAGGCAAGTATAAGCTACAGCTCATTTCAACAGCTTTACATAAGGTTCTCTTCTTAAATCTACATATAGGTGGCGAAATGACCCATGCCCTTCTTGATGACATAAATCTGACTCATTTGGCTTGTTCAGCCAAAAATGCAAGAAAGTCCTCCTGGAGCTTGGTTTTGTGCAACAGCAGAGAAAACAAACTAATCACACGCAGACAGAAAAAAAAAGATGATGATGATCATGCGGATATGAATGTAAAGTTCAGTTTTAAAGAGCAACCTATTTCCTCACTCAAAGGTCATTTGTCACTCCTTTATAGGATTGCTGATCTACTAATGTAGTACCTCTTGACATTCAATCTGTTTTCTTCTCTATTAAAGCTATAATTGGTAATCCCGTTCAGAAACACTTTTTGTTATACTGGGTAAAATTGTCCTTCCATCCTGAGAGTCGTTAATACATTATGTATTCACAAAAAGGAGGTTAAAACATTCTCTGTGGGAGCTGCAGGCCTGTAAAAACTATAACCAATCTCTGCCGCTTGGTCCAAAGGGCATGGATTTGTCAAAGTTTTGTTCCTGCTCTCACCCATAGACGTTATATACTCACTCCCCTCTGTAAAGTCTGTTGTAAAATTATTCAGTCCAATACTCAATCTGTGTTTCATGTGTTTTTGGGTCTTTTCGGGAATAGTTAGCCGGTAAATTGGTGTTTTATACTCACAAATACATGCAAAACATGCCTCACGTAATAATAGCTTAAGAAATGCTGAAAGGAAAAGTATAGAAACCTTCCCACATTGAGGAGGATACTGTCTGCAGTGGAGAAGTAAAAACAGTACTGCATGTGATGCAAAGGAAGCATTTGAAAAGCTAGCTCCCAGGCAGGCATTATGCTAATCTGTTTCAGATGAATAACACAAGGAAAGCGTGTAAAAGGTTTGCAGAATTACAAATCCAAAAGTTCACTCCAAAACACAGTTATTCTCTTCCATCTAAAACACGTTTTCCAAGTACATCAAGCCAAATGACACCACAGAGGCAAAGGGAAATCCAAAAAACTCCAGATGATTACCTTTCTTGTTAAAAAATATTTCCTTTCTCATAGAAGGAAGGAAATGTTTTTTCATACAAAAGTCAGATTTCGACTGAGACAGAAGATTCCGAGAAGAAAATGTTCTCGGTAAGCTTTTGGTATGCACGTCCCCCAAGAATGCTGGCAGCCCCGGTGGAAACTTGCAAATAAATGACTGCTTACAGAATGCAAATAAACGGACTGCCTATTGTTTCCCAGAGCCACATTAAAATAACCTCCTAATGGATAAAAAACATTTGTTCTGTGGTTCTGCACCCTGTTCTTGTGTTTCGCTACTTTGATGTTTGCCCATTTGCTAATTTTCCCAAAAGTTTTTTTTTTTTGTAAACAGATGTGCATTAAAAAAGTATTTCTAATTTGGAAAAAGCTTGTTTATATCACCAAACTAGTATATCTCATGAACAAACTTAATGTTAGTTTGTGCAAACAAACAAGGCATTTGGCTTCAGTTCCACTTTACTCTCAATGAAGACATTTTAAATAGATAAAAAGGAATCAATTTTTTTAAAAACTCGAACCATGAATGTGTTCTGTATTTGATTTTAGTTGCTGAAAGATAACCCCTGTCTAGTCTCAAGTCTTTTCTTATTATTAAATTGTATTTAGTTCCCTCCATCTTAGCAAGCTTCCCTGTCTCTTGAAGGCAGTGTCATGATGCCTTCAACACATTTCACAGTGGGAGTGGTTTGATCAGGGTGATGAATAATATTATTTTCCTATATTTCCACGTTGTTCTGTCTTGGTTTATGACATAAAATCCTATTAAAATATGTAGAAGTTTACAGTTCCATCAAAAAAATATGGAGAAAGCTTCATACTTTATAAATGATTTTGCCATAAACTATATTTTATACACATCTGGCATCCAATTCCCTTATACTTAAAAAAGCACTGTCCTCCCACCCGTCCTATGATTTAATGCAACCAAGAACGAGGCCAAATATATGCAGCCACAAACACAGAGGGCTTTCATGTTCCACTCTGCAGCAGTGTTTGATTTTTTTGCTTCTGGAGATGGAAATGAAGACGAAGGATAATAAACAGGAGTCGTGGTCAAACAACATAGACATGGGGCTCCAATGTTTTTTAAGATTCGGGTTTATAAAAAAGGAAAACAACAAAAAGGGAGTTTGGATCTCAATATTAAAATTAAATACGTTTAAGGCAGTAATGTAAGGATATCTGTTTCCCTGGCTACGTCCGGGTCGTTGGGTGCATCTTCATGTTTGGCAAAAAGTAAGTGATGGCAGAAAACAGGAAGTAAACACAGGGAAAGAAAATAGAAATACGCCCAAATAGACTGAATTAAAACAGAAGGATGAAGGGTTGAAAGAAGAATTCCCCCAACTTTGACAGCAGCAACGGGCTTGGGTTTCATTGAAACCTGGCCCCGTCGTTTTCAGCCACTGGTTCTCTCTGTGGTTCAAAAATAAACCCAGCTGTGGCAGAGATTTTCTGAAAAGCCAAAAGCTGAGGGGGCACGCTGCGAGTGAGGATAGAGAAGAGGACAACGATTAGAGAAAGCTTTAGGGGGAAAAGACTTCCCAGTGAGGGGTGAGGAGGAAGAGGTTGGGATGGAAAAGGGGTAGCAGATGTTTTCCTCATGGAAAGTTTTAAAAGGTTAATCCTTCTTTCCACACATGCTTATCACATGGTTGTACATTAGCTGTGATATAAGGTAGTGGAACAGACTCAGTTTGGAAGTCTGAGGTTTTGAATTATTAAAAGCACAACAAACTACATTTTTTATTTGAAATTATTCCAAACTCATTCATATCACTTAAACTTTTTTTTTTTACTTGACATTTTGTTGTGTTTCAACCATGAAGTTTAATGTGTTTTATTGGGAGTTTATGCGACAGGTTGACATGTAATAGTGTGAGAAGTGGAGAGAAAATGAAACATGGTTTTTGAAGGTTTTAGAAATAAAACTTTGAAAAGTGGGTTGTGTCTTTGTTTTTCTTTCATCTCTCTAAAGAAACACAAGTATTCACCAGTTCAAGGGGTACAAATGATTTTTATAAGCAATTGTGCTCAAGCATAGGGCTGGACGATATAGAAAAAAAGCATATCGATAAAATAGAAATCATATTGATTGATATCGATAATCAAAATATACATTTTAAGTGCAGCCCTGGACATTTTATGCTGTTGCTCGATGACCTATTTTTAAATAAATAGATTCAAACACAACCCTTTATTCAACCAACTTTTTACAAAAACTGTAAGTGTTAAAAAAGAAAAAAAGAACACGTGCTCTCTGAACTCTCTGAAAGCTGATGGAGCTTTCCTGGGTTTGTGATTGGTTGGGAGGATGTAATGACTGTAGTATTAACCTACATGATAGGCTAGAATGCACTGTTCTTTTGAACTTTTTATTGACCCCTGTTTTTTATATTGAACCATACGTCTATCGATCGATATATATCGTTATTGAATTATTGTCCAGCCCTACTTAAGCATATTAAATGTTTCAGTTTTAGCATGCTGTATAATATCATTTAGGTCTCAATGGACATCTGCATACAATAGTATAATCTATATTTCTATTCATGTAAGGGATATCAACAATTATACCATTAAAGTGTAATTATCATATTTGCAAATGTACTCTTACCACCTCAACATTTTTGGATTTTCTCATTTTCTCAATACCACAAACGTCTGTGTTTTTATATTAGGATTTTATGCAAAAGAACCTAAAGTACCAATGTTCTGCTACTAGATGAACCTTTGGACTAATCTCAAGTCTTTTAAAGCCTCTAACAGTTTTATTCCCCCAGTAATGCCCTGTATCCATCCTGCCATCCACTTTTACCAACTTTATTGTTCCTGCTGAAGAGAAGTATTCCCACAGTCTAACGCTGCCACCCCCATTTTTCCCTGCGGCCGTGATGTTTACTGGGAAAAGGACAGTGTGGGTCTTCCACTGCAGTGTTTTGCATGTAGGTCAAAAAGGTTCAGGTTTGGTGTCATCTGACCCTAGCAACGCACCATTTGCTGTACGCGCGTCTTGAACATAACTGTAAACAAAAATTATTTTGATATCCGTTAAAAAGTGACTCTGCTCTGGGCACTTTTTGACTATACTAAATTTTACAAAAGATAACCGGGGTTTAGGAGGTTAAATACAACTGCACTCCGCACTTTACAGATTTTTATTGAAACATTGTAAAAATCGAGATCCATTTTCCTTCCACTTCTCAAAAATTACTCCCCGTTGCATTGGTCTATCACATAGAGACCTATCATAATATGTTTACATTTTGTGACTGCAACATGACAAAACGGGGAGAAGACTTTGCAAAGAACTGTATTTGTCCTAAACTATCCTCTGTTTGCATGTGTCGCAGGCCTGTCTGTTCCGGTGTGTGTGTGCTTGCCGACACGTATCTTCTCTATGCCTTTATTTACAGTATGAGCAAGGAACGCGGCGTCCCACTCCACCTTAAAGGACTGCTAGAGTGAAGGAGTTTGGGTGCACTGTACTTGCCTTTCTGCCCCGGACACAAGTAGGCCAACGGAAAGTGCACTGCGGCCTGGAATGTATGGCATGGGTCCATCTCGTTCCAGCCGAGCAACATAATCCTACTAGAACTGATCCAAATGCAGCAAGAGGAGAGGTTCAGGAACAGCAGATGCAAACAGCATGCCTGACTGTGCTTCTTAGTTATGTATAAATTACCATAATTTATTCCTATAAGGAACAGGGACTTAGCAGGTCTGGAAGGAACCAAAATTAACTTGACCTAAAATGCAAAGCATTGGAAATGTTTCTTGAGCTTGAGGATGACTTCTATATTAATCTACACCTACGTATATCTTATCACAACTCTCACAATTAATCTATTCTCCTTTACCTCTCCTCTACCGAAAGTTATGGCAACAGGTGAAACATCAAGGGATCGAGACTCAACACATTTTTGCACTTTAGTAAAGATCCACCCATCCCAGCTTGTTTATCCATCTTCTTCTTTGTAATTTGATTGCTGAGTCAAAGCTATCCAAAACAGCAGAACAGCCTTTACCGTGGGTCAGATGTGTGCGTCACATGCATCGTTTATGCATGTTTAAAATTGTAAGAAGATAACACTGTTTAAAATGGTAGGATTAACATCAGGTTTGTAATTTTGGACACAATCAAACACATAAATTGCACTGCATCTACGGTGGAAAGAAGAAAAAGATGCACACTCCTTTAAAACACACCATCTTGCATATCTTCTAGCTAACTAGGGCTAATTGGGTCAATCATATGAGTGAAAACAGAAAGGCATTTCCTCTTTGAAGATTTTTTTAAACAATTTAATTAGATATTTATAGTTGGCTAAATTTACACAATTGTTAATTTCCGTACCACAGAATTCACTGCTATGACTTTTTTTTTTTTTGAGAATCATGAAAACATAATATTTTAAATCATAGGAAGACTTTTCCCAACTTAACGATCTAACTTATTATTAAACATTTAGAAATCCGCTGTGTTTGATGGGATGGGGCTATATTAGAGCACCGGACGTGTTTAACTTGACTATATTTGAATATATACTGTATGTCACGTCAGTGATAAAAAATACTAGCATACCTAATAGACCTGTCTAGGATGTATACAACTTTTAGACCATTAAAGGAGATAGGCACCAGCCTCTCTGTGACCCTGCAAAAATAACATGGGTGCAAAGAGTGGATGTAGAGACGGTAATACTAATACTCCAATGCAGACAGGATTTCCATTTCAGGCATTGGGTGGGTCCTATTTTACCTCTCACTCCTGAACCTTAACAATATTTCTAAAACTGGTACATTCATCCTGAGGGTCTTGCCTCTATTTGAGCCGCACCGGTGCCAGATGGGTAACGCTGTCTGACTCTTAATGCAAAAATAGATAGAAATAGTCTTGTCAGAAACACCCTTAATGTGTAACTTTAATTTCACAACCACTGTGAACTTGTATCATTGTTGATCTACCTTGCCCTGGCTGCAATGCAATGCAAGTACTGAATGCATTGCACCAAACTAGTTTGAGAAAGGAATCTGTTTGCTAAACTATCCACTGAAGACTCAAATGATAACAAAGGATGCATCAAACTGTTGAACTGAACTTTTATGTTAAAGCTGGTAAATCTTAAACATTACTGTCGTTAAACAAAGTGAATGCCTGCCTCTGAGACTTCTTTGAGCTCAGGTTTGTGAGATTACCCGTGCTGTTACCTACTCCAGACTGTTCTAGAAATAACATCAGGGTATATTTGGGATGTGAGTATGCAGCTAGTTTAACACTTGCAGGCTATTTGGAGATCAGAACCCCCCCGAGTTGATCTCTTCTTAACTTTTATTACTCTAGTATATTACCTTATGTTCCTTCCTTCTTTTAAAATTATCAAATAAGGTCTGTAAGTAACAGTGTAAAAAACACTTATTGTCATGTGAATTTCTATTTTTCCATTTTTTTTGTTTGATTTGTGCCAATGTTGCCTCTAAAGTTTAAATACATTTTATATTCTGCAGGCTTTTGCCGATTTGGCTTAGAATTGTATGTCACACACACAAATAAATGCCTCCCTAAGAACTATTGAATAGTTATAATGCTTCAGACCATCAAATTTTATTATCAGGCAAAGATAACCTGAGTAAATATAAAACGCAGTTTTGAAATGGTGGTTTTATTTATTAAATAGAAAAATCTTTCCAACCCATGAAACCTGCAAGAGGGCAAACTACTTTTTTACATTTGTGCTATAAAGAGGGGAAGCAGGCAATACATTTTAACAGATTATCTACAGTGCCTTGCACAAGTATTGTTACATTTTGAACGTTTTTAAAAGCAATTCACATAATAAACACGAAACATACATTTATGCCATTGTTTTTTGTGTGTGTAATAGATCAACACAAAGAAGCACCTAACTGAGGTAGAAGGAAAATGGCAGCAAACAACGTTTTTATGAATAAAAGTTGGAAATGAGTTGTGTGTATATTGTGTTCTGCCCCATTTACTTTAACACCCCAAATAAAATTGGGCAGAAGTTACATGCCATTTGTGGCATAAAGCTAACACAGCAAATAACCCAGACATAACAGTTAAACACGGTGATGGCGGCATCATGCTGTGGGGGTGCTTTTGTTCAGTTTGCAATTGTGACGTGACCGAATCTGAAAGCACTATGAATAGTTCTGATGCTTGCCACTTGAGACCTGATGCAAATAGTATGAAAACAATTTCTTTTAATGGGTGAACTACTGTTACTGTGTTTATCTAATTAGATTTGCAATAATGCTTCCTGTTATTTTCAAACTTCTAGTGAAAAGTTACTTCCAAGTGAAGGAGCCCCGACTTTTAATAGACCATTGTTAGCTCGGTTAAAAAGTATAAACACAAAGTGCAGCCTCAGCATCCAGTGTTACAAGTTATCTGTCTTTCTTTCATGGTGAAGTGCAGTGTAGGTAATGTGTAACTTATAGGTCCCACAGGAAAATTAGATTGCTTCTGTTATTCATTAAGCTGCCTGTCTTATGTAGGTCAGGGCTGCTTTATTTTTTTTTCTTTTGAATTTCAAATGTTTTGCTGCCACATCTCGCAGTCAAAGAAGCCACGATATCAGAAACACAAATTTAATTAGTTTAAATTAGTTAACTGAAGGGAAGTTTGGGAATAAACAACTTTGAGATTAAATTATGAGACCAGATCTGGGAGTAAAGGAGGTCATGATGGCTAATTTATCTCATCTGTGTGTCTCGGCACGCTGTAATTACCAAAAGCATTTCAACGACACATCCGCACAAACATTTGATACCCTCAGCTGTGTTGTTTCATTTTTGTGGCAGAGCTGCAAGGCCAAGCGAGAACGTGTGCGCGTCTGTTTACGTGCCTTTGTGCCTGATCGTGAGATTTGTGCACCTCTAAGTTTTGTTCCTTTTTCTTAATATATATTTGGGTACAGTTTGTTCTGCTCATGTCACGCCTGTGTGCTTTCGCTAACACGTGGATGCTGCTTTCAGTTGCATCTCGGTCGTGGGTGTTTTGAAGCCGTTTGTGTACGTTCTCACACAGCTGTGTTCACAGAAGAGAGGAAGAAGAGCCGCAGATCTTCCTGTCAGCTGTAGCTCTATCTTCTGCATAGCTCTAGAACAAATTTTCAGCCTTAAATCAACAATTCCTATAATTGTGTTATATTTAATTTTATCTGGTGAAAGCATTTTTTTTTTACTTTTACTTTTTTACAGATTTGTCTCCATACTTAAAACCCAAGTCACCCAAATTATACGAGTCACAACCACAATAAGCTCCTTTAATGTATCCCTTTCTTATTTTTGCCTCTACTTCGTAAATGACATCTTTCCGTCCACGTAAACAGGAAACAGCTGAGGTTCGGTGCTCGCTCTTCTTCTTCCTGTCTGTTTCTCTGAAAAGCAAACCAAACCACCTGCCTCTCCGCCAGTCAAACAGTCATCACAGACAGGTAGGGTGATCATGTGCTTGAGGTTAACACGTTGCATCGTGTTTACAAGCAAAGGAGGCTTTAAATGAACATGTGGCTGCAAAACTGAAATCGTTTACAGGCAACTGTCGCGATCAGCATCGGCGCCGTGCTATGGTGTTCAGACACTTTGACATGTTTTTGAATTGTGCCACAACCTTCGGTGAATTTTACTATGGATTACATGCAGTAGACTAATTAATGACTTCCTTTACTACAAGCTAATGAGGAATATTAATTTTATTTGGCCACAGATTCTCAGCTGGATTTAGGTCCAAACTCTGAATGGGAAATCTACACTTCAGTCTCAAGTCATTTACAGCCTCCAACAGATTTTCTTCCAGGCCTGCCCTGTATTTTACTCCGAACATCGCTCTATAACCTCCAACAGGCCTTCCTGAAAAAGCATGAAGCTGTCACTGTTTATCCACTGAGATGTCCTGTGGTGATTTTTATTCCCAATTGTAGCATTTTATTAAATTAGACACAAAAGTTTACTTTTTGGCCTTTGACTTGTGATCCTGCCAACAAACTCCCCCACCTGATCTATGGATCTCTGCAGCTCCTCCAGAGCTACCGTGGGTTTCTTGGTTGCCTGTTTGACTTAGCTTACCTTCCCTGAAGTGTAAGTTTAGTTGATTGGCTTCATCTTCACAGATATTCGTGTTTTACTCTACCCATTTAAAAAGAATGGATTGGAAATTGTGTAGTAACCTAATGGTACTTTATCCCTGACCTTTCTGCTGTGTTCCTTGGTCTTCGCCACGCTGATTGCTCACTCATGTTCTCTAACAAACCTCTAAAACCTTCCAAGAAAAGCTAAATTTGTTCTGCAATGAATTGGCAAACGTGGACTACGTATACTGTTAGTTGACTTTTCAAGGCATTTGGTCCTATTGGATTTCATTCAGCATTATCAGTTAAGGGGAAGTAAAACAAATTGGCATCATTTTTTTTATTTCATGTGTAAAAAAAAAAAATGCTTACCATTTATACGATTTCATTTCACATGGCAAGTGTCTGCTGCTTTGTATTAGTCTATCACATAAAATCCCAATTAGATACACTAAGGTTTGTGGTTTTTTTTGACAGGAAAAAGTTTATAAGACGTTCGATGCCATCAATACTTGTCAGAGGAACTGGAAATGGGAGACTTCAGAGGTGGATCTGCAGTCTGTGATGCAACGGGAGCTTCGAGTCAAAAACACTTTGAGGGAAGTGGATGCATTTGAGGATGTGAGCCTTCATGAAATGGCTGCCAACACAACTGCTCTGCTCGGGGGATTTTTCGGCTCTAGTCAGCAGAAAGATGATGGCCAATGATGCAAGTGACCTTCAATCCAAGCCAGTTCTGTTTGTTGGAGTGAACACATCCTGCCCACCGTGGTTGTCTATGTGAGTGGTTGGTCTGCACTTTAAAGGGCATTTGATTGATAGTGAGAGCTTTGTTCTTTTGGTACCGCGGGTTCAGACTAAATAAGTGTGTGTTTGGGTGAGTCTATGCCTTCTACCAATGTGTGTGTGTGTGTGTGTGTGGTCAGGCCTCATGAAGATTGGGCCTCTTGCTGGGCCTTGAAGCCAGGCTATATTTAGGTGGCTGGTTTTCTTTTCTCCCCCCTCTCTCTCTCTCCCTGAGTGGGTTTAAAGTGTTGCCTACTGATTGGGAGAGGCTGACCACAGGAATATGCTGCCGGCGTGTCTGTCCTCTGACTTTCAGATAACCATATGTGGAAGAATACAAACGGACGAGGATATCAGCGGTGGTTAGCATGCTTGTTTATCATTTCAGAGCAAAGGCAGGAACATAATGTGGGGCAGACTCCCAAGCACGCAAAAAAATTTACAGTACAGTGTAATAATTAGATGTTTACTGGTTCCACGTGGTGCTGCAGTAAGTTTTGCTTTGGTCAAGAAGGCTTGCTGTTCTCTAATGCTGCATTTCCAGTGTTACCAATAACATTTTTATCTTTCTAGCACTAGTTTTTAACAATGATGTCAAATGACTTTTTTCAAACTCAAAAAATAATTTTTCCTCCGGAAAAATGAACAATTTCAACACCATGAATAATCCATGTAGTATGCATATTAAAGAAGTTTCTGCTTGCGAAAAACTTTTGATAGCAAGAGACCAAAAGTCAATTTTCTGGCTTACGTGCAAAACTTTAGCACCCTTAGCCCACAAACCCCATTATGAGACTAGGTGGTGGCAGTATGAAAATGTGGGAATGCTTTACTTTAGCTGGGACAGGGAAGTGGTTAAAGTTGACGAGAAGATGGATGGAGCATAAAAACACATAGTTTTGTAATCGAGTAATGAAAACTGGTGTGCAGAGGTAACAACAAGCCAATCCAACAAGCACAAAAAGTTAAAACTCTTGCACTCTGTTGATTTGGAGTTGATGGGGAAAAAAGATGGAGCTAAATACAAGGTGGTTCTGGAAGCAATGGGTCAGAAATGTACCTTCCACCTGGATAACCCAAAAAGCAACGATAAATAAAAGATTTATGAGTGGGGGCGTGCTCCGATAGTGCAGAGGTAGTGAGCACGACCCATATACAGAGGCCTTACGCCGGGCTCACATTGAATGTGGAGCAGATACGGTTGCGGCACCACAAGGAACCCAGATAATTAAAATTCAATGTGTCCACCCACATCAGTTGCGGGTCCGGTCACCGAAGGCCGTGCGGAAGTTTGAACAGACGCCGCAGCGGTCCCCGGATCAAGCTCCTGAATTTCACAAGTTAAACAGGAAACATTGAGCGCTAGACAGGATAATGTTCTAGGGAATTTCAGAATAAAATCACCACACCAACTTAACCAGCTTGACTAGCATGAACAAAATGGGGACACAGAAACACGAGGAAGCAAAGGGTGTTTTTGAGGATAAAATAAGATATTTAAGCGCACGGATTATGAATTTTGCCTTAAAAAAATCAAAACCATGACCATGTTTTTTAATCATTTGTGAGGGATAGCAAAAGAACGGCCCTCATGAACTTCTGTTCTTGCCAGTGACGTTTGTGCAACTGGAGCCGCAGCTGGCCAAGGAGCAGTGTCAGTCGGAGTTTGCATAAAACCAGAGCTGGATCAGGACTGCAACCCGGACCAGATTAAATGTGAGCATATATATGTGTGTGTGTGTGTGTGTGTGTGTGTGTGTGCGTGTGTGTGTGTGCGAAATTTGATCTAAAGAGAGCAAATCTTCAAGGCAACATACAAAATAAAGAAATGTTTTAGAGTTTAGATACCAGGGAGATAAACGAAAGCAACAATAACAATAAACAATGGATTTACACCCATTATGGCACAAAAAACTAGAAGAATGTTGCATTTCAGCACTATAAAGTTTCCCTGGAAAACCCTAACCCTTTTACAAATAGTTTGTCCTGTGTACACTGATTTTTTTTAAAAATCTAGAGATTTCACTCATTTTGGCAGCTGCTTGTAAATGGAGACACCCTCTGTTATGAGACCCACTGAGGCCCTTCACATTAACCCAATAAGGTGCGGTAGCAGAGTAAGTTGTGTGAGTGTTGACTGATGACACCGACAGCCCTGAGAAGAGGGTTTAAAGATAGACTGAGGACAAGGTGGTGAGAAGAGAGTAGAGGAGGCAGACATGAGAGGAATCTGGGCAATTATTTATTTTTACCGAAGAAGGTGAAAGGGTTGACAAAGAAAATACTGGCAGCGTGTAAATAATGAACAAAATCAGATGAAATCAAACACTTTTTTTGACCTTTTACTCTCTGTTGACATAAAAAGAGTTGATACTATAGTATGAAAGTTCAAAAAAGGTCAGTGTATGGAGAGAGCTAAATTAGAAGCAAATGTCTCACCACCACTGCTGTTATCAGACCTTCATTTTAATGTAAGAGCTGAATAATTTGCTTCTCAGCTTTATATTTAAAGAAGTCAGCATATTATATTCCAAAGAACATCTAATAGAGTCTGGTTGCTTAACTAGTCTTTAGGGAGCTGTTCTGATGTCAAAGTGGCTTCTAAAGACCGGCTTTGCTTTAAAAACATATTGATCAGTTTGTTTAAGCGGATAATGGCGCTATCAGCATACGCTGCGTCCATAATACTTCTTGCATGTGAGAAAGTATTGATGGAAATGGCAAAATTCTAACCTGACTCTCGCCAGTTGGGTGTAGTTCCGCCGAGCTCCACACGGTTCCACACATCCGGGATCGCTCCATTGGAGATGCATTTCACACGGAGGGGTCTTTTCAAAAATCCTTGCATATGATGGATAAACCACTTGTCCGTCATCTTTACTGACGTGTTAGAAGCTCTTGCCAAACCCAGTCGGGAGAATGGCGAAAACATGGTTTCCACTAACAAAAGCCTTCAAAGCCGTCGGTGTTCTTTTAATCAATTAATATTCGCTGGATTGGACAACACTGATGAAATAGCAGCATTATTGTTACCGCTTGCTTCCTCGCTGCAAGCTTCCATTGTTGTCCCAAAACACATCTACAAAAATCCCACCCGGTGATCCTGATTGGCTCGTCCATTTTATGCAGTATTGAAATCCCTCCCAATGACAGCGAATCCAGATGGATGTGTTGACGCCACATGGAGCAAGGCGGAACTACATCCATCTGGCGAGAGTCAAGTTAGCAAAATTCCTCAATTTCCCACAAAAAGTTTTAACGCTTGCTTGAGGAGGTTTTTGGATTCTGAAATAAAAAAGAGTTAATGTGCAAAACGGGAGATGGAATCACTGAACGCTGAATAAGTTCTGACACAGTGAAGATACATCTTACATGACTGACCGGCTGTTCCCGCTGTTAGCGTATTCCTGGATATTCCCATAACGTGCATAGACTATTTCTTTCTCAATGTCTCCAGACAGTAGGCAATACCAGTTAATATGACAGCACAATCTTAAACACACCCAGAACTGGGATCTGTAAATCTTATCAAACCCAAGCTAATCTATGAACAAGTTTGAAAATTGTTACGTGACCAGGCTAAGAGTCCTTCTCTTGAGCTAACAGTGTAATTCTCTTGACTTTAAAATACTGATGCAATACCTTTACTAGAGTACATTAGAGAACATTTAATGATTAGATGAAAAAATGTATCCAACATATGTAGAACAAGCTGCAACCCTCTTGGTATGTGTCTCTACCTTCAAACGTCTGGAGACTGAAACATTTGCCTGTTCTTCGCAAATTATTGAAGACTCATTGAGACTGGATGGAAAAGTGTGTGTTTTACATCCTTCAACACACTCCCAACTGGATTTAGGTCTAGACGGTGACCAGCCGTTCTAACACATGACTCGGCTTTGATCTAAATCACTTTATTGTAGCTCCAGCTTTACGTTTACGGCAGTCGTCCTGCTGGAACCCCCTGCCCCAGTCTCAGTTTGTTTGAGGTCTCTGAACAGTTTTCTGCCAGGATGGCCGATTATTTACCTCCCTCCATTTTCCTATCAACTCTAACCAGCCTCCCTGTCTCTGATAAATCAAAGTATAACATGATACTGCTACCACCATGTTTCACCGTGGAGCGAGTGTGGTCAGAGTAATGCCCAGCTCATAGCATTTTGCATGTATGCTAGCAGCGGCAATCATTTCCACCAGATTTTCAATAAGAAGTCAGGCACTTTCAGGAATTCACACCCGCACAGACGTATCGGGGGTGACACGTAGCATAAGTTGTCAGTGCTATAAATGTAACTCTCATAATTTGTCAGTCTACTCCCCAGCTGTCTAGGCCCCTCCCTTTGTCAGCCCACCTGGCATTGGAGATCTAGTCTGCCCAAGCAAAATCTGCTTGTCCCCTCTGTCTTCTCTTTCATTCATTGTCCATTTTTGGACCCCGCTGGGAAGGGCGGGGTACTGCAAGGGGAAAAAGCAGATGTCAGCGTCGAGGATGAATGGTGCCGAGAAGGGACAGCGAGACATGACCGGTGCAGCCTTAATACCCTGGGGACCCTCAGAGGCAAGCAGGGCAGGGATCTGTTTCAAAGAGGAATACAGTCCTCGTCCTTGGTTCTTTTTTTTTTTTTTTTGTGATTCACACACCCATGAGAAACACAGTGGACATCCAATCGCAGTGGAGCTGCTACCACAATCTTTAGCGGCAGACATGCTAGAAGCATGTCTTGTCAAGGAGCTGCAGAAGATCTTCTGGCAGCATTTCCTACTTTAGAAAAGGGAGCAAAATCTAAGTGCTTTTCTTTGTGCTAAGGATGCGACTCTGCTTCTGACTTGGAAAAAAAGATGGAAAAATGTGCAGCACCACAAATAGACACAGAACCTTCCAGAGTGGGTGCTTTTGTAATGAGCTGTGTGACTTATTCATCTCAAGCATAGCTTTTGTCCTGCAAGAAGAGGAGCATAAACACACATGCGCCGCAGGAGGGCCAAAGACTGTCATGTTGCTGGTTAAAAAGCAGCTCCCAGATGTCTGCCACCATGCCTTTGTTTATTATCGACTACACATTTTTCCTTTTTAATTTTTTTCTTTACTTTTAATTTTGCCGTTTCCGATTAAGCTCATCCTCTGCTGCTTTAGAACTAGATTAGATTTGCTTGTTTTTTTTCCACTACTGTAAACTTACTCTGTGTCTTTGCCACTGTCGCTCCTGAATTTCCCCATTGTGGGACAATAAAGGATTTCTCATCTTTTGCTTTTAGATTAATGCAAACTTTCACAGAGGGCCAGATAACCCAAAGTTGTTTTTTGTTTGCTTTGCCACAAAATGAGAACATATATTCACATATTGTTGCCTTTTAGCCTTAGGATTTATTTAACCTGACTCCCTTACTCTTTTATGATAAGCAGCCACACCTACTAGGAGTTTCAGATAAACCAAGCAATAAAGGATGACCTCTGTTGCTAGGGGAGTAGGAAGCCGGGGAGGAAAATATTACCCTGCCGTTTCATCATAACCTAAGCAGTTCTTAGAAGACTATTCAGTGATACAAAGATGAACTGAGACAAATTGAGCATTTAAGTAGAGTGAAACGCATCGCCAAAGGTGTTAATACCTTCTCTTTTTCAGATTTTGTCATCTAACACACAATAATTGATTTTTGGGGGATTTTATGTGATAGACAAGGAGAAAGTTGTGCGTAATTATGAGGTGGAAGGGAAATAATACAGTTTGAAAGTGCATTAGGCTACAAAACAATATCCATTACCCCACAGAGCACTTCTGAGTTCAAACCATCATCCTAAAATGGAAAGAGTATGGCACAACTGCAAAGCTGCCAAACCCTACCAGGCTGGTCAAGGAGAACATAAATCACAGAAGTGGCCTGAAGGCTCATGGTAACTTTGGAGGAGCTTCAGCGATCAACAGCTCAAGTGGGATAATCTGACTATTGGACAACTATTAAATCTGGTCTTCATGGGAGCGTGATAAAAAGAAAGTCAGATTATATGTGACAAAATCTGAAAAATTTATCCGATGCTGAACTATTTTGTAAGGAAAAAGAAATTAACATTTCAGTCTCCAAATGTACAAAGCTGGTAGACATGCTCCAAAGGCCTTGTGTGTATGCAATGCAAAGTTGTTCCACAAACAACTAAACAGGGGGATAAATATAAATGGGTGCCACATGACTATTTTGAAAAACATTCAAAACTATATATAATTACCCCTTAAATTCCTTAATACATAGGCTACTACTTTGGGCTGGTCTATCAAAAATCCATTAAAGTTCCTAATTGTAACATGAAAAAATTTGGAGTTGTGAATAAAAATAAAAATGTCTGTTTTCCAAGAATCAGCCAACAATAAATGAACGATTGCGTTCAACTATGACAAAATTTTTATTAATTACTGAGCTTACTCAACTTGAGGATGTGCAGGATGCAGTTGCAAGATCTAGTTGACCAAAATCCTTATTTGTGTTGTCCAATTCGATTTGTTTTTTTTTTGCTTCCCCTCCAGATTGTTTTCGGAATAAACAAAGTGCACTGGGAAATGTAGTAAACTGTTTTCACCTGAATCCAAAGACAATAAAAAAAATTGTTAAAAATGCTTAATCTGACTTGAAAGTCTCTTTTAGAATTCATGTAAACAGGAGTCTAACATTTAGAATTATACTTGCTTTTCAGCTGTTATGGGTTGGAGTGGTACAACTCAACCTGAGTATTTTGAGCCTTCTGCTCCTTTCATTTCTCCCTTTTGCCTGAGCATCAAAGCCACATTTTTCCCTTTTTGTGCTTGCTGCTAAGCAACCTGAAATCAAAACTCTGAGATTTGCAGAGTCAGACGTTTTTGCTTCAGAAAGTTAGTGCAGTACTGGTGTCCCTACAGAGTTTTAACTTTTTCTGAGAGGTCAACGAAACAGTCTTATCACAGCCTTTTCATTTCAGAGCTTGAAGCACCAGTAGCTTATAGAGCAACTGATGCATGATTTGTTTATTGTGTGCTGAATGCACAGTGATCAATGCAAACACGTTAACTCTATGTGCTGCACGTTTAATACAGACAGGATTCCATGCATTCTGTTTTTTATTTATTTATTTGCGTGTTTTTCAGAATGCATAACTTTAAAACAATCCAAGAGTAAAAGCTTAAAACGAGTAAGAACCACCTGAATCCAACGTCTCCCAGTAAACATGGCCCAGAGGATTGCTCAGTCTGCAGATCAAACTTCAAGCTGATCCCAAATGAGGCCACAAAATCTGATTAAACACCTAAATGTAAATGTATCTCTGAATTAATCCCTTTTGTTCCATAGGGCTTTTGTGTTTATGCTTAGAAGAAATGATGAGAATTCTGACAAGTAATATGATGCCAAGATAGGAAATCTTTTATTACAGAGAGAAAAAAAAGAACAAAAAAACAAAAACTTTTCTTCCAAAATATAGAAATCTGTACAACTTCCGCACAATCAATTTACATGAACTGTACAAATTTACAGCAGTTCATCGCAACATACCCAAGGAAAAGGAAACTCAACACAATAATGATGTACTGACATGAGATCACAAGATACAGCTTTTCCTGCTTGGGTAAGCTCAGATTTTTTTTCTATTTTCTCATTTTGTATGTAAATAAGAACAAAAAAGGGAAAAAACAGAAAAAAAGAAATCAAAAAACAAAAAGGAAGAAAAAGAAAAAAACAAAAACAAAAGGATACGCCTATAGTTACAGATCATGGAAACTATTTTTTTTTAACCAGAAAACAACTTTGGTCCTTGCCAGCACTCCCATCACAAATGGCTTCATTTATGAAAAACATTATCCGTGTTAAAAGATGAAATACGAAATTGAAAGGAGGAAAAGACCACCTAAAAACACTTCAGAATAGCAATTATTGGCACTTCCCATGTGTAATGTTATGCACTCTACCATTTGTTGTACAGTTACAATACATTCTATAATATGTAATAACACCTCAAATGTGAAAGTGGCAATAATTTGGCCAATCGATGACGGCTTTAACGGTAAGAAAAAAACAAACAAACTGCTGTTCCCTTCCGGTTTCATATCTTAACATGCACAACTTTTCCATAAGAGTATTTACGAAGTGTTTGACGCCTGAGTTTGGCAATACATTCCAGGAGAGACTCCTCGCGTCTCAAATAAAAAGAGAGAAGGAAAGAAAAAAAAAAAACAGTCACAACTTCAGTTTGACATTTAGTGCATTTATGTGCTATTTTACTTCTGAATACTCAAAGCGCTCTCACAACTCTGTAACCTATGTGCACACGAGCTGAATGGATGACATTAAAACGTATGAAACTTGGTGAGTGGAGGGGATTTTTTTTTCCTTTTTTTTCTTTCGTTTTAGCTCTAAAATAAAAGAAGTGTTAAAAAAAAGCTTTTAGATTACAAGAGTAAGAGTGGATGCACATTGGAAAATGTGGATAAGTTACGGAAAACGGAAAGAGAGAACCCCTACCGGCGCGTCTATAAAAAACACTGAGAGAAAAGTGAGACAAGACGATCATCTTGTTTCTGAAATATAGACCAATCTCAAAACATCTAGTCGGCTGACACTAAAAAAAAAAAAGCTAAAATGGAGCAGCATGATTATTAAAAACAAAAACAATGGTCCACCATGGAAACCAAAGCTCTGGGCTCCCATCCCAGCAGGCTCTGATCTATCTTGCCAACATGGAATCACTGTTTTTCCTTTTTTTTTTCACAGATTGCTGAAGGGAGTATCAGCAGAGAGCAACGGCAGCAAAGGGGCGGGGGATAGAGTGAGTGAGGGAGGGTTGCAGTGCATCAAAGGCTATAGCTATATCACCAATGATCTTTTCAGGGGCTTAGTGGAGCTATAGACCCCCTCAGTGTGGTGATGAGTGGGGAAACCAGCCTGCCGTGACAGATCTGGCCGGCGACTGAGGCCTGAGCAACACCGGAAGCCACTCCAGCGTCTGTTCCGTCACTCCGTTATCCACTCAACCTCAAAACCAACGAGTGAGGAGGGGAGGAATGGGGGAGGGGACACATAGACAGCTGCCACCTTCTATTGTATGCATGTAAACAAAGTTGCTACTCACTCCGTGATTTAAGTGCAGCACAATCCAGTGAGATGAAACAATGGCCCAGTACCCTCAAGTTCTTCGTCATTTAGATCCATGTTCCCTCACGTCCAACCAAATCCACCTAATGCACGTGTGCTGGTTATCCATCACCGCCGAGGGAGGGTGGAGGGCTTCTGGTCGAGGTGGGTGGGTTTTGGGGAAAATATAGATCTGAAGGAAGGGGGGGGGGGGGGTTGGAGGGATTTTAGCTGCCCTGGACAAAAGAGTCTGGCCCTGGACCCCCCAACTTCTCTCCCACCCGAGCTTCCCAACCTCGGCCGTCCTTACCCAGCTCCCCCGCGATGACAAAGGGTGATATGTGTCACATTAAGTCTACCTGAATCCACATGGGGTCAGCTAGCAGCATCCCGGCTTGGTTTCGGCTGAACAGGAGGTCTGAACTAAGGAGGTCTGAACTAAGGAGTGGCATTTTGAGGCACCGACACCCACAAACAAAACGAATTGGGTTGGAGCTGCCTGAATCTGGAAACCGGACCCAGGCAGGCACAAACTTTCGCCCAAGATCACAAATCTTATAGTTCCCGGCCATGAGTTCTTAAGGCAGTGTAAACTAAACTTTCGACTTTGCTAATAAAAACAGAAGCGCCAATTTGAACGGTCTGCGCTCCAGGCCTTGTTTTAGGTAAAGTTAAACAGTTTTCTTCTCTTTAAACGTGAATTGCCAACTGGAACTGAATCAGCAGTGCCATATGAATACCCCAACCATAATTACAAAAAAACAAAAATAAAAACTACCCTGAAATGTTAATATCTACTAAATCAAAACGTCTTGTTTGAAATTCAGAGTTGCACGGCCCCCCTTTTTTGACAAACGTCACCAGATGGAGTTGTAGGAGCAAACAACCAGAACTGGGAGAACTGCTGAGGCAAAAGATGGCATTTGAATGGATGGAATGGAGGCGATTTTTCTCTGAGAAGATCCACAATCCCAGGCAATCTCATATCAAAGTGCATTCAATTTCAACTCAAACTGGGCCACAAGACCAGAATTTGGGTAAACTGGGACCCTCCCACAACCCTCTTAGCTACAATTTTACTTTCATTAATAAAGGAGTTGACAAAGTGACGAAAGAGGGGCATATGTAACAACATTAACACAAGATCTTGATTGTGAACTTTAACAACATTCATTGACTTGAAGGGGAGCGATCCCCAAAGAAAGCTACACATACTTGGGCAATAAGTGGGGATGACAGTGCAATGGGACATGCTGGTATCTATCGGCGTCACGACACATTTCCGGCAGACAGGACGCTGAAATAAAAGGTTTTCTAAAACTCGCCACTGGTAGCGGGAAAGGGAGGGAGATGAGCTTAGACCAAGGGCCTTTTCAATAGCTACAAGATAAAGAATGTACTCTTGTGGTCCAAAAAGTGGTTTCTTAGAAAATAGAGGTGCTTTTATTGGTTGCTTCTTTTTGGATTTGCTTCGGCACGGCCTAAACCTCAACTTCCTCCCTAACCCGGGCAAGGGAAACGACGATCAACGTGACTTTTAAATCCCTGGAAACGAATTCCTTACAACTTAAAACTGTTTTCGCTGCGGTGTGTCGACCATGTAGCCATAGTACCCACAAGTACGTAAGAAAAGTGCAAAGTCAATGCTGATAGCCCCTTCAGAGGTGGAGCAGTTTAAAATGTTAGAAGTTGAGTTAGGGGTGTTGGATGCTTTGGAGCCCGTTTCCATGGAGGGGGTTGGGGGTAGGGGTGTATGTTTCCTGCTTGGTTGGATGATTTAGCTGCCCCAACAGTTCCATTTTCACAAAGCCTCTCCTAAAGAAAACGGAGTGGCCAGCTGATCCAATGACAACACAACAGATGATAATCGGGAGAGAAGGTAAAAAATATTGAACCTACAAGGTTTCCATCACCTGGACGATAGGCCACATCCTTTGTTTTTGTTTTTTTTCTTCTTTCACTATTTTATTTCATATTCTTAGCTTTAAAAAGGCTCACCATGATCTTAACCAGCCACTGTGTAACCCTGAACAGAAGTAGGCTGGGGGCGACTGTGCACCACTCTAACTGGACACAGTCATCATGTTGTTGTAGGCTTTGGAGGGACTGTTCCTGCCCAGCACCCTCATTTCATCCTTACAGCTGAGGTGACTGTCCACCATGGGGCCAACAGAACCATGTCCGAAGGCGGAGCCAGCAGACAGGGGCATGCCGACCGGCACGGGCTGAGACTCGTACAGGACGCAGATGGAGCCATCCTCGCCGATGCGGTAGGACACCTCAAAGGGGTCCACCCAGAGCGTGAGCTCGCTGGGCAGCAGCAGGTAGAGTTGCTGGATGGTAAGGCCGATGCGCTGGCCAGCCTGCCCGACCAGTGGGTCCATCTTGTGATTGATGCGGATGCAGCGGTAACCCGAGCCCTTGCAGGGCTTGTCTGGAAACCAGTGGTGCTTATATTGCTCTGCAGGGGGAAACAAAGGGAGAGAAGGTGGAGAGCGTTTAGCTACAGGGTACAGACTATAATTTCACGAGAGCACAGCAAAACAAAGTCATGGTAACATTTCAGGGAGTTCCCTATGCCGTTGTTGGAAATTAGTTGAGTGGGGTGCTGGGAATAATTAGTTTTACAAGTTTGACAACTGACCCTCCTTTCCAGACTTAGGTGGCTCTCTGAAGTGTTTATCATTAATGTGAGATGATCTAAAAGCAGTTAAGCATTATGTTTTTCTAAAACTCTGTCCAAGTACTGGGATAGTATGAAACAATGGTGCCTTACTCCATCTTTTAAAGCAGCGAGAATCTCATCATGGGAAATGCCCAGAACAAACTGTGTTCATTTCTCCATTTTGTCCATGAAATTATTTGAACTGGAAAATGGGTCTCCAGCTAAATAGAGCAGACATGGTGCACGTAATACAAATACACAAAAGTTATGGCGAGGGAAAAAAAAAAAAAAAAAAAAAAAACACACCACCTCCTGCTGCAGGCATGATTAGCTGCTATGAGCAACCGGCCAGCGGCAGACTCAGCCTACGTGACACAAAGGGATCGCCACTGAATTGCACAATTTCTCCTCTGGCCTTTACCAAAAAAAAAAAAAAGACTCCCATGACTCAGTGAACAAAAACACCAAAAGTGTCCCAGACAGCCATTTGGGACACAAAGCTCCACCCCTTAAAGGGAGAGGCTGTGTTTTTCTCCTTTCTCCCTTTGTGCAAGTTTCAGAGGTCCAGTGAAACTAGTGATGCATAACTGCTCTCTGTACAACTCACTTTAATGTGATGAATGATGAATCTGCTGTGGCTGTAAAGGTGTTTTAGTGATATGGCCTAAATGCTACACATTAGGACAGCTGTAGACCACATTTGTTCTTGTCACTGACATGTTCACGCAACAGGAACTCTCCTTCTGCTAACCAGACTGAATTTCCAGCGATGGCGACACTAATGTGACCAGTAAGAGAAAAAAAAGGGGGGGGGGCATTTTGGCATTGAGACCGAAGCCCGCAGGCCACCTGTATGCATCCCCAGGATAATGCCGCCCCCACCCCCATGCCTTATCGCAGACGGCTGTATACAGCCGAGCTAATGGAGGGCCTGGCACTCATGAAAGAGTGGCCTCAGCTTGAGCGACAAAGGCAGCTGCCGACAAACCCCGGAGCAGCTGGGAAATGATCAGCTCAGCAGGGCCTATTCTTCAAATGAGGGCATGCGGGGGTGGGGTGGGGGGGTTAGTAGACAACTGTGCACTTAACCTTAAGAGTTTTAACCAAGGCATGTTGTTTATGCATTTGTTGCTGACCTCAAACATGCATCACGTCCTTGATGTCCCAGTTAGCAGGTCGCTGGGTGTTTTGAGCTTGAAGCAGCTCTATCGGGGCATCAAATCGGGTCTTTATAAACCACAGCTATGCAACCGACTTGGTGGCAACCCCCCCCCATCTCATTGAAGGACCCTCAATATTTCAGCATACAATACAGTGTGCCTGTATTGTGTCTGTACAAAGGATCTCCGGCCAGTTTAAGGGTCCAAAACACGGCTCTTTCTGACCTTGTGTTTTTGGGTTGTGTTTTAGCATTAAATTAGACCTGAACCACATCAGCTTTGGACAACAAAGGCATCACAAAACAAGAACAAATCTAAAAAAAAAAAAGGTCAATTTGACCTAAAATTGCTCCATGTCGAAGCCCCAAAATAAAATTTTGAAGTCAATTTGATGAAACCCGCAGCTGAATCAAATCATTTAAATATAAATGAGAATATGGTAAAACGAGTTTGTTTAAACTCTACATTACTCTCAGTTGACCGTGTTGTGTTTAAATGGTTTTGATCCTAAACTCGACGCATATCCCGTAAAGGCGCTCTTGAACTGGGGGAAATTTAGGTCAGTGGCCTCTGCGCGTTAACTCAGTCAAAAGAGGCAGATGTATGGGAGCTTAGGAGCTCCGAGGCCGGAATATGTTCAGGGCAGGAAATGAGACACACGCCGCTCTGTTCAGTGGAAAAACACTGCCCTAATCCTCATCAGCATCCAAACAGAGTCCGTGTACAGTGATAAAGGCGCACATTTTCATTATTATCATCATTGTTATTATTATCATTATTATCATTATTAGTATTATGTCAAAGGAGCAAATCGCAAAACGGCACTCAGATAGGAAATTAAACGAATCTTGGGTGTACTTGTGTACTTGAAGAAATACAAAACCAAATTTCTTAAAAACGCGCGCATTACGCACTAACAACAGATATTTTTATGAAAAATGTTATTTCGCAAAAACAAAATGTCTGGCTGTATGTGTTTCGACGTGAATCCATTCTCTCTGATGCATTACGTAATTGAACGGCCCCACTGGAGCTTGTTTTGCTCAGAGCCCTCTGTACTCTCACAGTTTAGTCGAGAGAGGCGCACTTCCTCGTTCGAGCGTCTTTTTTCCCCCACCCCCACACTCTACCCAAAATACGCGGATTTTTCACTCTTTGTTGCTTTTGTTTGATATGAAATAAAATTATAACCCTGGCGCTTACATGGAACCATCGACCGATCACCCATTGCGCTCTTAGTTTTCTTGTTTTTCGCTGCCCTCCGACGTGCGCAAACAGCGGTGGCGCTGATAGTGAGACTTCAGAGAACAAAGAGAGGCTTCGGCTCAAACATTAAAAGACGAGTTTCTACACTTCTGCTTACATTTAAGAGTCTAAAATAGTTGCGTGTACTGGGAGTTGAATCGTTTACGCATTTGGATCATTTGGTTTTTCTGGGTTTCTTACCTGCCAGAATGTCCTGTAAGCTTTGGCTGAACGTTTGGACCTGTCGGTCGTTTACGTGTCCTTTCACCCTCAGGAATCTCGACAGAAACCCGACGGCGGCGTTTATTTCTGGTTTCATGGTTCCACGGGCACAAAGGGGATGCATTGAGAAAGGCCACGGCGACGATCCGTGCGATTTCTTGCTGTTTTTGTTTTGTTTTGTTTTTTTACGTGTTTTTCCGACAGTTCGTCTTTCCTCTCGTTGCGGCGCAGGGATCCTGATGCGTTGCTGGTTTTCTTGGCATTTATTTGTCGAGGTACGAGGAAGTTTTCTCAGATGGTCCGTGTTGGGCAAACAAGCGTCTGTTATTCGTAAATACAGAGAGGGGGGGTTGGGGGAGGTCCCGCCAGACAACCTGCACCAACCCTTGTAGCTTGCTTTTCTCCTCCAGAGTGGGGGTTTCACAGAGGAGAGCCGCGCTTTTATAGCGCCTTTACCCCTCCTCTATCCACACCTACGTCACTAAACTCTACGGCAACTAGCCCGACCAATCAACGCGGCTCGGACGCGAACCGTGGACGCGCATTCAAGGGGGAGGAAAAGCGTTGACGTCACCGAGCTGAAAATAAACAGAGGCACACGGCGTGAAATTGTGCTGCGTTCCCGTACCGTCGGAAATACGGGCAGCGAGCGGAATCGAAAAGAGGAAGCCGCGACTGGCCGAGAAGAAAAACAAAAGGCGACATAAGAAATCCTAAGAAGATGCGTTTTGCGGCAACTCTCAGCGTGTGTAACACCAAAACAATGCCACGTTAGCTATTTTTTGAGTCTTTAAAGTTCATTGGAAACGTCGCCTACCCACACAATGGCAGGATATACTGAAGATGCATTGTGCACAGCAGAAGAATCACATTTTGTCAAGTTACATTTTATTTGGATTTCATTTTAGAGCTTGGCACAAAATAGGGCATATCATAAAGATCTGGAAAGTATAAGTTACTCATTTGTATTTACCCCTTTTCCACTCATATGACGAAATGAAGTCCAGTGCCATTATTTGTTTTCAAAAATCACCTGCCTGTGTGTTATTTAATCACGGTGTAAATTGTCCAGCAAAGGTCAGAGGATGTTCCTTTTCAAACCCCTGAGCCAAATAATCTAACCACCTTGTTTATACTCAGTTCATACTCACTTTGGATGGAGAGTGTCAGGGAGCAAAAAGTTTAACTCGAGCCTAAGATTCTCAACTGGTTTAGGTTTTGGACTTTCCCTGGGCAAGCCAGAGGCTCTCAAGTAGCCCAGAGTTCAGTGTCCAATATGTCTGCAGCACAAAAAAAACATGAAAAGATGCAAATATAAGCTATTTATTACCAATCCGATGGTTTGTATTACATTAAACCATTGGAGCACATAGGGTTGTGCATTGTGTATTAGTGTACATGTTCCATTCATTTTTTAATGAATACCATGTAGAGAAATGTTGTTTTTTTTGTGTTGCTACAACAGGTTAAGACTAAAACAGTTAGACAATCCCAGTGGTTTCCCAACATGCAGCTAGAACCAGCTAAATGACCAGCTTTCCTGTCCTTCCTGAGGAAAAGCATCCCCAGTGCATGATGCCGACACTGTGTCCCACTGTAGAGGTGACGTTCTCAGGATCGTGTGTTGTGTCCACTGGTTTCTATAGGGAACCAGTAGATGTTTACTGTCCAAAAGCAGTTAACTAGACATTGGGGGTGCTGCAAGTACGCAAGAGCCTGTGCTTTCATAGCCCCCCTATGGTAATACCAGCACAAAGGAAAAATCTGGTTATCCTCACAGGTTTATCAGTATCCCATATCTGCTTTTCTTCTATGTCCTGTTTTTATTGGTGTTCTGGCGTGCTGCATGATCCAGTCTGAATCCATCATAACAGAGAAATAACGCATACATGCTCCTAAAGTCATTTTAGAATACCTCAATTAACCCAAATTGTATGCTTTGGGCTGTGGAAGGAAGGCAAAAACTCATTCCAGCTCTAAACAGTAAGGCTGGCAAAGCCAAGATCTGAACCATACCCTTACAGTGAGGTGGCAGTGCTGACATCAGCAGCACATCTTGGTGTCATAAGCAAGGATTTTGAGTAGTGTAAAAAAAAAAGTCCAATATAAATGTATACCGTAGTGTGAGGCAATATGGGATTGTGTAGAGTGCACACATGCACTCAGTATCTCACCTGCATTGGATTTTGGTCGGTCTTTGAAGAACAAGAAAGAAAATAAGAATAATGTTAGAAGTAATCTAAAATTCTACTCTCTATCAGATCAATACGTTGTTGAGCTTTCACAAAATTTCAAGTAAATCTTTTAAATCAAATTTACAATGGTATTTACTCTGAAAGTTTGTTCTTTGTGAAATCTTTGCCATAAACACGATTTCATTATCCTAAAACAACGCTGCAACCAGCAGGCCAAATACAACAAACATAATATATGTAATGTATGTTATTTAGAACAGATCCCATTTTTTTCTAAAGAAAATTAAACGTTGAAAACTAAAAGTAGAATAAATGTAAAAGAATTAAACTGACGCTCAGGCTTAGAGGTTTGGTTGGTTGTTCGGCTGTTTATGGTGATCTAGGTTTAAAGTTATTGCTTCCTTGTGTTAGGCCAGACAATGAAAGTTGAGTTAGAAAGCAGGTGGTTGTGTTTGAGAAAGATAAAGGCAGGAAGGAGAGCACATCTGTTTACTTTACCATATTTATTATTTGATGGTTAGTGCTGGCAGTCAAGCAGGTCTGAGGCTTCTTGGTCAAATACAAACAGGAGTCCCAATCAGCTTAAAAAAGCACACCTTGTGTGACCTTGTTTAACAGCAAGGATGTGGCTTTGTGTTGTCAGGGTCCCAATCCTCACATGTTCATTAAAATCAGTGGAAAAATACAGACTACTGCTGCTGATTGTTTGTTGCAGACACAGTCATGATGACCTGCTGAGCTCTTCAATCATGATGCAACCTGCCATAGGAGAACCACGCTGAAAGGTTCAAGTACTGACCTTAAGGCGTACAGAAACACATATAGGTGTAAACATGTTTGTAGATGTTTGCATATAAAACTCTGACACACACCATTGAAATAATCTTTCTCAAAAACAGTCATGGTGAAATTTCCACTACTCTTACCGCAGTCACGGAAAAAATGTAAGTGCACCCCATGATTCAATACGTTGTAGAACAGCCTTAGGCAGAAATAACTTAACGTAGTTGTTTTCTGGATAACCCTTCTTTATGTCATTGTGAAGAAGCTCTGGCCTACTCTTCTTTACATATTTTCTTCTGTTTTGCAGACACAAGTGTCTTCACGGCTTCGTAAGGTCCAACTGCAGTATTTAAAAGTCCAGGCTTGAGGTCTGGACTTTGACCAAGCCATGGTGAAAACCTTGATTCTTGTCCTTTCCAGTGATTCATTGTAGAAGGATGGCCTCAGTTTAAACTGTGTTGGAGTATTTATGTCACAATCCCATGGATTTTTTTTATCTGGTTTTATCTGAGTTTGTTGATTTGGTTCTTATGCTTAGAATTATACCTCCTTTTAATGCCTAACTCTATATTATAACAAGGTGCCCTTGCCTGGTGGTTACAAAAAAGCTCACATCATCAACTCTTCGCCACTGGGTTTAACATTTGCCCTATTTTGTGATAAGAGAGGTGTGATGACATGCTGTGTTTGGTTTTTACTCCAACCATGACCCTGTGCATTATGGGCAAACTTCACACTCTGGTCTGTTCTATCCAAATGACATTGTCCCAGAAGTTGGTTGATTTAGTTAAATTTGTGAATAAAATTTTCTCTTGGAAAACTTTCCAAACAACCTCTACATGTTCAGTCTTTTTCTAATTGTCTGATCTTAAACTTTAACTTTGCTAACTGGATTTGCTAATTGTCAGAATAATGGGTAGGTCTGGATAGATTTTTTTTGCCTTTAGATCACAGGTTTATGGTGTTTTTAAAACTGTTCACCGCAGTGATGGCATTTAACCTTTGAATTATAAAGTCTTCCTCTGCACTAACCACTGTTGAGAAGCTTGCTTTGTTGCTGGTCAAGTTAAGAAAAAGTCAAAGCCTGCAGGGAAATCCTCAGATCCTATACAAGTTCATACACACGGAAATCCCCCAGCACAGCCACACAAACACACTTAGTAATAGTTTCAACCACATTTCCTAATCAGGAAACAGTGGATGCTTTCTGGGTGTTGCAGATTTTCTATAAGTTTCTACAGTGTACATTTGAACACGCAGATCCCACTTTGTTTCAGTTACCTTACTTCAACAAGGCAGAGAAATTAATCAAAAATCATGTCTGTTTGACTTTTTACATGGTAGCGACAATACACAATTTTCAGATTACCTGAATATTTCTGCTTTACTGTTTGTACAGCAATAGAGGAGCATTTTCTGGAATCTATGTACATTTAAAGTCCAGAGGCAACTATAGTTGCAATGGCAACTATGCAGTCTGGAAACTTTGGAATTTGATTGAAGTGTTTTCTAGGTCTGGATAAGGATGTAAAAAATGTTAGTATTGCCATCCATCCATCCATCCATCCGTCCGTCCGTCCGTCCGTCCAGTACAGGTTAGAAAATTGGCAAAACAATGCATGTTAGATTCATGTGTCACTTGATTTCTGTGTGGATAGATGACAGATGCATCAATATATGGATGCAACGTTTAAACGGTATGACAGGGATTGAAGTCTGGAAATACTTATCAGTACTTATCCACACTTGGAAAATACTTTGCGACAACCAATTCCATACTTTTCCAGACTGTTCGAATACTGTCTAGAACACTTTCAGACCTGTTTTGCAGAACTTTATTTTCAAAGCAACAGTGTCTGTGCACTTTTTAAAAAAGGACAACCAGTGTAGTTAGGATGGTTGTTCTGTTCCACGTAATGAGTAAATGGTAAATAGGAAAATGACTGAATTTGTGTATTATTTTTCAAGTAATTTGGACCACCCAAAATGCTTCACACCAGATCCACATTCACACAATTACACATACAAACACACAAACATTAATGCACCAATATGCAGATCAGTAGGCAATTTAGGATTCAGTGCCTTGCCCAGGAGCACATCAACATATGAAGGGAGGAAGCAGGAATTGGACCTACACTTTTTGGATTCCGAGACAATTAGTCAGACTTGCTGATGTGGCACGTTAAATGGCTATATACCATTAAGGGAGCAGAGGAATGGACTCACAATCAAGTCACATTTAAAACAAACATGAACTCAAGCAACAACCGTCAATATAGAAATAGATGTCTTTATACATGTAATACAGTACATGTACCAGTTTTGAATTCAATTGTAACACATTAAGAAACCAACTGGGCAGGAGCACAATGGCAAAAAGCACATTAGAAAACCGAAAAGAGCAACAAGGAAAGCTGCTTTGTTTTTATTCAGCAGTAGGAGTGGAAAAAAGGAAGAGGTTTGCTAGCAAACCTAATGCTCCACACGTGTATCACACAGACATCTGTGAACAGGCAGCTGGCTCATTACTGACAGGGATTGTGAGTGTGCGTGGCTGAATGCTGGCAGCTTAGCAAGCGAGATAGAAGTCAAATGCCATAAAAGTGAAAGAGAAAGAAAGTAAAGGCCATAACCGTAAAGAATGATTGAACTTGGAAACCACCTTGTTTTCTTCCTATTTATGATTGACAGAAAATGATGTGGATATGGATCACCTGAAAAAGAAAACAATAGCATAGCCTGTTTTAAATGCATGGGCCTCCAGAGCTGAGTAAAATATGGCCCTCGCTGTTTCCAGACAAGGGTGGGGTATCCTGTCATTACGCCGGGTTCTCGACATAATGAATAGGGGCTTTTATCTTGAAACCATTTGTGAACTCCAGAGGAGGAAAGAATGTCAGGTTGGGAATGAACACAGAGATCTAGGCTGCTGCTTTGCATAGGCAGAGTTTTCAAAAAAACATTCGTGTTTCACTGTGGTGAGAGGCCAAACACACACGGCACGTCGGCACGTCCAAGGTAGATGCAAAAAACCAGGAAACACAACCTGCATGGGTCATACATAAGTCAAACTGACAATGGTTGCATTCATCGAGACATGAGACAAAACGAGGTCTGTAACTTTCCCCGATTATACAAGCAGTGATGGGAACATTTTCTGAACACAGATAATATTTTTGTCTCTTTGGGGAGGATCTGGTTTATCATTCCTGTAAAATTGTGGTGTCAGCAAAGAATGCACTTTGAACTGGAAAAATGTAATTACCTGACCCAGTTAGCAGATTCGTACTCTGCGTGCTTATTTGCAAATCAGAGGTCACATTAGCAGTAAGTTTAAATTAGCTTCATGCTTTATATATTTTTCTTTTAACACTTCACAAGACAAACCTTTCAAATTCATATCTAGCTGTACAGAAGGATAAGTAAAATCAGTCTTAAGGTTGCTTTATGCTTGACGCAAGTACGTTCTTCGTGGAAACGAGACGTGCAGACACAATGTTTGCAGCATGCTCCGTGCGGCTTTTCCTCCAAAGTAGCACTATTCTCCTAGACTCTAGAGGGCAGCGATGCGCTCCTATGCCAAGCATATTACACCCCATTACGCACATAGTAAAAAATACAGTTGTTTCCAACATTTAAGACTCTTATTTTCTTCCAAGAGCGACAATTTTTGTTAAGGAATTTGTTGATCATGGTGATCTTCTTGGGCTGAATTATAAAGTCTATATTTACGAACCTCTGCCAGAAGGATTGCATGCTCGTCTGCCATGTTTTCCTTGCGGGACTGCCCACGTGGTTAGGAATTTTCTCAGGTGCAGAAACTTTTGGCTGCACGGGTGGGGGATGGGAGCCAAAATTACGTAATATGGCAACCTCATGGAGTCAGCCAGCTGCAGTGGGTCACTGCCTGTACAGTAATCCCTGATGCTAAGCAAGGATGTGCAAACAGAGGAGAGTAAAGCGTGTTACAAAAAGGAGTTTTTTTTCTCGTAGTTGGGGTGGGAAGAATTTATTTTTGGCTCTGTCTACTCATAGTGCATGAGACAGTCAGCTGCAGCAGTCCACCCCAGGTGACGTCTGACCTGGGCGGGTGGACGGGAGAGGAGGGCACAGGAAGCCGAGCATGTGGAGAGCTGAAAGTTGAGAAGCAGACCCACAAAAGATCACGGTGTGCTCTGCTGCTATTTCTAAAGACTGCGAACATTGGGGACGTGTGGTGCTGTGAGGGCGGAACTGCCCCGCTTGGATATTTTATAAAGTGAACGCTGAAAGTGAGCAGAATTAGCATGTTTGACCGCCTAAACGACCAGAGTTGAACTGCGAGACTGCGCGACTGCAGTTCCACAGATGTGTGAGACATTTTCGCTGCGCCAACCTAAACACGCCTATCTAATCCTGTCCAATCACAGTACAGTAGTTGGACACCACTTGAGAAAAATGTTCCGCCCAGACGTTGTGTCGAGAACATGCAGGGAGACCCTCAAAGACAGGGTCAAGAGAACAAAATGACGTCATACTCTGCAGGAGCGAGAACAAATCTCTCGTTTCTCGTTGAGTATGTAGCAGCCTTAACCATTCCCTTTTCACAGTAAGAGACTTTTAGCAGATCCTGGCTTAGTGTGAACCCTATCTGGGTTTGCCTGCTTGGTGATGAGAGGACTGAGCACAAGTGTAGAAAACAAAACAACTTTTGGAACTGGTCCAGGATTACTTTTCGTTGGATGGTAAACAAAGGAATATTTCCTAAACAGCTTGATTGAAATAAGGTTTACCACTCAAGTTAATGAATCTAAAATTGTTGGTGACTCAGAGTTTAAAAGATCAAAACTGCCTAAGCACACACTAGAGTCTAATGTTATCGCTGACTCTTCCTATTTAGCTTTACATGTCGGCATATTGAAAACTTGAGGAAACGGGAGCACATTTTCAGGAACACCTTCTCCCGAACATTACTTTTTCTGTGATATTATTATCTTTATTTTCCAATTGGGGATTAAAGTTCGATGTTGGATGAGTGCCCAAAGTGGTCAAACTATTATTAGCAGACTAAATCAGAAGTAGGTTATGTTTGTCGTCACCTGGAGCCATTTCATGCCTTGGTCACCCCAGGTGACCAATGTTATTCAAAGCGCGCAGCTTTAAATCAAACCAAGGATTCAATCCCTTCTCACCTGATTAATTTAATTTGAGCAGTGTAACACTGTCTAGTACAACAGGAATCAAAATAATAATAATAATAATGTGCAACTTTAGCAAAGCTTTTACAGATCAATTTAAGGGTCTTATCGGTTAATTCAGTAACTAAAATGAACAAAGTTTTGGAGTGCTGTGGTACTCTGCACATTTCAGCTTTACTCCATTTTCTAGACGTATCCAACTTTCATTGTTGTTGTCATATTCGGTTGTATTTTTAAACTCAGAATACACATTTTAACTGTTGATTTGAAAGTTTGAAAAGTTCACCTTCTCCTGACTTTCACATACAAGTTTAAAAAAAACATTTAAATGACAATAACTGAAACGTGTATTTTTTTTGCTAAACACCCAAGTCAAAAGAAATAGTTCCTTCCACATAATAACCGGGGGACTGCCAGTGCGAAAAGGAGTTTATTGTGTGAGGGTGTAACTACCAAACAAACTGATGTCACCCTGAGCATCCAAGGTGTGGCTCAGCCAGAGCGATCACCTTGCAGAAAAACAAGTTGGTGAAACCCGTTGCCCATCCCACTCTGCTACTAGGAAGAGACATATCAGAGAAAAAAAACCACAAACTTTCCATGATGCTGTCTCCGTCTCTACTCATGTGAACTCACACATGGGAAGTTGTCTTGGCGTCATCCTTTTTCCCTGGACTGTGGCTCTGTCGATTCTGGCTCGACCTAGTCTCACCCACAAGCACGAAGCAGAGCACACACTGAACGACTCAGCCTTTTAAAGGTGCATTCCTGTCATTTGAAATAATTTTTATTGTCTGTTTCTTTTGGTTTAAATGTCTTTGGATATACCCCTTTCATTTGGGCTTGAAACCAGAAGGTTTCTGGGTTTCTGAGGATGGTACCTGCTCCTAAATGTAACTATATTCTATTATTTAGCTCACAGTCAAAGCTTGGCCGAAGATCCTAAGTTATTTATGCTCTGTGCTTGGAATAAAAAATGTACATCTGACAGAACTTGTCTGCAGCTGTATTTACATTACTTTCTGCTGCTCACACATACAATTCCTGATGCACTTTGACTCAGATTTGGGCAAATCCAAGGCAGGAGTCATACTTACTCATTCAGACAATTAAGGTAACATCCGTGATCAAGGTTCATGCAGCTGCAAATATCTCCCCATATGTATACTTCTGTGTAGTACTGGCTGTTGGAGGCCTGAAAGGCCAGTAAGGTCCAGCTTTAAATGCTGTTTAACTCTTTCACATATTTAGACGATTGTTGGTGACAGCGATCAGTCGACACAATTGCCTTTTTGGTGTCCATAAGGTGGGAGTGAATAATAATCACTATATGTCAGCGTACTATTACATCTCATGTTGTGTGTGTTCATGCTGTTTGTGCTCTGCAGCCTTACTTTTAAACTGTGCAACAAAGTCTTGTGCAAATTAAAATTAGAATAAGACACTGAGTATTGTGTTAATACAGAAAGAGCCAAAAAAACTAAATATTAATCAGTTCAAGGAAAATGAATCGTTTTTGTCACGTTACAATCACAAGCTTTAATGTGTTTTATCGGGGTTTCATGCAAAAGGCCATCATTAAGTATTAGGATTGTTCTTTGCAAAATATTTCAAGCTTGGTCAGATTGGATAGGTATCAATTTTCTCACATCCCCACGGCAAGATATGGCTGCCTCTGTTTTACCATGTCTGTAGGTTCTGTTCAGGGTTCTTACGATCTGGTGGCTCCCAGGTTTTCATGTTGCTGCTTGTTCTAAAATATTCTCTAACAACCCCCTGAGGCCTTTGTAGAACAGCTGGATTCATACTGACATTAATCACACACATGCGGACTTTATTGCCCAATAAAGTGAGTGGGCTGGAATTTATTAAAGGTTATCAGAGTGAATAGTTTTTGAGGAAAATGTTTGCAAAAACATCTTCTTGTTTGTCTTCCACATAAGTTTCCAATAAAATACATTAAAGTTGTGGTTGTATCATGATAAACTTGAAAAAAGGTAAAGGGTTTAGATACTTTTGCAAGGCACTGTACATTCATAAAGATTGTCACCTCCTGTTTTCCAAAAATGTGCTTTTAAAAGTTTTTGCATTGCTACTCTTACAATGAAATCCCTTTTTGAATCATAAATGAGCAAAGAAAGTAGATTTAAGTATTATTGTCCTCTTCTGAAGCCTGTAGTAATGTCTAGACTGATCATAGATCATTGGATGTGCACAAACAGCGACGATAAGTTTGTCCATTGTTGACTTTCTGGCTTCTTCTGGTCCTTCCATCCCGTCGCCACTTCATCACGTAGCGGAGTCGCTCTGATTAATTCACGCTCCGTGTCCAGCGGCAAAAAGTTCATAGTTTCCAACTGTACCGTCTGCTGCTTTGGATGCACATCATTAATCGAAATATCAAAATGCACAGCACCAGACGTTTGAAACACTTCAGAACATGCAGCGTAGACACGCAGGACACAACACGAGACCTTTCAATGCTCCTAGACGGACGCCCACCATAGACATCATTGGAACCATTAAGTTGGGTGGAGGATGCGTGAGGCTGTGGGGCAAATTCTTTCTCAAATGAACTAGAAATCCGAAGCAAATGTAATGGGAACATTTTCAATTTACATTTTTCTTTTATAAACTAATAATGTTTTCTGGGAATTTCTAATCAATAATACACAACTTTCTGCATCATATAAATGTTTGGCATTTTGCCAGATGCTTTTGGGACTTTAACCAGAACCAGGTGCTTTGTTCAGATGAGACTTAGGCTACATTCTTTGAGGTGGCCGTTCATACTAGTATTAAATGCGACCGTCATCATTCTGCTGTCTGAATGGTTCAAGACCACTAAAGCGACCCACGTGTGCAAATAACAGAAGGAAACGTCACAGAGCGGCCTACTGTTTACGGAAGTAATGGTGAATGTAATTGTGTTCAACTTTTGCTAAAAAAACATTTGGGGGAAAAAACACAGACACATCTCTCCTTGGGAGTCGACAATAATAAGACTGTATCATAGCAAGACAAAGTAAGGTAAGTAGAAAGCAGTACAGCTGTTAACATTGGTCTTTTATAGAGTGCTAGCTGCTACTGCTGTGGGTGGACGTGTAGTGAGAGACAGAAGAGTGACGTAAAAGACGGATAAAATGCGACGTGACCGTTCAGACTGCGACACTTACGTATCCGATACGTATCCAAATTAGTACCACACGTAGAGGTGGCTCAAATCAGATATTTTTGGGGGGTTGAAAAGATTGGAATTGGGACGTTCACACTGCTGTGAAAAAGACGGATATACGTTATAAGATTGGATTTGGGTCGCACTTCCCTGCAGTGTGAATGTAGCCTTAAATGAATCTTTTTTGCAACAAAAGTTCCAAGTAGGTCTGCCAGGAAACGAGGTGAATATGTGGAAAGGTAGCAAATGTGTGATGCTGTGGACCTGTTTCTCTTTCAAATGCGTCGTTGCTGTGTTAGAGTGCATTGCACGATAAACCCTGCTATAAATGGTAGAATCAGTCATATTAGATCTTCCAGATGGATAATGACCCATCATGTATGTTTACATCAACACAGTTATGGATCACCTGAGAAAAATCTTCCTTCTTTTAAGGCCATCTCTGCCCTCGAGACGTAACATGTAAAGATAACCTGTGGGGTGAGCAGAAAAGAAAAGAAATGTCACTAGATGATCTACAGGGATCACAGCGCACAGAGGAATGGCCAAAAATCTCTCTCTCAACACTCCAAACTTCACTACTGACTGTAGGTGCAACATAAACTTTGGGTTTTGTGTCCAAATGCAAGACACATAGTTTCTGAACTGCCCGGTAGTTTGTGAGCGACTGCGTACAACACGATAAAATGGCAAGAAGAATGCAGAAAGGCTGCATGTCTGTCATCAACCCTATTTCTTTATGGCGTAGACTTCAAAAGCCAGCAGAAACCGTGCGATAACGTTATCAGGCAGGTGGATAAAAAGGAACATATGGCAGCGAACAGGGTTTTATCACCGGCTCCTGTCAGCCTGCTGAGTCGCGGCTTCAAAGTGAAGAAACTTCCCCCACTCAGAGCAGCAAATGACAGTCAGCGAGAACATACGTGTTTGAGTGAGAGTTAGCGACAGCGATACCTAAATCCTTCTGCGTGAGTCAGACTTTAAAAGCCCTTAAACAGCTGAGGATCACGTTCAGTCTGGGCGCAGGCGAGCCAACACTTCTCTGTGGGCTCCTGTCGATGACGCAAGCCGTAGTTTTTGCAGAGCGCTGCAATAAATGTGGGGCAGTTAAATGCAAAGTGTGTGGATCTTGTCTTCGGATCTGCAAAAGTGCAAAATACTGCAACTACAGGCGCAACGACACGGACTCTGAGGCCTGTTAGCTAAGCTGATGCAGGAGACTTAGACTGATACCACTGACAACAATAGATGGGATAAATAAGATCATTATTACACATTGAGTTGGTAAAAGTGAAGTCAGATCTCAACGCTGAGAATTTGCTCACCAAGTTAGCAATCAAATATAAAACTACACGTGTTTGAACTAGACTGCTACCATGAAACGCTTCACACCCTACTGCTGTAAGTCACAACCTGTCAAGGAGCACTTTTAATAATTAAAAAAGAAAAAAAAAAACAATTCCAGGTTTCAATTATGCTATCACTCCCCGCCTTGGCCGGAGACCAGCGTGAAACAATCATTAACTTTGACCAAAGAAGTACCCGTGTGAATATCAGCCTGGTAGCATAACGCAATATTAAACTTGCAGCTGTTCCTGCAACGTCAGCATGTTGGGCAAATGGGGTGGGGAGGATTAAGCCATCTATAGAGGATGGTTGAAACTTTCCCTCTGAACAAAGAACAGCAAGTATCAACTGGCAGGGTTCCTCTGTTTTACAGCTCCAGTAGTCTGTGAATATGAACATGGACTGCTTACCAAGGTAATTTTAGCCGGGGGAAAAGTTAGGACACCCTACACACATAGTGGTGAAATAGCCATAATGTGACGCTTGCTGTAGCCCTCTGCCAGTCTCTGACATCGGTGCTGAGCAACCTTTACTGCAATCCTCACTTTAGCTCTTGGATGTTTGAGGAGGTTCTTGCATGTACAGCTAGATTTAAGTCGTCCCACAGCATCCTGAAAAGATCTGTGTTTTGACTTGGCCCTGGTCAAGGTGGATTTACTGGGACGGTACCGGGTCATAGTTATGTTGCAGGGCCTGGTTCTGCTTCAAATTATTAACTTTTTTATACACAAACATGTTCTCTGTTCTGGAGGCCAAATAATTCTGTTTATTCAAGGAATCCTGGTGTGTTTTTTTTATCTGTGTGAAAAATTGTTCTTGGTCTTGGCATTAAGTTTTGTTTTAGAGCAAAGGTTTCCTTGCTGCACATCTAACACAGATGTTATACTTGCGGTCTCTTTCTCTGTAGCAACGTCGGTGTGTTTGGAGTCTTCTTTTAGCGTCTTGCAGTCTGCGCTTGGGGTGAACTTGCTTGGCCAGCGATATCTAAACATGTTGGCAGTCATTCTGAACAAACTCCACTTGGAGACTGTTTTCTGGACAGTAGATGGCTGATTTAAAATTCTTTTGAGACTTCCTTAAATCCCTTACCAGACTCCTAATCTTCTTTCTGAAGGCCTCAGACAGCTCTTTGGATTTCACCATGGTGTTCAACAGTCTGGAGCACACTAAGCTGAATGAGGTTTAAACAAAGCAAACCTCCTTTAGAATAATAACTTTATCTTTAGAGAATGTACCAAGAACACACCTTTGCTATTTTTAAGCCTATTTTTAAATTACTTTTACTTTTTTTCCTTTGTTATAAATGTGTTGTTAGGCTGTAATAAATCCTCATTTATTTACCCTGATTTTCTCACAATTATCCTTTCCTTAAATCAAAGAGCAGTCAAACCAGCACATGAGCTTTGGCTAATATTCACAAAAATCTGTAATATTACACATCTATATGAAAATGTTTTATGCACTTTTCGCTGAAGTCAATTTGTCTTGCAAATTGGGGCTATGATGCAGGAATGACACCCGAAAACTAGCAGGATTTGCTAACAATTTAATGCCCCATTTTGGTCATTAAATTATCATAATTAAAGAGGTTGCACTGTACATATCTTAAGCAGGCAGGTACATGCTAATAAATAGTTAAACCCTGCAAGCTTCACCATATTTCATACTATACCGACTGTCTTCTTGTGGTTCCCGCTTGACTGATGGAAGAAAAAAACTAAGGACTCCTGCTAGTAAAGACAGTCATGCCATTTTAATTTTATTATTTCTATATAGGCTTGTTTGTCTTGCTCAGTGTCAAGTAATCTTAATAACTAGTCAACTTCTGTGAATGTCAGAACTAAAACAGTTTTATATTAATAACCATCATTCTTATCCAGGCAAACTGTCTGAACGCTTTACTTGCTACTTTATTTCGGCTACAGTCACTTTATATTATCCCCTGCATAACAAAGTCTAAAACTAATCCGGCTGACTCAGTGATGGGGTTCATGCCAGGACATGTTGAAAAACTGCCCGGCCGATGATTAGTCTGTGAAGGCTGGATTTGAAGAGCGTGGCGAAAGAGACAGAAACCCGAGAGCTTAAATTTCACTTTTATTCTACATTAGTAATGCATTCTTCACATCTAGTAGAAGCGCTAAACGGAACGTGATATGTCTTTTTTTCCCTTTTACAGATATCATATAACACCATTATATTATACAAAATGTTGAGCAAGGTGTATGTGCGAGGCATCATTGGTGAACTTCAACCAAGGTTATTTCGTGCTTCTGGTAGTTCACTGATTGTTAAAGGAGTTGTGTCGGGGCATGTCTAGCTGTATCTGGGGCAGGATCACTGAGGTGTGGGTATGTTTGTTTCTGTCTGTGGGTGGATGACACCTAACAGCTGCAGAGCAGAGGAGGGGTTAAAGACGTTTGCCTTCCTCCAAAGGGTGCTCGTTGGTTCTGAGGCTTTCTAAAGGTTTTTTTTTTTTTTTTTTTTTAGGCCAGATCAGGTTCAAGACTTGACAGACTGGTACTAAGTCTGACGTGTTTAAGGAAAACAGGTTACTCTGATGACAGCTTGAAGAGCTGAAACAGGTGAATTAGTGGGGTAATTTTAAAGCGAAAACCACAGCTCATCCTCAAAGGGCCTGAAAATATACAAGGCTCTATTTGGCACGTTTAAAAGGAAGAAATCGGATGCATGCGTGGTAGATGTTGCAGCGGGTTTAACTGAATCTGCCAATGCTACTATAACGACGCATGACGATAATTCACAGTGAGGTTCCTACCTACCTTATCTGCAGAAAAAGATGGTATTTTTCTTTAAAATACCTAAAATATATCAAATAAAGGTTGATTGCCTCTGGTTCTTCATTGTTGCTACAGCACCAAAGCAGAGGGTGTCAGCTACCTGTGTTAAATGTCAAATGTGTGTTTTCCATAAAATAATACCGGTGGTGATCAAGCAACTAAGGGTAGAATGTGAATTTGGTCTCGTTCTAAACTATGTGTTCACACAATATTCGCTATTTCTGGCGAATATTTAATTTTTATGGTTGCATCCAGTGAACAATAAACATGATTTTAAAGCAGAGAGTATATGTAGACCTCATTTAGAAATTACACTGAGTATTTTTAGTTTGAAGATACATCTAAGCAATGTCTGAATGGTCCATAAATGTCTAGGAGGAATTTTGTAGATATCAGGTTTAAAAGTTAAAGCTCTTTTCAACACCTGGAATTAGTTTCAGGCGTTCACTGGAAGTCTAAACGTAGACCGGTTTCAGCTGAAACTGACTAGCAAAAAAAAAAAAAAACCCGAAAAATAAAAAGCGAAACCTGTCAATCTCAAACTCTGCACCTCTCAGCTACAAACATAACCCTTAAACAACTGAGTTGTCTGTCAGAATACTCTTCAGTGTGCAAATAACATACAAGTTCAGGATTATCTATGTGTTTTATTTATGTTGTGAATGCAAAATATTTTTTAATGCAGATTATGCGGTTCCTCATCTTCCTTCATGGCATCAGACTCGGACAAGCGTTCTGCTTTCATTCTGGATCTAAAAGAATAAAGATTTAAACTCACAACAAAATACGTGTAAGATCGACATAGACAAAATAAGACTAAATGCACAGATTTTTCAGCATTGTGGTACCGTTGATTAGAATTGATCTAATTTAAACTGGATCAACTTGATTCGATGTTCTGTGTGGGATTATTATGATGGCTGCGATAAAGAGCTGTATTGGATGCTGTTTATGTTTAAGAGGACCTGTTGTTGTGACCCATCACTATATATATCAAAAAGGAACTGAACTGATCTCAGTAGTAGTTGCACTCTTCACCTGACCGCGTTTTAAATAGATTTTGAAACATCAAGCTGCATTAACATTTAGATTTTTTTAATTTACCATGATACCTAACCCTGACACCCTTACTGCCTTTTTATCATACCATCATATCCAGTTTACCTTTTATATTCCTTTCTTTTTTTCTTCACCTCTTCCCTGTTTTGAAGTTGATAATTTAAATACAAGTTCATAAACGTACCAAAGGCTGGGATAATAACAATAAAATACACATTTCAGTTTGTGTTTAAAAGGAAAGCCTTTCTTTAGAAACTCTTCTTAATATCTTCAGATTTAGTGTGGACACCAAATTCATTATTTTAGATTTAGACCATGTTATTATTATTCCAAGCTGCCATCATTTATGCTGTGTTCTGAACATGGGGCCACAAAGGCTCTGAGGGCTGCAGCAAAGATAACAAATTTCTTGTCAGCTCAAGCATCGAGAGTATAGAATATGACAAGTAGCTCCTCCTTCCATACAGGCGTGCATGCACGTATTCTGGGAACAGCAAATTGCTATGAGGGACCACACTGATCTGGGCTAAAGCTCTGACAGGCCCTGCCTCTGTGTCACTGCAGTAATTAAATGAGCAGCACTCAGGAAATTGGCCCCGCTCTGCTTCTGTTTGTGCTATCAGTGTTTCTGGGAGAGCAGGTACAGGTGGTCAGAGCAGAGAGGGCGAGAAAGACGATTGGGGAATAAAATTATTGGAAATATAGTAGGCACTGGTCATTGAATGAAATAAGGGGATGCAAATGTATCTGACGGGCAAACCAGTTCCTGGGACAATCAGAGTACACCGTCCATCAGGGTTAGGGAGGGAATGAGCCAGGACTCTCGTTAAAGGGGTGTGAATGTCACAGCATTTTGTCTCTCAGGTTTTCACTGGCCGTCATGCTTTTATGCTCAGTCCAAATTTGTTTCTGCTAGACTGTGGGTTTGTGTTAATGGGAAAAAGTTGAGGTGTCATCATTGAGTCGCCGTAAACCTGAAAGGGATGCTGTGTTGGGTGGCAGAGAGGTTAACTGGATTCAATGGTCACAGGAGATGTATGGTATTTACTATTGTTACGGCCCGTAACAATAGTATAAGATAAGAATGTTTTAAATCAATCAACAAAACAAACAACCTTGCTGTTCTAACATATACAGACGTGTCTTATTTAAGCAGATTTATAATGTGTTGTAAAATAAATTTCTCCATTTTCCATTTCAGTTTTATTTCAGGGTCCTCTTTGATGCCAACTATTGCAATGGTGGAATAAAACAGGCTGCCAGCTAACCCCTTGGCAGCAACTAAATGCTTTTATGCTTACAGACGTGTCATTCAAACAGAGCGTCTAAACGGAGAAGAGGGGCAATCAAAGGCTGCGTTCACACAGTGGCCAAACGTGACCCAGACCCGATCTTTTGGCCCATTTGCAACCAATATACGACTTTTCATGGCAGTGTGAATGGCCCAGTTCCGATCTTTTGACCCACCTCCCCAACCACACACTTCCATATGTGGTGCTGAATTGGATACGTATCTGATAATTTACAAAGTGGTCGCAGTCATGACATATTCCTTCCGACTTTTACGTCACTGTCCTGGCTGTCACACACACATCCACACAGGCCTCTCTGCAGCAGTAGCAGGCACAGCTCCACCAAAGCCCATTATTAATAACTCCGCTTTTTTTCCTACCTTTCTTCATCTTGTTATATAATGTTGTCTTAATATTGTTGGCTTCCAGTACTCAACAACTTCATACTAACAGACCCTGGTATCCACTATGTTTATTATTAGAAGAAAGCCTTATGGTACACATCTGATAACAAAAACATCCGTTATCACTTGCGTAAACAGTGTGCTGCTGTGGGTGTTTACTTTCTCCTTCTGCGCACGCGGGTAATTTTTTTGGGTCTCGAACCATTCGGACAGACGTCTGATGGCTCAAGCATTTAATTAGTAGTATGTACGACCACACAAAAAAAATCGTATTTCCGCAAAAAAATTGGAATTGAGCATCAAGACCTGCTGTGTGAACGTAGCATTTGTTACTTTGACCATTACATACATGGCTGTTTGTGTTAGATGGGTTGGTATCAGGATGTAGGGAAACTGCTAATTTATTGGAATTTTTAGGCATAACAATCCCTTAAGATTATGGATGGTGGACCACAAACAGGAAAATATCCAGGGGGCTGCATTTCTGCAGGAAACATACCTTGTTGATGTCAGAGAAGAACTGACACACTAGTTGAAGGTGCCGTTCTGTGAAGAATGTTTGCCGTTTATAGATTTCCTCGGTTTGTTCTTGTCATTCTTAAATATTTCAGATCACCAATCAAACATTGATATCCAACAAAGATAATATGCGTAAATACAAAAAGCAGTTTTCAAATGATGATTTGATTCATTAATGAGAAAAAGGCTATGAAAACCAACCTGGTCACATGAGAGAGAGTAACTGTCAAAAAAACATATTTTTAGTAAGCTGCACTAAATTTCACAAGTCAAACCCAAGCTTCATTATTATATAAGCGGCAGATATAATACATATTTTGAATAGAACAAGGATCACCAACCTTTTTGAAACTGAGAGCTACTTCATTGGTGTTGTGTCATACGAAGGGCTACCAGTACTGACTTTTGAACTACAAGAGTCAGAGTTCACCTTAACTTTGTGTAAAATAAACATATTTTCATGCTTAGTTATAGATATTTTATAGATATAGTATTTTTTTAATCTATATAAATGCAAATGTGTATAAAGAGGAAGAGTAATGGAATAAAATAAGGTTTTAGATGCAGCTCACTGGTGGATTATGCTTTTTAAGACAAGGCTTGTGGGCACCATGTTGGCGATCCCTGGAATAGAACCTCTCTGATGCCAGAAAAAAAGAACAATGTTGGTGACTTGTATCAGTCTGGCAGGGGTTGCAATGCCATTTCCGAGATTTTGAGATGCCAACAAACCAAAGTGGGAGTGATTACCCCCTATTGGATAAAGCATACAGCAGTGTCATGTTGAGGTTGAATGATACTTCAGGGACCTCCACAGTCATCACAGCTTAGCACAATAGAACACCTTCTGTGAGACAGGACCTTTACATCATGGATGTGCGGGGTACTAATCTGTACCAAATGTTTAATGCTATCAATTCAAAATGGACCAAAACATCGGAGGAATGTTTCCAGCACCTCGTTGAAGCTATGTGAAAAAATATCATTGCAGTTCAGAAAGCTAAAAGCGATTCAACCCAATCGACAAGCAGACATCCAGCTCAGCTGCCCTAACAACTTGAACCATTGGAGGAGAAGGAGGAGTTTCTCAACTCCAAGCTCCTTCCCATGACCGAGCTCCTCCTGACTGAGGCCAGCCACCACATGCAGAAATTTATTTCAGCTGTTTCTATTTTTGGGGTCTTGTTCTTTTGGTCATGATCAGTATCTCACAGCCACCAGTAAGGGTCCGTTTAGTGTTGAATCTACAGTTTACCTCGCCTTTAAAATACTTGCACAGGAATTAATGTAGATCCGACCACATATTTCTTTACCTTCCCCTTTAGTTTCAATATCCACTCGATTCTGTCTCCCATGACAGTAAGAAGCAACAGCAAGTCATCATATTTCTTCCGATTAATTTTTTGCGGCCCTTGGAAGCCCCAGGTGTGTGTTCATGTGACATTAGCTTCTTGGCCACGGAGCGTATGACCTTCAGCAATTGTTCCCATTAGCTGGAAGGAGACAGAGGACACTAATTGACTTCTCTACTTGCGGCAGCAAAAGGGTTGATCAAGTCTTGGCAAGCTGCAAGGCCTGGAAGGCAGGACTAATTTGAACCTTGCAAGGTTCTGCCGATTGCTATCTCATTAAACCATCCACTGCTAATGTTTTTGTGCTTCTCCTGTCAGATGGGCAAGCCAAGACCAACAGCATAGCATGTTTATCTAATGGATTCTTTAATAATTGGATATGCTTTGTAAAAAAAAAAAAAAGAAGAAAAGGACCTGGGGTCGAATCAATGCGTGGAAGAAGTGAATAATGAAATGTCAAGGTTGCTCGAAGACTACAAACTACAAACAGCACATGCATGGCCACGAGGTATAAGCAGGACAGGAAGGAAGAATGATGATGTGTTTAGGAAAATAACTGAGGAGTTGAACAGAAAAGGGTAAAGGTGAGGTTAGGCTAAATAAGGTAAACAGTTTGTCTGTTAACTTATAAATGAGGACTGAGGGCATCTAAAGGTAAATAAAGGCAAGGTGCTTTGTTTTTTTTTTTGCTTTACTTATAGTTGACAAACATTATCTTTAACAGAAACTCTCTGAACACTAAGGGCTGGGTATAAAGCATTGCTGTCCAGTGGGAGTTGAAGCGAATGGTTATTTATTCCATTTATTCATTGGAAAAAAAATAATTACTCCTTTCTTCAAGTGTAAAACCCTAAACCCTTCTTGATACTTGGAATCTAAATGTTCCTGTTGTTCAGGTTTACCTTTTTAACTGACAAAATGCAATGGGTCAAACTCATTGGAAACATCTATCTAAATGAGCTTCACTCATAAAGGTCTGAGATTCAGATTTCTTTCAATAACAATTGTTTTGTGCATGTGCATCAGATTTTTATTACATATATTTCTGTCTGGCCTCAGTTTAGTGGCTTTTGTGTTTGTGCTTGTTACAGATGGAGTTTGTAAAAAGCCTCTGCTGAATAGGGATACTAGCAGACATTAAATAAAGCTTTCCATAACTACAGTGTCTTGCAAACGTTTCAAACTCTTTGAGCGTCTCATTTTTTCATCACGTCACAGCCACAAATTTCAGTTCTTTCATTCCAGTACATCATTTAAAATATTCTATTTGGATTTTATGTAATAGATCAAAGTAGTGCATATTTATTTTGGCCAGTTTACGCTGCTCCTCCAAAATAAAACGCAGTAAGATCAACCAGTTGGTAAACAGACTCCAGGGTTTCTAAAGCAAAATTTCAAGCTTTGAACATCTGACAGAGCACTGCTCAATCCATGATGAAAACGTTTCCTGCTAAATACAGGGCCATCCTGGAAGAAAATGTCATTATGTGTAGGATGCTTGCAGGACCAAAGTACAGACAGGATCTCAGGAGCAGCATGATGCAGAGCAGGATTTTATGGTAACAAAAGGCAAGCTTACAGGAAGGCACAATGAGAACAGGACATAGATCACAGGCAGAGACTCAGGCAGTGAAACTGGGCAATCGAGAAGGAGACAAAGAGCAAAAGGACTCAGTTCAAGATGATGTAACAGAGTAAGCCAGTAATAAATAATAAGTGGTGAGCATATATACTGGGAAACAAGTGGAAAATTACATTGAACATAGATGAATTAATCAGGAGGCAGCTGGGGCAGAAGGAGTGCAGGGAGACTGAGGAAGGGGGACAAATTAGCAGAAATGGAGCCGAACAGAGATACAAACAAACAATTAAGCCAAGGGAAAATCTAACAGAGATTATATGAACAGAGCACAAGAATAAGGCGAGAAACCAGACAGACAGGAGTGAATTTATGAGGCTTAAAGAACAATAAACTACAGGAAAATGAAGAAAACAGAGAGACACGAGAATCTCTAAAAACCGAACACCAAAGGATAATGACAGAAAACCTTTCAGGCTGCAAAACAATCAAGGCTGGGGCAGAGGTTCAGCTTCCAGCAGGTCCAACCAGAGCTACAATGGAACGGATTAGCTGAAAAGCTCGAAACCTGAAAACTGGAGCTCACAGACACTCTCCAATCAATCTGCCTGAGCTTTACTTACAGAAAAAGGTGGTTCAATTGACCCAAGAGGCCTTTTCAGATTTGTATTGGCAAAATAATGACAACCATGTATTATTTTCCTTGAAATAATCCACTACATTGCCTTTTTTGTTTAGATTGCGTAAAATCATAGTAAAATTATTTATATTTCTGGTTGTAATGTAGCAAAATGTAAAAAAAAAAGGTTTAAAATCTTTAAACAACTTTGCACAGTTCCTATTAAATGCACCACCGTAGAAGACAGACTAAGCCAAAGTCTAGACTAAATCTGTCAGCACCTTACAGGAACAGGGTCACTTATTCCCGTGTCCAGCCAGAGCTCAGTTCTCTGTATTTACGAGGGTATTTCCTACCATTAAGCATTAAGCAAAAGCAGGAACAAGTCACCGAAGTGCAAAATGCCCCTCTGTATAAGACACAGTGTTCTTTGAAGATTAGTATGTTGTTCACCATCAGACTTCAAATGGTTTCTGTATGACTTTATCCAATAATGTGCATGTGTGGGTGCACTGTTCAGCTATGTTTAATAAAGTTGACAGACTGATTGTAACTGACCAGTGCCCTTACACTAAGGAGATATAAAAAAAGATTAAATGTGACCGATTAATGTTCATTTTACCATAACTTTGTATCATAATCCCCTAATAAAACAAAGGAAAACCCCTACAAACAGTTTCAGCCAACAATGGTTTCTAAGGTAACTATGTATTCAATAAATGACAAGAAAACTGTTGCATAATCTCTTGTTTTTATACCTAATAAAAACTATTTTATTGTTTGGATGTTACAACAGTAAGCATCCTAAATTTAACATGTTATTGCCAAACACAAGATTTTCATTGGTTATTCATTATACATTTACAGCAGTAAATGTGTGGTCAGAGTTCAACTTGGGGATTTTGCTGGGAAAAAAAGCAATCATTAATTTGCTGTCTGGTTGTAATTATAATGTAGATACAATCATTGAGGATCATACTCCAGCCATTTAAACTAATTTAGTTTTGGTGAAATAAACAGAAAAAAAGAGGAAGGAGCTCCATGTAGGAGTTCCTCACTTTCCTTTTATGGCCTTTTTGCTCAGTTGTAGTTACATAAAAGCCTCTCGTATTGCTGGATATAATTCTGATATGACAGCCTGGTGTGCTAAAGTCCAAAAACATACCAGGTCATTTCTGGATCATATAACAAGAGGAGCAAGATTATACTCGTAGACACATCACCACACACAACGGCCAACCCTTCATTGGCTAAAAGCTTTAAATTATGGACAGCTGCAAAAGTCCAGCCATATGGTACAGTAGACAGAAATACTGAACGACAGCATGTGTTTCTAAGAGATAAGGCTTAGCTTTGTTGGCATGCTGTCTTCAAGAAATTCTGCAACGGCTACCAACCGTAAAGACACGTTTTCCCCTGTGGAGAAAAACGGGACATTAACAGTGGAGCGAATACGTTTTTAGTCCTTTATTGATACTTTCTGGCTGAGTAGTGCGCAAAAAACATTGTAGGAGCAGTTTTATTTTTCATTTTGAAACACAGTGCACGCCTTTAAACCACAGAATGTGGTGGCATGCATGGAGCTGTAAAGCAGCGCACAGACGAATACAGCGGCACATAATACAAGAGCTTATGTTTCCCACAGGGTGCCTGTCTGTCAGCAAAAAAGCTACTGCCATGGTTACAGCACTCTGAGGCAGGTCTGCACATCACCTTCATATGACTACATTATGGATTTGTGCTTGGTTTCAATCATGCTTTTACAGTGCCTTTTTACCTATTTTGTTACATTCTAACCTGTAAATTAAATGCTTTTAAATCTTATTTAATGTGCTGGATCTGCACAAAGCCATATATATATATATATATATATATATATATATATATATATATATATATATATATATATATATATATATATATATATATATATATATATATATATATATATATATATATATATATATATATACAACCAATTACCTCATAGTGAAATGAAGTCCACCTGTGTGCAAGCTCAGTGTCATGTGATCTGGGCTTTATTGAAGAGAGGCCAGAAGAAAGACATTACTTAGTGTTAAAAGCAAGAAGGCACGTTTTGAGTTTGCTAAAAGGCATGTGCTCAACTCCCCAAATGTATTGAGAAATTTGCTGTGGTCAGACGGGACTAAAATTTAACTTTTCCGCCACCAAGGAAAAAGCCATGTCTGCTGCAAACTCAACACATCTCATCATCCCAAGAACAGTATCCCTGCTGTGAAACATGGTGATGGCAGCATCATGCTGTGGGGATGTTTTTCACCAGTAGACCAGGGAAACTGGTCCGGATCGAGGGAAAGATGGATGGTGCTAAATAGCCAGGCCAAGCCAACTTTATTTATAAATACAGAGATATCCTTGAGCAAAACCTGTCGACCTGCTTGTGATTTGCGACTGGGATGGAGGCTCACCTTCCAGCAGGACAATGACCAGAACCATACTGCTAAAGCAGCACTTCAGTGGTTTAAGGGGAAAAATTTAAGTGTGTTGGACTGGTCTAGTCAAAGTCCAGACCTCAATCCAACAGATAATCTGTGGTTAGACTTGAAGATCTTTGTTCACAAGTAAACACCAGCCAACATGAAGGAGATGGATCCATTTTGGACAAAAATCCACGGGGTAAGATGACACGTGCTCATAAAGACTTGTCTAAAGCCACTTGCAGCTGGAATTGCTGCAAACAGTGACACTACAAAATGCTAACTTTAGGGAAGTGAACAATTATGCACACTGAAGTTTTCTGTTTTTTTGTCTTGATTATTGTTGGCTTCACAATAAATAAATAAATAAATCACCTTCAACATTATTGACGTCTGGGCCTCCCTACTGAAGCTGCTACCCCCGCGACCCGACCCCGGATAAGCGGAAGAAGACGGACGGACGGACGGACCTTCAACATTATAAGCATGTTCTGTAAATGAAATGGAGAAAACTCTCAAGCAATCCATTTTAATTCCAGGTTATGAGGCAACATACAGAGAAAAATGCCAAGGAGGATGAATACTTTTGCAATGCACGATTATTCCCTCCCGTACTACAAAAACAGACCCTTATAACTGGAACAAGATGAGCAGAGTAAAAGAAATGTGCAAATTTATGCTGTAAAAGGTATTCCCACAGTCTATTTACCCACACGTGTCTAAATATCTTAAGTATATAAATGGTGTCCACAAATGTCACAGTTAACTCGTTGTTTAGAAATGTTCTCTTCAACAGGTCACCATTTGTTACCGCTGTGGGAAGATGACAATATTATGTAAATATCGATTTATTTACTGTAGCACATTATTGTGAGTACCTAGTAATAGAGATGTAAGTCTGTCAGGGCCTTCATGGAGTATATGTTAGCTAATATTCTCCTGACTGAAACTTTATCCACGATGGCTGATGATAAAAGACTTAACAAGGTTCTGCAGCTTACACACCCGGCCTTAAAGTAAACTGTAGTCTGGAAACGGCGCTGCTTCAGAAGAATCTGAGTGGATGTGCTAAATGTTTTGGTGCATTGAGTCTTTTATGATGTCATCTATAAAAAAAAAAGTTTATATCAGCCACTTGCATGTATACAGCAAAAATATAAAGGAACCAGATTGTTTGCGAAATCTGGTTCATTATGCAATGACTGGTAAAATTATTCATACCCTTTTTGTCATTTTATAACTAAAGTCTTAAATATATCTTTGTAGAATTTTATATGATAGGCTAACACAAATTTGCTATTTCATTTTCATTTTAAACGTACAGACGACGTGCAGCGGGAGGGACCCATGAACACTTTCTCAAGAGTTCTGGACTGAAGAGTCCTGTTCAGAAAAACTTTATTCTTGAATGTAATTCACCCCGTTGTAAAAGCATAACCCCACCCCCAGGCAAATTTTGAAAAATGGCACCAAAGTGGGCAGTGCCAAGAGACCCTAAGGGGCGGGGCTAAGTGTGGGGAATGTGGACCGTTCAAAGCAGTCAAAAATACTAAATGCTATCAATCAAGGCTCCTAATGTTCGTGATTCCAACTCCTGAGTCTGACATGTTACTGAGATACTATTATACAGGAACGCAGGGCTATGATGATGACGAAAGCATGTACTTTTTGAACCAATAGGAAACTTCAACTGCAATAGCCACCAGTCAACCATAAGAGGGAAGCACAAAGACGACTTTAAGACAAATATTGCAGAAATAAACCAGTTCACATGAAAATGGGAAAAAAGACACAGTGACATTAAAGTAGAACCCTTAGGCCCAGTTTATACAGTTTATCTGAAAAAAAGGTTGATTTTGGGGTGAGGTACACTTTAACCTTAGCCATGAGTAAAATAAAACTTGTTTATAGGCCTCATGTTGTAGCCAAAGCCCAATTTTGAACTGTTTTGGTCACCAATCAACTGACATTTTGAACAATATGCATCATTTTAGATTCAAATACAATCCCTTACATGTAATCCAAGACTCAATTATACTATTGCTTTGATGCTAAGGTGGTCCTAGGGATGTAGATGCTCCATTTCATTTTAAAATGACATGACCTGACTAATATGTTGGTATCCTTCATGTTGGTATCCTTCAGAATTACAGAAGAATTTATTGAAAAGGCCACTTGCCAGATTACCTGGACTGCTATATATGGACAATCATAAAGGTGTAGCCTTAGCCTTGATGTATAATTTCAGCAAAGAGTGCATTGACAGTGATGGATAACTCAGGGAGAGCATAAAAGAGGGGAGAAGATGGATAGGCAGTAAGAGGACTAGAGAGTGGTTCTTGGCACACCATGAAAGCACAGTGGAGATCTAAATGAATGAAAGAAAAGACACAAAGGGAAAGGAGAAATTAACTTTAAGTGGAGTGTATGGAATCAAAGCATCCGAGTCTCATCTGAAGTATTTTTTTCCCCTAAAGAAGTGATGTAGATAGGGATTACACAAGGGGAATGGTGAGATGTAAAGAATTGGTGAGAACAACAAGGAAACCGAGGGGCTGCTGACCTACTTTGTTTGGGAATTTTAATAAAGCCTATGATTTTGCAAAGAAAGGGAAAAACAGGAAATGAAAAAAATGAACTAGATGATAGAAGACTGTTAAACCCAATTCAAATCAGCAAGTAATTCAACAACAGAAAATTCTTTGAAGAAATCCAAGACCCCAGAATGTGAAAAGATCTCCTATTTTAATTTGCCTGTAATGGAAACTGTCTTAATATTGTTCATTCATCTTTTGTTGAAGCGTCTATGAAGTCTTTGATTTCCATTATCAGAACCAGAATTCAAAATCTCTTTTTAATTGCTTTTCAGATCTTTGAAAAGACAGGAAGTGAATAAATGAGAAGAAATGTGGGCCAGAGAAACAAATATTCGCTGTAATATGGAGAGACATATGGCTAACTGCGGCTGAGAGGAGAGATCGTGTGGCTTTGTTGTGTTTGACAGATGTGACAGGAAATAATGGTCAGCACACGGGACACGAAGAGACAGTGACCATTATCAATATATATCAATTTTTAAAATATATAAGATATTTGTTGGGTGAGCCATATATTAGAGCATTACAGTAATCAAGACAAGATGTGACGGGAGTATGAACCAAGGTAGCAATATTATTAGAGGGGAGTGATGGCTGGAGATGATAGGCCATTCATACCACTGGTAGATTATGATTTAAAATTATTATTATTCAACCAAGAACTTTTTTTCTGATATGAAATGTGACAGGAGGCTGATTTGATCATAAAACAATGTAAATACTGGGTGAGGGGGTGAGTAGGAACCATCTTTCAGGCAGATTTATTGATTATTCCCAGGTCTATTAACAGCCATAATTCTTTTAAATATCTAATCCTCAGTGTTCCTCATCCAATTTTCAAAGTTTGTGTATGTAAGCCAACACAGTCCTTGCCTCTCTCAACGCACATGTACTAGCACAAACAACAACAATGGTGGACTTCAGAGTTATATGCATCTGTTTCAAACAGGCATATGGATATATAATCAAAATTGAAGAAATGTTCAACCATCATTCAGTGCAGCGTGGAGATGGACTATGTGTCCCAGTAATTTACACGATTTATGTTAATTATCAGAGAAAGGTTGGAGTTTACACCTGGCTTTAGCCGGTTACGAGTCTTAATCACTTCTCTTCCTAGTTAGCTCATATATAATAAGCTTAAATGACTGTAATCTGAGGTCGTACTAAGTGTGTTTTGGTCAAACCTTTCAGTATCTGCCAAGCATGGGTAGTCATGCCCATTTTTGCAAAAAAAAATATCATGTTCTCCCGTGAGCTTGGAGACAGGATGAGGCAGAGGAAGAGAACAGGGTGTGCTTGGTCCGGATGAGTCACCGAATGCTGTGAACTCGCTCACATTAGCACATACACAGGAACAGCCACACTCTCAAACCATGGGGGATAGGCAAAATATGGCAAGGTTGAGACATTCTAGTGTAAAACCACAAGCAGAATGCTTTCATTACACACAAAATCATACTTTGTTTAGTTTTTGTCCTCAATTTTTACAAAAGTCCATCTGTCTATCCAAGGCCAACCCAATGTGTGCTTTTTTAATTTTTTTAAACTGTTGTGCACATTTGTTCCCACAGAATTTTAAAACCTGAACCATTAAAAAAAAACCAAAGCAATTTTTTCTTCTGTCCTTATGTTTCAAATATTAATTCACAAAACTTGCATTTATAAAGCTGAAAATAGAAAATATGTCAGTCAGTTTAACTTTTTTGTCAAATAACCATAGGCTTCAGTAAATTGCACGAGGCTTGCATGTGTTACACCAACACAAGTCTACATAATTGTAGAGTGGAAGGAAAATGATGCGATTTTTTCCAATCTTTTCTACAAATAAATATCTAAAAATGCTTGCATTTCTATGTGCCCCCTTTTACTCTTAAACCTCTAAAGTGTGCAGTTTGAGATACGTGTTAGAGAACAACAAAAGATCAAAGACTTGGGAGCACAGCAGGTAGGTCAGGGATGAAGTTCTGCTGTGTTTAGTTATAAAACATCCCAAGCTTTGAACAACCCCCAGAGCGCAGTTCAATCCACCATTTGAGAATAGGCACAACATTGCACAACAATGACAGCAAGATTCTTTTCTATTCTATTCTATAACAACATGCAAGGATAGCATTAAAGCTATAGTTGGTAATCCTGTTCAGAAATACTTTTTGTTATACTGGGTAAAATGGTCCTTCCACCCTGAAAGTAGTTCAATCTGAAAAACTCACACGGAAAGAAAAGACAATTAGAAGAATTTTATTGATACAATATTTTAAGACTTTGGCGCTCAGACCTCGGCAGGAAACATTAACGCAATATGCATAAGCGGGTGTATGAGAATAGGGATGCTCCAGGCTGAAACTGGTGGTGGATTGGAGATAGATGAAGTTGGTTCAGTCCATAGATGCTGGTTTGCGAGATGATCTGCTTGAGCTGAATTGGTGGGATCCAGTAGACTGCGTAGGCTGGTACCAGTACTTCACTCAGGGACACAGAAAGATAGATGTCCAACTTGGATAAACACAGGTTTGTATGAACTGTCCATGATGAGCAAGCATGAAGCGACTGTGGAGAGGAAAAACTCCCCTTTGGGAACAACCCTCTGGCAGAACCAGGCTCAACATGGCGGTCTTCTGCTGGACTGATTAAGATGTGGCGGGGAATTCCGTAAGAGTCCGGGAGGAATTACACTCTGATAGGGACGAGGTTGAAGGAGCACCATAGGAAGCCAGACGGAGCTTGCTACGATGGTGGAGAAGGGGATGGAGGTGGGTTGAAACAAGTCATCAGAGTCCAAATCAGACATTGGGCAGCCACTGCTTGCTTGCTGGGTAGAAGGCTGAGACGTGGATTTGAAGTTCTTTTAAGATGAACCCAGGATGCTGATTGGCTTCGTGGAGGAGCAGTTCAAAGCTGATTGGCTTGCGTCGGAGGCGGATGAGTCTGATTGGATGGAGGTAGGCAATAGAGTTTCTTCAACTGAACTTCCGCTTAAGCTCCATTTTATGAATTATGTATTCAGAAAAAGGAGGTTAAAAATCCATCTCTGTGGGAGCCGCAGGCCTGTTAAAGGTGAGAGCGGGCCTAAAACTGCCCCTCGGTCAGAGTTTCGTTCCTGCTCTCACCCCAATGTCCCTCGAGTTCTGGGGGTATTGCCTTATCTATTGGTTGTCCCACATGCCGATCATTCTAACGCGCTCACGTAACGCCAGAGTGCGTGCTCATTCATTGTTAGTTTCTGTTTGCTGGTTGCGCACTTCTAGTGTTTATGTATCTAGTTAGCTTAGCGGTTAGCTTAGCAGTTAGCTTCGGTGTTAGCCATTCATTGTAGCTCCGCTGCTCTCATTGTGTGCTTCACACATTGCTGAAAGCCGCAAGAATTAAACTGCATATATGTTTATGAAAAGAAAAGGAAGACCTCAGTAGAAAGAAATAAGACCAGAGTGGTTCTAGAACAATTTTTGTCACGCGATCCCCCTGAGGACCAGAAAAAGCGAGGTAAGATGGTCTTGTGCATGCGCAGTTATTCAAAAAGGGGCTTGGGGAAACTTACAGAAAAAAATACCTTTAAGAGAGGCCCATAGCAACTCTTGGATGCAGAAGTTCACTACTCAGGTGGCAGAATCTGTCAACAAGACAGCTATTAATTGTTTCCTGTACTTTTCTGCCATGTGTGGAAGAGTTGCAAGATTGTTAAAACAAAGCCAAAAGAATTGCTTCATGCATGTTGCCACAAACATTGTTGTGGGTCTCAAGAAACATTTGAGACAAAAAGTAGACATTTTGTCCTACGTGAAAAATGCTATGTGGTGTAGAAAACACCCCCCCACAATCTCACTATTCGAACCATAAAACATAGTGGTGGTCAGCGTTGTGCTGCGGGGCTGCTTTTCCTGAGCAGGACAGGGAAGTTTGAAACAGTTCATGGCTGGAACTAAGTACAGGACAACCCTGGAAGAAACCTGTCAGACGCTATCAAAAACTTGGGGCAGAACCGGAGTTTCAACCTCCAGCACCAAACCAAGCCTCAACATGCAACCAGTGGTGTAATGGAACGGTCCTGATCAAACATATTCATGTGTTAGAGTGGATGAGTTGTGCTAATCTGCTAGTGACATACACCAAAAGACTTGTAGCTCTGATTGCAGAGAAAGGTAGTTCAAAGAGAGCTTTTCTACGTACATGCAGCATCTAATGTGATTGTCCTAAAGACTATCTATCTTGCATCAAGCCGACTAATGTGGAAACTGTAATGGTGCAGGTGCGCTAGAACGTGGTTGTATGAGGGAGAAAATGCACGGCACGTGAACAAACTTTTCATGAAAGAAGATCTCTCTAAAGATTTCTCCCTGTCATTTGCCGCCCATTGAGAGCGCTAAAGCACTCTGCGAGAAGAAGAGAATGATGTCATCCATGCAATCGATGAAGCCATGAGCTGCCTTGATGTGATTTCTGCTAAATTTATTAGCATCATAGACCACAGGAGCCCTTGGGGTGAAACCAAGCAGCCGCGTGGGGTATAACATGATTGAGACTCATCCCCACACCCATCTGCACAATCATTCTCCAGTCTGAAAACATGGTATATTAGCTTAATGGTAAATAGAAATGCAGATTTTTATGTGAGCGTAGTAAGACATCACTATATAGCAATCAAATTAGGATGGAATGGTCATCAGAGTGAACTTCAAAGGGCAAAAACATACCTCCAATTTTCTCATCATGGACATGAAAGGGTTAAAGGTGTTTGAGGCTCTTTACTGTTGACCTCAGATTCTTATAAATAAGAGATAAACCCCTCAGATGCTTCTAAGCAGATAGGAGGTGGAGTGAAGATCAGTACCCTGAGAGCTGCTGAGAATCCACGTGAGCTCATTGTTTTTTTCTATGTGAGGAAAAATAACACTCTTTGTGTGAATAAAACAACAGCCAAGCATGCATTGTGAACATAAGGCACAAATTTCACCCATTTTTTATTATCACCGAGGGTTGTTGCAGTGGTTTGTGCATATGCCAATACTAAAGCCTAAAATCCTGATATAAAGAGCCAGCAATATTATATACGTAATTGGAAGTGATAAATTCTACAGAGAGTTGCAGGGGCAACCCTACTAAAGTGACTGTAGGCACACTAACATGCATTCTTAATATAGAAATAATTGCAATTATTTACCCTCTACTACCTGTTTTCCTCTTGAAAAAGACACATTTCTTAAACATAACAAAGATGTTGTGGGCGACTGAACAATGCTTAACAGTAAATTCTAGCAAAAACAATCATATAGCCTTAAACCATCCATCCAGCATGCTGGAGCAATTGGCCAGACCCCTTTAATATCGAACACTCCTAATCTAATCATATTATTGCTGTTATGGTGAATTTCTGTTGCAATAGTCCGTAATATTGCATCACGCATTTTATTCACAATTGTGTATTGCTTGTTATTTGTGGCAAGAACAGCTCTGGTTGTGGGAAGTTGTCTAAACGGTGACCAGTCTAATTTCACTGATGCTAAGTTCGTTCATTGAAATGTATGAGAAATACGTATGTCTCTATGGACCCCATTCTTAGAAGTCTGTAGCCTTCAGATATGGACACTGATAATAATCACTCTTATTCCGTGACCACTGATTCGGCATCTTAAAGATATACTCTACAGATTACTCTGTGCATCACAAAACTAGGCCAAAATTGGGTAAATTACTACTTCTATAGAGGTTTGTGCTCTAGGGGTAGGAAGGTTGGATTAAGCAAAACTGTTAATTTAGAAGGCCAGAAAAAGCCCCAGTTCCTGTACATTTATCACAGTTTTACATTTACAGACATCAGTCCAAAAAATTGTTTTATGGCAGATGTTTAAAAACAATTTGTAGAGATAAGATATGTTTTAAGGAACGGGAAAAAAACAATAAGACAGCTAGTGCAAGGTATCTCTGATACCTTTCTCATCACAGACATTGCCCTCACAAGGTTAGTCTGATAGGCGTACATAAACTGTGCTCACTTTTGAGAAGTTGTACTGTTCATACGAGTGTGGAAACCTTGTGAGGCAGCATACAGCAAAAGACTGTGGGGAATTTTGAAATACCCTGAGATTACAGAGATCAATTGTCCGCAAACAATGCAATGCAACCTGGGGTGTCTTATCAAGAGATAAATGACGTTATGGTTCAGGGATCAAAACCGATAGAGCAGAGGAAAAGAGACTGTGACCTCCTGTGAAGGAGCAGGAGCCGTTTTGTACCGTTGCACAGAGGTCACGAGGTTTGTTGTGTAACGTTAGGCCATGTAGGCTTTCAGAGCATAATGCATAATGTCACACTTCATCAAGACTAATTACATATAGATGAGTGGTTTAGCAGGAACTGCACACGTATACACATACCCGATTTGTGCATGCTGTTGAGAACACAACAGTTACTGTGTTGCAGTTCATAAATCAGTTTATGCAAAAACATGTTGGTGGTAAATGTGGTTTGATGGTGAACTTCTGGGGTATTCTGAGGCAAAAACCTCATCAGGCGCTCTCTCGGCTGCTCTCATCTCAATGAGTGCTTCAGGGATCAAATGAAAGAGATTTGAAAAGCCACTTGCTTTTTAAATCACGTCAGATTGGTCTTTTAGCCACTTTCATCTTGGGGATAATAAACAGCTGCTATATTTTGTGGAGATTTATTGATGCCATATAGAAAAATTAAAGACTAAGTACAGAAAACGTTTCATGGACAAATAAAGATTTTGACATAACTTCTAATAAACATTAATCTAGAAAGGTTAGTAAAAGCTATACAATCCATTCATCCATTGTCTTCTGATATTCCAAGCTCTTTCTATTGGGTCCCATGGTGCTGCTGTTCCTTCGCCAGAAGGGTTGTATTATCCCTCCTGGGAGGTCTGGGTCTGCCTCCGTGTCTCCATGAGTAGGGAAAGCCTGGAACATCTCCAAAAGATGCCCTGATCAGATGTCTGACTCAGCTCTGGTAACTCTGGGGGAAGTGGCTCTACTTCAGGTTTGCACTGGATCCCAGATCTGCTCACTGTGTAAGCCCCATCATCATACAAAGGAAGCTAATTTCAGCCACTTATATTTGTGCTCTCATCCTTTTGGTCATGATCCATATCTTATGACCATAGGCAAGTGTAGATGGACACCTACACTGAGAAATCCCTTCAGATTCAGTTATTTCAGCATGCAATGCTCAAATTCATATGTCTAGTTCACTGCTCTGTCCTATTATTGCTGTTGAACAAGACACCAATCATTAAACCCCTTCACTTGTGGAATCAACCATCAACTAGAGGGAGCAACCATCAAGTGCAACAGTAATGTAAAAAAAATATAATTTTTCACTTGCATAAATACTTTGCTACACAAATTCAATGTAACAGCAGCTTACATGGCTAAAGACACCAGTGTCCATGTCCAGGCATAAATATTTACTGTTCAACGGGATCTTTATGTAGGGTGGAAGAGGACCCGCTGTGTAGAGCGGGCTCGTTAGGAAAGTAAATTCCAAGGACGCTACTAACAGTCCTGGCGGGGGGGGGGGGGGGGGGGGTTCCATCTTTGTTGCTGTTTGTGAGACTGAGGTACATGCGGGTTACAGAGCAAGGCAAAGCTACCAATATTATCGTTTGAAAAAAGATGTGCCTGCATGTATACACGGAAAAATCAAACCTGCATTTTCAAATGTATCCACTCTGGGACCAAATGCCTTTGTGGATAGACCTAATCTAGTCTCCTTGTGGACGGGGCCTTAAATGCCTTGTGGGGAACATTCAGGTGAAATAAAGATTAAGCCATTCGGCTACAATGCTTAGTACAGTCAGCGTGAGTCTTTCAAACTTGAGAAAACTGTATCAGCTGTCAAGCATGGTCATGGCACTTTCATGCTTTGGGGTTATTATTATGAATACGTTTATTTGATAGGGACAGAACAAAAAAAAACATTGTTACAAGTGCAACCGATGCCATGTTCATTGATCATCTAGCTAATAGCTACTTTGCAGACCAGGTCCCCAAGACAAAACAAATACAAGCAGTAAGATACAAACATGAAAAACATACAGAACATGTAATATAGACTATATACAAAAGTTTCTTTAATGTTCACAGATTTGAGTAGATTTGATCCATTGTTTTACTTTGTTGTTGATCAGTTTTAGGTCTGTGAGGGTTTTTAATTAATTTTATTTCATTGTCAGTAGTGGTGTTGATGTATTTCACACAGTGGATTAGTTTAAGAGAATTAAAATGTTTTACTTCAACACAAATCAACAGCTACATGGCTGAAACTTGGTCCAGTGTTTCAGCTGGACAATAACTCTCCCACTTCCCTTGTAGACAATGCCTTTATGGTTTAAGGGATGGTCTCCCTTAAATACTAGTTCACAAATGTCTGCAGCTATAAAGAGATAAAGAGAGTTTGCAGTGTATCTTAATCCTTGCTGACCATGGAGGTCAATAACAGTGTAGTGTTGCAACAGGACGAGACAACGGACGGTGCTGGGAAACATCAGCAGGGCTGATTGCACTGCAGGGAGCGGTGACATCATTCAGACTCTTAGCAAGGCAATCCACATGCAACAACACACACACAAAACCAACCCAGTCCGCCGTTTCTGCAAGCCGGCGGCTCTGTGAGAAGCGTCTCACAAAGCAAGAGGTCGAAAAGTCCAATGGGTAGGGGGCGGGTAGAGAACTCCATTGACCTACATCACAGACATCACCAACAATGGCCATTTCATAAGTCTTTGCAACAACTTTTGCTCACAGACACAGGCCTACTATCACTTTCCAGCAAAACATGCTACAACACAACCTGCATCTGTCACAAATACATAATAGTCGGCTTGTTATTAGGCATCTGTGCCAACCCCCACAGAGCAGTCTGCCAGGGCCTCGTCTCTTGAACAGGGTTTTTTTTATATGTCCAGGGAGAGGCAGCCAGCGCCAAACAAGACTGGCACAGAGAAGGAACAGCGTGGGCACGTGGGAAAAGCATGGGCCATCCACGGCTCATCTCGTGATCCAAAACAATAAGTTTTAAATAGAGGGGCTGACAGGCGGAAAACAAAAACTAATGGATGAATAAGAAATTGTAGAACATGGCGCTCGCTTTACACAACACGACAAATCTTCTTGGAAACAAAAGGCTGAATTAGAATTCACGATTTTTATAAAGAAATTACATTTGCAAGAGAGCGAAGCATAGCTCCAGTCAGATGTTTACAGACACTCATCATTTACAAGGATATCATTTCAATATGTTTATTCATTAAAATCATTTTAATAAATCTTAAAAATAAGAATTGGGTGCACATGTTTAAAACTACAGTAGAATTAATCCTTCTGGGTTTAAATAAGCCCAAATACACCCCACAATACCCACTAATATTTAGCTAAATGTCCCTTCACAAGCCTCAGATGTAGCCATCTAGAAACTTCTTACCTAATTTTAACTAGATGTTTGACCGGAAAAATGACAAAAATTGTAAAGCGTGTTTACACTGGCTGGTTTCCTGGCACAGACTGAGCTTTCAAGCATTGTACATTCATTTTCAAAACACCTTAAGTTGGCACCATTCCATAAGCTAATAAGCAAAGCCTACTTTGCTTATTGCCAAACCAGTTTTGCTTGATGTTTATTCAATCATTATTCAGATGGAACATCTGATTGTATCCAAGCTTGAACCACTTGGCTGGTTTTATTTTTTTTAAATCTTTTGTTTCTCTTGAAGTTGAAGAATATACATGGAGTATTCCTTTTTCATAAATTCGCCCATTTTTAACAATGCACCAGGACCACTGGCAGTCAAACCCTCAGTATGGCGCTACCACCACCATGGTCAACAGTTGTCACAGTGCACTTTGGCTTTAGAATAGATTAATCAGGTGTTTTCTCTGCAACTTGCTAAGGAATATTTAGCCAAATATTAACTGGAGTTTGTGCATATATTTGAGCCTGTATGAATAATTCTGACCCTGTAGGAATAAGGGAAAAAAAGACATACAATAACAATAACAGGTCTGGGAAATTCAAGGGTTTCCTTCCTATTAGCACATTTAATTTAAATTGGATACTAATTTGTAAGGACATAGGGAATTTAATAGAATCAATATAAAGAGATAATGAAAACAAACTAGAACACAAACTCTTTAAGGCTCCAGAAAACATTAAATACCTTACTGGATGTTCCACAAAAAGACAAAGACAACATGTCAGTTTGGCAAAGGCCGTAATCTTCTGCAGTAGTGCAATATCATGGCTGACTGTTAGACAATGCAAATCACTGAGTCTCATGAGGATCCAAAAGAGCCTGTGGGTGGGATGCTATCTGCTGCTTTTGCATGTCCTGAAGGGTTTGCTATGGAACAAAACAGCCAAGGTACAACGGACAGTTCGGAAAAATACAGGTGACGGTGTCACAAAGGGCTTTCCTTCAAATCAACAAAGGCTATCTAAAAGCAGGAGATGATGTGTGTGGGTTTCTTATCTGTAAAATTGCTCTCTGTGTACCATAACGACTTTGTCTGATTAACCCCGGCGCTCCTCAACTGTGTATCAGCGTATGCAGAAAAAGGATAAGAGTGTATATATGAGTGACCACAAAGTAGATTGTGTATTTGTGTGTTCGGCTGATCGGCATAAACAGACTTCTCAAACTGTAGCGTTTGCCTACGCTGATTACATCTCTGCCTTCTCTAGCAAAATTAGTCATAGTCCGCCTTGCTGCAATACAGTCGCACATATAGCACACACGTTGACAAACAGATACATTAAACACTCATGCAGTCCCTAGACAGGCATGTGATGTGTAAACAGTTTATCTGCAGTCGGACCAGCACTCCAAACTTCCCCTTTTGAAAGAAATGTCAACAAACAGGCTCTGTAGCCTACATGTAAATGTGAAGACCCGATGGTTAGATGTAAATCTTGAACATGGTGAACTCGTACCTTCCCGAGCTCCTGTATTGTAATGAAAGGCTGTATTTGGATTGGTTGTCAGAGGTTTATAATTACAGGCCTGCAGAGGAGAGAAGAGAGGATGTAATGAGCCTCACAGCCTGGTAGGCCCACTCAGCTGGAACGCTTTGCTAAACATCTCCATGGGGTCCTACTTCAACATATATGTAAAGTGTGCAGTGACTTGCGAAAGTACCCCTTAAACTAGTTTGGTTTTTATATTTTGCAACATCGCAGCTTCAGACTTCAGTGGATTGAGACTACAAATGTTAGACCGAAGTAGTGACGATATGTAATTAAAAAGGAACACAATTTTGCTACATCATCCAAATAAATATGTATGTGTAGCTTTTATTTGTATTCAACCTCACTGAGTAAATACATTACAAAACCATCTTTTTTATATAACTGAAGTCTTTTGGGTTATGTCTACCAGGTTTGCATACATAGAAACTAACATTTTTGACCATTTAACAAAATTGCTCAGCCTCTGTCAGATTAAATGGAGAGTGTCTTTTGACAGTAATTTTTAAAAAATCTTGTATAAGATTCTCATTTGAATTTACGTCTATTTTTTGACCATGCAGATACTGTATTGAACAGTGCCCTACTGGATCTTTAAAGCTTGGAATTTTTTTTTTTCTTTTTTACCTAACCCTGTCATAATCACAGGGCCATGTGTGCCTCATCTGATTGCAGGATGTGACCAGCAGTTGTGTTCAGCAGTTGTGTCCTCAAAGCTGGAGCTCATCTGGCCTGTCAGGAGGAGGTGAAAGAAGAGTGCATTCCCTCAGGCAGATGCCAGATTGTTTTGTTCCATGAGTGGCACAGAGGCCTACTATCGCGTAGTTCCTGCATTCATTGATTCCTTGCTTTCCTCTTGTCTCTTCTCCAGGAAACCAGTTTCCCAGTTCATCCCCGCTCTCTCTGTTCCTGGATTCTAGTCATCTGCCTCTTCGCTCTCTGAGTTTGAACTCGCCACAAAACTCCTCTGGCTGCTCACCTGGTGAATGCTTTAAGGACCCTTGCACAACCACTCACTCTTATCCACCTGCCTGTCGGCTTGTCCACTCGCCAACGTTTTTGGTGTCAGTAAATGTTGCCTCCTCGAAGGTCTTAAACCAAACCAACATAACAAACCCTGCTTTAAACCTTTTCAGAGCTTTTTAATGTGTAAAAATATGTAGGGGTGTTTCTTCCTCTTCGCAAGTATAAACTACTGTATTTTTGATACTATAAGTCACAACTTATAGTATCAATAGACAACAAAGACTGAACACATATCTGTATGTTGTTTCGTTGTTTCAGTCTACATTCAAGGAGGGGAGCGTTGCGTGGTGCAGCTCAAAGAGCCCAGACCACGACAGAACCCTGTTATTGGGCTGTCTGTGAAGCTAACAGCTAGCGCTAGCTCACAGGTCTGTTGTCCAGGCTGATGCGCGTGAGCTTTATGTAGCTCTGACACATCTGTGTCGTGCTGTTAGCTTAGCATGTAGCACCGTTATGCTCACGGTCTTATTTATGCGTAATTTTGACAACTTTCAGTGTAAGGGGCTTGATAAAACCTTGCTGGTTGGGGTTACTAATTTTCCCCATTCAACCTCCAAGGTATGTTCCACATTATTCAGCCGCTTGTGGGTGGAGCTGTGTAATTCAACAAGCTGGGGTCCGTTCTTCGTACGTCGCTAACTCAGTTAGCAGGATTTCATTGTTGACGATTTGGCATGATCTTGGATCGTTTGGTTCTTCGAAAGACATCCTGCTCGTGTTGTCATAGCAACATGTGCGCCAGCTTAAGCCTGCTCGAGAGCAGGCTTATTTCATGTAAACAAGATTAGATCACGGCTGTATAAGCGGAGGAGATAGGGAGGTCTGTCGTAGCCATGTCCATTTTTACGACTGCAACCTGTTGCTGAAGGTGCAAGAATAATTTGCAGAGTTTTTCGAATTAATCGCGTATTCAATTGCGCAACAGACAGGATCCTTGAGCGCAGCGCGACAGTGTAATTGTAGAGAGATTTTCTTGGTGGCTGTTATAAAGAGACAAACACATCATTTAACAGTGGCTTTTAAAGAGGAAAAAGTGGTGTTGGAGCCATAAATCTAAAATATTTAAGTTATTTGTATGATGGGTTGCTTTTTATTTTTATCCTATTCAGTAAGAAGATTTGTTCGGGCCACTTTTATTGTGAAGTTTAGTTTACTTTGAAAGGCTTGCTTCCTGTCGAGCCGTATATTGTATTAGAAAAAACTATGGATGGATTATCTAGCCACGGAGCAATACAGTTTTACCGTGTAAACTGTGGATGACTTGGAAAAGGAAGAACTTCATTTTTTTATAGATAAATAATTTTTTGTTAAAAATCCCAGTTTGCATGCGTCCTTTACTTCCCGTGTCTAAGGAATGACACTGAAATTTGGATCTCTTTACATAACAAGTGCCTTTTTAAAATAAAGTATAATAATTAAAGGCTACCATTTTGTAGAATATTCTTGTATTTCACTTTTACTTGTCCCCATGTTCTAGTGGGTCCTGTGGAGGCTCTGACATAAAAGAATAAAGTAAATATGAGATTATTAAAATGCAAAATTCATACTGTAGAAAGTGATAGAAACATCTACCATGGACAGTATTTACGCATTAATTTGTCTGCTGCTTTTTGCCAGCCCTCTCTCCTGGCTTTAACAGATTTTGAGGTGTTTTAATTAATGACTCAAATTCGGCATAACCTTCCATTAAAAGCTCTTGTTCTGCTTGGGAGAAAAACTGTGGGCGTTCTTTGGCCATGCTGAACAGCCAATAGCAGCGTTGCTGATCAATGTTTCTACTATCGATACATTTCCCCTTTTAAACAAACGCATGAACGCGCAGTTGTCTAAGATAACTCAATCCAGCCATACTAATCGTAAACAACAGGTGTGTTCGAAGAACCCAATTAGCCGGATCATGATTAGCCGGATGAAATCATCTTGGATGTGTCATTTGATCTCGGATGTTTTAAGCAACGTACGAAGAACGGACCCCTGGTTTACCAGATTAAATGTCAGTTTTTAGTCTTGGATTGTGTCTAAATAAATGCGTATAGTCCGGTGCGACTTATGTGTTTTTTTCCTCTTAATGACGCATTTTTTGAATGATGCGATTAATATTCCAGAGCGATTTATAGTCCGAAAAATACGGTACTTTGTGTTGGTCTGTCGCATAAAATCCCTGTAAAACATGCAGAAGTTTTTGGTTGTAAAGTAACAGAAGAAGGTGGAAAGGTTCAAGGACTTTGCATACTTTTGCAAGGCACTTCAGATGTAAACATGGTCGTTGTGCAATGTCTGTAAATGTGCAAACCTGGGAGTTATCAAAACTGACACCCATGATGTTTTGTACAGATGTTTTGAGGCTTCTCACAATGTGGGTCACGTACAGAGGTTAAAAACAGGGACAAGCTTGTGCAGAAAACAGCCTGGAGCCTGTAGGGCTTTTGTTTTCTTTGACATACAGAACTAGATACACTGGAACAGCAACCACTATATCAAGTCCCCTAAAAGACTGCATTCACCTAAAATGAGTTACATTTTTTCTTTCGATTTCTTCTAACTTCAACTGGAAAACATTTAAATGCCAGACCTGCCATAAAAGATAAAAGTTTGAGGTTTGGAAATATTTTATTTCCGAATAACTGTGTGATTTTCTTAGCAGATTAAGAGGCCAAATTTCATTTAGATAATGCCAAACACAGTTGTTTAGTTTATTTGTGTTTTTTTTTTCTTACATCAGTGTAACAAAGCTATGTGACTGTTTTACAGTTTTGCTGGAAGCCAAATTAGTCAAAACAGGCTCTCACTTTACAACTAGGCAGCTGCCTGATGTTTGGGCGTTAGATAAGAAAATATTTAAATTTCAGATGGAAAAAGGTGGCTTACCCATGAGTATGAGTAGCTAACTTCTCTAACTTGTTGGCTTGCTGGATCATAGACATGGAGCTTCTACAACAGCTGGGAGACTTTCAGTGGCCTGTAATTTGGCCTTTTCACATCTGTTGAAAACTAGATGACCTTTGCTCTGCACCAACTGCTCAGCGAGAACTTTTTCTGCTTCTGTGTGCAGTTCAGAACCTCTACTAGGTAATATAGATTTATTGCAGGGAAATAATGCTAAATGAAGCCTTTTCAGTTTACATATTTAGGTGTCTCATTGTTTTCGCTAAACCTACACATGCAGTAGTGCCCTTTCGGTTTTGTCTGTTTCCCTTTTCTTTTCTCGTGATCGCTGGCTCAAATTCCCCTCTTTTGTTGGTAAATGTTTTTACACCACAACCCCTAGCTGAAAACTCTATAAAATAAAAATCCCCACACTTCCCTGAAAGAGGAAACTCCAGCACTGGCCTTCTTGTCCTGAGGAGAGAAAATCCTCTTTCCTTCGCATGATGATCAGAACTAGACCCATGCCCTTCTGAAAAGTGCCCAAGAAAGCAAAAAATTATTAACTTCAAGAAGTCTGTGGGCGTCGTTTTGAACTCCAGATATTAGTGCCTAAACAGCCTGTGAACAACAGAACGACATGGTTGCCTGGAATTTGCTTTGCAGTCAGTCACATGTACTGGGGTAATCATTTGGTAAATAGGTCCTTCGTCTGTTACACACTCTGTCAGTCTGACCACTAATTAGACAATGCCCATGAGAAACAGGGTAATGTACAGAATGAGGGAGCAGCAGGCAAAAGCAAAGAGGATTATAAGGACAGAAGAATAAAGAGCTCTAAAGACATGAACGTGTGTGCCTTAGGGGAACTTTATGGCATTGGCACTGATTTTTTTTGTTTATCTAATGACCTTAAAAAAGAAAAAAAAAAAAATTCTTAGAGCTGATCCTTATGTTTCTCACAGACAGGAATTAACTTCTGGGCAGTGATTTCCCCTTGAGCATGAAGCTGTAGGGACTTTTCTTTTTTCTCGTCAAAACCAATTCGTTTAACCTTTTGGACTGTGTCGGCTCCACAACTGGATACACAACATTGCCAAAGTTTCTCTTTTACAAACTTACCCGAAGATGCTACTCAATGGTAATTTTTGGCCATTTAGTAGCAAGATCACTGGCTTGAGGTGTGTTTTACATTAGTGTCAAAAAGTACTTAACCCCATACAGATTTCTTCTGGTTTTATTTTGTGTCACACTTAATTGTTTCAGATCATCAAATGTGTTTTATTGCCAGACAGCGATCACCTGAGTAAATCCAACATGCAGTTTTCAAATGATTATTTCATTCATCAAGGGAAACATATATTTAAACCAACTTGTTCAAAATGCCTGCACTAGATAAATCATGAACTTTCAAATTAATTTGCTTGAAAAGCCGCGATCCATTTCCCGCACCAGACCCAATCCCGGTAACTGGGAGACCTGTAAAATCAAAAATTCCCTTGAAAAGAATCTGTCTGACAGCATGAAAAAGGCTAGAAGAAATCTCTAAAAGAACAAATCACACCCCGAATTAAATTAGGGAAATGAAAGAACAGATGAGAAACAAAGTCATTTACATCTATCAGCCTGTGAAGAGTTACAAAGTCATTTCTAAGACTTAGAGTCTCCAGAAAACCCCAGCATGAGCCATTATCCATGTATCGCAACATGGATGGCAACAATGTTAGAGCTAATAATTATTAACAAAAATTGTTAGTAATGTTAGAATATTTATAACCAGGGGTGTCCAAACCTTTTAGCTTGTTGGCCGAAATTGTCAAGTCTAAAGCACTCGAGGGCCTAGAAGTGAATAAAAACAAATAACATAACCAAAAAATTATATATATATAGTATTATACTGCAAACTTCACTGTATTATATTACTGGGCTAAAGGAGCCGATCAGCAGATATCACAGACATCAACCATTTTTTGACAATTTTGACAAATTTTCCATGATTTCACGAGGAAGCAGGTGTAAACAACACGGACACTGTTGCGCAACAGCTTACTGCCATAGGTATGCTTGGCAGCAGGAAAAACATCAACAACACCTCAGTGGAGTCCACACAGAGAGAGTTTTGGAGCGAAAGTCTTTGAAAGATCATGCATGCTTGACAGGAGCAGCAGTTGTGAAAGTTTAACACGAGGCTTGTAAATAGCTAAATGTATGATACAATAAACGGGCAGAGAACAAATATCCATCCGTGATCTAGACCCATTTGTACCCAGGTCATTGTAACATAAATTCTATTCTGAAAAGGCAGAAAAAGGCAAGGGAAGTTTATTTATAAAGCACTTTTCAGTAACAAGACAGTTCGAAGTGTTCATTGTGTAAAATTATTCCAAAAATGCCGCAGGTAGATTTTTTAATTCTAAATATACACTCACCGGCCACTTTATTAGGTACCCCATGCTAGTAACGGGTTGGACCCCCTTTTACCTTCAGAACTGCCTCAATTCTTCGTGGCATAGATTCAACAAGGTGCTGGAAGCATTCCTCAGGGAGTTTGGTCCATATTGACATGATGGCATCACACAGTTGCCGCAGATTTGTCGGCTGCACATCCATGATGCAAATCTCCCGTTCCACCACATCCCAAAGATGCTCTATTGGATTGAGATCTGGTGACTGTGGAGGCCATTTGAGTGCAGCGAACTCATTGTCATGTTCAAGAAACCAGTCTGAGATGATTCCAGCTTTATGACATGGCGCATTATCCTGCTGAAAGTAGCCATCATGGGTTGGGTACATTGTGGTCATAAAGGGATGGACATGGTCAGCAACAATACTCAGGTAGGCTGTGGCGTTGCAACGATGGTCAATTGGTACCAAGGGGCCCAAAGAGTGCCAAGAAAATATTCCCCACACCATGACACCACCAGCCTGAACCGTTGATACAAGGCAGGATGGATCCATGCTTTCATGTTGTAGACGCCAAATTCTGACCCTACCATCCGACTGTCGCAGCAGAAATCGAGACTCATCAGACCAGGCAACGTTTTTCCAATCTTCTATTGTCCAATTTCAATGAGCTTGTGCAAATTGTTGCCTCAGTTTCCTGTTCTTAGCTGAAAGGAGTGGCACCCGATGTGGTCTTCTGCTGCTGTAGCCCATCTGCCTCAAAGTTCGACGTACTGTGCGCTCAGAGATGCTCTTCTGCCCACCTTGGTTGTAACGGGTGGTTATTTGAGTCACTGTTGCCCTTCTATCAGCTCGAACCAGTCTGGCCATTCTCCTCTGACCTCTGGCATCAACAAGGCATTTCCGCCCACAGAACTGCCGCTCACTGGATGTTTTTTCTTTTTCGGACCATTCTCTGTAAAACCTAGAGATGGTTGTGCGTGAAAATCCCAGTAGATTAGCAGTTTCTGAAATACTCAGACCAGCCCTTCTGGCACCAACAATCATGCCACGTTCAAAGTCACTCAAATCACCTTTCTTCCCCATACTGATGCTCGGTTTGAACTGCAGGAGATTCTCTTGACCATGTCTACATGCCTAAATGCACTGAGTTGCCGCCATGTGATTGGCTGCTTAGAAATTAAGTGTTAACGAGCAGTTGGACGGGTGTACCTAATAAAGTGGCCGGTGAGTGTATATTGATGAACTGAGATTTAACAACAGTCCCAGGTGTTTCCTAATAGAATGATTTAGTCACCCATTACTGGTCTGCATCTTTACCAGATTATGTCCAAATAGGAGCATCTAGTGAGTTGGTGCTATACTTTTTGTTTTATTATTGAGTATAAAAGCTATTTGTTTCTTCTAGAATAACAAATATATGGCTTCAACAGACCAAATAAACATACGTTTTTTATATAATTTAATATAGCCTTAGGATTCTGATCTCTTTGTATTTACCCATACAAAAGCAAAAATTCGGCCATTTCCAAGATTCAGCATTGTTATGACATACTGTAATAAGTCAGTCTCCTTCAATTTTGTCTATGAAACAAGAATCTTGTTTTTCCATCTCTCACTGCACATGTTGTGCTTTTTGACATGTATTGACAAGTTTACTAACTCTGATTTGGGATGTTGCTTCAAATGAGGTAAAGAACGAGCTTCTATTCCAAAATGACAACACGGCGAAATGTAATCAACATGCCAAGAAATGCATAGCTAGATACAAACCCCTTTTGCACATAATAAAATCACTCATGCAAATGACGGCGTGAAAGCATGTAACTCAACTGGATTTCAGACTTTTATTTGCTCTCTGCATATGTAGAAAAATTATATTTGATTCAATCTGCACTCCGCTTTACTTGCACCTGGCAATCAGCTCCATGCATGATTGTCGCCCCACGCTCAATAAAAGCCCGATTTTAGGCTCAGTATTAGAACCTCAAAAGTTTTAAATATATATTACAATATATAACATGTTCTCAAGATATAGGCGTAATTTGTGTTTATTGTCTATGATTGGGTGTTTAGTGTCTTCTTTTGCAACACAATATGATCTGGATTACAGATTATTTGCAATTCCTTTCCACGGATAGCATCTTCTGCTTTAAAACGGGATTGGGCTGGTATGAAAAAATATTCAAAGAGAAAAAATAACCTTAGATTTGATACATGCATCATGACGCTCTGTGATGCTTTTTATTCAGCACAATATTTATGATAGAGTTTCTAATATCGATTTCCAGAACCTGTAATCAAACCTAACTGCTAGAAAATAACATTTAATAAATGCAATATTGGCTTAAAAGTATTGCACTTCTACTGCTTGGCAGTTTTTTTCCCACTGAAAATACAGTATTTTCCATTCGTTTAATTTCCCTTTGGAAATAAAGAAGTATTTTTGAATTGAAACAAAGGGATTCTGGATGTTCTTGGGTGATTCAGGAGATTTCACCTACAATTAGAGTTGTATCCCTATTTGATAATAAAACATGTACTCCCAGCATGAGTGCAGCTGCAGCAGAATGACAGTGGAAAGCCCACAATAGGCATTTGTGCTACTGTGGAATATGAACACCAGTACACTAAAATCCGGTAAGCCAGTCATTTATTTCTGGAGACCGTGTTTTGGCTGGGGCATGGTTGTTGTCTGTGTGCTGGGCCTTGTTATTGGAGCGTGATACTCCTTATGTACCACTTACAGCCAGCAGCAGTTGTTCTCTTTCACATCCTTGCCAAGTTTAATATCCAAGCCAAACTTCATAAAAACGGATGCCCATTTCAGAAGCACCCAGAGGCCCAACAAGGCTTCCTTTCTTCATTTCAAGTTGCAGTTTAGCAGTACTATGTTGCAATACAAGTACATTACCACACCTTTATTTCTATGCCTGCTTCAGGAGACATTGACTGCAGATGCTGCACCTTTTGACTCTGTACACTTAGTTTTTCGTGTTATGGTATTGCTTATTAAATTCAATTCAAAAATGCTTCATTAATCTTAAAAGGAAATTATATATACCATGCCGAATAATATCATACCACTTTATTCATAAAGCGCTTTAAAACAACCACAGCTGAAACAAAGTGTGGAACATAAGTGTAAATATAGTATATATAGTCTTGGGTTGTGTGGTGACCAAACAATACTTTTTAAGGTGTATATGAGTTGTCAGTCTATGTATTCTAAATGTAACTAAACAAAAAGAAAAACTAAAAGAAATATACAAAGGTTATCTCTTAAAATACAAAGAAGCTTAAAGGTGGAGTGCATAAAGTAAGTTGTTGGCTATTTGTGTGTTATTGTGGTAGCATACTGTCCCTTTAAATAAAATATTGCATAATTTTTACTATACTTAGTGGAGGTAAAATTTCACAAGAATAATAAAGATAATAGTAAAAAAAATTCTAATGTGACGCCTACTGCCACACCTGCTGCTTGTACTTTGTCTAATCCCCTTTTTGTAAATAGGACACCATCTAATATTCACCTATAACATTTCATAAGGTTAGCACAAAAAGAAAGAGGGATCGCTTTGCTAAGTCTTTCTAGAGTTGAGGCGTCCACAATTTTTGCCAAGTTGACCAAAATTGTACAGTTGAGAGTTCCCGTGGGCCACAAACAGATCATATTTGTATAAAAATGCAAATAAATTTCATTGTGAGTTTTTCTTCTTTAACATGCTCATCAAGAATCTAAAAAATGTATATTTTAATCAAAGAAACAAAGTAGTTCTATGGTCCCGAAAAGAACAGGATATATATTTCTTTATTTCTTCATATATGCTTGCTATAACTGATCAACTTCCTGTGGTGGTTGGACTAAATTGTGCCTTTATTGATTCGCAGACAAGGGCCCAATGCGCTTAATTTGAAAGCCTCACTAATAAGTAACTACATATTCAATCTAAGATCTTTTTGGCAAAGATGTGAAAAAGAAGTTTGTCAACAAATTTTCTTGTTAATAGTATCAAAAACAGCTTTTCTGATTTTACTGGATCTCAATGTTGCATTTGATACAGCTGATTATAAAATCCCAATTAATGGATTAGAAAGGTTGTCAGGAAGTGGGTACAGTGCTTAAGTGGTTCAGATCTTATTTGACCGACTGGGATCTCTTTGTTTTAATTTTAATTTCTTGATAAAATCAAGGAAAACCAGGATTGTAATACCTCAAGGCTCCATTCTCGGAATACTTCCATTAAACATCTGTATGATCTCACACTATCTCAGTTTATTAGTACTACAGCATCTTCCGTGACATCTATGTTTATGAGTTATGACTTTAGATTTTTGTGTCACTACATGCCCATAGTACACTACAGTCACTGACTCTAAGAGTCCAAAATATCCATTAGTGGATGGGTCAGATTTTCCTTCATGTCGATAGAGAAAATACAGAAGTAATTGTTTTTGGTCACAAAAAGTAGAGTAAAACTAAAGTAGAGTCCGTGGGGCTAAAGACTACAGAGCAAGCAAAAAAATCTATGCGTCATCATGTAATTAGACCTGAAGCAGGTAGCCTATAATAAATCAACTTACTATCATCCTTAACATTTTGTCAGAATAAAGGGTTTCCCAAAACAGCACATATAAATGCTGCCATATGCTTTTGTTTTCAGTAGTTTAGATTATTTGAATGGTGTCTACAGGTCTCTGTAATCACAATTTTCCAATCTTGTGGATGGTCTGTTAAGCAGTGTACGATCTTTGCTCCAAAGAAATTTCAAGGGTTCCAGTCAGGTATCAACCATTTGGCCCACAAAGTCATCAGAGACATCATTACTCTGTGTTCCCACAGATGGCATTAACTAAGGGGAGGCAAAACATGGTTTCTATGCTCCTCAGCTGCGTAGAAACTGTTGGGTCCTTGAGGTTGGGTCTGGAAATATTACTGTTTACTGCAGCTCATTAATAAAAGCCTAAGTTTGTTTTTCCATTTCTGTCATGTCTTAACTTTTTATATGCGTAAATGTAGTAATTCTAATGTTACGTGACTGTTTTATGCTTTTTGTGATGCTTTGTCTTTTTTAATCTCTGTTCCTTTGTTTTTTTTTTATCTGTAAAGTACTTTGAATTACCCAGTGTATGAATGCTGCTATGCCAGTAAACTTGCCTTGCTTTGACTAATGTGTAACAGAAGGCATTGAAAAGGAAAAATGTGCGTTCAGAAACCCAGCAGAAGGAGCAGCAGACGTCCCAATACATCATTACCATTACTCTTTGTTTCTCAGACAAAACTGATTCAACAAGTTTGAGTACCATCTCACTACGGGGTGAAGCAGAGGAAAAATAACAGCCCAAAGCTGGCATTTTGAGATTAGATGCTAAGTGGTCTAGTTCATGATTAACAGAGCAAATATAAACGCAACCGCTTCAACATATCACCGGTTTCACATATCTCCACCTTCCATCCATGTCTAGACTCAAACAGTGAGAAAAAAGACATCTGGGTTTTCTTTTTTTCGCCCTCATTTTACACAGAACAAACATCCATTTTCCAGTAGGTCAGCCAATTTTCCCCCCAAGGAACACTACATACAGTGTTTGCTGTACCAACATTATCACAGGAAACCAGCAACACCTGCCACACAATGTGCAAAGTGGAAAGAGGGAGCAGTTTGCAGAGAACTGACGACGCCACATACGTGCCACGGAAGATCAGTAAGATCTGAGTGTTGCACACACTGATGCAGCTGAGATGTCTGGGAAGTTTAAAGCATCACATTTTAGATTATTAAAGACTGATACTACAGGATGAATTTTTTTTTTTTCTGATCAACCACACTTCAGACCAGAGGATAAAATTAGACCCCCAAGTCACTGGGGCCTAAAGGTAACAACGGTTGCTGACGTTAATGCCACAGCTGCTCAACCACCACAGTTTTTCCATGTGTGCATCACCCGTTTGTGCAGCTTTGCTCCATGAAGGGCCACCTTTCTGCGTGACGTCATGTTTTTACATGCTCAGAATGTCTTGATCTCCTGCTTAGGCTCTTTTTTTTCCAGGAAAACCTAAAAGATGCAATGGATGTGTCTTTTCTTTACAATACACAGCACACATGCAGGCATAAACGTTCACCGAATCAAAAAAAGTAAACGTTAAGAAAAAGATAGGGCTCACTTTCTAGAAGAGGACAACTAATATAAAACCAGATGCTTTGCCAGCGGCGTTACAGTGCAGCAAAATTTAAAAAATTGCAAGTCAAATCACGCTTGGGTTACTTTTTTTCGGTTTTCCAGCCAGATCCATAGTGTTTGCGCCTCTCTTTTTAATGCATAGCCATAATTTCAGGGCTTATGTTTTGTGTTTTCCCGTTTATCTCAGCTGTGCTCCTGGTTCCCATTAAGCAAACCTGTTTTCATTTACCTGATTACACCCAGCAGTACTTATCTGCATTTGTTTTCCTGCCCCGCTCCTTAGGAGCCTCTGCTGTCACTGCATACCAGAAGTCTTGACCTGTTAGTCCTGTTTTGTTTTTAAGCTAGCATGAAATATTGAGCTGGATCGAGTTGGCCTTTTTTTTAATATCATCACTTCTATGAAAAAAAAGCATGTTAAAACGTTAAAAGTACACATTCTCAGAACATTTATTCAGCAAGATGCCACTTAAATACTTGTCCTAACACAGCAGCAAAACTGGCTTTATTGTTGAATATCAGTTACAGAAACAAAAGAGCACCATTTGTATCTACCTGCTCAGTTCATTTTGAGTTATCCTATACGGATGTGTTTAGTTATATATCTCTTCAGTCCAAGATGCTTTGTGAGCTACAGATGTTGCACAAGTGCTCAGATTTCTTTAATGATTGAGAATATTCTCCAACCTAATGAAGCAAAAAGCTGAGACTGCTCAAAAAGCTTCTGCAAGGCTTCAGACAGAGTCCTCAAAGATTTCACGTTAAACCATAGAATGTCCAGTCCCAGGTTTTAGTCAAAAAAGTTCCTGTTCCATTATGATGATTATAGAAATATAGATGTCACAGAATGACATATATTGTGACCGCACTGTAATGTAATGTAAAAAAAACAAAAACGTAACCAAACTTTTTCTGGTGGCTTTTCACTTTGTAAATTACATGAAAAGTAATATTTAACCTGTGACCTAATGATTATAGTAGTAGTTTAGGAGGTCGGGGAGGTTTTTGACAAAAACCTGGCGCTGGATATAAATTGACATTTTTATGCTCGCATTGCTGCCGTAACTCTTGGCGCAGCATCTTCTACTTTAGGTCAAGTCAAGCTATGAAAAAGCAACAACGCCTCACAGAATAAAACACAGTCACAAAATATGGTGGTCACAGAATACGGTGTAACACCAGCGCAATGCTTTGCGTACCATGACGTTTCAACAAAGCTCACCTCACGGAAATGAACGAAAGAGAAGAGATCGCGCACTTTGTAGCTCGTTTTTGGAAGGCTGCAGACCCGGATTTGACCCGAATCATCCACGTGCGTTTCCGTCGCGTAATGTCGAAGTTAAAGGCTGTCCGAAATCCTTTATTAAGGGCATTCGGATAAAAATAAATAAATTGACCATATAAAACCCTATTTTTTCCAGGTCACTTAACCCCCCCCCCACCACCACCATATGAATTTTTTTACACTTTTACAAACCTTTAACAACCCATTGGTATTGCACAGCATGGATTTTTTTTTTTAACCAGCTGTTTCTGGTAATATTACGAGCCAGGATTAGATGGTAGTAATGCGGATCTCCTGCCGAGGTGCCCGAGCACGCTTGCCTTTTTATATGACCCATTATTCTTTAGTTCTGGCTCACCGACACCTGATAAACTCAACTCCACACGACCTGAAGGTGTTGGCTTGATACGAAGCTGAATCTGGTCCAGCACTATATATATTTAACGATTCTGCATGCTCAGCTTTTCCAGCATTCTGCTCGCTTTAAGCTAAAAAAATAAATAATCCTAAAGAACACCAAATACCTGAATTGAGTAGATCATTTTAAGTTGTATTTTATGACCACATTGGAGCCTTTCCCTCTCCTTATAAGGCGAATGCAAACAGCTGTTAACTATGTCAACATCTCCTCATCACCAAGGGAGGAGCAACGGTTGCCTGACACCTCAGGGTTAGAAAAACAGCTGTAAAGCACCAAAAACCTGAAATGATCTAATGACAAATCAGCGAAAATACCTTATTCTTTACGAGTTAAATCAAAGAAGAAAGGGGGCAAATTTCTGGATCACAAAATGTTCCAGAAAGTTAGAAAACAATGACAATCTAATCAGTTTTTCTGGCAATAACTCGAAGTACGAATGTTTTTATGCGTGTAAAGCAGCCTCTTGTTCATTAAGATCTTTTCCTAAACACAAAAAGAGCCCACCTTCTGTCTTTGCATGTGTCAAGCATACCCTGGGATGCCTGCCAACATATTTGAATCATAATCCTTAATCTTAATCTACCCAGCTCCCATGTGACAGAGCGGCAGTCTTTAAAGTCTTCCACGAATAAACAACTGTGCTTGTTTTCCCTTTTTCCAGGAGGGAGCACGAAAGCTATAAATAGGAATATATAAGTATGCGAGGGAACTGGCTGTTGTTTGCACACATACTTATATAATCCTGTTTGTACAGCTTTAAAGAGGACCAGATATATCTGATCTTTAATTTCCAGATTCATATGCTTCAATTAATCTAGGCTCGAAATGTATATCAGATTAGAAATGTTGAACAATCCTATATATTTAGAAATAAAATGCACTTCTAGTCTGCAAAAATCTAACACGGGATGAATATTGGTGTAGATGATGCAGTGCCTTGCACTTTTTCACATTTAGTCATCTTACAACCATAACCTTCCATGTGTTTGATTGGGAATGTATGGGAAAGAGCAACAAGAAGATGATTTTATTTATACAAATAAGGATCTGAAAAGTGTGGCAATCAAGGTTATTTATCCCCTTTATACTTCTATACATATGTTGGTATTTAACCTAATATAATAAAATATAGTCCTCCTGTGTGTGGTTTAACTTCTGTGATGGCATCCGGGTTTTTTTTAGCCAGGAGAGCCAAAGTAACTCTAGAGGAGCTATTAGATTGGCAGCATCGTGCTGTGGGATGCTTTTCTTCAGAGTGCTGGTCGGGGAAGACGGATGAACCTAAACAGAGGGACAATCCTGGAAGGAAAACTTGGTAGATTCTTCAAAAAATAATAATAATACTCTGAATATACAACATTGGTTATGTTGGAATGGTTTTAAATACAAATCGATGTGTCAAAGTCCCGGCTTAAATGCAATTGAGAATATGTGGCAATGCTTGGAAATCAATACTTTCAGATATGTTTGACTAAGCGTGAGCAACTTTGCAAAGAAGAATGAGCTAGATATGCAAAGCTGACTAAAATACTTGAGGCAAAAAGGGGTTCTGCAAAGTGTTGAATTCAGACATCTCAGATATTAAATGAAAAATATTAAAACCAAAAGAATTCTGTTGCAGGGTGCTGTGTTGTGAGTTCAAACAAATTGATATTTGCAAAAAGCCTGCAAAAGAACAATAGAATGAAGATTAGCAGAGAAATGGGTTATATGATCGGAAGCCAGTGAAATCTAAAGGGGGAAAAGAGTTGCTGGGGATTTTAAAATGCCGGACCTGGTCAGATGAACGACACCTTATCTTTGTCAATAAACGGCCTTCCATACAAAAGTATTGGAGATGTGATTTGTTGTTGCTTTGTACAGTTTTACATGCATCTGTGGGGATGCTCCTGTTCCAGCGTATGCTTCATTCAACTGTCCCCGGTGAACTTTAAATGCTGTTAAAGAATAGCAAGACCTCTGCCATCAGTGTAACAGGATCTAATGACTGAGAGTGGTCGGACCCGAATACACCCGGGCAATCAGCACCGAGAGGGTAGACCCTCAATCTCAGGCATACCAGAAACCATTATCACTCCTCCTTTTTTTTCATAGCGCTAATGTGAATTACGTGTGAGAGGGAGTAAATGAAAGGGAGCGAGGGAGAAAGAAGCACTGGGGATCGAAAATTACTGCGGGGGCTACCACCCACCCCTGCTGTCCAATTTCTGAAGCAAGGAGCGGAGACGAAACCCTCGGCGTCACCCTTCTAGCCTCCCACAGGAGCGAGGGAAATGGGAAGTCTCCCTGTTTTCCCTCTGCGAGAAGCAGCCACGTCTTTTTCAGTGAAACGGATGCAAATTACAGCGGGGAGGGGGCGGGCGGTGCTGAGGGTTTCGAACAATGGTGCAGAAAATGATAGGCTTGTTATTGAGGTCACATAATAAAGGCAAATGCAGCTTAAATGAGCTGTTGCTGTGGCTCAAAATGAGTCCCTCATCCAAGCCAGTGGAGACAGAGCGGTGGTGAAGGGGCTGGGGTTATTATTCCATTAACATTTTGTACAAGACTTCTTTTTGCTAGTAATTGTGTTTAGGCATTTATAAAGATTTGAATCACAGGTTGGGAAGAAAAATAACAGGCTTTCTAATCTTTCTCTCTCTGGTGCTCTGCTAATGAAATTGCTGTTGATTAAATTTGGAGGTATGGAGTATAATATGTTGAGCTTGTCTTTAAGGCTTAGGCAGGAGTGACCGAATGTGCTTCGGGGCCATATTTGGAGAGCTCCAGGCCCACCGGTGTTGTGTTTCAGCCCGGCTCGTGTAACTTAGGAGGCCAATTGCTTTTCTTTTTTCTTTTTTTTTTTGGTAGGGATGGGGGGCATATATCAAAAATGTTGTGAAAACGGATCCAACTGGATTACATTGGCTCTAAAATGAAGCACATGTGGCTCTGTGGTGGCGGCTATATACACAAGCAATCACGCAGACGGTGAAACTCACAGGCAGATCTAAAGATACAGTTCGGAGACATAAACACTCGCGTTCAAGGCTCACGCAAAACTTCCAGACATTTGGAACCAGTTTGGGCCAACGCCCCCCGTCGCCCGTCCAATCACCTCTGTTGTGTGTTTTTCTAGATCATCTTATCATTCCTGTTTTAACGCCACCGCCTCTTCCTCCTTTACACCTTCAGGCACACACACAGAGTAAACATCACAGCCACTCCCCTCCTCTCCTATCACCAGGTATTGCTGGATTCTCATTGGCCCCAAGCAAGCAGAGCTTGCAACACCTCCCAAAGGTTCAATGACCTCCACTCCTTCAGTCTGTATGAAACAACATCTACATGAAAGAATCTGCGTCAAGTCAGCTGCAGTGACTAATCTATGTGAATAAACACCCACCTGCACTCTGAGGTAATGCTCTGCTCAGCTTGTCCTGGTTTCATGCAGTCTGCACATTCAGCAATTGCTGCACCAAACCAAGTTCTGTTTGTGTCCTTAAACATGTTTGTGTCTAATGCATGGAGCCTGGGAGACTGGCGTTTAAATGCAAACAAAAATGTGAAGCAATGAGGTGTGATGAACAGCTCACACTTCAGGCTCCTCACGGGTTCAGCCAGAAGTTATTTTGCGCCAGGCTTCACCGAGAGACGCAAAACGGTGTCCGTTCCCATAAGGTCTGCGTATCTATGTGAGCCAAGGCGCGCCACGAAGGTGGAGGTTAAACCCACACACCTGCATCCTTTTTATGGGAGCTAAAACACCCTGTATTCAGTGCTACATTCATAAGGGGGGGGGGGGGGGGTCTGAAGTGCGGTAATGTTTACAGTTTGCTTGGCAAGATTTCAAAGTATATATGCAAAACTGCTGAAGCAACACAGCCGCGACAGCCGTTCTATTCTTGTGGCTCGGCCTGCTGACCGTTCTGAGATGTTTGCAGGGAGAATAGTTACTGAGCAAAACTGTTTAAATTTAGGCCAATGATGCAGGTTGATCTCTTCTCTATATTTATTTAAATATTTAAGTATATGGGCTTAAATATGTAGCGCTGGTGCCTTGCAGCAAGAAGGTTCTGGGTTCAAATCCAACCCTGGGTCTTTCTGCATGGAGTTTGCATGTTCTCCCTGTTCATGCGTGGGTTCTCTCTGGGTACTCCGGCTTCCTTCCACAGTCCAAAAACATGACTGTTAGGTTAATTGGCTTCTCTAAAAATAGTCCTTAGGTGTGAGTGTGTGTGTGTGAATGGTTGTTTGTCCTGTTTGTCTCTGTGTTACCCCGCCTCTCGCCCAGTGAACGCTGGAGATTGTCACCAGCCGTGACCCCATGAGGGATTAAGCGGGTCAGAAAATGGATGGATTGATGGATTTAAGTATATATATATATATATATATATATATATATATATATATATATATATATATATATATATATATATATATATATATATATATATATATATATATATATATATGGCAAGACTATGACATTTATAAACAAAAGTGCTGTACGTTAAGAGAATAAATAACATAGTAAATACACATGCCCAGACACAGAACGCTGGTAAACAACTTAAGTCACACACAAGGAGAAGCAACTCAAACATCTGCTGTGTTTAAAACAAAGATCTTTTAGATCTTCAAAAAGGATCTAAAAGAAGACTGGAAGGAGCATACCTAACTCATAGAGGCAACCCGTTCCATAACCAAGGGGCTGCAAAAGCCAGATCACCTCTGACCTTCGGCCTCTTCTTCTTTGGAATGACTGAGAGCAGCTGCTCCGCTGACTTTGGAAGCCGTGAAGGATATCCGGGTAAAGCAAGTCAGCCAGAGCTGAGCAGGGCCATTAAGCAATGTGAAAAACAAAATTTTTTGCACATTTCAACTGCTTTTTGATTATTAAAAAAGTTCTGCATTTAAAACGACTACTTGTCATATTGTTACTGTTTTACACTGTTTATGACATGAGATTCTCTCCTGTTGTGTGGTTAGCTTCTGCCTCGTCTGTTCCTTCATGCTGTTAGTCAGTTGTGTATAATTTCCCCTCATTGAGGGGAAAAAAAAGTCAAAGCCATGTGTTTGGTATTGAGATGATGACACAGAATTCATGGGTTGACCAGCGCTATTATTCGTTTCAGCCTGAACCTGTTTTGAAACAAACATTTCCTCTAAGCATTAGAACCAAATGATAAAGATACGTGGAAAATCATTTTACCTCGTAATTAGCAATTGACTAGCATCCACAGCTACATTCACATGGCAAAATATTCTGGTTTTAGCACTGTGCAATTTGATCAATTGTTCAACTTTGCATTGCAGAAATATTTATCCTCCTTGATGTTTTCTCAATGCATTTGTCAGGTTATGGCTGCATTTTGTCCAGAATTTATATGATAGATCAACATAAACTAGTTATAAAACCCTAAATGTGATGGAGAACTAACATTTGATGTTAGCTTCACCGCAACATGGTGGGAGCATCATGCTGAGGGAATGTTTTTCTTTAGTGCAACAAAATGTGATTTAATTTTAGTTGTAGTACAAATTGTAGTTGTGCTTTCAAACAAAATCAGTTAAACCATATAAGTAACCAACCCATAAAAGTAACTTTTATTGATGTTTACAGTGTAACAAAATATTAACATGATGTAATGGGGACATAAAAAAACCCTACATAAATGTGCATTAAAATAAAAAGACAAAATGAATTTAAATATGCATTTTTATATACTTTTTATGCTTTGAAAAGATTTGTGCTAACTTATATAGACCAGCTTAGTTTTAAAATATTCACCGCTCGGTATTTTCATCTCATTGTACAATAATCTGAGCTTTTTTCTTTCACCAAGAGGAAATGATCTTAAGATCTTTGTCAGTTTACATAGACAGGCAGCTGTACATGAGGGGATTTCATTTAGGATTAACTCCATTTTCTGCCTGCTCCGTAAGGAATACAACATTTAACCTGTTGGATATTTTACCTTTGTTTCGTATTTCCTAAGCTTAGCTGCAGGACTAACACTGCGAAAGTCCCAGGCCCAAGCAGGAGTGCAGCAAGGAAATAAAATCCTCCTGCTTCTTTTAGAAATGTGTTAAAAAAAATAAAACATGAAGCCAAAAGTGTGATTGTTTGCCTTTTAATAGACGATTTAACAGATTCGATCCCATGAAATTTGCACAGAGCACATGACTACGAGCTGATTCCAGATCGAGCTGGCCATCAGAGCGATGCAATCAGCAAGGAGGTGCCAGGATAAACTGCTTCAACAAGAATGAAAAACAAGATGCTGTTATATGATTTTATCTTTATCTACAGGTTTCTCTGATGGACAGATTGGACGAAAAATCCCGGCTGCTGTCAAGGAAGGAGGTTTTCTATAGGACAGCTGCAGCCGCTAACAATTTTATTTAACCGTATCAAAGGTAGATCTGCAGAAGTTTGACTCTGGGGGGCCTTTATTTAAAAACGAACCTTTAAACCCATTTCTTCTTTTCCTTCAACTTTACAAATGTTCTGCCCTTTGTGTTAGTGTGCCACTTTAAATCCCTGTAACAAACAATAGAAATGTTACGCTGTAATGTGACAAGACGTGAAGCTGTTCATTGGGGCGTGAATATTTTTAAAAGGAACAGTGTAAGAAAATATTTCCCTCGCTCTTAAAAAAATGTTTATTGAGGAAGGAAAAGCTATCCTGCGACGTCCCAGAATGGAAAAATAACATTAAAGAGGGTGTGTGCTGCATATTCACTGTTGTGCATGACTTAGTGAAACCACAGGCCAGGGCCAGTCGGTGACAAAGAAGCCCACTCATGTCTGGAACCTCCCTTTTGTACATTTTCTTCATTTCTATTGAGCACCACGGTTATGATTGTGGAGCAGCATGCATGCTGCTGATGTTGAAACTGTGGCACGGCTCGTCCCCGCATGCTTGGCACGTTGTGGGACAGGTCTGAACTCAGGTTAGGGTTGGGACGCTTTTTGCTTCTGGTTGTTTCTCCAGATGAGAACTGCAGAAAATATATTTACATATATTCACAAACTGGATTATTATCGGGGGTTAGCCTACTGGAATGTTCCTCAGTGTGAAAAACAGTCTTTAGTGAGATCAAAATACAAAATGTTCTGAAAAAAAGGTCTCCATAATTTAAAGGTTAACTTTAAAACTGATTATTTAAGACGTTACCAAATGTACTAATCGTAAAATTAAAGGAGTTTCCTTTTATTTTATCAAGCGTACTCTTTCCCGGTAAATAAATATATATTTTATTTTCTTGGAAGGTCCTAAACCTGATCTCTATATTACATTTTCACACCTCCTGAAGTCTTTATGAGGGCCGCAGTAAGCTGATATTAGTGACGCAAAAAGAAAAGTACAGGCTGCTGTTGCTATCCATTACTTTTAGAGTGAAATCGTTGTTTAAGGAGGGATGAACTCGATCAGGAAAAGTTAAAAGCAGTGCTGTCTAGACTGTTGCATAATGGATGAGGCAGACTTTATGGTCAGGAGTCCATAAGCCACGTAAACAATGTTCTTCCAGAGCGTCTGCGTGAAACACAAGAAAACAAGAGGCTTTATCTTTTTATTACATGCAACAAAATTGTTCTAGACAGCCATTAAAGATAATGCAAACTGCTTCCCTTATAAAACCGTAGAATTATGACATATTTCATATGGCATAATTAGTGCTGGTGGTTTAAAACTGGATCCACCCACACCTTAATAGAGAGCAGCTGTATTTATACTGAGATTTTCTTCAGGGGCGACAGAGTAGAGGGGGCATAAAAGCTTATGTACGCCATATGTTTTTGATTTTTATTCATGAACGTTTTGAAAACCACAAACCCTTGTTCTTCCCCCTCACAGGTGTGCACCACTCCGCTGCTCTGACACAGGAAACTCTGATAAAATACATCGGGGTTTATGGTTGTAACATGATAGAATGTGGAAAAAAAAGTCGAAGGGATGTAAATACTTTCACAAGACGCAGCATAATATTAAATAGTTTCATGGTGGCCCTGGCATTTTGCACTGTTCCTCACAGGTAGAGGGCCACAGGTCGACTCTTCAGCCGGGGCCTCCCTGGGTAGGGTGTACAACATCACATTTTCTATAGCTGCCATGGATTAACTTGTAGCTGTTTTATTCTTGTTGTCTCTATTCCATGTTTTTGTACTGCGCCTTGACCAGCTGTCATGTCATTTTTCAAGCGAAATAAATTGGTATAGGACGGCAGTTTGCATGATGTGGGGGTTTTCTCTGGGCGCTCTGGTTTCCTCCCACCCGCCAACAAAACATGCGTCTTAGGTTAATCGGCAACTCTAGTTTAGTCTTAGATGTGTCCACATTTGCCTCTCTGTTCACCTGTGGGTATATTTCTCTACATTTTGAAATTCAACTCAACATCTTTTTAGATTCCTATGAATTTCTTCCATTGTGCATCCTATGCCATGTCCCAACTGAGAAGTGTCTTTGAACGCTTTCATCCAAGTGCAGAGAGTTAGAGCAGCTTCCCCAGGCAAAGTGACTGCTGTCACACAACAACAATCAATTGCTGCAGCGTAGCACACTCAGCACTGGCTTGTGGTTTCGAAAAGGTCGCGCTTACACTGGGACTAAAGTTTTTTTTCGCCAGCAGAGATCCGATCCACCTCTGCTTCCTTCACCCGCAGTCACAGCTGTGAAAATTAAGATGATGGCAATGAATGCAACCTTTGTTTTCCACCCAGGCCCAAAGAGGGGCAGGCATGTACATGAGTGAGGGGGCCCGTGTTAGACGTTACCAACGATAAAAACGCGGCAAGATGTTTTGATTCTGAACACGTTACTCCGACATGACCTTTAGTTACAGACTGACAGACAGGAGAAAGAAAAGAGAAAAAGCAGCGCGTAAGCCTCCTCGTCAACAACAAAGAAGTTCAACCTCAGGCAAGCAAAGGTCCGTAGAATCAGTTATCGATCCACGCAAGAATCCCTGGTCTGCGTGGTGTCTGTGCTGAGGTCAGCAGGAAGTTCCCACAGACCCACAGAGTGTAAACACAGCTGCCTGGATCAGTGTGTGCATTCATGTATGTTGGGAGGGCGGTCACAGGACTGGAGGTGGGGTAGAAAGCAAGGGGGCGAGGTTACTGGAGGGGGGAGGGTAGAAGATCCTGAAAGAAACAGTTGTGGAAGATACTTGGAGGGTGAGTTGGGGGGGGGGGGGGGGGGGGTTAATGCACAGAGCTGAAAGTAAACAAGAAGGGCAGGCTTTGTTTGGAGTTCAGTATCAGAAAAGAGAAACGCTGCCAGAGAGTATAATGTATGCATTCAGATTTTGATGGCTTGATCTGAGCTCCTTCAGCTGCATGTTATAGTCTGCTGGTGGATCAAAAAAGCCCAAACAAGCTGCCAATCTTTGTGAGGAAAACAGTTTTAAAGATTTCATAAAGACCGAAAGTCGGATGGACCATCGCTTTGATAAAAAAAACAGTTAAAACAATATATAATCGGTAATAAGACGTTCCGTTTTGCATATTTATGAACAAGTACGTACAGTACAAGATGCAACATCCGAAAGGTTTCCTGCAAGTAACGAATGCTCCGGTAATGCTCAATCCTATCAGAAAGTCTTGATGCATTGTATTTCTGACCTCCTCTGACTTGTCTGGACGGTTGCGGGAGCCGAGACAAGAACCTGTTTTGAAAAGGCCAGAGCTTGGAAAATGTTCCCAGAGGATTCTTGTTGTCAGCAGAAATCACAGAGCACAGGTCAGAGGGCGTTCGTGATGCTGCAGACCGAGGAGGCCGGAATAAGGAGGAGTGTTGGCGTCCAGCATGGTCTGCAGTATTTGTCAGCGTCCTAATCCTGCTAATTAAATGTACAGGAAGCGTGCTCTGGTTTTGTATCTGCAGAACATGCAGTAAAACATTTAGAAAATACTTTCAGCCTGTCTAGTTTAGAAATATCTATTTTTTGCTAAAAAATTGGCTTTTTTATCGAACGTTTCATGGCTGTACAGAAAGGACTCCTGAAATGTTTGCTGGCAGACGAGTTTTTCTTAGTCAGGTGGTCAAAGGGCAACGGTCAAGGGGTCACAAAGAGAGGTTGGAGCCCTTCAGAGGCTCTTTGAGAGGCAGCCACCTTTGTTCGCTGGGGAGATTTATGCAAGGAGCATGAAGATAGGAGTAAAGAAACCGCAGTTCCCACAGGCCACCTGAATTTATAATTCTCTGCCTTCAGGCCCACTACAAGATGTTAAGCGGTTCCTAAAATGAAGATAGGCTGCGTTCACACTGTATAGCTGGTTTTACATAAGACAGGCCAGAGGTGATCCACTCCTACACTTTGTTTTCCGGAGCTCTGGAGGCATTCTGCCCACATTTGCGAGAATGAGAACACGCACGTCATGCACACAAGCGCATACATTTCTTTACAAAAGAAAAGTGCATTGTTTCCATATAACCAGCAGGAGTGGAGAGCACAAACATAGTTACCGCTGTTCTTTATAGGCCCATAAAACACACAGAAGGGACGTAAAACGGCCTGGGAATGGTGTGAGTGGCGCTCGAATGACGTCGGAGGAGTGTTTACGCTCTCTGCGGTTGTGCAGGATGCCACTTATAATGCAGAGATCAGTGAATGCTATTCAAAGTGACAGGGAGCATGGATATCTGCGTGCAACACCAGATGCACAACAAGTCCATTCTGTTACACTATCAGAATGAGCAGTGATAAAAGAAACACAACGATGGCTGATTTCTTTACCAATTCTCTATTTTTCTGTTCATTCAATCCTTTTTATTAAGCTCCTGGTCTTGTCTGTTTATACAACGTAACGTAAATCAGGACTTTTTACACTTAGAATTAGCCAAGAAATAAAAAAAAATATTTGACATAGTAGATGGTTATTTGCATGATCACAAGAAAAATGGACCAAGGACACATTTGTGAAATTTAAATATTTATATCCTGAACTAGGCAGAGAGAGAGAGAAAAAAAAAACCTCTACAAAGTTATCTCTGCTGTTTACATGGAGCACAACAAAACAGAACGAAGGGGTTTGAATAAAATATAGGGCAAGGGCGCCTCCTGCAGGTCAGTTTTGTTGAGGAATTGGAAGTTTTATACAAGCAGGGCGCCCTCTGGTGGCCACTAATGTTGTTAGGGTGGCACTTTGAAGCCAAAAGCAGAATTTCAGGTGTTATTAGGTATGCTGCCATGATTTAATAAGTTCATGTATTTATATACCAAATACCAGCTCTGTACTTTAATGTTAGGATATGCATGTTTGGCCTGTGATAAACGCATAATCTGTACAGTGAATCTACTAGCACTCTTCAAGAAGAGAGGATCCTCAAATCATTTGAAAGTTTAAATTAGGATTTTTCTAATGACATAAAAACTCTTCTAACCACCCTTTTTTTTTTTTAAACTACAATAGTAAAACACGGTGTCCTCTGAAAGATGGGCGGGAAGGTTGAACCGCAGCATCTCCACACGTCCAGCAGCCGGGGTGCAGCTGAAGGAAAACGCTCCCAGCTCATCATGGAGGCTCCTCCGCTGCACCCATTGGAAACAAACCTTTGATCTGCCCGTTTATAAATAGTTTCTAATAAATTATCCTTCTCTATTTTCGTCTCCATTTACAAGTCGGTCTTGTTCTACAAACAAGACGCGAGTACTTGTAACTTTTTCCCCAGTGACATTCCACAAAACCCTTTACTTGTATTGCTTTTTTTTTTTTTTTTTTTTTGAAGTACAGATTAAACCTAAAACAACTTTAACAAAGTACTGAGCTACACAAAACAGTTTCTCTTGGAAATAACCCAATAGATCAACATTAACCAGAACCGACTTTGGGTTCTGTCTGCGTTATCTTCTTCCGGAGCCACAATTTAACAGTAAACTAGTAATCAAAACAACTTCGTGGTTATTGCATAACCGCCCCACTTCACACTCGTTAGTTAAATTACCCCTGTGGTTCTCATCATTAAAGAAGTGTGAGTAGTGTCTAATTATATTAACCTCAAATGTAAAACACAACAGACTTTGCGCTCCCTAAATGCTGTTCACCTTGAGAAGTCACAAGATATTAGTGTGCAATACAAATAAAAATTATTAATCTACATTAAAAAAAAAGAGCCTAAAACTTTAAATGACAAACCAAGGAAAAGGAGCAGATAAAACGGTTTCAATATAATTTATTTATTCTAAGATTTTATATTACTGTTGTAATAGTCTTCAAGTTAAATTTTCATATTCCAACTCTTTGTCTAAAGAAATATTTACACATTTCACAGTGAATTTGGTACATTTGGTTACAATGGCAAACACGTCATTTATAATTTTCTGCACCAACCCCCCCCCCCCCCAAAAAACAAACAAAACAAAACTTGGGAAATGACCAAATTGAACAAAGAACACCTGTTGGCTACAAAACATTAAAAGCGTTATTAAGGCAGCGTATACAAAAGTCATACAAAGTTTAGCTACCAGCTAAAAAAGAAGGGCAACAACGCTCGTTTTGATCAAAAACAGTGCAAAAACTCAACGGTCTGTCAAAACCAGGTCTTTGGGTCTAAAAATCGAAGTGTGATGAAAACAAATAACGGAACCAAACTCAACAATTCAGGGCGCTGTGTTCTCTGTCCCATTTAAACCATCAGAAAGCACATATCTTAACATATGCAAATAAAAATGCAAGGGGCTGAGAGCTTTTATTTACCGCTCTAAAGTATATAATAATTTTATTCTTTTTCAAACAAATCCATTGTCCAAATCTGAAACGCTTTAGCAACGCAAGCGTGGCGTAACCATTCTCGATGGAACGCAGTCGGACTAATCTGAGCGGGGATGGCCGCCGCCACCAATGCTGAGCTCAGTCCTGCCTCTTTGGTACGCAGCCTTCCATCTCCAAGACCTCGGGCCAGCCCTCGTATTTGTTAGTGTCTGCGCTGTTCTTTATGTGCTGAAGAGAGAGAAACAAAAACAGGCTCAGTTTTCCCCAACAGCAAACCAGAAAAGTTAATTGCTCCTGTAAACTAAAACAACGTCGGGACAGAATCGATGTTGACGGATCTCTAACAGACACACGTTTAGGCGTCTTAAAGGTGCGGTGGGTTCATTTGGATGAACTTCTACTGGAACAAATCCAAAACGAAAGCCTAGACTGTTGGCATTTAGGAAAGGAAAACAGGATCTTTTTGTTGTAACAGGGCCTTGGGATAAAACGGTGACAATAAAGTAGTGCATAAATATGAAGGTAAGGGAAAACGATACACCGTTTTCAAAAAGCTTTTACAAGATATAGAAAGAAATTGCACCGCTGTTACTGACGCTCCTTAAGAAACTCCAGTGTCCTCAGCATGTAGTGTAAGGAAAAGGATGGGTATCGTTAAGGATTTATCGATACTATCACTCTTAACCATACGGTATTTTATCGGTACCGCTTTTGATATTTTTTTAATCAAACAAAAGGGTATAAAATTATTTTTTTTAAAAAACAGACTGGTTTATTTTAACATTTGGAACAGAAGTAAACAAAATAAATGTACAAAATAAACACTTTTATACAAATAGAGCAAGAAAAACAAATAACTATATATATATAAAAAAAACTCTAAAACACTGTCTTGATTAAAAAGTATGTTGGAGATAGAAATATCTACATTCACAAGACAAAAATTTATTAAAAACACATTAAATAGGCTCAAAACAAAAACTGGTGATTATTTTGACAATTTACTGCACATTTGTTTAAATCCAGCTTTTTTTGTCTAAAACCATCAGTGAGGCGCCCTCCCAGGGTTAAACTGTGTGTCTACTTCAGTAAGACCACACCAGAGAAATGGGGATTTATTGCAACTGATGTTATCAGCATAATTTACCATCAATATCACCAATGCATGACTTTTGAATTTGTGTGCAGACCGACTTAAATACTACAGAAAATCTTGGCAATACTTTGAAAAACTCATGGTTACGGATGCTTTTCATCCAATCAAACTGAACTTCAGCTGTTTTGCAAAGAAGAACGATGAAAAAAAAAAAAAACGGCGTCTCTGGAGGTGCATCGTTGGCAGAGACGTACCGTACAGCTGCTCAAAGGCTGTGGGATTATGGGGGTTGTGTTACCTGTTCAAATGGGCTTTTGGTCTTGATGCCTTTTCCTCCGACAAAGACCCAGTTATCCCGGAAGCCCAAATTCCCCACGGCTGAGCTGCCTAGATCGGTGATCAGCTTCCTGGCTTCATCATTCAGCCTGAAGAACCAAAGAAAAAAAAAAAAAAAACGTTTCAGTGTCAGAACCTGAAGAAAAATCCCCAACACTCGGCCTAATGCGGTACCGCGCACGTGACGTCACGGCCTTAAGAGTAACGCCCCTTTTGCCGCACCGGTAGGGCAAACAGTCGTAGAACGCACATACAAACCAGCCATTACAAGCGCAACAGAACCAGCGATATGACCGACTTTGCAGCCATTAAACTTACCCAAGACGATGTCCCAGGCGCACGGTTTACTGGTCGCACTGTGGAAGAACACACCAACCTTCAGCTGAAACGGTGGCTTGAGTGTCGAGGGCTCAAAAAAACCGGAAGACGGGCCGAGTTGATTCAACGGTAAGCTTTGTTTTTTTCCCTGCTCGGCGTTCATGCCTTTGTTATGATTTCCACCGTGCTCCGTTCACGTCGGCCTTTTTTGTTTGTTTGCAATCAACGTCCAGGAATCTGTATATCTTGCCAATAGGTAGCTACAAAACGATTGTTCACATCTCAGAATCTTTCGCTTAAGAGATTCAGGGCGTTTGTTTTTGAGTAAGCGATCCCGGTAGCAGGGTACCATGTTAGCGCCTGCTAACATGCTAGCCTATATGCTATCATCACCCTTTCCACCGACAAAATGCTTGCTACATATGTAGGTGAATTTGGTAACTTTTTCCGGGTTGAAATGTTGTGTAGGCCGCCCGCACAAGTGTACCCAATGCACACATTTCTCCTTGGCACTCTTGAGTTTCGGGAAATTAATGAAGAAAACATCCTTCATATGCGGCCGATCAGCGTACCTCGAGTCGCTGTTGCACGTCCCATAGCAACAATGTTTATAAACCATGGTCTTAGATGTTGGAAAAAGCAGTCGTTTACCGAGTAAAACCTAGGCTAACGCACGTCTCTTCCACACCAAAACAGCGGCGCGTTTGGGAGTTTGCCCTACTGCGTACCACGTGATGTGACGTCATCGTGACGTTGTGTTTCTAAAAATAGCTCGCGCGCGGTACCGCATTCAAGCAGATTGGAGCAAAGCCGTCGAATACATTAGCGGAACAAGTTCTCACTTTGTTGCGGGGTCATCAAACGAAGCCATCATTACGATTGTCCCATCTTCAATTTCCTTCAGGAACTTGATAAACGGAGCCACGTCTACAGAGGATCACAGGCGGTTAGCGCGGCGCGACTACCTCCATGTGCCCAAGAGAGAAACACGGCCGACACATACTGACCTCCTGCCCACATGTCATAAAAACCCGTCTTTAGAAGTTCGCCCGTTTTTCCTGGAGAGAAGAAAAAGAACATAAAAAAAAAAAGACGGTTAAATTTCAATTTAGAAATGGAACTAGAAAAAGAGCACGTTAGCATTTGGTTAATAAAGCAAAGTGACTGATCTCAGTCTGGGACGCTGTGTTTTACCGTTGATCAAGGCAATGTTGATCCCTCTCCCAACGTTGTTCTTTACGCCGCTCATCAATCTACAAGAGAGCAGGACGACCACGTTAGAGCGTTTTCTTCTTCCTGACACCGCTTTACAATAAAATACTGTAAAGCGGTATAGCTACAAACGTTTAAACTGAAGCATGGTGATACGGTAAAACGTGTAATGCTTTCTTTACGATATGCCAGGCTGACTAGTTTTATTCTGCTGCCAAGCAGAAGCTGAGCTTCTCTAAGTGTTATATTCCCAGCACCATAAAGAGTTCAGATCATAAACTGTTGCCTCTGACGTTACAAAAGGTGGAACTTTACGACCGTACATCCTGCTGCACACCCCCCACTCACAGCTTGTCTTCCAGGCACATTCTGGGCCCGACCACGCTGGCGGCGCCGCTCGCCAGCTTGAAGGCAAAGTGTTCAGGTGGACACGCCTTGGAAAGTCCGCATTTATGCGCCGGCGGCTTCGTCTCTGTGGATACAGGGTTCTGTTAAGAAAGCGGGAAAAGCACATCACCCTAGAAGCGCAGTGCAGACCGCTGGCAGGAGTGGGCTTTTATCCGCTTCTAAATGGTTAACGGGACAAATCTTTCATCACTAAAAGAGTTTGCATTAATCGCAACGATAAACTTCCAACCAATGGTGTTTGAAACCCCGAAAAACTGACTGTGTTGAGCTCCATAACATTTGATAATACAATCTAATGCAGTTACTGTGGTCAGATTAGTGGTCAGAATCCCTCTTCTTTGTGCGACCAGTGTCCTGAGGAAGCTATGCGGGTATGTTTCTTAGAAGCAGCGTTTGACTGCAGTAAATACTGGTACCAGGAAATGTGGTGGAGGATCTGGAACTTTGTTATGAACACAAATGTTTTATTTGATCTAAAAGTGTGTCTAAAAACTGAAAATGCTTCCCTGTCGGCTGCAACCTTATGAAATCTAATTAAAAATTAAGTGGTGTCCTATTTGCCGATGTTGTTGCAGAGTAGTTGTCAAACTGAATATGTGCATTTAAATTAAAAGGGAAGGGATTTTTTTGAAGGCTGATAATAGTGCAATAACAAATTCTGATTTTAAGTTGTTTTTATTTGTTTTTTGTTTTTTTACAAACCGTTACCAGGGGTGCAAATAAATGGTCCTAAAAAAATCTACCAAAACTCTTCAAAAATACAAAGGTGCTAACCTGCAAGGGTGAACTAGGCATTTTATCTAGGAGGATATGGACACGTTTCAGTATGCAAACACATTATTACCATTTTGATGCCGACTAGCATGGAATGATAAGAGAAACAAGCAGGGGTTGCATCATGCCATAACGAGCATTGAGGAGAAAGAAAGAAAAATGAGAGACGTAAAACTCGGGAATACCTACGTGCTTCATTTACCGGCAAAGACCTGGCTAAAAGAAAAAAAGAGAGAGAGGAGAAAAACAGATAAGTGAAAAATTAAACATTGAAAAGATTCAGTCGGAGGGAACAAAAGAAACCAGTTACTTCTCACCCAGAGTTACATGTGGCTAATCTTTTTTCCCCTGAAGAGTTTAAGGTCAAATATGTTTTGTTTCACGTCGGCTACAGTCTGACAGTTCGTTCCACGGCGAGGACAAGAAGCCCCTGACCTACTTTGTTTGTCAAATCGCTGGAGAATTAGGTCCAAAACACAAAGACTGCTGCCTGGCCACAGGCTGTTCCACCTTTTACTGTAATAAAATCTGCCAAAAAGTTTCACTCTTAATCTCTTGTGGTACTGATCAAGTTACGGCTTGAACTTTCTCACAGTTTTTGTCTCGTAACAACCACGGGCTGCAACGCGCTCTAGGCAAACGTAAGGCGATAACCCCACGCAGGGCAGCGCCTGAGGAAGAACGCTTTACGGGTTTTCAAACAATCCTTCCACAAAGCGAACACTGTGCTATTGCCCGCTTTTACTTTCCCAACTCGACAGCGGCATCCCCGTAGCATGACACTGCCGCCGCCGTGTTTGAGTGCCCAAAATGTGACGATCTCCATTAAACACATGGAAGGTTGTAATGTGACAAAAAAAACTTAAAATCAGACACCAGGGAGTGCAACGCAAATTACGCATCATCCTTGACACCCAAGCCCAGGGAAAAGGTGAACCTCTTCAAACAAAGAATATTCCTGTGTATGTGTAGAAAACGTCTGTGCAGGAATGTCACTCATCACAAGACAAAAGAGCCGTCACTCACCCATGCTGCCGAGTTTGAACTCCACGTTTATCTCCAGCAGTTGAAAAGCCAGAAAGACAGCCAGGAGGAACACTAAGATGAGCGCTGCTAACTTCAATATGCCTGTAAAAAAAGGGGGGGGGACACTCAGGGCGTCAGAAACTCACTGGGAAAACTCTCCGCGCCTTTATTTCGATCGAGGAAAGAAAAACGAAAAGTACTCACCGCTAGCCCTGAACATCTTAGCGAGCCTCCCGCCACGGTTCTCCCTTACAGTCAGCCACCTTAAAAAGGGTGAAACGGTCATTTTCATGTGTTTTTTCGAGGCGTCTGCGCAACAGGAGCGGAAGCTCACTGGAGGACGTTAGCTGCGGCTAGCACCTCCTGTGGGTTCCTTTAATAAATGTTCTGCTTCTCGGTTTGTTTCCCCTTGTAAAACAAGGCAACCGGAACACAAATCCTTAAACGTGACTGAACACCGACAGAAAGCTGTTTCTTTTTATTTGTTTGTAACCGCTAACTCGCACAAACCGGCTTTAACTAGGACTAACTGATAACTAATCTTGAAATAAGTGCAGTTCAGAAACCGTAAATCATGGCGTTTGCATCATTGACTGCTCTTACTTACCAACTCCAGTAACAATGGCTCAAAAACTCTCTCTTATCTGGTGACTAGCTAACCCCGACGCCGCCACACAGATAACGCAGAAGCTTCCGGTTAGCACAGCTGGGCCGTGAGGAAAACAAGTACAGATGTCTCACTCTGTTGGAAAAAACACAAGAGGCTCTTCTTCTGCTTTAAACTTTAAAGGTGGTTGGTGACCAACTTAAAGGGGCATTACCGCCACCTACTGTTTCGGAGTACGGGCCAGACTAGCCATACAAATAATAATAATAATAATAATAATAATAATAATAATAATAATAATAATAATAATAATAATAATAATAATAATAATAATACGATTTTGTTATTATTGTAATTATATTATAGTGCAAACGTTATTATTATAATTATTATTATAACACAAGGGCTCCATCCGAATACCTCTGATTAAAGCACCTAGCTTCAGCTCCAAGCTACCGCTCCTTGACCTTTCATGCGGTCAACAGAAAGAACTCTATCGTGGTTAGGAAAGGAGGTTTGGACTGATGTTCCGATTTTGAACAGCCTTTACCTCCGACGTGTGACGGAAAGGTACATTTTCCAAGTCAAATTTGGGCCTACAGCCTTCTGAAAATGAAATACAACAGTGCACGGTCTCTTCTCTCCGACCATTTTCATAAATTTCCGTGAGGTGGGCTGTGCTTATAAGATAGCTGTCAATATAAACCTATGCATGTGTCTGAATTTGTAAATGTAAGTCAATAACCCCTGATGAAGTTATTACACACACCCTACCAGTTGGTGGCTGTAGTGACATGTGATATCTGTGAGAATGCAAGTGCTATTTTCTTCTTCTTTCTCTTCTTGTTTTTTTAATGGCGGTTGGTAAAAAACATTCAAGTGCATTACTTCCAGCTGGTAAGGAGTGTAGAACAGCTTCATCGAGGGTTGTAGATGTGTACTCGTAAGTTTGGGATCCGTACACATGAATGTGGGATTCGTACTCTTAAATTTGATTTGTAATCATAAATTTGTAATTTGTTCTCACACAGTTTTGTGATCTGTACTTGTAAATTTGTGATTTGTAATCATAAATGTATTATTCTTACTCTTAAATTTGTGATTTGTACTTGTGCTGTTGCAAAGTTGTAACTGTGTAACTTGTATTTGTAACTTCAAAACTTGTATTCTCACAGATGAAACATGTGAGGTCACATGTATGTATGAGTTGGCAACCAGGAACAAATACAAATCTTAAATTTATTCACGTTTATTGACTTACATTTACAAATTCAGATGTGTTTATTTGGCTATTCTCTTATCCCATAGATTTGCAAGGAAAGTAGGCCAACATTGGAAGATGTGGCATGCTCCGAAACCTACCAAAGATAATAAAGTGATGATGATTAAATTGAATCAAAAGGTGCTCCAACAAGTATTAGTTTAACAATGTCTTTGTGGTATTTGGGTCTGGATGATACATCTATTTTTAACTTGTAGACGTACGATCTGGGTGCTATGCAGAGCTGCAAAATGTATAAGCAAGTAGTTTGAATGTTTTAACAAGCCTGTATTGTGAATCCAGCTATTTTGCAATTAAAAAACTTTTTTTTTTTGGGGGGGGGAACTGGATCATTCTTAAATGCTCAGAAACAGTATAAATTGAAAATAAAGTTGAAAGTTTTGTTGTCGTTTGGTCGGAATCCTGTGTGGGGAATCCTCAGACTTTAAACGTTTTGAAGTGCTGCCATGAGGCAAACAGTTCTGTAGGATCATACTCAGAACTAGCAGACTGCTACACAGGGGTCTGTCATTGCTGATGACATGTGCTACATATTATTGTTATATAACCATTTCCCTGTCTAGTCCCACAGAAAGGAAAGTCGTTACTGCGTTTGATCCATCCCTTAGAAAGCAATGTGCTGCCAACACTGACTGGCACATGAGGAGCAAGCTGTGGTCAAGGGTCTTATATAGACTGAGTTTCAAACCTGCAACCTTTGTGGCTCTCTAAGACTCAAATGCCCGGATCTCTAACCATTTGGCCACCACTCCCACAAGGTTCTAAAGAAACACAAAATTTTCAATAAACAATTAAATGTATGTATATTTTCCATCCATCCATCCATTTTCTTATTCGCTTTATCCCTCATGGGGTCGCGAGGGGTGCCGGTGCCTATCTCCAGCATTTCAGTGGGCGAGAGGCGGGGTACACCGTGGACAGGTCGCCAGTCTGTCGCAGGGCAACACATAGACAGACAGGACAAACAACCATTCACGCACACACTCACACCTAAGGACAATTTATAGAGACCGTATGTATATTTTGTTCCACAAAAAAAAACATAACAATTTTTCAAATGGGTCTGTATATGGACAAGAAAGAATACCTATTCGTATTTATTATCATTTAAATTTTGGTTTGTTCCTTGCAGCATTTCCAGTTAGCTCCAAAAACAAGAGTGGTCTTTGTATTTTGCTTCTTTTTCTTTATTGGTGCATCTGACACAAGACATCCACAAACAAGCGCATTTTAACAAAACAAGTTATAAATAGTTAATCCAGACATAAAACTCCCCATTCAACAAGCACAGAAAACCTTAATTATTAGTGATTTTGACAATTAAAACCTTATTTTCAACCATGTTTAACTGATTCAGCAAAGATGTAAAATATGTCCAAAAATTCTATGAAAAATAAATAAAAGCTCCAGTTCTTACATTGAAGTTGGTTAAGCAGCAGCTACACAAGTATGAGCCCTTTTGATATTCTTATAACTTACTGAAAACATAGACTTAAAAATAACGACAAAAAGAAAGTTGTAACTTTGTATCAAAAATCATAACAATATCTGTTTTCATCTAGAACCATTATTGAAGTGAATCCACCTTTTCAAAAAACAGTTTGAGGAATGCAATTTGTTTATTATTCAAAATGTGTTATGCGTTGACTGAGAAGATTTCCAATCAAAATTAAGTTTCCATTCACAGTAATCCTGTGCGAGTGATACATCTGTCAAACAAAATCTTTGTCTCCACTGACTTCCTTTTCTTCACTCATTTTGAGAAAGACGGAACAAAATGCAACAGCACAGTCAACACATACTTTGCTGTTTTTTTTTGTCGGACATTTTATGAAAGCAAACTATTTTAAAGCATTAAACATCCCAAAAAAGGTAAAGACATAAAGAACAGTCAATATTGTTTCAGTTTTAGCAGTTAAATAAGGAACTATTTGCAAAACAGTCAATAAAATAAGATAAGAAAATACTGTGCAAATAAAAAACATACAGAAGGCACAAAACAGTTGAACTTAATAAATTAACAGTTATTATTTTCATGTTTTTTTCCTTATTTTTAGTTAGAGCAGTGTTTTCTGTGCAACCGATTTCAATTGGCTTTTTTCTTGAATTTCATACATGTTCATTCAAGAAGATTCTGGCAAAACAAGAGCATAGGAAATTTAGTACACAGGTGAAAATTACATCTCTGAATCACAAGCTTATAAAATGAAGAGGGAAAAAGTCCTAAAACGGTTCTGAAGTACTCTTACCATGTCTGAGTCATGCTGGCAGGCTATACCGTTGCTGCTGGCAGCACTCTCCAGGTCTGCTGTGATGCCGTTATTATCATCCACGATGCGTAGGTTCGAGAAGCGATACGCGGGAATCCTGCAGAAACCACAATCATCTATTCAATTCAATTAAATTTTACTTATATAGCACCAATTCATGAAACATGTCATCTCAAGGCACTATCCAAAGTCAAATTCAATCAGATTATACAGATTGGGTCAGATTATACAGATTGGTCAAAAAATGTCCTATATAAGGGAACCCAGTTGATTGCATCAAAGTCTTGACAAGCAGCATTCACTCCTCCTGAAGAAGCGTAGAGCCACAGGGAGAGTCGTCTGCATTGTCCATGGCTTTGCAGCAATCCCTCATACCGAGCAAGCATGAAGCGACAGTGGGTAAATGTTGCAGGCTGGAGGTGTGTGTTTGTGTCTAACCTACCCGGCCCCATAAACCCCTCTCCTGACAGCAAGGACTGCAGAGACGATGGCGACCAGGACGATAGCCGCTGCTCCTGTAGACACCAGGATCAGGACAAGCCTTTCTCTCTGGAAAATTTATTACAAAATACTGAACGACGGCAACAGAGGACCAAACAAAGGAAAATTGTTTAAAAGAAGGTTCTCACTGGTGTGTCAAAGTGTGCAACTGTAGATGTGGACTTGACAGAAGGGCCAGGGCTGGGTTTAACTCCACACGGTCGGATGATTGTCTGCACCACATCCTGTGGGGCGAACCCACCTTCACACTTGTCACTTGGGACTTTTCTGTACCTGCAAACATTTCGAGAAGACTTTGTCTTGGACGAGTATCCATACCTCCTAGTTTTTTTTTATATATATATATGATTTGTCATACAACAAGCACAAACTTTAATGTCATTTATTAGGATTTTACATGGTAAACCAAGCAAAGACCCATATAATTGTCAAATGGAAGGAAAACATTACACGGTTTTTAAAATGTTTCACAAAGATCTGGAAACGTGTGCACTGCAAAAAAGGAACTAAAAGTAAGTAAAATGTTCTTGAAATTAGTGTATTTTCCTTCATTTCAGCAGCTAAATAAGACTATTTCAATCTCGAGCACTGTTTTTGACACGAATGCTGATCCTCCATTGCTCAAGGCGAACTCCAAGCAGGACTCCTTGTTTAAACAGTACCTTTCTTTTTGCCGCTCTTCCATAAAGGTCAGATTTGTTGTCCTGTTGACAGTTTCTGCCACCTGAGCAGTGGATCCCAGCAGCTCCACCAGAGTTACCATGGGTCTCTTGCTCACTTTACTCAAAACGCTCTCCTTCCCAGTTTCGAATAAAGCTGTATCTTGGCTGGTTTGGAGCTGTGCCATATCTTTATTTGCACAATGAATTGAAAATTGACTTAACCTAACCCTGCTTTGAACTGCCAGCCTGCTGAGCTCCTCAGTGAGCTCATGATGCTGTTTGTTCACCTCTAACAAAACCTCTGACGCCTTCACAGAGCAGCTGGATTTGTACTTAGATTAAATCACAGACAGGTAAACTGTATTTTGTTTAAGAGTATCAAAGCAAAGTGGATGAATACAAATGCAACACTTTTATGATTTCCAAATAATTGTCTTAAGTCGTCTTAGAAATCCCAATGAAACACATTGCCGTTTGGTAGTGGTTGTAATTTGACGTGTGTGAAAATAAAATATTTCTGTGAAGCACAGCAGAGTTGGACCCAAGTGTACATAAAAAAAAAGACATAATATTTTTGTTTAAATAGTTTTGATCGTTACCCTGCTGTCAGGAGCTCATCCTCCTCTCCATTAAGACACATCTCAAAGTTCCTGATTGGAGTATTTTGCTGTCTCACACACTCCGAGGTGTTCACATGGCGATAGTAACCATAGTCACTGTTTTCGAAGAGAGTAAGAGGTTTACAAGAATGCGAGCAACACAACACAAGCCTCCCACTCATACACACAGACTGTTTTTGGTGAGGCTATTACAAGCATTTCACCACTGATTCAGACTGAAATGTCTATAATTTCATTAGGAGATTATAAACAATGTGGCATACCATAAGTAGTCCTCTCTTGTGCATGGACAGGGGCTTTGTTTCTTGCTGACCACAAAGTTTCGCCCGTTTCTGCACACCGACTGCTTCTTCAGCCTCCTATAGGTCTCCTTCATACCAAGGACACAGCCGTTTCTCTCTGAGTCCCCTTTGTCTGTGGAATGAGCCAGCCACTCTTCATAATCCTTCTTCTTACCTGGCAAGAAAATCAAATAAAGCCCAATCCCTGTTTAAGTATCGCAGGCAATTGGTTAAAAAAAAACATAAAAATGTACGATTAGCGAAAATCCCCTTTATGATGGCGGTGTTTTAATGTTTCTGTGAAACTCAAAATGGTAACAGTAAATATATTAACTGGAACAGGGCGCTCTGATCAGATGTAACTGAGATGGGTGCTTTGCAGAGAAACACTGAAGGTGGGTTTAGCATTAAAAAAAGGATACATTTATGGAAAAATGCAGTGTTCACTGTTAAGTACTGTAGAGGACCTGTAATGCTATGTGCACACTTGCTAGATTATCTCCGTGGTAGACCGGTTGCTTTTATTTAAAACTCTGTCAAAAACATGTGCAGCTAAAGATTTAAATAACTGTAATTCTTAGGCTAGATGTTGTACTTGTTTTTATGCTCTCATTATTTTTTTTTAAGTATCTTTGGTGCAAAGTTCGACCTTTCACATTTCAAAAAACAACTTTGTCCACCTACCACTATGTGGCAGCATGCCCTAGAAATACGAGGCAGCGCGTCCGGGAAAGCACAGGCTTAATATGCTCTGTGATCCTGGGGGTATTGAACCATTTCGTCATTCCTGACTTACATTTCCTGGTAATGAGGCTCTGGAAGTCGATGGTGACGGCCACCCACATTGGCTGGCCGTCTTCCTCTGGCCTGAACCCCCACACGCTGACATTCATGGCCTTGGTGCCTGGCTCAGAGGCCAGGCCTGCGAAGAAGAAGGGCTGCTCGGTAAAGTTATACGACTTCCAGCATCGGCCCTCGTCAGTGGAGAATCTGTTGAGGGATATCAGCGGCACAGTTTTAGGCGTGAATCATTTTCAAACAGCACTACAACTGAGGCTGGGAATCATTGCTTTAATTACTTGATTGTCTTGACTTGTCCTTCATGGTGGGCCTCTACAGCCACTATGAGACCCCCAGAGTCCAGGATGCTGTAGTGGTGAGGCCCTCTAAGGGTCCCTCTCCAGTTATACCCCCCATCTGAGGAAACAAACACATCTGGGTGCTGCGATGATGACAGAGAATCGCCCACAGTGCCTGGTGGAGAAAGAGGTAATAATTAGGGTTTATCATAACAAATAAAACAGAGGGGGTACAATTCTGCTGAATTACCATGAGCAATGACGAGACCAATGGCGGTTGGTTCAGACAGAGCGAGCATGGGAACTATGTTGTTATTACGACTGTGTTCTCCATGAATATGAAGGTTACACTGTTAAAAATAGGCAACAAATGCAGAGTTAGAAATTGAAACTGAATAAATTAAGACTTTTTTTTTTGTTGCATTTTTCTTAATTAACGTACACGCCTGGCATTGTCTGCACAATTCACATTCTCTGGTTTCTTCAGTTGCCTCCATGTTCCTCCTCTGTTGAAAGAAATGACAGATCTTATTCGGCCATCTGCAATAAAACAAAGAGCTACGGTCAGGATCGGGTTTTTGATTTTATCTAAAGTAAAACCAAAGTTAACACTCACAGATGCATTGAGTTTAAATCGACGTGCACAGAAAAGAAAGGGGTCACGAGCTGCTTTAAAATGTATATGGCAGGATTTGGTGGCAGAAGAGCTAAATAGTGACGTGCTAAACCACCACATTTTTTGAAAGTTCGCTTTTAAGAAGTTACATTTTCTTGTCATTTTTTAACGTTATCCTACCATTTATCCTAGTAAAAACCACAAGTTTTTTTCACCCAACGATGTTTGTTCATTTGAGCCTTTTTACTTTTTCAAAATGGCAGCTAACTCAAAAAAAATGTTTTCAGATTTTAGTCATAAGAGAAAAAGTATCTTTCCATTCTTATGCATTGTCAGGTCTTATAATAAATTTATAACAAACTTAGATGAATGACAATGCATAATATACTGTACTTTACTGTTTCATTATTTGTTTAAAATAAAAAGCAACAAAATCACCGTGTTACAGCCTTCATTGCAGCATGAGAGTATCAGCCAGATGTTTGGGATCGGATGTGTTGATTGAATAATTATCAGAGAGCACAAGTAGCTCTATTATTATATTATTATTATTATTATTTTTATGTGAAAAATCAATCAGCAATCTCGAAGCGGAAAAATTACAATAATTAGCAATGATCTTACCGTAGTTCTGCTGTCCAAAACTCTGTTAAGCTTTATTTATTTAGTAAAACCTTTTTCCAAAAAATTTTGAGGTCCACAACTTTACCTCCAAAAAGATTAATCACAAATGGAAAACAGTCAAGTTAACTGCCAAGCTTCCCAGGAGAGAATGTCCAACAAGTTTACCAGGAGCAATGCTTGAGGAAACTCTTAAAAAATGTGCCAACAACTTTGAATGAAGACCATTGTGGACAGGGTTGCACTCATTACACTATGAGTAGAAAATGATTGGACAAGCATGGCTTGGTTAGAAGCGTTGGAAAGGTGCAAGGAGAGAAAAGAACAAAACAGGACAGCTTTGGTTTGCAAAAAATAAACACAAATTGGAGCAGGGAGGATTAGATCAAAGAAAGCCCATTTCAGATATTTGGTGTGGGTAGGGTTAGGGTTAGGGTTAGTGTGGTTTTGGTGAAAGAACAAAAGCCCGTACATCAACACAACTACCCCAACTATCCCAGCTGTTGACAGAGGAGTTACGATCTAAGCTTGTTTTGCGACCACAGAACCATGGTAACCTGAAATCACTGATCAAGCCTTGATCCCATCTTTGTTCAAAATAAAGACAGACAGGGTCTTTAGAACACTTAGTAGCTGCTCTGTCAATAAAGGCTTAAAGGCTTAAGACATATTTTAGGACATTTTCAGTAAAACAAAACAAAAAAATAACATTACATCTGTACTGTCTTGTTTTTAACTGACTCTGCCTACCCTGCCTGGACAGTTGTTAACACGCAGAGTACTTTTGACACAGATTTGTACTGTCAAGAGTCCAGCAACCCAGCTGGTTATCCTGCAGGAGGCAAGCCAGACTTCTGTGACTATAGTGCCGCATGTAGCATCAGCTATAAAAAATAAAGTCATTGCCAATAAGATTGCTTACAAGGAATGCCCAAGCAACATCCACTGTTGTTCTCTGTATTCCCATCTGCCTCCGCCTCTCTGCCTGCTCGGACGCTTTTTTCTCTGCTCCCTGCTTGCTTGCATTTTCCTGCCTTTTACTTTTTATCTCCTTTTTATCTCTTAGCCAAAACCACAGAAAGTTGGATTTAGTTATTTTATTTATTTTTGATTTTGATTTTGAAAAGATGCCTACCTTCACCACAATGGACTTTGACAAGCTTTTACAGAAGATAGCTGTTATGGAACTGAAAATCTGTCGACTCAAAGTGAATTATGATGTAAAAGCCAAGTGAAACAACAACGGGCTGTTCTCACAACAAATGATAGGAGTAAACCTGCTGGAAATGTCGGATTTCCGTTACTAAACAGATTCGCTCCGCTCCGAGATGTGACCCAGGAGAATCATGACAACAATCAGAGGTATGTCAAAAATCTTTTACCAGAGAAAAGACATGCCACAGGGCCAAGGACCCTGATATTATGCAATGGATCTGTAAGTGGGATTAAACATTTCTGTAACAAGAAAAACACAGAGGTGTTGAATTATAACTATTCAAACCGTGGCATGGTATCTGATATATCAGACATCCTTCCAAGGATCTTGAAAGAACGCCCGACCTTGGAAAAACTCATAATACATGCTGAAGCCCTGGGCGACGTCACCCAGATAAGAAAATCAGAAGTATTGAAAGAGGATTACATTCATCTGTTGAACTTAGTTGATGGCCTTAATGTCAAGGTGTTTCTCAGCGGCCCTCGCGCACCCGTTAATTGTGGAGATGAGATTTTTTCCAGAATTCTGATGCTAAACAAATGGCTAGAAAAAACATGCAAACAAACAACTGTAACCTTCATAGACAACTTTAACATCTTTTGGGAGAGGAAACATCTGGTCAGCGACAATGGTTTCCATCTAAATTGGTCAGGTGCAAAACGGTTGATTTCAAACATCTTCTATTCTGTGAACCATGCAACATCAGCTTTGTCCCAAAACAAAGCTCAACCAGTGCCAAAACAAATGATAAGCCCAGTGCAGCCCGAACAAGCCAAGATAAAGATAGCCAGAAAGATGACACAGAAAGAGGCTTCGTCAGAGCTACAGGACGATTCATCCCAGATCTCAGCAGGACAAAGAGAGGACCAAAAACCTCCATTGTCACGAACACCGGTCCAGACTGCACCCACCTCCCCTTCTTCTCCACAAAGCCCAGAAGTTCCTTTTCTGGAATTTTCTCAGAACATGAACAAAGTATTTAAGATTGGCTTACAGATGACATCCTCTCCACATAGCCATTCTGCTGTGACTAAACCAGCATTTTCTTAACAACGACCAGCCGCTTTGACGTTTTCCAGTCTGGCTTCCGTGCTCACCACAGTACAGAGACCGCCCTTATCAAGGTGTTTAATGACATCCATATAAATACAGACTGTGGAAGAACCACCGTGCTGGTTCTATTGGACCTCAGTGCAGCATTCGATACTGTCAATCACTCCATCCTGTTAGAACGCCTGGAGAACTGGTTCGGCCTCTCTGGTACAGCTCTCCACTGGTTTAAATCCTACTTAAAGAACAGGGAATCTTTTGCATCAGTAGGTAACTTTACATCGGAAATGACAAAAATCACATGTGGGGTTCCCCAAGGGTCCATTCTGGGTCCCCTCCTGTTCAATATCTACATGCTCCCTCTTGCTCAGATAATAAAAAACAACAACATCAGCTATCATAACTATGCAGACGACACACAGCTTTACATCACCATGTCACCAGGTGACTATGAACCAGTTCAGGCACTGAGTAAATGCCTAGAAGAAATCAATGCATAGATGTGCCAAAAGTTTCTTCAATTGAATAAAAACAAAACAGAAGTAATAATATTTGGACCAATAGAGGAGAGATCAAAGGTTAGCACACAGCTTTAGTCGCTTCAGCTAGAAGCCACTGATCAGGCCCGAAACCTGGGTGTAGTAATGGACTCAGACCTGAACCTCCAAAAGCATCTAAAGACAATTACAAGGTTGGCTTTCTATCACCTGAGGAACATTTCCAGGATTAAAGGACTAATGTCTCAGAAGGATCTGGAAAAACTAATCCACGCATTCATCTTTAGTCGAATTGATTACTGCAGCTGATCCAGAACGCTGCTGCCCGCGTCCTCACTAAGACTAAGAAAGTAGAGCACATAACCCCAGTTCTAAAGTCATTACACTGGCTCCCTGTATCTCAGAGAATAGACTTTAAAGTACTTCTAAATACATCACAGACTTGTTATCAGTGTATCAACCCTCCAGACCACTCAGGTCTTCTGGCTCCAGCTTACTCTGCATATCTAGAACACAAACTAAACACGGAGAAGCAGCATTTAGTTCCTACGCTCCACTTATCTGGAACAAACTTCCAGAAAACTGTAAAAGTGCAGAAAGCCTGAGTTCTTTTAAATTAAGATTAAAAACACATTTGTTTAGGATTACCTTTGACTATTCTAGTTAAACTGTTCTACTGAAACATCATTAGTTCAACTTTTTTAGGCCAACTGTTTTTAATGTTCTATTTTTTTTTCTACATTTTATTCCTACTTGCTTTTATTCTGTTTTATTTTCCTATATTTTAATCATGTAAAGCACTTTGCATTGTCTCTGTACTGAATTGTGCTATATAAATAAATTTGCCTTGCCTTGTCTTTTGCCTTGCCATTAATTGTTATTATACCATGGTCTTGGTGAATACTCGATTCTGATTGGCTGCTGGGTGTTAGTTAAAATGTGTTATAGGACACCTATAAAAAATAAGTTCAGGTCAAATAACCTAATTGTTCCATTTTTTGCGCTAGCTCAAACATTAGCTGGTAAGGGCAAGACAGTTGACGCTGGTTACCTTGGCAAGGCGTCACACAGAGAGATATTAAATAGTTCTCTCAGCCGCTTCTTGTGAAAAACTTTAAGTGTGCATAGCCACGTTATTTGACCCCTTTATACATCACTAGTTCACTCTGGTTGCATACAAAGTTTTTATGAAAGATTATCATGTCCTGCTGGACTATTAGTTGTTATTATGGTGTATATATGTTTTATTTTTGCTCAATCTGTTAGTAAATAAAGCATTTCGTGTTTATTTACAATTTTAACAGAAGTACATTATGCGCATGCGCAGCAGGGGTTAAAACAAGGACGTGGCTAACGGCTATTAGCATCTCCCAACGAAACAATGAAGAATGGTCCAACATCCAGTGGAAAAAAAAGCGCAAACAAATATGACCCCAAGAAGGAAAAGACTGGAATGTAGCTAGGAATACAGTTTGAACGTTGGTGTTCACCGAAGCGGACGCTAAAGCTGCTAATAGCTCAGATGTGATCACAGAGTTGACTGACGTGAGTAAATGTTGTGATATGAGGCTCTTGAAGTTGCTGTAGGTGTATTTATAACTAATAACGGTTGGTCTTCGATCACACAGAACTGACGCTTTACTGCGAGGTATTGCAGAGGGTCAGGCTCGGTCTGGCATTATTAAAAGTTGATTTATTTATTAAGCAAACCGGCATTATGATAATTCTGCTATACTGCCGTTAGATGTCGCCACATCTGTTTATATTTGATCACCCGAGAGCAAATTATCTTTGGGATCAGAACACTATCAAGATGGAGGCTTGGTGTATGTAACATTATCTTATCATGATCAAGCGGTTTTTGGTCTTTTTTTATAACCATATTTATGTGGCTATATACCTTTAACATATTAATGATTGATTTAACATTTATTTATTTTGTAAGACTTGTTGTCTATTAATTTCTGATAATGGACACCTCATCGGGCATTATCCCTTACATGTCTACCTAGTCCCTTTGAGTCTTCTAAAATAGTTTGAGTATGAAAGATGAAATCAGTTACTTAGGAGTAAATGTGTAAGATGAATTGTTACATCTTTGTTGAGCTCTATCCGAGTCCTTTTGGGCCTGGGAGCTATCAAGCTAAGACTGCTTGTCTAACATCTGCTATTTCCAATTAGATCTTTAAATAGTCTAGTGCCATGGTTCTCAAAGTAGTGCCTCTGCTGCCTTTGGTGGTACTCACTTATTTTTAAGGTCAATATGGATAAACGTTTATGTAAATGTTTAAGAGCTGTAATCTTTGCTTTAACTAAAACTTCTGGGGGGAAAAAAATTATTTTCATTTCATTTCCACAATACAAACTGAAGCCGACAACAATACTTGCAGCTACTTTGTGTTCCCTTTATCTCTGATGTCAGGAATTAGATCTGGGATTGACGTCAAACCAGTCTTAACCGTGTTTCTGTTAGCTGTTCCATACCCAGCGAGATTTGCTAACTGATACGCTCAGGGAACGTGTTGAAAAGTTATTGGCAATGTATTCATCAGTATTTTGTATTTTTAGATTCTGGATACATGTATTTCCCTTTAGGCTTAATCAGTTCAATATAATCAAAAGTGCTAATAAACAGTCTTTTACCGTGACTATGATCTGTGAGGCAGTCATAGTGGATATTGCGTTTGAGGTTTGTAGGAACCCTCTGACTTTGTCCTAGTATAGGAATCAAAAAAAATTTCCAACTTGAAACTCATACATTTTATTTCCTGAGTAACAATTATTTAAGCTCTGTCAATCTTTTAGTGCCAGTGGATCACAATTTCTTTTTGTTCCCCCTTCTTTTCTTTCTTGTTTTGACAAAACACAACAACTTGACAAAACCAAAATCCTATTTCACCACTCTTCCCAAATGTCCATCAGTATAGCACTACATGGAAAACTTTAGGGGACGTTCTTCTTGTATTTCTGACTGGGAAGTCTAGAAATCCAACATAGACTAAAGCCCCGTTTACACTACACCTAAAAACCGAGCCATGCCGAGACCAGTCCGAGCTTGGATCAGTTATCCAAGACAAGCCGACCCGTTTACACACAAAGCTTATCTCGGTTCCTTGGTTGCTCCTCGCCCCCTGGTGGCGATCTGCGGTACTACCGCTCTCTGGGATTGAAGGCGGTAGCAGCAAAACAAAACAACGCGGCGCCCGTAACATTCAGGAAGTTATGCTTGATATTGTGATATTTCGGTGTTTGCGGAGAGTCAGGGGAAGAAGGCAACCATTGGTGAATTTACTTGAGAAAGTTGGCTTTTTTGGGAAGTGGATGAGACAAACGAACGTCTAATAAGGATTTACAGATGCAGGAAACAACGACAGACGCTGAGGTTCATTGCGCTGCTAAGCAGATTCATCTCTGGAAACCGTGTGGCACGGTAAGGAAGCTAGTATTATTATGAATGTCTGAAATTTGTCTGAATGGAGTGTGAATCGGGACGTGCAGCCAGACTGCCGGAAAACCCGCGGACAGTCAGCTGACTGTAAGGAGATGACGCGGTCTGCTCATGCGCTCTTTATCAGAAAACTGGGCCAGAAATAAAACCAGGCCGAGACCTACTCAAGAGCTGGTCTGCAGTTAGCGCGGTCCGGTTATGTTTAGCGCGGTCTGGTTCAGTCTGCTGACCGTTTACACAAAAGAGTTATCTCGGTTACCGAGCTCGGACTGGTCTCGGCTCGGTTAAAAAAGTGTAGTGTAAACGGGCCTAAAGACAGTGCTCTATAAAAGGAACATGCTGCAGACTCCTTTTTTGTTTGTGGTTTATTTCAGTGATTGTGTTACATTTTAACATGCAAGCCTGGCATATATTGTAACATTTTAAGCCATTTATTTTGGATGGATGAAGACTATTTTCCTCTGGATACAACCTTTTCACCTTAATCCCAATGTTTGCCTAACTATAAATACATTGTAATTACCATGCATAAAAGAAACCTGTGTGGGTAGGGCTCCAGAACTGCCTCTGGCCCAGTGCCCTACATTTTCTTTACTCTGGCCCTGGCTGTGGTACTTGTTATGAAATGTTTGAGAACTATTGGTCTAGTCAAAGTCCTCAAATCAAAATAATTGAAATGTTATAACCTTAATTGAGCTGTTCATTAACAAATGGATTCAAACTACCATTAACTTAAGCATTTTGTTACCTACGTGCCTCTAGAAGCTTCAGATCTTGGGAATTTTCCTTCTTATATATAAATTACACTTTAAAACATCCTATATGGTAACTATTCGTGGTTGTATTTGGCTGAATTTAGGATAAAAATGAAGACCAAATTACTGTTTTTTTCTGACTGAAGTTGTAAAGCTTTCATCCTGCAAGAGGGTGTGTTTCTGTTTTAGTAGGACTTTGAGTATTTGTGCACATGAACATGTGTAGAAGAGCCTGACTGATGGAGAAACTTACCAACGTCTAGTTTATTAGTCAGGTAAACTCCTCTCAGAGAGGTGATGTTGGTGAAATCACTCTTCCTGTGTCCGGCAAACAGATGTCGCTCCAGCGACTTGGAGAACAGTATTCCACGGTCATCTGATGTGTACATGGTTCCAAAGAAGGTGTCTGACATGAAAACAAACAAATTACACAATAACCCGAACGTCTAGTGGAAGGCTTGACTACATAATGTTGGAATCTGTGTGTTTAAACAGTAGGTTTGCAATTTAGCACAGAAATCACGTGAAAGGGAGTGCAGGCGAGGACTCGCTGACACACAAATTGGAAAGTGACAATAAACAGCTTAAAGTCATCAATCCTATGTTATGAGTGTGAATATTACACAGATGTTGGCTTAAGGCCCGAAGGACAAAAACTGCTGAGAGATGTGACGGACATCATGAACAGTACACTCTGATCCACATACAAAATTGCCCGTTTTTGCAGCGTAACCTAATTCTTCCTCCCCGCAGCCAACAGAAGCTGCCCACATATTTCCCCTATTTATCTCTGCAGTTCAAAAGTCCCACTAAGCTGACATTGGAGCAACAACTGCAGCGTATGTGCAGGTTATTTTAATAAGAAAACAACCAGAAAAGCTTGAACGGGCAAGAGAAATGTAGGCGAATATAATAGAGAAAAGGAGGAAGAAGGGGATCAAAACTGGATTTGAATGCAGATTTATGAAATGCTGTAGATGATTCGTCAGCGTCACAGAACCAGTGAAACCAGTTTGGTATTTCTTGTCAACATTTTCCATCACAAAGACAAAAGTCGCTGAGAAAGCCATAAATTCTCGCCTGCCTTAAATGTATTTGCAAATGCAAATAAGTCAGGCATGTTATAGGATTCGCTTTCTTTCGCCTGACTGAAAAAAGCCAAAGCAAAATAAAATGTTAGGGGGGTGGACACCATAGGTGAAGAGTTGAACTCAGCCTGGGCATTTGTCTGATACCTCCTGGGTTGTCCACATGCATAAAGAGCATGTCCTCATCGCCGTCCAGGATGGAGTAAAACTGCAAACACACGCACAAATGGAGGGAGAGACAGTATGAGGGTGAGGAAATCTAGAAGTGCATAGTTTTTTTTCCTTTTTGATGACTAATTTAATCTCCTTCACAAACACAGTCTAATCATTGCGAGACAACATCTTTGTTTGCGGTGTCAACATAATGTGTGGGCCGGAGTTTCATTGGGTCAGGCGTGTATTCAGGGAGTGCTGGAAAAGGGCAATGTGGCCGTTCTTGTTTTAGCTTAATACAGCCTCTCTAAACAATGTCCTAACAGACCAAAGCATGAGGGACTCCAGGGATGTCTTCGTAAAAGCCAAATCTGAGAAGATGTATAGTAATTTAGTCATTGTTTTCACCAAAGGCAGCAGAAAAATTATCTAGACCAGGGGTGTCAAACTCATTTTGGTTTAGGGGCCGCATACAGCTTAATCTGATCTCAAGAGGGCCACACGAGTAAACTCATTGCAAGATTAAATAGAACTAATAAATGTGGACTTGTTGTTGATTTTTATATTAAATTAATTTCACTTTTACACAATATATTATGAATAACCTCAGCGTTTATAAGAACAGTATGCGCAATTTCAATACTTTTACTCAGTTAAACATTTACTTAAGTGCATTATGCATAAGAACTGATCACAGTGATTGTACAATGTTGAAAAACATTTATTCACATTTACATTTATTCACATTTTTTGGAACTTAAAAACACTGTCCTGCATGACAAAATACATCAAGCAGATAAAAATTAAGAAATTATTTAAATTTTTCCACACCTGAAGCTTAATCTGCTAATTAAAACACAGCGCCCCTCGTGGACAAACAAACGATTTTTCAAAACTTAAAGGCATACTATGCAACATTTTTCAGTTAATTAATGTGTTCCATACCGTTTTGGATGATTAAATGAGTCATTTCAGGTCGAACAGAGGTTGTCTCGGCCGCCCTGGGGGTCTGTGGGGGAAATACCGCACTTGCAATTGCAAGAGCCCTCGGCCCGCACACACAGAAGTCTCGCAAAACACACAGAAGACTTCTGTGTGTTTTTGCCCTGCCATTCACTATATGCACGCGCGAAAGCAACAACAAAGAACCGCATGTTAACGTCAAATAAACATGCAAGCATATCGAGTTTTTTTATTATTATTATTATTATTATTTGTTTTTTTTTTATGTTGGCCGCCGCGGCCGCCTCGCCAAGATAGCGCTGCGGGAAGCTTGATGTTCATACCTTCACTGTGTTAGTCATTGTTTGTACTGCCGTTTTTCCACTTTTCGTTGCGTTCGCCTGTCTGCTAAGCTCAAAACAACCGCGCCTGGCTTGACGGAGAAACCAGAACAGCTGAGCATCTTTACGACAGTGCACTTTTACTTTCGCCCTCTGGGGGGAGCCTCGCTGGAAAATCAACCCCGGTTGCATAGTATACCTTTAACAGGAGTTTGGTTGAAGTGATATCAGCAGCAGTCCATCCTGTCAGCCTGTAACATATTAAAGTTGGATCATCTGGTAAAATTTGACGCTAATTTTGATAGCTTGGGTTTCTTCCAGTCACTTCTAATCTTATTTGTTGTCAAAAATTAAGCAATATGAAAGATGGACAGTATTTTGTTGTAAGTTATGCGTTTCTTATCCCTTTTACCAACCTACAAACTAGCTAACCCATGTTTTATTTTTTGACTTTAACAGATAGGGCACAAACAATTGGCACTTCCCCAATAACATCACACCTACTGGATCAAGGGCTTTATGGAAGCCACTTGTCCAGTGAGGGGAGCGGCCACAATTTGCATGGCCACTTATTTTTTTCAAAATCATAGCTTAGTTTTGTGTCCTCAGCTTGCAAAACTGGGCTGCAACTGGGTTGTTGATAACAAGGTAAAGGTTATGCTCCTTTTACAATGACTGTCGTACTGAAAGAGAGATTCCATTGCCTGCTGCAGACAATGGCTCTCCTGTCTCTCCCATGTCATGGGACAAACTGTAAATTGTACTCTAACAGCTGTCAGTGCTTCAATCCATTTAATGATGTTTACGGAGTTGGAGAACAAGTGTACAAAGTTTGTCCACACATGATAAACTAGAACGGATTAAAAGAAAATACGGCTCTAATTCTTATTGACTCGCATCAAAACAGAGCATAAACAGGCTAATGTTAGCCTATGGCTGTCCCAGGTGAAAACATTGTCAGCAACAGTCACACTTAAGTTTATCAAAGTATTTGTTGTAAAATATATGTTCAGGAATAACTACAGTATCGGGTCAAAAACTCCTGATCTGAGCAACCCAAACCCACAAATTCAAACATTTCTGTTCTTCTTACCTGCTCGGTGGATGCAGAAGGCAGGAGGGCCTGACTGAAGGTGTCACCTTGGTCTGCTGAAAAATACATGACACGGGGAGACCTCTGGGAACAAAACAGCGTGTCACTTAACATATACCTGGGGAGGATATGTGGATTATTATCAGGATGATTTTGTGTCCTCTCATCTTACCGGGTCTTCCATCACAGAGAAGAAAAGAAAAGCTCCTATGTAGCCAAAACTGAAGATGTCCTCATGAATTACGGTGAAAGTCTTCCCCAGATCCTTCGTCCTCTTCAGCACTAAATCCCCTCTCTCTTCTGCTTCAACTAAAAAGAGAAGAGTAAAAGCATAAACAACTTGCACATAAAAAAAACAACATTTACTCAGACAAAGGAAAAACAGAGCTTGAGTTGCATACAGTTTATATCCTGGCTTCATATTTAAAAAAAAAAGATATTAGATGAAATAAGTAAGGAAAAGGGTTTCTAAGTGAGCTGTGTCTGCCTTTCAAACAAGTTACATTGTAATGTGTTTAAACAGTGAAATATGAGTTCATGTTTGTTTTTCTGTTTTGCTTTTTTTATTAACAAAATACCTATGACTCTTTTTCTCTGTTTAAACAATCTTGTGTTTTCATTTTTCACTGTGACAAGCCACAGTGACAGTTTAAATTATCATTAGCTGGTGAAAAGTACGACAGTAAATGGGAAACATTTTAGTTAATAATAAATACAAAGTACTGAAGTCATGATTCCAAAATTTGGCAGATAATTAAAGTTCTAAGAAATACTTGATATATTTTAACAATAAAACCATGTTTTTGTATTATAATTACAATTTAATTATTATGAAACTTGATTATTTAATGACTAATTTGTTTACTACAGTGTAACAATTCTTGCATTGGTTTTGTAAATCAGTTGCATCACTTTATTTATTCATTTATTTATTTTGCTGTTCAAAGGGCATGAATTTCTGCAATACTCTCCTGACCTAGCCTCTCCACTTTTTCTCCATAACAGTAATTAAATAAGCAAAATTAAGATTGAGCGACACCCCAAGAGCAGTGGGGCCCATCTCAGCCTCCCTTAAAAACTTTGTCTTGGTGCCGCTGAACAAATAGACAAACAAAACCTGACTTTTAACGTTTTTGTGTGGGGTAACCAACATGTAGGGCAGGGTATGTGGGTTAAAATAGTCTAATTTCTAATGTTTAATATGGACCACGACTGGCTGGTATGACACAGCCATTAAAAAGAAGCCCAGGGATGTCCTGTATTTACAGATAATTCTTTGACTCAGTCAACCAGTTCAAACTGTTCCTTAAAGCGTCTAAGACTCTTTCTGAACAATGCATTTAAAACAATGACTGTTACTTCCCTTTTACAATTTTCTTGCTTCTTACCAGCATCAATCCGACTGAAGCTGAAGAACAAGTTTTTTCCCGCTCCCCTGATGAAAATGGGAAGTTACAAACATTACACAAACAGATAATGTCACAAGATTCTTGTTACTAATGTTTTTGGGTTTTTTTACAGCATAACCCTTTTCTGTAGAGTATGACACCCTACAAGGCTTTCTCTCCTAATTGCCAGATGCTACGTAGCAATGTTTTGTCTTAGCCAATTAGTAATCTACACTCAGTAAGTTTCCTGTTTATCCTCACCATGAGAAAGAATGCACACCATCGTGAACCTTTGTCCATTTAGCACCAAAGTCCAGAGAGAGCCAAAGACCGCCCTGCAAGTCAAGAAACAGAGCAGTGTTTGCTTTTTCTTTAGGGTGTGTTCTTGATATGTGTACCTCATATGTTGACTGTGTGTCCGCTGAGAATATAAAACCAACTGAAGGATACCACAGATGAAAGACATGAGCATGGAAGGGAACATTGAAAAGCCTTACGTCTATGCTGAGGGCCACCAGATAGTCAGGGTTGAAGAAGTGGTAGGTAATAGGCTGAGCCAGGTGAAAAGGCAGCTGGATGAACTTGAATGTTGCGCCAGCGTCCGTAGAGGTGAAGATGATCCCTCCTGGGTTGTCCACCACGTGTGTGTCTGCAGTCAGGATCACCTGCAATGAAAAAGGGTTGTGAAGAGACATGAGTTGGATCAGTTATCATGCAGACAGAGCCTTGCAACAGTGCTTGAACTTTTCACATTTTGTCACAATCTCTTGATAGAGGAAGTATTAGCTGTACAAAAAACAAATCTGGTTCTCACAGAGGAGTAGATCACTGGAGAGAAGCACTTTAAATAAAGCCATTATAAATCCCAGTTATATTATATGCAGTGTCAGCAAATATATGGAAGAAGGCGTTCTGGGCAGTTGAGAACATCTGGAAATTTTCAGCAACACTGAGTGGATCTGTGGTTACAGACAACATGAGCAGAGTTGATCAGATAACAGGAAAGGTGTCTTCACACTTTTTGTATGGTAACACTGTCACTCCCACCTCCAAACAAACAGCTTCAGCATTTCCTAGGAACAGACACCACAAGACAGATGCCAGATTGTTTGCTCACTTGGCATGGTAATCAGGCCTATGTTTGCTGTTTTGCTCTTGCGCTCAAGTTGTGATTTGAATCAGTTCAACTTTTTCAGCAAAACCAATCCATGCATTTTGCAAGTTCCCACACTCCAGTGCTTTGCTTCCTCACGTTTTTTGACTGTGTCAAGTCCTCTCAAGATCTCCTCAATTGATCTGCTCGTTGTTCCTCTGGCCGTCCTCCTGGTGCCAGCCGTTCACACCACACTGCAACGTACCCCAGTCTCATATGCCTATTTCCCCTCCAACCCCATCCGGTCTGCTGTATGTTCATTCCTGGAAGGACGTAAACAAAGCTGCTGTAGCATCAAATACTTAGTCTCCACCACCCGCCAAACACGGTCTATGTGGATCTGTCCACCTTCTCCTGGACCTTTATGTTCCTCCTTAACCCAGAGGAGTTACCCTCAAGCATATCACTGTGTCTGTCATGTTTTAACATTTTGACTCTAGGACAGGCAACAAATACAAACACACCCTCCACCACATGCAACACTCTTAAGCAACTGAAACACTTTCAGTTTGACTCCTTCTGTAACCTCACACAGTTCCATCAAAGCTTATGCCGTTGCAATTCTTAGATTGTTATCAACCACGAGGATGGTGGAGGACAGCTATGAGTTCAATATAGAGCACCGCTCTCCAACCGTGCAAACTGATGATTATACTGTTAACTCACTGAGTGTCCTGGTCCGACACTGACTCCAAACTCCTCCTTGATGAAAGTGTGGTTGATGCGGTGGGATATGTCGTGGAAGGACTTGCCGTAATCAGTGCTGTTGGAAAAATAAAAAGCCAACTCATTAACACTCTGCACTGGGTAGGACGAACATGCAGGTTAAATTTTACCTCACCTCCGGTAAAGTCGAGAGGAGCCTCCTGTTAGGTAAGAATCAAGCGGACTACTGATGGTTGACAGCACCAGAATCACCTGGTACATGGAGAACACTGTGTGATTGGGGCAGTTCTCAGTGTTACCCGTAAACTTATGAGAATATTTATTCTCACTTCACAGTAGAAATGAGCTCAGCTTTAGCATAAAGCTTAGTTTCCCAGGGAAATAAGTTCTCACAGCAAAGTCAAACAGGGCAATGAAGCCATCAGATGAAATTCAACGCTTCGGTGTTATAGTTCACTAAGGTTTAAGTTCACAAACAATTTTGAAAAAGTTACAAAGCCAACATTTTGTTATCTGAGCATTGCTCAAGTTTACCCTTTTCTGTTTGAGTCAACTCTAGAGACCTTGTAATAAGCTTTTATTACTTTAAAATTGATTATCATTAAAATTGACCAAGGAAGCCACAGCTCCACTGCAGGTACTTGCTGCAACAATTCTGATAAGGACTTATTTGTACAAATCCAACCTATTTATTAGATATCCTAGAAGGTCTTTCTACATGTCTTTAAAAATGCATTTGTTTCCTTACTGCACAACTGCGTCATACATGTTTTTGTTGGTTCTGATTGGACTATCTCATAATTTTTAGCAAGTGCAAGCCACATAACACATGTTCTATAATTCTAGCTGGATAATTGTATTTGTTTGATTGATAACAGCAAGCTTCTACTTAATCACAACCCAAGTATTTATGCTTTAAAATGGAAAGCAGCATATGCGCATGAAGAAGGCCATAAGGGATACTTACTCCTGTCCCATCACCCACCCATGTGAGGATCACATAGGAGCCATCATCACCATTAAACCCTGTCTAAGAGGAAAAAGAGGACAGAAAGGGCTCAAACCAGTTTACATCCACGTTTACTCCAACTTCTGTCATTCTTTTGTGCTTCCTTTGGCTCTTACATCTTGAGCCGCTGATGGAATCATTTCATTTTTAATAAACAATATATTTTTAGATCATTAATCAGCCTCCCTTTTGTGTTGCAGCTCTGGCCTCAAATAAATCTTAATAACTTTTTAACAGGTGCCTTTTTTCAGCCACAGAACAGCTTACTCTCACCTCCTGTGTGTTGTCATCCAGAATTTTGTGCTCAGTCGGGGTGAGCGGGATTAGGCAGGAGGTGAAGGTAGGACCACGAGAACTGTCCAAGGTGTCCGTGGAGCTGCCGGTGTCCCTCCGGGGGCGTGGGAGCATTTGGCCCCGGCGGAGAGTCACCGTCCTCCCCCAGGGGCTGCTGCTGCTGTCGGCTCTGAGAGGGATGGCAAGGTGGATGACGCACAGCCCGCCAAGGAGCGCAGTGGTCCAGATCATGTCAGCAGAGAGTGTGGACTCTCAGAGGGACTGAAAGGGTCTCAGGGAACCTGTTCTGGCTCAGATAAAGGTGTTGCGCACTGAAAACAAGCGGGGGTGGGGAGTGCTTGAACGGGTAGTTAAGATAAAGTGCTGCGTTGAGAGAGCAGGTGCTTTTGCCCGCATATGACCCGCAGGAAGGATTAACATTTCAGCAGAGCATGTGACTTAAATAGACTTCATTTACTAAAACGGGCTCATAATGAATTTCATTCTGAAGAAAACGCACGAATTAAGTTTATTCATGGTGCGGACTGACGTTAATGACATCTTTGCTTTGAAATTAAAAAATAAATAAATCTTTCTATTAGTAGCTTTTAAAGTATTTTAGTATCCAAGGGATACATACTGAGCACAGTGGATAAAGTAGTTGCACCAAGAGGAGAGCATGACTGTGTGCGGTTGTAGGGAAAATCTCAAACAAAGAGAATCAGTGTAAGAAAAATGCCAAAAATGCCAATAAAAACTATCAAAATCAGATTCAAACTTTTATAAATTCATTATATTTCTCTTCATTATGATTACTATGGCTTACAACTAAAGAACATAGACATTTCTAATATTGCAAAAAAAAATAAACATAACAATAATTAGAAAATCATTATATGGAGAAATGTTATGGTTTTAACAATCGGGGAGAAAACCTGCTGACTTGACAGTTGTCCAGCAGACATTTACTGCACCACCAGCAGTACCTGAGCTACAAAGGGTCATTCCATATAGTGCTGTAAACAGCAAGTAAAAAGAATGGGAGAAAGCAGCAATGATATTACAGCCTGCAGGCGACTGTGAAGCAAAGCCCTACTAAGTGTTTATGAAAAGATTTACAGTACAGCTGGAGTCAGTGCTTCACCAGTCACCACACACACATCCAGGACATACAGTAGGTTACACTTTGCGTTAGGCCACTCCTTAACCAGAGACTAATGTAAGAAGTTCCTTACGAGGGCTAAGAGGAGGAGGACTGGATTTCTGCTCAGTGGTTCAAAGTCCTTTCAGGTTTGGCATCCAGTATCCGGCAGATGAAGGGCATGGCTCTGAATCTAAGATCTGGAGAGCCACGTCTGCTGCTAGTTTGGGTCAACAGTGTTTCAGCAAGTCCAAGTCAGCGCCACCATCTGTCAGAATAGAGCACCTCATGCTTCACTCAGCTGACAAGATTTTTGAAGATGCTGATTTGATTTTCTTGCTGGGCTTGGTAGCACCATCCACCCTGCCAAATCTCCCCGTATGAGGTTCAATAACCACGATAACACTGACCCTGGATCAAAGGAAACATGCTATACTGAACCTCATAGAGAACATTTTTATTTGACTTCATTTTTATTCTAGTTTTCTTAGAAACTTAATTTTGGGTTTTCATTATCTGTAAGCCATAACCATCAAAACTAAAGGAAAAATACTATTGAATATCAATCATGTGTTGAATGAATCTATGGCCTATATGAGTCTCACTTTTTGAATAAAATTACTGAAATAAACTTTTCATTGTCTGGTTATATTAGCTCCTGCGCCCGGCTCCGTCATGGTAGTATAGAAGAGACGCACGACGTTGACTAATTTTCAGGTGTGATCTTTGCGTCATCCACTGGGGTGAGCCTCAAATGTCAAAGCGCCTCAAGATATTTCAGGATTTGATGCAAGTGTTTACTCATGTTTTTTATGATTGTCGGTGTTAAAAGGGGGGACGTGTACAGACAAGGAGTGCTTTTAAAGTAACTCCAAAAGGAAAATATTCTGTGACGATTCATCTGAGAGTGCTCCTGCCAACAAGGTGCAGCTGTCGTGCCGCGGGCTGATTCTGTAATTCTTTTTAAAATCTTCAGCCAAGCCAAGCAGTTAAACGACATGTCAGGTTTATGTGAGTGTTGTTCCAATTTCCGTGTCATCATTAGGTTTTGGGAGCGACAACAAATAGAGCGTCAGTCGGAAGGTCTTAAATGTTTCAAAGTGCAGAGGGATGTTGGAGACAAAACCACAGCATTCATTGCCTTAACTGTGAAAGGAATCCAGATATCCAAAAGCTACAAATATCCATCCATCCATTTTCCAACACGTTTATCCCTATTGGGCCTGCGAGGGGTGCTGGTGCCTATCTCCAGCTGTGAATGGACGAGAGGCGGGGTACACCCTGGACAGGTCGCCAGTCCATCGCAGAAGCTCCAAATAATGGATTGTAATGTTTGGCTGAGCCTTTTTAACATATAAAAGAACCATAATGTCAAAGAGATCTAATATAGCTGCAAATTCAAACGTTTCAATTTTTATTCAAATGTAGAAATGACTGCCTATGCCAGCACCATTCTTTACACCCTTCTTCATAAAATATTTTATTACAATAATATTAGCTCACAATGAACAAAAAAAATACTTTTTAATTCGAGTACACTTATTTAGATCAGAACAGTCAAAATTGCCCGGTCTATTATGGTCCAGTTTTACCCGATGTGGTTTTCTACTTCTGCAGCCAATATGCTTCAGGGCACGGTCTCTCGTGTGGTTAGAAATCATATTTTGCATTCCTTGGTTTTACCAAGTGGGTATTTGAGTTACTGGTTCTTTTTTATATCATTTCAAACCGGTCTGCCCATTTTGCTCCTATATCGCGACAAGACATTTTTGTCCATTGGGTATTTTTCCTTTTATGGGACCCTTCTCTGTAAACCCAGAGAGGATTCTGCATCAAAATCCCGGTAGATCAGCAGTTTAAAAACACTAATGATGACAAGTCCATCTAGTAACAACAACCATACCACATTCAAAGCCACTCTCTTCCCTATTGCTCAATTTTAACCTTACTTTATTTATAAAGCACTTTAAAACAAGCCCAGCTGTGACAAAGTGCTGCACATATAAGACGAAACATTTAAAACATAAAACAAAAGGAGAAAAAACCCCAATAAGAACAGTTAAAACAATAATATAATCAATAAAACAATAAATCAGAGTAAAAGAACAAAAAGTCTAATGTTGTATTAAAAGTCAAGGAATAAAAATGTGTTTTTAAAAGAGTTTTAAAAGTGGACAGTGAAGTGGCTCATTTGATTTTGAAGGAAGATCGTTCCATAGACTTGGAGCAGCAACGCTATCCTCATCAGCACCTTATAGCTCCCAGCGACCTCAGCAGGTTGTGTTCACCACGTTTCCCTATTGAAAGGGCGACAGTAAATGCCAGTAATCAAACGTTAAAAGTTACTCAGAATCAGAAGACTAACCCATATTTTTAGAGCGCTTGATGAGTGTTTGTCAAAACATGAAATATTAAAGCTTTTCAGCAGCTCTGATGACTGGCCTTGCCTGTGTACGTGACAATCTCAACACTATCAGGATGGCATTAACAAAAAAAATTTTAAAACACTCCCCCACCCACGCTTCTTATTAGAACCGGTTTGTATAGGTTTCCATTTAAAAAAACAAATCATGAAGGTGAACACTTGCGTCAATAGTCCACTCACTTTTTGTCTGCTAGCGATGAATCACTGTCAAAGATTTTGCTGGCCTCCAACTTCTGAGTACGTAACGCTCCCTTTTTCTGAACCAGAGTAATGGCTGTGCAACAATTATCACCCAGTAATCTAAAATACAAACTCCAGTCCATACAAAGGAAGCTGCTATTACACAGTTCTTCTTTGTTCAGACATTCACGGGACCTGTTGATCATGCGGGCTCTCGGTCATAATCCTGGCTAATTACCTTGTGTCGTTCCAGTAAGCCCTGTATTAAAAAGAGTCTGTGATGAACTTAAAACTCGTTAAATGATCACAAAGAAGACATTTTATTTCAGAAACGGCTACAAAAACATTCTGGTTTTAGTGCAAATCGTTCAGTAGTGCTGCTACATTTATTGAAGCTTTTGTAGCTGCTCTGTAAAATAGCTGCACAGTGTTTTATTAACAGTAGACGGGGAAACAGAATAAAAACATCCCCTGGGATTACAGATATGTACAGTTCAAGTCTCTCCAAAATCAAGAAAAGATCCCACGCGTCCAGCATCCCAGGGTCCCTTAAGAGCCGACGTTCCTTGTCACAGATGGTCCTCGCAGGTGGCTCCTGGAGGCGCTCTGCCTCTGCGTCTGTGTCTGGGTCTCCAGTCCGTGGATGTAGTGGTGGTTCTGGGCATACATGAGTCCTCCGAAGGAGTCAGCAATCCCATAAATGATTGCCAGCACAGAAAGTGCCGTTCCAATGGCGTAGAGCTTGAGTACAGCAGCGGCCAGCATGATTGCAGAGGACCAACTCAGTTACCTGAGTACCAACAACAACAACAACAACAAAAATGTCATTTCATATCTATTTATTTACTTATACACACAATATCAAAGGATTTTCGAATATGTTTTTTTTCCTTTAGAGGAGCAAACGTGTGCGATGGATACAAATCCACACAGCACACCTTTTTAGAAATGAATAAATCCATTTTTAAAAATGTGTCATTTTCCTTCCACTCCACAATTAGGCGCTGTGTGGATTTATTATTGCATGAAGCCCCAACACAATACATTGACGTTTGTGGTTGTAACGCGACAGAAAAACAAAGCCGTGTTCAAAAGCCTCCGGAGAAAAAAAAAAGCGGAGCTTGTGAGACAGAAACCTTCAAATTGCGCCACACGTTGCTGCCATGTGTTACCGATCGGTGTCGGTTGTTCTTTGCAGCTCCAAAAACTGACCTAAATTTAATGAAACTTCTAAATAAATGCCTAGAAACAGGAGGACCTGGGAATTGCTTACGGGGAACGGCGAGTGCACCTTGGAGTGAGCTTTGTCAGGCAGAAGAACAAAAGAAGAAAATCGATGGCTTACCGATGATCAGCGGAGTTGTTGCTGTTTTCTCTTTCTCCTCCGTAGCTTTGTGGGAGCTGAACAGAAACCAGGACAATAGTAAAGAAGTCCGTTTGCGCACCAGTCAGCTCTGTGTCTGTCTTCACACTAACCCTCTCTCTCTCTGCTGGCTGGCTGCTGTAGATCATGTAGCAGCTTGCTACTTCCTGAACGTCTTGGCAATATTCGGGGTTTTTCCACTGGAGTTTTTTTAATGCCGAATTAAAATTGGCATTCATGTTATTCGTCATTCAGCATTCGTTGCTTGGTTTAATGATTCCGTTGACCTATAGCTACTACTTGCACGCAAATTAAATAAGAAACGTGTTATCATATTCCAAGGTGTATCACAGCATGCAAATTTCACGTGTGCCATAATTTTGAAACTGGAGTTTTTTTTGGGGGGGGGGGGGAGGAGGAGGTAGATGAAATAGGGTCGACTAATAAACTAGAAAAACAAAAAAAGAACAGAATTTCAGGGGTTTTAAGTAATAAATTTTTTGACGTGTTTCACATTTTAAAGGTGCATTGCGCAAATTTTCAAGTTAAATGTTATTTACTTTCTTTTTCATATATGCCCTTAAATTTGCCCGACGTGTAAAATGGGTTATCTTCTATTTACCGCAGTTGCCTCTATAGGTTTAATTAGTCAGTACAGCTCAGATGTGGGCACTAACAATCAAAAAACAAAAGCAAGAACAGAATTTCAGGGGTTTAAAGTAATAATTTTGAAAAAAAAAAAAAAAACAATTGATGTGTTTCACATTTTAAAGGTGCATTGTGCAAGTTTTAAAGTTAAATATTTTTTACGTTCTTTTACATATATGCCCTTAAAATTGCCCGACGTGTAAAATGGGTTATCTTCTATTTACCACAGTTGCTTCTATAGGTTTCTTTACTCAGTTCAGGTCAGATGGGGCACTAATAATCAAAAAACAAAAGCAAGAACAGAATTTCAGAGGTTTTATTTAAGTGCTATGGCACAAACTCTAAAGGTTTAAAGGCCAGATTAAAAAAAAGCAAATTACCAATATATTTTTAAGATAGGGTCTCTAAGGTCAAGTTTCCTAGTACCTACAGTTAAGGGCATGTACTGTAATGCCATTTTTTTTAAACCAGGTACAAATTAGAGACACAAGTCAAACTTGCAGTTTAACACAGATAGTGATGAAGATTCTTACTTATACAGTGTAATAACAGGCTTTACCCCCTTACATGTTTATTGCCTTTGCTTTTCTGTGTCATGTCTATGTAAATGTGACTCTGAAAAACGCAATGACTGACGAAAAGGTAGATTTTAAAAGGTTTATTGTATGGTTGGAGATGGATGGTTCTTTCTGAGGTTTGAAGGTCTCACGGGTTCTGCCAGAAAGATGGAGAAGGTGGTGAACAACTTGAGCTTGGTTATTGTGAAGATGAGACTTGGTCGGGAACTCACTTAGGCGGTAGCTTGGGTTTGGTGCAGAGGAGAGGTACTGAGCATACGTCCGGGTTGTCGGTGCAAGTCCTGGTTCCTTCTCGGTGTTGTGGCTGGCTGGAGGGTGGACAGGCAGGTGAGCGCAGGCAGGAGGGCAAACAGGGTTCCGTGGGTTCTGTTCAGTTCTTGTGGACTGATCCAGAATGGCTTCTGACAATGTGACGAGGTTTCCAGGCTGAGGTCAGATGAACGGGTTTCTGGAGCAAGGAGGCAAAAAGAACAAGGTTAGTAACTGGTTTCAGGAAATCACGAGAGAACATAGGGTAGGTCTGTACCACGCAAGAACGCAAACAAACTGACGCCCTCCTCCTGGTTCCAGTTCCTTATAAAGGGTGGCAATCAGCTCTGATGAAACACACCTGCCCGTCCAACCCTGCAGAGAAGAGAGAGCAAGGAAAACAGGCCTGCACCTAGACCACAGAGTATGACAGCACCCCCCCCTTAACGGACGCCCCCTGGCGGCCGTCCGCTAGATGAGGCTTCAAAGTCAGAAATGAGAGTGGGGTCTAAAATAAAAGAACGGGGAACCCAAGAACGTTCCTCGGGACCATACCCCTTCCAATCTACCAGATACTGGTACCCGCGACCCCGGCGTCTGGAGGCCAGAATCTTGTTGACGGTGAAGGCAGGATGGCCATCCACGACCCGGGCGGGTGGAGGGGGTCTGGCAGGTGGGCTTAACTGACTGGAGATGACAGGTTTGATCTGGGACACATGAAATGTAGGGTGGACTCGGAGATGTGGAGGGAGTCTGAGGCGGACAGCTGTGGGACTGATGATGCGTTCGATTTTGAATGGGCCGAGGAATCTGGGGCCCATCTTCCGGGAGGAGGCTTTTAATGGAAAATCCTTAGCAGAAAGCCATACTTCTTGTCCGGGATTGTAAGTGGGTGCAGGAATACGTTTACGGTCGGCGATGATCTTTTTTTGGGTGGAGGTGCGCTCAAGGGCTGCTCTGGTCTGATCCCATACTTTTCGGCAACGGAGGAGATGTGCTCTGACTGACGGGAGGATGGTTTCAGGGAAAGAAGCGGGAAGGAGAGATGGTTGAAATCCGAGTGAGGCTTCAAATGGAGAGATTCCGGTAGCAGAGGAGACATGAGCGTTGTGGGAATACTCTACCCAGGCTAACTGTTGGCTCCATGTGCGGGGATTCTGTGAGCAGAGACAGCGGAGGGTGTTTTCCAGCTCTTGGTTGAGCCGCTCGCACTGTCCATTGAATTGGGGATGGTAACCATAAGATAGGGAGGCCTTAGCGCCCAAACTGCTGCAGAAATCATGCCAGACCCGGGAGATGAACTGTGGACCCCGATCTGACACGATATCTGTGGGGAGACCATGGAGCCTGAAGACGTGATGGAATAGTAGCCGGGCTGTCTGATGGGCTGACGGGAGTTGAGATAGGGCAACCAGATGGCAAGCCTTGGAGAACCTGTCGATGATAGAAAGGATAACTGTCTTGTGGTTGGACGGAGGAAGGCCGGTTACAAAGTCTAGGGCTACATGGGACCAGGGGCGACTGGGTCTAGGCAGGGGCTGGAGAAGACCGGCAGGTGGTCTATTAGAGGTCTTATTCTTGGCACATGTCGCACAGGCCGATACAAATTCCGACACGTCCCTATTAAGGGACGTGTCGGAGGCGATGGTTCGGCTAGAACCGGGATGACCCGAGAATCGCGAGGAGTGACCCCAGCGGATAACTTGGGAACGTACGGAGGTGGGTACAAATGTTCTACGCGAAGGTCCACCTCCGGGGTCTGGTTCTCTTTCATGGGCCCGTTTTATCAGCTTTTCGATGTCCCAGGTGATAGAACCTACAACGCAGGATTCGGGGATGATGGGCTCAGGTTCTTCGGTTTCCTCAGAGGTCGTAAACAGACGGGACAGAGCATCAGGCTTGGTGTTCTTGGATCCGGGATGGTAGGTGATGGTAAAGTTGAAGCGAGAGAAAAATAGTGACCAGCGACTTTGACGGGAGTTTAATCGTTTGGCAGACTGGATGTATGCCAAGTTCTTGTGGTCGGTCCAGATGATTATGGGCTGTTCAGTTCCCTCCAACCAATGACGCCATTCTTCTAGTGCTTGTTTTATGGCCAGAAGTTCCCGGTCCCCCACGTCGTAATTTCTTTCTGTAGGTGAGAAGCGTCTGGAAAAGAATGCACAGGGGTGGAGTTTGTGGTCAGAGGCGGACATCTGAGATAAGACTGCCCCAACTCCAGAATCTGAGGCATCTACTTCTAGGGTGAATTGGGCAGTGGGGTCAGGATACGTGAGGATAGGGGCTTGAGAAAACCATCCAAATAAACGAACACAAATTGATTAATAAAGTCTCTCAGGACGTCATTTATAAGTGCCTGAAAAACGGCAGGAGCATTAGTCAGCCCGAATAGCATGACTAAATACTCAAAATGACCGATGGGGGTCTTGAAGGCAGTCTTCCATTCGTCTCCTTCTCTAATCCTGACCAAGTGATAAGCGCTGCGGAGATCTAATTTAGTGAAAACGGTGGCTCCCCGAACCGTATCAAAAGCCGATGCCAGGAGGGGCAGAGAATATTTATTCTTAATAGTAATCTGGTTAAGACCTCGGTAATCTATGCAAGGCCGCAAAGATTTGTCTTTCTTCTCCACAAAAAAGAAACCAGCGCCGAGAGGTGAAGGTCGGATTAAGCCAGCCTTCAAAGAGTCATTAATGTAGCCCTCCATAGCATTTCGTTCAGACTGAGATAATTTGTAAAGACGAGCAGACGGCAGAGGAGCCCCGGGAAGAAGATCTATGGAGCAGTCATAGGGACGGTGGGGCGGAAGGCTAAGAGCCAAATCCTTGCTAAACACACGTTGAAGGTCGTGATACTGAGGTGGTATGTTAGAAAGATCGGTGGTTTCCTTAGGGGTAACTGAACTGATCGGAGACTGAGGGATGGCTGAGTGGAGACAGGTAGCCAAACAACTGGAGCTCCAGGCTTCTATACGGGAGTCTCTCCAATTTATTTGGGGATTGTGAGCTACTAGCCAGGGATAACCTAATACGACCGGGGAGTGTCTGGTGGGAAAAACAAAAAAAGATATGGACTCGTGATGATTGCCGGAGGTAATAAGTTGCAAAGGGAGTGTCTGCTGGGTTATGGTGGCTAAGGGACTGCCATCTAAGGCGGAAACAGAGATAGGTGTAGGTAAGTTACGGACCGGAATCCGTAAATTCTCTACTAAAACTGGGTCTAAGAGGTTTAGTTCGGAACCGGAATCTACGAGGGTGGTGACTGGGTGTTGAGCATCAGGTAAGCTAATAACTGCCTGTAACGAGAATCTAGGACCGGGGTCTTTAGAACACGCGCCCACCAGTATCCCCTGAACTACTGGCGGGGCAAATCTTTTGGCCGAACCGGGCAATTTAAACGAAAATGTCCCGCAGCCCCACAATACATACATAATTTGTTCCGGACACGTTGGTCCCTTTGCTCCGTGGTAAGGTGAGCACGTCCAATTTGCATGGGTTCTTCGATTGGAGGAGTTTCAGGATGAACTAATCGGGGTTGGTGTGACGGAACCGGTGTACTGGAGCGTTGAGCCAATGGTCGAACTTGGCTCCGCCTCTCACGAACTCTCTCCCGGAGCCGCTCGTCTATCCGAATAGCGAGCTCGATTAGCTCCTTCATGCTATCCGGCTTGTCATGGGTAGCTAGCTCATCTTTTAAGCTGTCGGACAGAGCATTAACAAACACTGTTTTTAAAGCTCGGTTGTCCCAGCCGGCTGAAGCAGCAAGAGTGCGGAAGTCGACACTGAAGTCTGTCACTCTTAAATGTTTTAGCTTTCAAATTCAGTTATCAAGGGAACAAACTAATCTGACCTTATGTGGTCAACTAACTGCCTCTTGTTAGTTCATGAATCAGTCGTGATAAATCATTTTATATCAGTTCAATTTCAATAGTGACACCCTGGCTGGATTACTGCTCCCATTTGGAATCAGGTAATTTCTTAAATAAAATCTGATAACATGAAGTAGGATAAACAATCTTGAAGCTCAATAAGCTAAACCCTGATATAATACATTGCAAGAAAAAGAAAAAAAACTGTAGAAATTAGACATTTTTTGCAAACAGTAGAAAACATAGAGGATTGGTGAACGACCTCGAGGGGCCTGCCCACCTAATTTAATCCAAGAGCAAATCAATGACTTAATCAGGAGGTCACAAAAGAACCCAGAACAATATCTAAAGCACCGTAGGCCTCGCTTGCCTCTGTTAAGGTTGGTTTCAGTTATTGAAAAACAAAAAGACTGGGCAAAAATGGCATCCATGGAACACTTCAAATCCCAAAGGTGTTGCTGACCAAAAAGGTTACAAAGACCATCTCGCTTTTGTCAGAAACAATTTTGACGATCCCCCAGATTTCTAGGAAGACCAACAAAGATGAGGATGTACACCATTGGAAGGTGTGCCTTCTGTTACATCTAGCACAAAACTGACAGAATTTTAGAAAAAAGAACATCATACCATCGGTGAGACATGCCGGTGGTGGTAGTGTAATGGTCTGGGGATGCTTTAAAAAAAAAAACCTCATGGAGAAAGTCTGGCCATCAGTCTATGACTTTAAGGTCAATGCACTTTGGTAACACAGCAGAACAAAGGTAGTACAACCAGTTACTAGGTTTAAGGGGCAAATAGTTTTTTTCTCCGTAAATGTAATTCACATTACATAACCTTTTCTTGTATTTACTTGAATTAATTTAGCCTGATATTACAATTGTTTTGATGGCCTGAAATAAATACATATAACTACAACGGACAAAATGTTTACACAGCACTGTATGCTACAATAGGCTCTTTGCTTTTTACCATAAATAAACTAGTATTTTGATAATTATTAGATGTTTAATTATTATTATCAAAAAGGTGCACCCAACAAATGTGTCATGTTGGATAGGTTTGGTCTGTATTTAAATGCAGGATTATAATACAATTCTTCATATAGTACAGGAACAGTCAGGTATTAATGTTAAAAAAAAAAACATGGATGAAAGCAAAAACATACAGAACAGCTAAAGTAAATGAGGGTTTATGCCAAAACATGGGAAGTTGCTGTGGTATTGTATTAAAATCTGAACACTTAATCACAACATTTTTGATCAAATGAACCAGTCATCATCAGAAAATTCTAAATCTTTGCTCACTCAAGAACTGAAAACGAGGCCAAACATGGAACGTCACAACCCACACAACTCAGCAAACATGAAGATGACCTTAGAAAAATAGAGGAACTGTTCCTTTAACACTTAATCACCAACCTACAGTTCTTGGGAACAAAACACCTGCATAATATGAAAATAGAATGAAGCCTTTGTGGTTCCAGTGAAATGCAAAACTGAAAAAAATAACTTAAATGCCATATAGGCTCTTTTAATTTTATTTGCATCCGTAGGTGTGCAGTGACTTGCATCGTAATATTTATACCATTCATATATGTGTTTCGCTTATTCTGAATATGCATGTTTAAACTTTTTTTTAGTTGAATGCATTTCAGTTTATGTGTATTTATTGCCAAATTCACGATATATGTCAAAAGGTACTTCACAAAAGAGGTGCAGTTTAATTCCAGGTAAACAGAAAAACATTAAAAATCTAATTTATATCAATCTAAATCAATCATACAGAAAGCATAGATTTTGATCGTAAATGTAATGCAAGACAAAAATTTTAAATATAACTGATTTGACAAAAGTTGTGCAAAAGGAATTACAGGCAATTGCATTGAGTCGTTGTCTTCGCAGCAGCCCAACAGCAGTGGGCAGTTGCAATCTTTGCAGAAATTCCTCATACTCAGAAACCATGTGGTCATAGTGTAAAGGAGTGACTCCTTTTTAAGCGGAAGAAACCTCCTCTAGATAGCTCAGTGTGAACAGTCATCATCAGGCACAACCGACTTGGGGTTTGAGAAAAGAGAAATCAAACACAGAGCAAAACACTGGTCCAGGAGTGCTTCTCTATTGATAAAAAAAAAAAAAACTGTGTGCATAGAGTAATCCCCAGCTCCCAGTACTGAGGGAGGAATGTAACTTTTCAGCAATTACAAACTCTGTTTAAGTAATCACCAGTGTTGTAGTACTCGAGTCCGAGACTCGAACTCGAGTCCGAGTCATTAGCTAAATTTAGAGACTCGTGACTTGACTTGGACTTGAGCACTGATGACTCGAACTTGGACTCGGACTCCTACATTCAGATCATTCTGACTCGGAAATTGAGAAAAAGACTTGACTTTTTTTTATATCATTAGGCTATAATTTTAATATGTCATTAGAATATTATTTGGTGTATGATTTTAATATCTAAATTATTAGTGCAATGGAATGTTACTGCTTCATGTCATACATCACATGTCACGGTCAATAAGGACTCGACTTGGATCAATAGTGACTCGACTCGGACTTGACTCGGATGAGTAGTGGACTTGACTCAGACTCGACTCGGATTTTTTTTTAATGACTTGGACTTGACTCGGACTTGAACACTGGAGACTCGAACCTGGACATAGGACGAGGCATAGTGACTTGACTACAACACTGGTAATCACTATGTTAATAGTTATGTTTTTTTTTGTAACTGCTGGGGAAAAAAACAGAATTAGATTTAAGGATGTTATTTTAGGCACAAACTCAGGCTCCAGCCTTGGGGCCTCAGCTACACAGTAGCAATAACCCTGTTAGGGGATCCGGTTTAAGAAAGAAAACATGTTAAATAGAGAATCACTGAGCCAGCAGGTCCGTGGTATGAATGGCTGGGAGAGTACATCGTCAGTAGGGTAGTAGTAACTCCTGTACTAGTGCTGTACGGGAAACAAACGTCATTAATAGGGCAACTTTATCATCTATAGAAAAAAGAATGGAGGGAACATTAACATATTGTCAGCATTACTTCAGTGTATGGCCCCATCCAGGAGACACACACAACCAAACAGGTGTGGATTCTGTAAAAATACCAGTTAAAAAATGGATGAGGACTAAAGTTAATGGCAGCAGTAACTGCAAATGATGCATAGATGGAGAGTAGTAGGAGAAAGTCTAAAAGTCAGGGGCAAGTGGTCTGTATGATCCCCAGCAGTCTAGGACCATAGCAGCATAACTAGAGAAACAGATAAGGATTACCTTTGCCCTTCTAACTATAAGCTAGATCAAAAAGGAAGGTTTTAAGCTAGTATTGAATCCATACAGTGTCTGCCTCACGGTTGTGTGTGCCAGTCTGTGCAACACATGTTGACAGGTTTTGTAATGACCTGAACATGTCAATATATTGCCAAAAATACAAATAAACAGTATCAATAATATTATTTTGACTGAATATCTTTGTGAATCAATATGTAAATAGACAACCTAACTTCTATTGACAGCGGGACTAAGACCATTTTCATTGGTCTAACACCTATGGCCAGTTAGGGTGACTAATAGTGAAAAGATGAAGAACACATGGTTTCACTTCCTTGTACTGGGAGTCAAACGAGAAAGATTTTTGGCAACAAAAGTGCTGCTTCACTCTGACTCGCCGCTAAGGAATGACCGTTAGGAGACAGACATACACTCATTTACGCGGTAGCCAGAAAAGACCAGGTCAGACATGTTGGGCGAAAATTCCACCTTATGATAATGTTTATCCTTCCAGAAGACTGAGCATGACAAAATCATGCAGACATAGGATGTACTTTTACTTATCAGCCAACTTCTCAGCCAACAGGCACGATTCCAATTTTCCAGAGAGAAATCTAAAATGAAACAGTTATAATCTCTTTATTCAGATTTGGTTTTCCTAAAAGAAAATTGAGGAAGGAGAGTAAACTGTGACATAGCTGTAGCGTTTCAGTCCTCAGGAAGGATCAAGTCTCATGATTTCTCATAGATGAAAACCCAGAGTTGCGCAACAGGCTTTGAGAGTCTGCACTCTGAAAACCACTAAGTAGAAGTGCAACCCATTTGAATCATCCTAAATCAAAACCAGGTTAAGCAGTACTGTTGATTAAATACTTCACATTCACAAGTCTTCCTTGTACATTCCTTGTAACACTGCCTCGCAAAAATTACAATGACTGGTAAATTAAAAAATAAAAATAGCACGCAGGTGGCGCAAAGGGCAACTTTATTTTGCAGTATTTTGGGGTTTAGATCTCAGCAGAAGCAGGTATTTTCTTTCACATTCTCCAAGATGAAGAGATTGGCACGTAGGAGGTCTCTGTTAGGCTTATCAGTTCAATACAAAACAAGCTCAAACTTGACAATGAAAACTTTCACAGTACTGTGGATGTGGTGTGTAAACTGTAAAACATGCTCAATTTACACTTAGACTTAGACAAACTTTATTGTCATTTACTTTGAACGTTAGTTTTAATAACTCAGAACCATGTTTTGTTCAGGGTTTAGAAAGGTGACAGAAAAAAAACGAGCACTAAGTGTTCTTCCGGTAAACGGTTAGCGTCATCTCGTAAGTAATAAGCAATGAGTCATTTTTGCGTGACGACAAATGCTTTCACAAACTTTCACAAGCTACCACTTTGTTTCTGAAAGGTTGCCAGCAGTTCAGATTACACACATTTTAAATGCTTCTCTCTGCTTCTCGTTACCGCGTCTAGTGCAAAAAGAGTTCGTGGAAGACAAAATTATGTATTCTGCCATAAATACGCAACTGTGTACTGTTAGGAGTCTGCAGAGGTAAACAGCAAGACAAGAAAAGTCGCTTGATTTTCAATCCGAGGTCCAGGGCCTCACAGAAGTAGCCATACCTCAGGATTGTTTTCCGATTTGTTCATGTAACAGCCACTAGCTCTGATGTAATGTAATAGGATCGTATGTGATGTACCATCGCACAGTAGTGCATAATTGTACATTTTGAAGCAAATGTTTGTTAAAAAAAAACACAAATCTGAGGAGCCTTTAATAGGTTTTCGTCCAGGGTTGTCCTGTATTTAGTTACATTCATCTTCCTTTTAAGTCTTAGCAGATTCCCTGTCCCTGCGATGGATAACAGTCTGATGCTGCCACCACCACCGTTACCTGTCGGAGGTGTTCAGGGTGATGATGTCACAATCTCCAGGTGTTTGTGCTTTGATTTTCTTTGGTGTATGTATTTAGACTAGTTCTTTGATGCTAAGTTTCCTAGACGGTGCGTTCTTTAGTTATTCCTTTACGCTATTTGTTCTCAGGTGTTTTGTTCATATTATAGTTCTTAGCTTTATGGATTAAATTGGAAAGTTAGTTTTTGTTTCATTCCGTGCACATTTTGTTGTACTTTCTGTATCTTTTCAGTAGAAAACGTTTAAGCTTTGAGCTTTAAACCCCTCAGCACATTTGCTTAATTCATTTCAGCTGCTCCTCGGTTCTCTCTTGATTAGTTCCACCTGCGCTCCTCCTACATATAACCTGACGTTTCCTTTTAGCCAGTTTCTCAATTAAACCTTCTGTTGAGTTTCCCTGTCGTTCTCCATCAGCGTTCCTGTTCCCAGAGCTCTGTTTATTCTTCTGGATTTTTTTGGCCTTCTCACCTGCTGTAAATATGTTCTTATCTACACTCTTCATTAACTTATAACACTCCTAACACGAAAAAAGATTACTTTGTTTCCCTTCATGGGACTAAAACATTTTATTGTGGTCCCATCTGACCAGAGCAAATTCTCGTCTTTACTTTGTCCCATTCTTGGATTGTGGAAAAACGTTTAACTTCGTGAGGCTTTTTGGGGATTTTTTTTCTTTACCGCTTTTCCACAAAGACCACATTTTGTGAAGTCCGTGCCAAATAGCCGTCTCTTGGCGTTACCATAAATGTTTTGACTGCTTTTCTAACTAATGTTTTGGCTTTGCTGTGTTCCTTGGTCTTCATGAGGCTATTTGTTTGCTAATGTTCTCTTAAGCATCTCTAAGGCCTTCACACAACAGATGCATGCTCTGAAATTAAATTACACACAGACGGACTCGGTTTACGGGATGTATGAATGCAATTGGCTGCACTGGGTTTTTATTCAGGGATAGCAGAGTGAGAGAGCAAAGCAGATTTGTATTTGTTTAAGAAAAGATCTATTTGATAATAATTACTACTTTTTGTTGGCCTGTCACATAATAACCTAATGAAATACATTGAAGGTTGGAGATAGAATGTGAAAAAGGTTAATTGTATGAAACAAAATATGACTATAATTGCAATCTTTCACAAAACAGGGAACAATAAAACAAAGACATTGCTAAACTTGTCTTAGACTGTGGCAATGACTCTAAAATGGATCGGTTTTTAAAAGAAACTGTGCAGTTTTGTTGTAAATGACCAGAACAAAACTACGCGGATGGTGAAACGTCCGATTCGGCTAATGAGCGCCGTTTAATGCAATGAATACAAGAGCTCCTAATTGTCAACTGCTGCCACTAGGTGGCAGCAGTTGACAATTAGGAGCTCTTGTAAGAGCACAAACTTCACTGGTTTAAGTCGCCTGCATAAAGTCGTTGTTGTTCTAACACAAGAATAAGTTAGTTACAACCAACTTATTTAAACCAACCAGTTTGTTTTGAATCTTGAACCAGAAACTGTAGAAAAACAATTAGTCAAATGTGTCGATCTGTTGGGAATATGTCAGAAAAGCAAACATATACAGTCATATATAATAAATTAGAATGTGTAGTCCACTGAGGCTCATTTCACTGATCAAAAGCACCTTTAGAAAATAAAAATCTTCAAGCAGATATTAAACACACTTTTAATTAAGTCAACACATATTAAAAGTGCTTTTTTATTGGTCTGATGTGATATTCTAATTTTGAATGTCGCGTTTTCATGACTAGAAGCAGAAAATCATCATACATAAGAGAAATAAAGGCTTGAAAACATCAGTCTGTGTGTAATTATGTAATGTGTTTGATTTAGTGAACTGAATTACTGTAAATAAGTGACTGTTTCAATAATATTCTAATTTATTGATTATGCAATCAAGTATAAAACAGTGGTTGATTTATTTCTCTCTGAAGTTTAAAGCTCATGGTGCAGGCTTGGGGTGACATTCAGATTTTTATTTCATCAAAGTTTTAAATTGCAGGTTTTTCTGTCATTTAAAAACAATCATGGGAAAAATCTAATATGAGGGGCCATTACCCCTAGATCCTTAATTGCCTTCCTGTCTTCCATTGTAGCTCAGTTCACTGTCTTCTTGATTACACCTTTGTCTCCTGTTTTCATATTATACAACCAGATTAGCTAAATTCTTTTTAGCATTTTCCAAAACAGCCTCTTAATTGTTAATCATTAAACACACAAATTCCACACCAAAATTGTTTCAGGAAGTCCCAATTCAGACCTTTGAAACTGGTAACTAATGCTCTGAGTGACAAACAAGTCCCCAGAGTCACAATAAAGTAACACACTTATGTACAATTACCTTGTCTCAGTTGAATTGATTATGATATAAATCAAAAATATTTTTTTCTTGATTACATCCTTACATTTCTCCACATACTGCATGAATCCAAAACTGTTATTTAGTACAGTGATCATATGTGCAAAGAAGCTATTTTGTTCTTCAGAGACACAAAACGATGAGAAGGAAAATGCATTTACTTTGGCTCGCTGAAAAGGACGCCCCTGTTCCTTTAAAGATGCCTGAAGTGAAATCGATTTGCATCATCTGAGATGTGTCCTCCATGGTCTCCTCCCCCCACGCCCCCCTCTATACAAAAGGTGAACTCTTCTACTGGAAAAGCTACTGGCCTGTTCCATCTCATGACTCTAATTTGTCTCATCGGGTCAGTGGTTGTCCACGCTGTGCACATGATGTTCGTTATGATAAGTGTAATCCACTGAGGAGGGGCACGTGTGTGATTAAGGGGAAGGCTGTGCTGCATGTGACACTCTTAGATGAAATTAAGTTTGTACGGCAGCCATACTGGAGAAGAGCAGAGAGATGTTAGATATCTTTGCTTTAAAGTTGAAAGTCAGCCTTCTGGCGATATGTGCACTTGGCTGGTGAGAGGTTTCTGTTGTAACCTGTTGAAAGGGAAGGTGAGCTGTATGGGAAGATTTAGATTAAGCCTTGAGGACTTTCTAAGTGGATTTTCCATTTTAATCTATCAAAATCTGTCAGTCAGCTGGAGTGAGAATTGTTTACATTTGTAGAGGCTCTCCACAAAATCTCTTACACATTAAAATAACTTAAATTTAAAGTCTGCTGGACTGCACCTGTGCCAGCCTTTCAGATGTAAACGACAGCAGTAACAGCAACCTTGCAAAAAGTATTCATTCCCCTTAAAAAGTTTCATGCATTTTATTTGAATTTTATACAAATTTGCGCAAAATTGTAGAGTAGGAGAAAAGCAAGTGTGGTTATCCTAGTAGTTTTCTACATAAAATCTGTGCGGCATCCATTCACTGTACATTCATCCTTTTAGAGTCAAATTTGTAGAACCAGCTTTCATTCCAATAAAGGCTGCAGGTCTTTTGGGGTATTCTTCAAACATCTGTGCTGCATTTTTCATTTCTGTCCCGGTGTCCCACAAACCGAAACAATGTCCCGCATTTGACTGGTTCAGACTCTGAAAAGTCAAAAAAATGATTCAGCATGTGCTTTTCTCAAATTAAGAATGCAAAGCTGCAGTCATCGTCAATGAGAGTTGCATCGGCTGTCATTCAAATATGCAGCAGCGTCCCACCTCAGGACCAGCGAGGCGGCAAGATGCTCAGACCCGCCACGCGACAAAATCTTCTTCACTGTGTTAAAAGTCAAACACACACAGTATGAAATATCACGTCACATTCGAGCTGGTTTGTCTGCTTCTAGTGCGTTGCAAAAGTAATTACATAAGTAATTATTATTGATCTTTTGTCATGTTACGACTACAAACCTTAATGTGTTTTTGGGAGATATTTTACACAATTGATCACAAAACAATGCATAAATTTAGCTCTCCTTAAAGAGCTGCATCAGCTTTCAGTTAAAATATGCAGCGGCGTCCCACCTCATGACCATAACATAAACAATATTTAACTACTCTTTTAAAGCTAGTAAAGCTTTTCTGATAAGCTTAGAGCAATTTTATTAAACGTCTGTAAAGTGTAATATCCCATCTGAGAAAAACTGACGTTTTTGCCCCCTGGATTCAGAGCATCTGTGAACATTCCTTTTAACATCTTGTCACAGATTGTGAATCAGATTTAGGTGTAGACTCTCTCAGAGTTTCAATATTTATCTATTTTTTTGTGCTTCTAACATGTTTTCTTCCAGGATTGTGTTTTAGCTCGATCCGTTTTCTAAACAAATCCTCCTTGCTTCCCTGTCACTCCTGAGGTGGCGCATGCCCACAGCATGATACTGCCCTCACCATGTTTCAGTGTGAGGACGGTGGGTTCTGGGTGATGCACAGTTGATTTTGGATTTTTTTTCAACAATAATTTTCTTCTGGCCTTTCTTCCAAAAAGGCATGAGTTCTGCTGTTGACGGTTTCTCCCTATATAGAGGAGGATCTCTGCAGCCCCACTCAAAAACGGACAAGAGGCCATATTTCTCTGAATAAAGGTTCCCCTGCTCAGTCTGGCAGTTTGTGTGGATGCCTATATCTTGGTAGGTTTTTAGAGCTGAGCAATCCATCCATCGATCCATTCACCGATCCATTTTCTACACCCTTGTCCTTGCTAGGTTTTGAGGGAGCTGTTGCCCATCTGCAGCTGTCATTAGGTGAGAGGCTGGGTACACCCTGGACAGGTCAAGTTGTGCCATACTCATTTCTTAAAGATGGATTCTGAGAGAAGCTCTAAGCAATGGGATGCCTTTTACTACTTATGTAACTTCTGAAGGTAATTTGTTGAACAGAGGGTTCGGCGTAGAGGGGCCTAAATATAGGCGCGCACCACACTTTTTAGATTTTTTATGTTTGTAACCAAATTGGAAACAGTTTGCTTCCACTTCAAAATTGACCACCAGTTTGTTTTTGCCTATTGCATACAATCCCAAGTAGTGTTTGTGGATGTAACACAACAAAATGTGGGAAAGTTCAAGAGGTACTTTGTCATTCTGCGCTTGTGCAAACTTGCAGCCGCATGTTTTTTAAATATATATACAGTATATATATATTTTTTTTTTTAGAAGAGAAGGATTTTGAAACCGTTTAGAGAGGTTGCGTAACACATCAGTGCAATCTATTTTCATGGATGTCATGACACAAATGACCTTCTGGCACAGCATGCTGAGTTAGGCTGAATCTCTGACTTCTATTGTCAAGAAGAGCATGGAGTGCAAGCTCTGCAGAAAAAAATATATTTTCTGACACCTATCACCAGAATCAATATCAATTCAATAAATAATAAAGGTGCACCGTGCTGATTTGAGTCCGGACACCGGGGAAAATAACACACCTTTGCGATATTAATGTCGCTGTTGTAGGTGTAAAAACGTGTTGCTCTCTTTCCAGACTGCAGCCCCTCTAATACCGAAATCCTCTTTGTGAACATGACGTGATGCCACTGATAGAAAGCAGGATTAACCCATACTTAGAAAGAGAGCAGGACATTAAGAGAGCTTCATGGAGCACTCAGCAGGACAGCACCACTCAAGCCATTCTTGTCATATTCAGAGCTTCGGGGCAATGGTTTCTTTTTCCCACACACACACACACACACACAAAAGGACATTACATGGAAGAAAAACCTTTCCTCCTCCAAGATTTCAGAGACATTAGCACAACAGGCTCACCACAACAACAACATCCTTACCACGCGTCATTACCACGGCGACTCCCTCTCGGTGGGACAATCTCCTAGGTGACGCCCTCCGCTGACACGCCTAGAGGTGGCTGGTATCTTTCAGCGGGCAGGTGTATCCTGTGCACCAGCAGACGGAGCAGCCTAAGAAAGGCTGCACCTTTCTTTTTAGACTCACAGTTTGGGAAGCAACAGCAAGAAGAACTGAGCATATGCCTGGATTCATATTAGAATCCTTTTAAAAAAAAAAAAGACTTGTGTTTTAAACTTTTTTGCATTTTTTTTCTTCATTTGTTCACGATTTCCACATGGATTCTGCATTTTAACTGACTGTTGGACGTCCTTTGTTATTGTGTAGATTCTGTTGACATAACTGGCTGCACAACAAGGCTGAGAGGCCCCACCAGTTTCAGGGTCAGACCTCAGGGCCGACGATGGAAAGATTTGAATACGGGCACTTTGTGGACGGCATGAGAGAGAGCCAGACTGACTATCGGAGGGTTGTAGGGGACACACAGCCGTCAGATATGAGTGCCCTGTCCAAGGAAGGGGATCATCACATCCAGCACATCCCTCTTGTTTATGGACATGAAACTGCAGCACAGCGCTACATCGCCACACGGATTCAAGCAGGTCTTTCTCCAGAAAAGTGAGTACTCAACATAAGATACAAAACCTTTTGCACTAAAAACACACGTTTTTCATACTTTATTATTTTTCATAGAGCTCAGAATAAAATATTGGGGAAGGTGATGAAAAGATGCAGACAAAATGAGATTTCTGCCTTTTCAGACAGTTGTCCATTCACATGTACGAAGCATATCTCAATAAACAAAAAATATATATATATCAAAAAGCATAGTTACACCTGAAAGAGTTCTATATCCAAGAATGTTAGTGGAAAGTTGAGTGGAAGGAAAAATGCAGTAGAAAAAAAGGAAACAGTCATCAACAGGAGTAACTACAGAGATTCAGAGGATAATGGAGTCAAACCAATTTCAACATTTTGTTGTGACTTAAAAGGCGTAGACTGTAACTGTAGCATTCCTTGTTGTAAGCCACTCAGTATCAGAGACAATGTCAGAAGTGTCTTACCTGGGCTAAGGAGAAGAAGGACTGGATTGTGTACTGTTTTCAAATCAGAGTACATTTTCCTAAAGGTCCCAAAGTGTGGAGAAAAGTGTGAAGAAAGAAGTCCAGAGTAAATGTGGGGAGCCATGTCATCTGCTGGAGTCTGTCCACTGTGCCTTTGAGTCTAATTTCAGTACCGCAAAAGGAATTTTAATTTTTGATTTTTACAAACAAAAAGCATGAATAATAAAAAAAATTAACACCATTCGAATTCAAGCAGTGGGCGTTGGTTTGATGCAGCTTCGTTTGATAGTATCTTTAATCATGAGATTAGAATGAAAAATAAATTTCCAGTAACATTTCTGTTCAGTCAGTTCATGTCAAAAATCAAATGTCATGTTTAATCACTTTCTAGTTTGTCTGTAATTACCTTGTTAGGTCTGGTTCATTCCTAAATGCACGGTCTTTAGCTTTAACACACATCTTATTACCAGAAAATAGTGCTTCCACTTCTAGGTACATCTGCAGCTTTCCACAAAGTAAACAAGCCTATCATGTTAATTGCGTGTCAATAAAAATATACTCCAATTAATTATTGCTTGGTCTGCGAAACAATAACACATAACCTTCAGCAACATAATGTCTGGGATTATATACTGGTTACTCTTAAGAGTTCAAGTGACGGTGAAGCGCCGCCATTAATAAATCTGGCATCCACCTTATCAAAACAGCACTGCCTAATAACTCAGCTTACATGAACTACTGTTTGTTAAACTACCCACAAGTTGCCTAAAACGCATCAGATTTACATACATAACCTGTATATATTATTTTGTATGTGTTTCATACAATGATACCTGAATAAACAGGAGAAATGACGAGACGAGAGGCAGTGAGCGTTGGTTTGACGCAGCCTCGTTTCATAGTATGAGCGGAAGCTGCAGGTTGAGAAGAAGGTTCCCTCCACTACGAGGACTCCCTGCCTGCTCACTAAAGTGCACCATAGTGGCGTACTCCACAAACACATCTATCCCAGAACCAACTGAACAGATGGTAATAAACACTTGTCAAAGTCCTCCATCCCTTTAACTGGAGTGTTACTAAAATTGCATATAACCCATTATCAATATAAAATAATAAACTAATGTGACTACACATTTTGTGTGCGTCACACACGCACCTTGCAAGTCCCTGGTTTTAACTTACCCAACTCGTGTTGATCTAGCCAGCTCTATAACAACAGAAACAGCTTATCTTGAGTTGACAGGTGTTACTTTGAACCCTGGACCCCCCCCCTGGTCCTCCTCGCGCGCATGGACAGAGGGGCTCTGCGATTCACCAAAAAGGCAAGAGCAAGCAGCAAGCAGCCGGGAGGATAAACAACGCTGAATCAAGTGCTAAGAATAGCTGCGGTGCATAAAGGACCCACTGACCCATATCAGCAGTGACCCATATTCACTATCACAGGAAAAACACACTGTGTAGCAGGTCCTCCTGAGTCATCTTGGCAGATATCGAACACCACTTACCAAAGCTTAATGCAGCGAGGGGCGTGAATTATAATAGTCAGCCTACATCAAAATTCTGCCCAAACGCACGTACATCAAAGCTCTGGCATTAATCCTTTTTCACTTGCCCTTTCTGAGCAGCAGTGAGGCGTTGACGGATAAATATAGTTGTCATTAAGCAATGGGAACGTGTCAGTCATGATACGTGACTTCATGAGGGAAGCAGTTATCACTTGTGAGGTTTGTGCGCAGAGAGCTCAGAATCAGTTTGGAAGCTGTTCCTGTAAAAGCTGATTGTTGTTTGGTTTCAGTGTGTGTTTTTATCCAAATATGACCTCCTTGTTGCATCCTCTAAAACATGTGATGCGAAAAGAAAGCATACAATATAAAGTAACACAATAGACTTAAGAAATAAAGGCCCTAATAGACATAAGGTTTCTCTCATTCCTGGCAGAAAAAGAAAGAAATACTTCTCCCTTTGGCATCTGCCTTGTCGACCTTGCACAGATAGGTTTTGTCTAACTGGTTTCATGTGAATGAAATGGGGCTGGTCTTAACCGCTCTGTGCATTCAGCCCAATTAGGATCATGTGAATGTGACCAAAGTTCAAACAGCCTGTCCAAGCATTAACAAGATGCTTCAATTGGTAACACGGAATAAGCATGACTGCTTTGATTATGGTAGGCAGTCATAAGATATCTGCTTTTGCACATCTATTCGACAGACCTGCCAAGAAGCACAATTTTTGATATTTTGCGTGTTTGACTTTAAAGAAAATGAACAAGAAGATCACATATTTATTTATTGTCTGCTTATAGTGTGTTGCAAAAGTAGTTATACCTCTTCAAGTGTTCACATTTTGTCATGTTAGGGGCATAAACTTGAATGTGTTTTTGGGAGAGTTTTACACAATCACAAAATAATGCTCTCCTTAAACACCAAGCTGCTTAAACACCCCGTCTCTAACTCATCTTAATCAAATAAATGTTTGTATAGACTTATTTCAGCCTGTTCTTCAATTTTTCAGGCCCTTCTAATGACTCATTTGATAGCAGTACGTTCAAGAAGGTAAACATCCATAGCGAGCAGAATAGGAACCAAATATTGAAGCGTAACTATCGTTAGGTAGCAAAACACACACGTGTGACCTTCCTAGCTTACCTAAGTGTAGCGACTGAAGTGTGTAAACAGGTGTTCATGCATAATTTTTCCCTCATGAAATAAATAGTTTATATAATGTAAATATTGCAAACCAGCACATTGTTTTACTTATGTTTTTTTGTCTTGCGTGCAAGCAAAAAAGAAAGCAGTACGCCATGTGGGTCTAACAGGCCTTCTTTCCAGGTTGCCCTGTGTTTAGCTTCTGTTTCATTTCATTTGTAACTTTTGTAAATTTTTAAGTTAAGGTGACCAGATTTCGCAAACGAAAACCGGGGATGTCTCTGATTTTGTTGAGAAGCTTTGTCTGGGGGTTGGTTTGCGTTGCATGATTGACGCGTTCAACTCAGCTCTTCTACTACGTCGGGACAGCGGCAGGACCGGGTAAATACCTCTCGTTGCGCTAAGCTTTTTTCCTCCATCATGATACAATGAATATATAGATATTATAGACAGTAATGTTTACTCCTTGATTCATGCTGGTCAAGATGAATTACCGTTTAAATTTGATATATAAATCGCAACTGAATATAAGTCGCAGGATCGGCCAAACTATGAAAAAAATTGAGACTTATAGTCCGAAAAATACGGTAGTATTCTGGTAGAAAAACAAAACTCTGAATCGACGCAAATGAACCCTTCTTGGCTGGACCGTTTCGTCGCCTAGGGATCATAGGCAATTGCCTAGGGCGGAAAACCACGAAAGGGGCGCTGGAAGAAATTCGGTTTTGTTTACTTTTTAAAATTACATTTTTTTCTGCGATTTTTTTGTTGTATCAAGCACAGCAAAACCATTGCAAACAGTACATGCCATCCTAAACCATCCTACAATGATAGACTTGTGTTCTGTGCTCAGAAAAACAAACAAAAAACTTAAGCTTTTAAAGATCATCACTGGTTAAAGGGGTATATTCTGGACAGGTCACGAGTCACAGGGAAAAAGTTTGACTGTTATATTGAACTACAAATTAAGTTAAATAATGCTTTTTATATGTGTGAGTCGTTATAATACATTGTGCAATAACAGGCAAAGCAGAGATAGATGTATGTAATATGAAAGAGGACATTGGCTTTACATTGCAGTTAGAGTGGGTTTACACATGGACATGGTTGTATTGGGGGGGCATGCGTCCATCTTGCCCAGGGCGACAAAAAGGCACAAAACGTCCCTGCTTCTCGGTTCAGATTGGAGAGCAGCAGGGTTGACTCGCCTCATGATGGAGGTGGGGAAGAGGGGACGTGACGCTGCTCTCAGTACATAAACCATCAACACTAGTCTGCAAACAGCGACCAAGCAGCCACTTCTCAACGTCCTGCAGACCTAGACCTGGGACTCACACAGGACCTCTGCTTTCGTCTGGTTCATTTCTCTGCGAGGTAATGAGGTAACGTGGCATTTATCGTCACCCTCGCACGGTTTTTGCGTCGCCTCACAGCTGGAAAGTTGTTCCCTTTTTTGTCAACGTGGGGCATCTGGTCTGTAAGGCAGCTGCTAGCTTACCCACAGAAAGATGCCCGTCTTTACTCTTTGGGGTGAAGTTAAAACAGTTTGAGCCGCCTTGGTGGCTGCTAAACGGCGTGAAAGCGCAGGTCGTGGACCCTAAAGTCCCAGGAAGCCTCGACTGCGCGTTAAGACAGGGTAACAAAGCTGCTAATGCTAAAAGCTAGCGGTTGCTCCCACATGTCTGCAAACGGAGTAGTCTGCCTGTGGCTCGTGTGGTTGCACGCAAGTTCATTATTATCCTTGTTTATAGGAAAATAAATCGGCCTCAAAGACAGTTTAACAGCACACACACAGTTGTGCGACTTTCTTGTATTTAATTTACATAGCTTTGTTTGCGTAAACGTGTCCCCTTTTTTTAGAAAACGTCGTTCAACCCAGGTTTATCTTAGAGCTTTAGCATTTATATTAATGTTATTAGTGTTTCCATCTTGGGGGGATAATGTTGTGCTATTTAAGCTTTGTGGGTGAGGAGCAGGTACAATTACACATTTATTGCTCAACACTAATAATGTTAATCATTGAACTAGCTTGCCTAGATGTAGCGACTGAAGTGTGTAAACAGGTGTTCATGCGTATTTTCTCCCCCATGAAATAAATAGGCCCATTGATTGTTTCATGCAACTTTTGCAGAGGTAAATGTTGCAAACCAGCACATTATTTTTGCGCTTTTTTTTGTCCTGCGTGCAAGCGAAGAAGGAAGCGGTACGTCCAGTACCAAACTTCCTTTAGAAATCAGCCGAAATAAAATAAAACCTCCTTCCATATAAGCAACATATTATCTGGAGAGATAGTTTACAGTGTAAGGAATGCATGTGAACCTCATTTCTAATTCGGCATGATTAAAACTCATAAATGCAAATAAATGTTGTCCATATTTTCAATGAAAGGGATTTGCAGATATGTGCTAACTTATTTAACAGAACGTCTTTCTGTATTAGTGATGTATGTGCGCCTCAGCTTTAATTTTGTATTAAAATAAGATTTCATGTTGATATACAAGCTATGTTTTTATTACCATCAGATTCTAGTTGCAGAAAATCAGATGCATTGCATGTTAAAGCCAGTTAAAAGATAAACAAGATTAGAAAAATGCCATATGGTGGGCTGCATCTTGTTCCCAAAATGTAGTGATAAGCTGCACCCGTAATGGATACAAAGGGCTTCCATGGATTGCCTGTGAGAGATGCTCTCTTGATGCACCTCCATGTAAACAACAAAGAATGATCTGAAGCCCTGTATTTTTGTTATCTACGGGTGTGGAGTGCAAGCAGCTAGTGTTTGCTAGCTGCCGATAATCTAATCTGGGTCACCAGGCCGGTAACGCTCCAGACAAGATATATGGTGGTGCAGAGGGGGGTGTGTGTTTTACTTAGCAACCAAAATACGACTTTTACTCTACTTAAGGTTTTTAACTTGAAACTGCGGCGCATTTGTGGGTCGATGTCCAGGTCTCTGCTGCACATCGGCTAATGTGAGGGTTATTGCAATTATTTTTTTAGTGACACAATATTTTAGCTGCGAGAGTAACGGTGGGTTTATTTTTAACGGTTTCCATCTTATTTAGCGTTATTTATAGAAAGAGATGATGCATTTTACATCACTTACGCTCCTGCACATTAAAACCCCTCTCTTCATGTGCATATTTGCATTTCTCAATCAGATCTTCTGATTGAAGTTGCCTCTCTGTGATCTTTTGGCAGCATGGCGGATTATTTAATCAGTGGCGGTACGGGCTACATCCCAGATGACGGACTGTCGGCACAGCAGCTCTTTTCAGTTGGAGACGGCCTTACATACAAGTAAGTATCTTTGAGTCACAACATGCAATTTTTTTTTTCTTATTTAATATTTTCCTCCACATATCTCTATAAAATAGGTAAACCAACTCAAAAGGTTTACAATTTTTAAGACCTAATTTTTCACGCATTAGTGGGTTAAGTGTGCACGCTAGTGCTTTGTAATGGTCGACGCATTTTGAACCAGCAGATCTGACCAACAGTGTGTTGTCTCGGATGGCCATACGGCTGCAGAGCTATGCTCTAAAGGCGATGGGTTGACTTACAAGTGAGTAAACCAATCATCTTTAAACTATTAAAGAAACCCTCTGTCTATCCAGAATGGTGAATTTAAGGGGCGAAGCTAATTATTGTTGTTAAAAGTTAAAAAAAAAAATCATGTTTATCACCAAAAGTTTAGACAGTTGTCAAGGATTAAAGTTCTTAAAGTTTCCTTGATTGCTTAACCTGATCTTGGATGTGGGGATAAAATTTACTTCCAATGTGCATAAATTATTATTATTATTATTTTCTTAAACAGGGGTCCGTTCTTTGTACGTCGCTAACTCAGTTAGCTGGATTTGATTGTTGATGATTTGGCATGATCTTGGATCGTTTGGTTCTTCGAAACTCATTCCGGACTTGCTGTCATAGCAACATGTGTGCAAGCTTAAACCTGCCCGCGAGCAGGCTTATTTCATGTAAACAGGATTAGATCGCAGCTGTATAAATGGAGGAGATATATCCAGCCAGTGCACTTGGACCACCTAGTGGCAGAGGACGGGACAGAATTGTGGAACACCATTTTTTAATGTTTAATAAAAGACGAAACAAATAATGCTTAGTTCCTGTCTTTTTATTTAAACAATTCTTTATAAAGAAAAGCCAGCAAGTCATCTTTTGCCTGCAATGAGAGAGTTATGTAAAGTCAGCAATACTACTGTCAAATGGTGTATTAGAACTTACTCTGAACGTCCTTTTGAAGCAACTCGATCTCTAGTGCAATTCTTCTGTTTTTCAAGTTGTGGAGTTCAATTTCTCCTCTTAATTTGTGTTTTTTTCTGGACAAAATACATTTTTTTTTTTTTGTTGAAGATGCCGTTTATATAACGAACCGATGGCACCCTGTGTCATTTTGGGGAAAAAAAGGGTGAAACATGCCTCACGCAACAAAAGTAAAAAGAACCTGTTTTTTTTCAGCCTTTTTCTTGGTGGCTGTTATAAACAGACAAACACATAATTTAACAGTGGCCTTTAAAAAGAGGAAAAAGTTGCTTTTTAAAATATAGTATAATAATTAAAGGCTACCATTTTGTAGAATATTCTTGTACTTAACTTTTTTCCACATGTTCTAGTGACTCCCGTGGAGGCTCTGACATAAAATAACGAAGTAAATATGAAATTATTAAAATGCAAAAATACATACTGTAGAAAGTGATAGAAACATCTAACATGGACAGCACTTATGCATGTAATTTGTCTGCTGCTTTTTGCCAGCCCTCTCTCCTGGCTTTAACAGATTTTGAGGTGTTTTAATTAATGACTCAAATTCGGCATAACCTTCCATTAAAAGCTCTTGTTCTGCTTGGGAGAAAAACTGTGGGCGTTCTTTGGCCATGCTGAACAGCCAATAGCAGCGTTGCTGATCAATGTTTCTACTATCGATACATTTCCCCTTTTAAACAAACGCATGAACGCGCAGTTATCTCAGATAACTCAATCCAGCCATACTAATCATAAACAACAGGTGTGTTCGAAGAACCCACTTAGCCGGATCATGATTAGCCGGATGAAATCATCTTGGATGTGTCATTTGATCTTGGATGTTTTAAGCAACGTACGAAGAACGGACCCCAGATCAGTAAAGTGCTTGACCTCTCATGTAAACACAGAATGCATGACTATCACTTTATGCAATTTCTTACACAGGCTTTACTCTCAGAGGGTCTAATTAAACACTCATTTCTCACCCTTTCTTGCTTCTCTTGGCATGCTGGTGGCACATTTTCTACGGGTCAGCTAACCATGATTTGTGACTCAAAATCCATAGTTGAAGCCATATGTTTACCGTATATACACTGTATATTAAAATCTGAAGTTTACATGTATTAAAATTACTGCCTTGTCTGGGAAGGGGCAGATAAAGTAAAGATTTTACAAGCTTCTGATCAGGCTGTTCACAACATTTGAGTCTATTGGAGGCACACATCTGTGGGTGTATTTTAAGACAACACTTCAAGCACCCTTCCTTCTTGTGTAACATTGAAAAATCCACAGAAGTTGGCAATATATCAGGAGAACCACACTAGTTTAGTTCATTCTTGGGTACGATTTCCAGACGTGTGAGGGTGCCACAGTCATCTGCTCTTTATGCGAGTATAAACACCACCACAGCTGTGAAGTATGCGGGTGGCAGCCGAATCGCGTAGGGATGTTTTTCTGCAATAGGAACTGGTGCACTTTACGAAATAGATGCCGGCATGAGGAAAGAGCGTTTTGTAGAACTACTGAACCAAGATCTCTAGACATATTTAGATGTATATGTTGAAGTGTTTGCGACAAATGAGTCTTCAGGGGGGGGGAATACTCTAAATAGCCTGCCAAATTTGTTACACATTGGCTGAAGGACAACAGCTCAGTGTTTTGGAGTGGCCATGAAAATGTCCAGGGGTCTCGAATGCGTTTTCCATGCGATGATGAAACTCAAAAGGTGTGTGTGTGTGTGTGTTTGTGTGTGTGTGTGAGCAAGGCAGCCTACGAACCTGACAGTTATACCAGTTCAGTCTGAAGGAATGAGCCAGAAATATTTGACCCAAGCCATACGGTTGGGGAGAGGAGGGTACCAAATGTAAATACAGGAAGCAGGTGCTTTGTTCTGAGCTAGTCAAGAACGCAAACCATTTTTCACACCCTAGGTGAGAAATTCGCCTAAAAACTCTTGTTTATTGGTATTTTAAATCTGATGATCAAGAATAGCTTGAAGCGGAACAACCGTATGATTCACTGTCGCAGGGAGAGAAAATGAGGTAATGTTTACTTTTTATACAGTATAAGTAAACCTCTGGTTTTAACTGTAGATAAATAAAACTCTAAGCCATTTGAAAGTTGTGATTTTTTTTTTCCTTTTTTTTACACTGAGATGCATGTGCAGCTTCTTTTCACTTAGAAACTTCCTTAACCATTATATCCATTTAAAACGCTGATCAATGTTTTAAGATCTCTCTGCAGCTAACCCATGAAGGATTACTGAAAATCACTATATTCCTAACCTTCCTCATCCCACCTCTGCTTCGCTGTAGTTTAGTAATCAGATAACGTTCCTGTTTTCGTATAAGATTTTACTAATAGCTGCCTGAATGGGAACCGTGTAACTTAATTTAAGGTTTCTTTGTCTTCTTTCTACTACAGCAAAGATGATTGGACCCCATCTACTACTCTACTTTTTTTGATAAATAAAAGGAAAAGAATCATGTTTAAAGTCTTTTAGTGAGTTTTCTTACTAAAGAAAAGTGTAAGAAGAAGATGACACAAGCTTGTTTTTGTGAGAGTAGAAACTTCCTGTATGATTGCATCACTAAATGCCACGTTGAAATTGCACTTCAGCTTTCAGTTGATGCTTGATATTGATGGGTGCGCCTGCATGTTTACTTAAATACTTCAAATTACTAAATGTTTAAATCCATGTGTTATTTGTATACAAGGCAAGGAATCAGAAGACTTATTACTTTTTTACCATTCATTTCAAGAGATGGTGATAGTTGGTGGAAAAATGCACCAGAAAAGGGATTAAACTGCAGTGCCTTCCAAAAATAGTGTAATATATTAAGGTTGGTGGAAGAAAAAATTGAGATAAATATGACAATATGCTAAGGACAGAGATTCACCTTCCTCCCCAAACTTGAAAAAGGCTTTACCTGGAGGAACACATAGGACAACTCTTTCTTTTCGTTTTATCTTTATCCATTGAAGACAATATCAGGTTGATAACCTTTTTTAAAGAAAAGAAAGAAAATAAACATTTACCACCTAAACTTCAACATGCCAAATTTAAAGTTCAAGCAATTTACCATTAATTGGAAACAAATCTAGTTTAAACAAGATGATTTTTTCCCCCCTTAAATCAAACCACAATTTAATACAATATGTCACAATTAAAGCAAGCTGTCATTTTTTTTTAAGTTAAAATTAAACAAACGTAGAAATTAATTTAAAAGTCTCTACTTTTGCAACCCCTTTGCTCCAATGAGCCACAATAACATTTGAATAGCCAGTGTGGAATATTGGAAGGAGGTACAGTTGGACATAAATCTATTTTATGCAGTTCTGCATTTTGAGCTTTTGCTTTACCAGTCCATCCAAAACTAAAAATATTTGTTTTACTGTGTTCCCAGCACTCCTGTAAGTAGGACTGGGCAATATGGCTTATAAATAAAATCTTAGATTTTATTATACCAAATCCAGTTTAATTCCTTTTTCCACCCTCCTTTTTCATTTCACAAAAATAAATTAAAGAAATTATTTTCAAAACTTGCTTTTATTCCAAGCAAGGTGCTCCCTTGTGGCAGGTTTACTTTCTGAATTTCTTCTGCTCGTTTACTAACTTTGCATCCTCGACATGCAGCAGTATGTTTGCCTCCACAGTTACAGCACTGAATCTTGGCAGCTTTTTCACATTTCCCATATGTATGCTTACCAGCACATCTTCCACAACGTTGCTTTCCTTTACATATTACTGCTAAGTGTCCAAATTTCTGACACTAAAAGCACATCATAGATGGGGGAATGTGTGGTTTAACGTCATAGTTCATGAAACCAATAAACTATTACTTGGTATTATCTATACCGATAGACTGTCACATCTTTCTCCGCTTCTTGTGTTGTTTTTTTTTTTAGATTTTCTTGAATTTCTTTAATGGTTACTTTTAGAGGGACCCCACTTATGACTCCTCTACGCATTTTTTTTTCCGTATTTTATTTTCAACTACACTAGTACTGGGTTGGACTCCCTTTTGCCTTCAGAACTGCCTTAATCCTTTGTGGTGTAGATTCAACAAGGTACTGGAAACATTCCTCAGAGAGTTTGGTCCATATTGACATGATGGCATCACGTCGATGCTGCAGATTGGTCGGCTGCACATCCATGATGCGAATCTCCCGTTCCACCACATCCCAAAGATGCTCTATTGGGTTGAGATCTGGTGACTGTGGAGGCCATTTGAGTTCAGTGAACTCCTTGTCATGTTCAAGAAACCAGTCTGAGATTATTCTTTATTTATGACATGGAGTGTTATCCTAGTGGAAGTAGCCATCAGAAGATGGGTTCGCTGTGGTCAAAGGAATGGACATGGTCAGCAACAATACTCAGGTAGGCTGTGGCGTTGACACGATGCTTAATTGGTACTAAGGGGCCCAAAGTGTGGCAAGAAAATATCCCCCACACCATTACACCAACAGCCTGAAAAGTTGATACAAGGCAGGATGGATCCATGCTTTCATGTTGTTGATGCCAAATTCTGACCCTACCATCTGAATGTCGCAGCAGAAATCTAGACTCATCAGACCAGGCAACGGTTTTCCAATCTTTTACTGTCCAATTTTGGTGAGTCTGAGCGAATTGTAGCCTCAGTTTCCTGTTCTTAGCTGACAGGAGTGGCACCAGGTCTGGTCTTCTGCTGCTGTAGCCCATCCGCCTCAAGGTTTGACGTCTTCAGAGACTCTCTTCTGCATCCTTGGTTGTAACGAGTGGTTATTTGGGTTACTGTTGCCTTTCTATCAGCTCCAGTCAGTCTGGCCATTCTCTGACCTCTGGCAACCAACAAGGCATTTGCGGCCACAGAACCGCCTCACTGGATATTCTCTGTTTTTCGGACCAATCTCTGTAAACCCTAGAGATGGTTGTGTGCGAAAATCCCAGTAGATCAGCAGTGCACTTTATTTATCCTAATAACTTTTCCTTGTTGAAAACTGTCTCTGCAGTGCACCAAAAGCACACCGCTGTTGGTGCGGTGTAAAGTAAAACTTTGGAATTCGGATTTCACTAATCAGTTTTATTGCTTTAAAGTGAATAGTATTACACTCACCCAAAGATTCTCCCTCTTGGATTAGTTTGACGGTGACTTTATAATCATCGTTTCGTATCTCGGGTGCGTTCTCGTTTGTCCATCATTTGACTGTTCTAGATTTGAATGATCTTCCACTAATCTTTGAGTTTTCCACTATCTCCTGTTTTTGTTCCTATCTTCTTCGTTTCCACTACAATCCTCATCCACCCTGCCAACATTACATCCTGAATCGTCACTACCTATTGCGACCCCGTTGATTCATTATGTCCACTCACCTTTCCCCCATCCAAACTCCTGGCCTGGAAACCTCAACTGGTGCCTTCCTTGGGTGGTGTCCCAGAATAAAAGGTCCCCCTAGAAACATGCCTTTGTTTTGCTTGTATATTTTTCCTCTGTAGGCTTTTTTTGCCCTTTAGCTTTTTTTTTCAACCTAGTTTTCCCCCCACCTCAGACTGGGTCTTTAACATAATTTGTATTGTCTATAACACAAAATACCAATAAAAGAAATGTAAATTTGAGATGTTTATGTGATAAACAATGATTGGAAAAGGCACTGGGTATGAATGTTTTTCAACCAAAGGACACTGTCTAGTCAAAGCGTCCTCTATATCCCATGGTAGTACAATAACCTTGGCCCACAAGATCATCTCAAGCATGTCAAGAACGTGAGGCTTTGATTGGCATGCAGAATAACATTGTTTGTTACAGTAATGGATGCCTGTGCTTACTGTGTACCAACATAAATTCACAGGAATTTTATGTTTTCAACTTTGTCCTGCATCTTAAGAATACTCTGAGGGTATATTTCATCTGCTTTGATGGGGTTTTTTTGTGCAAAAATGACAGATTCCCTTATCTGCGTAGGAGAGGAACAATCAAGCAAAGAGTTGTAGTGACCTTTGGCTTTTTGCTTTCAAACACTCCCTCTTAGCATCATGCATTTGTCTACATTTAACATTCAAATGAAAACCACAATGAGGCCACGAGCCAGCCTTTGTTTCCGTTTCGGATGCAGAGTCTGTTTGGCTCAGCGTCTGATGCCAATGTGATGCAGCCGAGGTTTGAGGCTCCAACTAAACGTTAACAGATGTGGATCTCTGCTGGCTGTTTGTGGGTGGGACTCCTGACTTTTAGTGTCCCATTCAGCGATTCTATTTTAGGCCCTCCGGGTCTCCACCCACGGCAAAGCAAAAATAGATTAAAGTCATCACTCATCCTTCTCTTTCTCCTTCACTCTTCATGGATCCCAACAGTGCTCATCTTTTCTCAGTTTTTGAGTTAGTCCTACTACATGCTTCTCCTACGGTTTTCCTTTTAAAAAAATACAAAGCTGCCTTTTAGCCCTGTGCCTTTCCATTCCTCCACTGCATGGTTTCACACCCAGCTGCAAAAAAACACTAAATACACACCGACTGACTGGAGAGGGGAAAACACCATTCCTGCGTCTAGCTTTTCCTCCTCAAATGATCTCATTCTAGTTTCTGTCGTCTTTGAACAGATCAGGAGCTCAAAGAGGTCAACTGTAGCTTTTGAACAGGTACATAACATGCGCTCTATGTTTTCTGGGAGCCATAAAGAAACACCTCATGTGTCGCTAACAATAAGTTCAATTTGGCCTAAAAATGTTTATCTGCTCTCATTAGGTAAAATCTGTTACCCAATCTGTAGCTCCTGCAGTTTCTAATCATGCCTGATTATGTTTTCAGACGTTATTGATGCTGTATAAGTCTTAATTATTTACCCCTTACTTTCTGGTTTCTCTTTTGTTTTTCAGTGACTTCCTGATTCTACCTGGCTTCATTGATTTTACCTCAGATGAAGTGGTGAGTGCCCTCTCACGTGAAGGACCTTAGAAGTCAGTCACTTTTGAAAGGAGTTTCTTTGTAGCCTAAAACTTTCCAAATAACCCAGATGTTTCTTCAGCTTGCTTGTTTTTTCTCTTACTTCACACCATAAGTTTATTTTCTAATTCGAGCTGGTTATAAAAGAGCGTTTTCCATTTCTTACCCACGTCATCTCGCTTGCTGTTTTTACTTGGTGTGGTTAGCCACTGACTGCACCCACACCCATTATGTTTACATTCATGTCTGGTCAGTGGCTCATCCGCCTCTCGCAGCCGATGAGTTAATCTCCGGCCTTTAGATGAAATAAAATCTCCATCTGCTTCATCCATCTACGAAGGTTTTAGTTTAATTGATCTATAATCTCTCTCTATGACTTGTTCAGCTTTAAAGAGCCTGCCTTTTGCAGCCCACTAAAGCTGTATTTATGTATGACCAGTGTGATAGGCTAGGTTTGACATTATTTAATAATAAAAAGATGGAAAACAGCCTTTTTTCTCTGGGTTTAAAAATGAGGGCTGACAGTCCAATTTTAGCAATTCTTTACTTAAAATGAAAAGTTGTTCATCATGACTGGTTAAATACAGTCTGTATTTTAGCACATTTTGCTGTTCTCCTGCAACAAACATAACACACAGGTGTTACGTGAGCACGTCAGAATGATTGGCATGTGGGACAACCAACAGATAAGGTGATTCCCCCAGAACTGGGAATAGAGGAGGTGAGAGCAGGACCAAAACTTTTTACAGGCCTGCAGCTTTTTATTATTATTTTTTTAACTGAGATATAATTTTTTATCATGTATTTACTACTGTCTGGATGGAAAAATCATTTCACCCAGTGTAGCGAAGTGTTTCTGAACAGGATTAGCAGCTATAGCTTTAAAAGGCGAGTCTCACTAAACCCATGATGTTTTTCACACACAGAAATAACAAAGTTCAAATGGGCTGCGAGCAATTCGTTCACTGCACTGTCCATTCAGAGCGCAGCCTAATCTCTGCCGTCTGTGAAGCTGCTTCTGCAGATGTGTCCTGGTATTTGGATACATTTTAACAACATATAACAGCTTGGAAAGATTTGGCATACAGCTGAAGTTCCCTTTCAAAACGCGTGCACATGCATCTGTCATGTCTGTAAAGGGATGTTTGTATTTTGTGCTTCCTAGATAAGTAAACTACTCCATTGGCTGTTTTTTTTTTAAAAGGGTTATTTGAAAAAAAAAAAATATATATATATATATATAGTCACGTGTTTGCTAAATTAATTTGTAATGAAATAAGGGGTGTTGAAATGGAAAGTAATAAGTCATTGGAATCAAGTGAAACTTTATTCGTAGTGACGTCTCAAAGTGTCTGAACACTCTTGAAGTATTAGACAGATTACCTTGGGTTTTAATACCTGGAGGAAGTAAAGGCGAACTAAGTGAGCAACCATGTCTTGTTTCTTGTTTTAAGAGGGAAATGACTTCATAATTAGTAAATAAGCCTCTGTTAAGCCGTCATACTTGATGTTTTATGATGTTGTGCAACATGTTTTCAAATTTGAGGTTTTTGACATACCTCTCTGGCTTAGTTTCCCTAAAACCAAATTTTGTGTGTGTTTTTTTTTCTTTTCTTTTTTTGCCTTCTGCTATGAACTCCTGAGAAACACAGCAAGCTGCTTCCATAGTTTACGTCTGTGTCAGATAAAGACTAAATCTGAGACAAGAGTGGGACTGATTTTCTGGTTTTCCCATGCAAGGAATGCTGCTGTTTTTTGTTTTGTTTTTTTAAATTATCTTTCACAAGTGGAAAAACCCAAAATACTGGTTCCTGTGGGAGTGGATGAGAAGTGAAGGTAAATGCTGTTGTTTAGGGAAACCGTCATGAGCCACAGTGCAGGTTAAAAAAATGGATGAATTTATTTGTTTTTCTCTTATCTTAAATCACAGAGTAATGCCAAACTAAAATACTTTAGGACTTTTCCTTTTTTGCATTAATGAGCAGCTAAAAATCTGAACCCACAATGATTTTTGGATTCTTTTGTGTGTTGTGCCCCCTGCTGGACAAAGTGTGAACCGTGTCCCAACTCAAATGTTTTCTCGCAGGACCTAACATCGGCACTGACCAAGAAGATCACCATAAAAACCCCGCTCATCTCCTCCCCCATGGACACCGTCACCGAGTCCGCCATGGCAATTGCGATGGCGGTAAGAAAATGGAGGAAATCGTTTCATGTTTCATCTGAAATGGCACCTTTTTTAAGGTTAAATGGAGTCTTTCCTTTTTATTTGGCAGCTAATGGGAGGAATGGGGTTCATTCATCACAACTGCACACCTGAATTCCAAGCTAACGAGGTCCGGAAGGTCAAGGTAAAGGAATAATTTCTCTTTTCTTGTGTGTTAATCATGCTATATTTATTTGTAACTGCAGAGATTGTTGTGGGTTTACTGTTTTTTAAATTTTTTTTTTTAGTCTTTTTAAAAAAGGGGGAAAATGACAAATCAAAGGGTTAATCTGAAACTCTCGACTTTCCCTAATTTTCTTTCTTATCTTTTTTTACATAGCATATGGTAACTTTCTCTTTTTGCGTGTGCATGCATTTGTTGTTGCTGTGTATGTTTTTTTTACCTTGTCTTTTTCTTGTGTGGTGTGTTATTGTTTTTGTGTGCGCCGTTTTTTGTGCTACGTTTGCTGCTTCACTCACAAATCAAACCCCACTTGGATCACAGAATGAATCCTGATTTTGTTGACTTTTGCTTTCAGAGGTTCGAACAGGGCTTTATCACAGACCCAGTCGTAATGAGTCCACGCCACACCGTTGGAGATGTGTTTGAGGCCAAAGTAAGGCACGGGTTCTCTGGGATCCCCATCACAGAGACGGGAAAAATGGGCAGCAAGCTGGTTGGGATAGTCACCTCCAGAGATATCGACTTCCTCTCTGAGAAAGACTACAGCAAACCTCTGGAGGAGGTGTGGTGTTTTGCAGTTTCGGGATTTTTTTTTTCTTCTTCTTTCATGAATTGATTTAGTTTTATTACTGTGATCATGCTTGTAATCTTCCAGGCTATGACGAAAAGAGAGGATTTGGTGGTCGCTCCAGCTGGTGTTACGCTGAAAGAAGCCAATGATATTTTGCAGCGGAGCAAAAAAGGTGAAGTTTATTGTGTTTTAAAGAAGCGCTTTTTAACAGTTCCCCCGTGTTGTTTTCTAAGCTCGATCTCTGGCAATCTCATTTCAGGCAAGCTTCCCATTGTGAATGATAATGATGAGCTTGTGGCCATCATTGCCAGGACGGATCTGAAGAAGAACAGAGACTACCCTTTAGCGTCAAAAGACTCCCGCAAACAGCTTCTCTGCGGCGCTGCCATCGGTACCCGGGAGGATGATAAATACAGACTGGACCTACTGGTGCAAGCTGGGGTTGATGTTGTTGTACTGGTAGGTGTTTTTTTTTATATATATATGTTTTATCATTATTTTTAAGGGGAAATGGTTTTTCAGCGGTGACTGAAGGGTGATCAACTAGGGCAGGGGCCTGCAACGTTTACAGTCTAAAGAGCCATTTTGCCTACAGTCCACTTCGATTGAACTTGTTCAGAGCCGCAAATGTTGCCTGGCCTTTTGGAAAAAGACAAGTTATAATTTGTGATAAAGATCTACTGTAGGAAATCTGTTGTCATCGTTAAAGAAACACCCTTTTATTTCTATTTTGAGGTTTGAAAAAAATAGGATGGACGGGATGTTATTTGTAGATAATGATGTAGGTAATGATGTTCCAACATAATGAAAAAATATTGATTTAAAATTAAATATTACTGGCACTTTTAGCATCATTCTGTTGTGAAAAGTAAAAGCAATTAGTCCGAGAAAAATTGCTAAAACCTGCATTTATTATATTATTACATTTAAATACCATAATAAAAATATAATTTGTTGGCAAAGTTATTAAGAGCCAATGTGGAAGGTCAAAGAGCCACTTGCGGCTCCAGAGCCACAGGTTGCAGACCCCTGGTCTAGGGACTTGAACTTGCAGCGAGAACGTGGAGAACATGTTTCTGTCTTCCTCACAGTGAACTTAGCTATACAGCGCCCCCTGGTGGGTGCTGTTGATCACTGAGTTACTTGTACAGGTAAACCTAAAAAAAATTAGACTGATGAAAAAGTTATTTTTTAGTATTTTTCAGAAAGTGAAAATTATTTTATAAATATATTACATACAGAATGAAATATTCCAAGCTTTTGTTTCTTGTACCATATTTTTTGGACTATAAGGCGCACTTAAAATCCTTACATTTTCTCAAAAATTGATTGTGCGCCTTATATATGATTTACCATTGTGCTTACTGATTTTTATGTGGTACATTGTGCTCAAAAATCTGTTAAAATGTTTAAGTACGCTCTGCTCAATGGATATTTGGAGCATTACGGTACACTGTGTCACTACCTGATCGGCCCGTAACAGGACCCCTGAGCTGTCTACAAGACTGCCTGACTGTAATGTCTAAACTAAAAGGGCATTCGTGTAAGGCACCCCGTGCCAGGAGTACGCGCTAGCAACAATAAACCAAGTAACTGATTTTTGTAAATCATGTAAACATGTTCCTACAGCCTAGAAAAGTATGATGTTTTGCTCAGGTCTGGATATGTAGGCTGAAAAATGCAGTAAAATATGTGGATTACTTGAGTTTATTCACAATTATATTGTCTAAATGTTTTCCTTTCTCCTTTCCTTCTTAGTTTTTGCAGGTCCTAGATTGAAAGTCTAGCCACAACAGATGTATCTGTCATGAAGTCATACTGATTCTCTATTTGCATTTCAAAAAGGGGGGAAATGACAAAGAGCTCTGAAAAATTGACTCTATAAAAAGAAATTCAGGCATGGAAGCATTGTGTTGGAACCCTGCATGTAGACTAATAGGCTGGAACAAAGCTTTTCTTTGCATTGATTGCATACATGTAGGTATTACCCTTTAGGGCAAAAGATGGTAGAATTAGCATCCTTTAATACTTAAAAAATATATAGACTTAACAAATGTTACGTTTATTTTCCTACCTGCAAAAAACAGCATTAATCTTATCTGTCAAGACAAGTTATTTCAAGGTTCTAAAGATGCTATTTTCTAATGTAAAATCTACGCAGCATCTGTTTCTATTTTGTTGTTATTCTGACCTAAACTAGAGATGTTTCTGTATTTCCAGGACTCTTCACAAGGCAACTCAGTGTTTCAGATCAGCATGATCAACTATATTAAACAAAAGCATCCTGAACTACAAGTTGTTGGAGGAAATGGTGAGTTTGTTGCCATCGGAACCAGCTGAGTACCTCCAAGCATAAGCGAAGTAAAGCTTAAAGGGAAGCACTGGGCCACAGGTGTTGGAGTTGTCTTGCAACATGCTGCAAAGGTAGACCTCTTTAGTGTGCTTTATTTTGTTTTTGGTTTTCTGCAGTGGTCACAGCAGCTCAGGCCAAGAATCTGATCGACGCCGGCGCGGATGCTCTGAGGGTTGGGATGGGCTGTGGCTCCATTTGCATCACGCAGGAAGGTACAGGACAACGGAGCACAACCATGCCAATGCAGAAATGAAATGCTTGCTGTGCATCACCTGGACTTTTCTCCCCATGCCTTTTAGTGATGGCCTGTGGGCGACCTCAGGGAACCTCTGTGTACAAAGTAGCCGAGTATGCAAGACGTTTTGGCGTACCGGTCATTGCGGATGGCGGTATTCAGACCGTGGGCCACGTGGTGAAGGCGCTGTCTCTCGGAGCATCGACTGGTGAGACCCAAAGGTTTTACAGACTGAATCGTGTAAAAGATGCGCGGCTGTCGTCGTAGCTCGCGTGAAACTTCTGGTTCTCTGCAACAGTTATGATGGGCTCCTTGCTCGCTGCAACCACAGAGGCTCCTGGAGAGTACTTCTTTTCGGACGGCGTGCGGCTGAAGAAGTATCGGGGTATGGGCTCTCTGGATGCGATGGAGAAAAGCACCAGCAGCCAGAAGCGCTACTTCAGGTGTGTGTGTGTGTGTGTGTGTGTGTGTGTGTGTGTGTGTGTGTGTGTGTGTGTGTGTGTGTGTGTGTGGACACAAAAGTCAGAATCACAACTCTTCTATTGGAGTAAATTGGATATTAAGTGGATGATGTCTTCTCCACAGCGAGGGTGACAAGGTGAAGGTAGCTCAGGGCGTGTCGGGCTCAGTCCAGGACAAAGGCTCCATCCATAAGTTTGTACCGTACCTCATAGCTGGGATCCAGCATGGCTGCCAGGACATCGGAGCAAAGAGCCTGTCTATCCTCCGGTGCGTTTTCTCTTTTATTTGGTGCTGACTTGTAATATTTATGTACACCATATTCATTTATTTTGATTGTCTTTCTTAGTTCTATGATGTATTCTGGGGAGCTGAAGTTTGAGAAGCGAACCATGTCTGCACAGGTGGAGGGAGGCGTTCATGGACTACACTCGTAAGTAACTTAAACAAACGGGCTGTATCTGTCTTTTGCAAAACTCTGCAGGAACCTATAGTAGAAAACAAAAATATAACTTTATTCTGTATTTTTTTCAGAAACACTTTGTGTGGCATATTCTTTTTAAATAAGTTGTGCTTTATTAACACTTGAAAATATGCTACGCTGTACTGGGAACAGTGTTATAAAATACAAAATATATAAGACATCTAGTTACTTGCATTCTTTAAGTCTTGATCATTATGGTTTCTAATAAAAAACAGAGAATCCAACAATCTAAATAACTTAAACCTCACAGACATCTGCAGTTGTATTAAATAGACTATGATGACATATGTTCAGATTTAAATTATGTTGGTTAAATGGGCCTACTTTGCATGCAAATGTTTTTTTTCCACATAAATAAAATATCTTTTGTTGTTGCTTAGAAAAACTTAAACACATTTAAGTAAATTAATTCTTAAGTTTATCAGAGTGTCTCCATGTTTAAAACAACTTGAACTGTGACAAACCAGGCCGAATAAGGACTCATGTTTATCTTTCCACCACGCACAGTTTAGAGGACGATGTGGGAGTCGATCCAATCTCTAAAGCTCTCTGATTTGTGACACAGTTGCATCTTGAGGTCAAGTCTACTTGTAAACTGATAATGCAGAAGTGAGGCCAAAGATAAACACTTTCTGACCTACTATCATAAATGTAAACATGTGGTTTTTGTTATACTCTGAGACTTTCCATGGAAGCAGATGCTTCGCTCAGAAGAGACGAGATACTTTACTGTAAAAAAAAAAATACGTAAAAAGGACGTTTTCTTTCAGGTTTTAGCAAGAAGGGATCATCTGAATAAATGCCAGCGTGCACAAAGCACATTGCTAATACAAAATAAGCACCTAATCCCAAATATAGTTTATTTAAAAAGTGTTCTCTGTAAGATTGATGAAATAAAAACAGAATTCAGTATGAGGCTATTGTTAAGTTTTAGCAGCAAACACTCCCAAATGTGCTGTGGAACAAATGTGTTAAGGTAGAGGATCTGTGATGCTTGGGTCCTGTTCTCGTCCTGGGCCCTGGCTAACTTGTGTTAATAAAAAATACTTATAAAATGCATTTTTTAAATTAAGTTTAAGGCTTTTTTTTTTTTACAAATTTTTGAGGTATTAAATGTTGGTTTTCCCATTTTAGAGGTACTGAATGCAGCATGATTTGTAAACATTTTAGAGTAGATGAGCATGCTGCGCCACCCTGTTCTCTAAATTTTAGCATTTCCAGGTTCTTGGGCTTTATTTACTCTTACAGAAAGACAGAGATGTACTCAAGTTTATTGAAATTGACTTTTAATGCTAAGCACATCTAAAAAGTATGAATTCAAGCTGAATAACATCCTGTTTATTACAGAGTAAATGCTCTTTTTTGTTGTTGTTTTCCCTTTGCCTCTACAGATATGAGAAGCGACTTTACTAAATGGACAGAGAGAGTGAAAAAGATCCAATCTGACAGTGACCAAATGTTTAAAAACTTCTGCCAAAATCCGCAACGACATCCTCTCTGCTTCCCGTGCGTTGTGCCCACTCCCTGACTTTTCACCGACGGCTGATTTGGAGAGGAGGGCGGCATCGTAGCAAATGGAGAATCTTCAAACTGACACGACTTTCTAAACACCTCGAATTCTGCTGTTAAGAAGTGGCGCATCAGGGTTAATGTTATGTTTTTTGTTTTTGTTTTTTTGGGGGGTTTTGTTTTTTGTATCAAGAATATGCAGCCCTAAACCAGGTTATTGTGCGTGGGCCGATAGCCCTGCGAGAGACATCCGAGTGAATTCCAGGTTGTGTGTGTGACTACCGTGCAGTTGGGACAAAGCGAAGGTACACTGTTGTTTGTCCCCTCAGAAACGGCCGGGGTGCAGCTCAGCAGCGTCTCTCTGTGGCCCGTTTGGGTTCCATTCTTACCAGCAAACGCGTCGCCGGCACGTTCACTCATCCAAGTTCAACAACACGCTCGTAAATGTGTGCAGCATCTCTCTCTCTCTCTCTCTCTCTCTGTGTGCGCTGTGCCAGTCTGTAGCGGCAAACGTTTCCTAATGACTCGTTTTTAGGTCATCACAGATGTATGCTGCTTATATTACAGTACATGTTGTTTACTCGGTGTGGTGTGCTTTCTTACAGTCGAGGCGTTCGTCATCGTTGGTAATCAAATCAGAACAGTGGACCGGATCCACAGCGGTGTTTTCCACTTAGAAGTTCAATCATACTGAGCCAGATAAACAGTAGCCCGTCTTTGTGTTGTTGGTATATTTAACATAAAAAGGACCAAAAGACGATAAGTATCAGTTATGTTTAGGATATATAGTTTGTCAGTCATGAGCACTTAAGCAAAGTGACTATTTCCTTGCTCGTAATCCGAATATTTTTCACAGAAAACTCTTTATAATAAACCTGTCAAGTCCTGGCGACTGAATTGAGCTGGAAGGTTTTTTTTTTTTTATAATGCATGTTTTTTTTTTTTTTTTTCACTGTGCCAAGTGTGGCTGTATTTATATTCTGCTTGGATTGCAAACATACTGCCAAGCGTATTTTACACTTATTTTTTTTGTTTACATTTTTTTTAACTTTACATTAAAACTAAAAGTGGTGCAGCAGTTTGCTTGCAATTTCGTCTCTCCAGTCGGGCACGTTTTTATTTGTTCACCAGAGGTATGCCTTGAAACGGGGATGGACACGTGACGGCTCGGTGCATGACGGCACCTCCTTGCCACATTTTGAGTATCTTTATCCTTCCTTCAGTTGATGTCGGAGTAAGATTTGATTGGAGAAAAAAAAAGTATGGCGAGGACTTCCACTCTGAACAATTGCTATTTCCTCCAACCTAATGTAGTTTCTCTAATCCACACAAGTTGAACTATCAGCAGACTGACTTGCAAGAAAATGTGAACGGATATATCTGTATATGAAGAAACCTTTGCCTACAATCAGCTTGAAGAGTTTTCTTTTTCAGTTTTTCCATTTACGACAGGTTCTCTAACTGTTTAGGATGTGTTAAAAGTACTGAGACCTGTCGGTCTATCCAGAAAGCACAACTGACTGTTTAATATTCTTTTTTTCTTTGTAAAAGTTTCCGTTTGTCAGCTGTTGCCGTCACAAAATGGCACACTTTGCAGCCAAAAACCAAATGTTCTTTTTTATTATTATTAATAAAAGCCCCTTTTTTGTAAACTGATGGGAAAAGACTCGTTTTGTAAATCCACCTGGGATTTTGAGAAAGATGTTTACAGTAAAAACAGCCGTAAGAGGAAAGTTGCTTTAGCTGTTTAATATGTTAAAATAAATACATACATAATACTGTGCATGAGCTCCTGTCTTTATTAAAAATCAGCATTGTGAACCCATATAATGAAATCTACTCTTAGACTTAAGAGAAATAAGATAAAACATTTTAACATTTTTTTTCTCAACATAAATTAGTATAATTGGAGAGGGTGCTGTCTGGATTTTAAAGTGCTGTAAATGGTTTTGGCTCAAACCAATTTTTTTTCTGACAAAAATAACATGCCCAAATGTAGAATTCAGACATCAGTTAATTTAATAAGGGGAATACACTTTCCAAACCAATCTGTTAAAGTGCTGTTATTGAACCAGTTTTGAGTTCTTTACTTCCCATACCTACGCCTGGTTTCTGCCCGGCCGGTGTAATGAAGACATCGGTTAAGTAAAACCTGTTTGATAACAGGAAGCAAGATGTGAAAAAGCCACACATTTATCTAAAGAAATTCATAACCGGATAAGAAAGTTATCCAGGGCAAGAAAGCCACTTCCTGGAACCACAGTGAGAGCCGTTCTCCTCATCTGGAGAAAACATAAAACGGTGACAAATCCTCTCAAAACTGGATGGGTCACCAAAATTATTTCAAGAGAAAATCCGACACTCATCCAGGAAGAATTTCCATAACACTGCAGGCCTCATTTTACTCCGTTAAGATCAGTTTTAATGAATTAGTAAATAAGAGACTGGGTAAAAATGGCAGAAGTATGAACAACATAGAAGCCAATCTTCTATAATAATAAAGAAATCTCTTGATCCCCAAGATATTTTGGAAAATATTCTGCAGACTGATGAGACAAGGGGATCCCACCCAGGGGCGCTGCTCGCCAGGCGAACGGTTGGGAACCCAGCTGGAAGGGGGCTACCGAGGGCCGACCAACGTGGAGTCGACGAGGAGTAGTAGCAATGTGCAGTTTTCAATGACAGCTGTCGACCTCTGCAGAGCTCCTTGAAGGGGCCCCACCCCTCAGACCCTTGTCAATATCGCAGGTGCATCTGATTAAAAAAGGAAAGTCAGAGCGGCACTTTGAGCGGACATTTACATTTGAGTAAAAGAAGGTAAAAACAACAGAAATAAACAGGATATCCGGACAAAGGTACGTAGTTGCTCTGGTTCTGTTGGGCAGTGGACTTGTTTCTTCTGCTGTAAGCCTAAAAATAAAAAAACAGCTTACGTGGATAACACTTCTGCTTCTTCAGTTATATAATTAAAACAGAGTCCAGCAAACCTTGCCCTGAAACTATGCTAATTAAGCTATAAAAGTTATAGGCAAGAAATCTGGATAATGTACTTACTATGTGCTAGTTATATATATGTTTAATTTTTTTTTGTGTGTGTGTTCCAAGTGAGCTTTGAACATCTAAAAACGTTATTTGCTGTAAATGTCTTTAAATTAGATTGTGCTGAAGCCAGCGGTATGGCTGTTTTGGAGCCATGTTAAATAATACCGTCCTGTATGATGAAATGAACATTTTAAATATTGATGTTTAGGACAATAAGCCTGAGGAGTTTATTATGCAGCAAAGGCTTTCAAGACAACATTATTAACATGCTATTGTTGTAAGTAAATATTATTTTCATATTCCTCCTCAGGATTCTTATTAAAATTTCTTGCACCTTCATTGGAGGAAATCCTGATAATGTGAGCTGTAAGTTCAGTATCACCAACGTTAATTGATTATACTGGATGTTTTATAGTGTTTTTGACAGGCTTTGTTTCTTTGTTTTCCATGTTGGTTCAGTCATCAGCCATTTCCAGTACATCCACCCACCTTTAGTGGGTAGTCGGCATCCCTCTCTAGTGGAATTATGGTCCTTAGATTTCCTGCCTCTCTTAACCAGGAAGAAGAACATCCCCTCAATCAAGTTCTCCAACTGATAGCAGCTATCTGTGAGTCTGCACAATTACTCTTAAATTGGCAACATGTGCTATGTCCTCCAATGACTTTAAATAGACATTTGCAGAAAATGATCACTGGCTGAAAAGTCTATAATCGCTTTGCATGCATCCCGTTGCATCTTCCCTATAACTAGCACATCACGTCACAAAACAGGACGTCATATTGAAAGAATGATGGTCTGGGGCTGCTTTGCTACTTTTGCCTGTAGAAAAACTTGTCCTGCCCTCTACCAGAAAACAATAAAGGTGATCGTCCAGACACCAGTTTGCGGTCTTACGTTTAAAATCAGTTGGGTAACGTGGAATAAAAACGATCCAACACACATCAGCCATTTTAAACCTAGTTTGCTGAAATAAACCAAAGTGACGATGTCAGAGTGGGATGGTCACAATCAGTTATAAGCTTTTTTCCCTTAATAAATGAGCCCCATTTAAAAAGTGAGCTAAATATTTACTTAAGCTATTTTTGTTTAACATTAAAAGTTGTTTGATTATCTGAAACGTGTGGCAAAAAAGCAGAAACGGACAAAATCTGTAAGAGGCCAAACACTTTTTTTTTTCTTTTCTTACAACACTGGATGTATTGAAACAGCTGCGAAATACACTGTGCCTTTGCCAGCAGAGGGCACTGGTGTGCCATAACTTTGAGAAATATGTAGGTATGAGGCTTTTACAGTTGGAGAAAAAAAAACACAAAAAAATATCCAGAGTAGGGATTAGCTATAACGACTGTAAACCTATGGAGGTCATTACAACGGTAGCACTTAAGAGCTTATATCGGTCACAGTACAACTTAATGGAATGTTTGAATGCCATAAAAAACATTTGTACAAATAGCTTCTTGTCATCTCACCACTTAGCAAAAGTAAGTCTTAATTTAACACACTTCATCTCCTTTTATAAGACATGTAAAATGTACAAACAGTACAGCTCTTGGCTTTTGACAGTCTTGGCACTTAGACTCACAGGGACATTCACTAAATGCTTGAATAAGTCTTATCAAACCCCCTGAAACATTTTGGCATCTGAAGTCTGTAAGATGTATGTAAAGCTGACATGCACTATCAAACACCATTTTAAAATTCCAGTCAATTTGATGCACAAAGCATACGCTCATTTTAGGTCCTTCTTAATCCTGGTCTCCTTTTTTTCATTTTATAAATCTATAGTCTCGCTGCAGATGCTTAAAGAATCCATTTGTCTGCAAACTGTGATGAATTCTTGCTGCACAGATCGATCTGTTTCAGTTGACAGGCTCAGGCTTTCCTGCGACGCTACTCCCAGGGCTTGGTAGCTCCTTGGTCGGTTATGGGGTGCCACATCGGAGCCCCCTTCCTGCGGAAGCTGCTGTGTATGTCTCTCAGAACTTGGGCAAAGGACCAAAGAGGAGCCAGCAAGCGAGGCACGGTAAAGAGAGCAGGAAGAGGAACTGCCTCGCCAACGTTCAGGGGTTGAACCACTCGATGACGAGCCCATGGAGGGAGATGCTGGAACTCCGTCTGTGGCTACACCTTGAGATTGGGTGGGAGGGAACTGTGGCTCAGAGGACATCTCTAGGCAAGATGAGGTTCGATAAAGACTGGAGTCGGTGGAGAGAGGATCACAGGGACCATTGCTCGGAAGCGTCCAGTGGTCTTTTACCGATGTGTCACTGCAGCGAATAGGTCTGACAGGGCTGAAGAGGCTCATGGGAAATAAGGCTTCGCTGAAGAGTGCTTCATCTATGCTACGCCGCAAATTGATTGGTGAAGGGGGGCGCAGGTCTGTAGTGGAGTCGCTTGTAAATGAGGATCCACCCGAAGGCTCTCTGCCTCCTCCATCCTCAGGTTTTTCCGAACCCAGTAAGCCTAAATCCAAGTCAAGGTCGCGGTATGCTAAGGCCCGGTTGCTGTGGTAGAGGAGGTCCAAGCCGTTCAGGCTGCTTCCAAGCCTCTCATCCATCAGAGTGTACAGTGGAAGGTTTTCCGTCTCACCGAGCCCAACGGTGTCAACAATTGCAAGCTTCTCCTGCTGGCTGAGTGTCCACTGGTAGGTCCCGGGCAGGATGGGGGACTTGGACGCTAGGAGTTCAGTCCAACAGCTTCCAGCTGCTGGAAGTTGGTCAGAACAAAAAACTGGTTGGGCAACCACCAAGGCTAAGGTGAGGCAAACTCCAAGCTCACATAGTCTACAGCTAAACTGGAACGCCCACCAGGGCCAAGGATTGAAGACTTCCTCTCCACCAATAACACCCATAGCATTAAGCATTGCGTATAGCTGCAGACCTGCACACGCTAAAGAGAACAAGGCTGAAAGACAAACGGTTAAAGCCGCGCGATTCCAGTCCCTGCTCTCAGCAAATGGGCAGCGGTTGTAGCGTTCAGCAGGTGTTGGAGATGTGTTGTTCAGATGATAGATGTGCTTTGAGTCTGCCCGGACATAGATATAGAAAACAAAGTAGGCAGCAGATAAAAATGTTGCGAGTACCACAAAGGCTCCCCGGGAGATCAATGACAGAAAGAGGCACAAAGGGGGCTTTTGCTGGTAGAACTTAAAGAAAGTCACTGGACCAAATGCAGCGGCAAAGTGCAAGACAACCAGACTGGCCAGGAAACAGGGTCTCTGGAAGGCTGAATAGGAGAGCTGCATTCTTGAGCGCATTGAGAGGAGAAGAAAAACCAAACCAAATGCTGCCGTAAGACAGGGAAAAGGTGCTTCATAGAGCATGAGTGAGGCCTCTGTGGAGGATATGCGATCCTGGTGGCCATAGGCATCATATAGAAGGGAGAAGGACCTGGTGCATCCTGCAGCTAGAAGGAACAAGCTAACAAGAGCAAAGTAGCCACACCCTGATGGACATCTCAGTGGCAAACAAAGCAGATTGAGTGCAGAGGCAAGCGTTAGCAATGCAAAGACGCCACCTGCACCGTAGACGTGTGCCTCCCATGCCAGGCCCCAGGCTGCCATGGCACTGTTCCAGTCTGTGTACAAGGGCACCAACATGGGTGTAGCTGGGATTTGGAAGGGGTTGGTGGAGTGGTTTGTGGCAGTGATATTCTGTGTGGGTTTCATGCTCAGGGAAGGAGTGGCATCCCAGGTGTAGGAGAGGTTGCAGATTCCAGAGCGTTCTTTATTGCAGTCTGGAAGTAAGGTGCTGTCGCTGCTTGGTAGGTTAGATGTCCAGTCTTCAGCATACAGAAGTATGGATGGAGATTCAGAGGAAACCCCTGCAGCAAAAGACCATGATAAGATTAAATTAACTTTACATATCTGATAGGATAGGTCAGATTACAGTGCCAGTCAAAAATTTAGAAGTGAGAACAAGATGATGGATCATTTTCAACGCTGGCCTAGCAGTGCAACAAATCTTTTATAACATTTAAGAAGATATAAGGATAAGTAAGGATTTTATAAAAGTCCAAACTAACTGGAAAACAAATCTTCTTTGATCCTCGATGCAAAAATAAGTGCTGAATGTGCTAATCCTGTGGAAAAATAAGTAGACAACTTCAAATTGAGCTAGAACCAAAAAAGTTTGTGTGTGTGTGTGTGTCTGTGTGTGTGCGCAAGCGCCCACTCACAACCACAGAGCTACTTTTTCCTGCATTACATAAGCCATCTGGACTTTCCATGTTACTTTTGTCATGTTTTGGCACTACAAAGGAAGTCATTTAGCTTTGAGGATTAGGGAGGAACCATGTCTATAAGTGTTTGTGGGAAATTTCCAGAGAAGCATGCAAAGCTAATCCTCGTTGTATATGCCAGTGAGGTTTTATTACTGGATGTTAACCAGCTAGTTCACACTGAAGGTTGTGTCTGTTCTAGACTCCACATTACAGAGCTTCTCATTTTTGTGCTTGTTCTTTTTCCTAATAGTCATTATCCAGCGCTTGCTAGCTTTTCATGGCTATAATAGTGCAACACACAAGGAGAAGCAGCTTCTGATTTGCACACACAGACTCATTAGTCATTTTTGCTGCTCCCTTCAGAGACAAAAACACCTTCATGAACCTCTGGGTGCTATAATGGACGCAAAATGACAGAAACAACAGACAGAATAAACTGATAGCACAGTTAATCACACTGAAGGCAGCTTTAGAGAAGTGGGAAATGTTAGCATTTTGCCATCCTTTCCCTCTCACACAAGGATATTATCTGTTCTGTATTTTTTTTTTTAAGTTAAGATATATTCCTGTGTTTCACCCACCCTTTTCTGGCCTACTAATTTGCTGCTGCTGATAATTTTCCTTTAACCCATGCTGGCAAAACAGGGGAAACACCCATAGGTGGGTCTGCTATTTCTAAACTTAATTTTTTTTTAGCAAATTACACTATTTTCTTTTACAGGCCTTAAATGTAAAAGTATTTTCACAAGCTATTATCTGTTAGCTTTTCTGTCTTTTAGGTGTTTAAACTAAATGCAAAACTGCTGCTTGTTGTGTTATGTTAATGATGTCTGGCTCTGGAGCTGCAGGGGGAGAAAGAAAGGGTGGGAGAGATCTTTTATTATCCCTGCATTACTGCTGAGGGTTAAATATCCTTACCCTCTCTTGGATTTTTTGATGCATTGCACAAGGCCAATTGGTGTTGTTCAACCCATGTGTGTTAATCTTGAGGAATGTAGAGAAGGCTGACAATCAAGGAACAATAATGGAAGCTGTCTTGTCTATCTAACTGCTTCAAAAGTTTTAAAACATTTAACTCCGGTCTTCCCTCTGTATGCCGCTTATCTTTGGCATTTTTCGCTCTTGTTTCTTTACCTCAGTGTTGAATAGCTGTCCTAGGCTCGGATGAAAATATCAAGCTTGAGGAAATATGACCCCACAGTGAGCTACTACATCTGTCGGCGTGATACAGCAGCTTTACGTCACAGAGTGCGTTGAAGTGTCCAGAACTTACTAATTTCCCCAAGAGGAGCAAAGAAAAAAACAATAATTTACCTTCTTAAAGAGGCTTTGTTTTGGAGCTGATGGATTTTTTTTAATATATATTACAGTCTGATGACTTTTCAAACAAAATGCTGTTATAAGGACTTTCTTTTGCATCTTTTCCACAATCATTACTTTGTGACAGCAAACCTGTCAGCATATTTATATATCTTACATTTCCGATGTGGATGTTAGTTTCAGATAGGAAAGGAGTATTATACAGCCATTAAATCAGCCAAATTTTGTTTTTGTTTTTTATGATATGGTTATTGCGGCTACAAATGTATTTACTATGTAATAAGAAGTATTTAAGACCTTTTTTTCATAAGTAGATAAAATTTCTGTCCTTAACATTGAATAAATATTTAAATCAATAGATCTTTTTTTATGTAGCACTATCATACACAATAGAGTGACCAAGCATAAATTAAGACGATAAATTAGTAAAAGGGATGAGCAATAAAACACCGTCAGTTAGGATAAATAAAACAATACAAGCAAAAACCAACAACACTGACATCAAGCTCCCCATAAACAAAAGCCAATGAAAACAGAAGAGTTTTTAAATGTAGTTTAAAATCATCCAAGGTTCTGGTGGACCTTATGGATAGTGGGGGAGTGTTTCACAGTTTAGTAGCTGCAGCTGAAAAAGCTTGGTCTCCTTCAGTCATCAGCTGAGTCATTCAGACCAACTCAAAGATTTTGGTTTTCACATCTCTGGGACTGCTATCTGACTTTTTGAGTCTTTAATAGATGCTAAGGACTATTTGCACGCGTTAAGCTTCTCAGGAAGTGGTGTTGGTCAGTACAAACAACTGATTTCAGGAAGAAATAATAGGGTTTTGGGGAGATTATTTCTTTTTGAGTCTGCATGTTATGTGGAATCTGTGTACATTCTGAGCCAGTGTCTGTCTTATCAATAATGTCATTGTGTTAACGCATAACGATGATAAAGATTTGTGATTCTCAGAGTCCTTCGAGGACTGTGTTTATGTTAAAGTTCAGTGAGATAAGATGGTGGAAGGCCATTTAGGGATTTAAAACCCTAAAGTAAAACCTTACATTCAGTTCTAAAAGTAACAGGCCGCCGGCATAGAGAAGATAAAATAGGGATGAGGAGCTCAAGTAGTCTTTTCCTAGTTAGCAAGCGCGCAGCAGCATTTTGGACAAGCTGAAGATGATGAAGGGTTTAGCTGATCCCACTGCAGAGGGGGTTGCAGAAATCCAGTCTAGTGTTTAAATAAAAGCATAAATAACACTTCCAAAGACATTCCAAGGAAGATGGGACTTACTTTTGTTTATCAACCTCAAATGATAAAGGCAATATTGAACTACTGCACTGACCTGCCTAACAAATTTGAGGACGGTGTCAAAAATAATAATAAGATTTCTGACAGAGTTGCAAGCAAATGAGTCAAGAGGCCCAGTAGCAGTGCTACATCCTGTCAGCAGGTCAGATTTACCAAAGAGAATCCCCTCAGGCTTGTTTTTATCTAGACACAAAGTTCAGCTTCATCCATATTTTAACATCCCTTAAACATTTTAGCAGATTCACTACAGATTGACTGCTGTCAGCTTTTAGCGGGAGGCAGATCTTGATCAATTTATCCTTTTTAAGAATGGAATTCCAATTTGCCTTATTCCACATGTCACGTAGGGACATGGCAGCTCCCTGCAAGATAATACATTTGGTGGAAAACTAATACTCTGAATACTATAAGCCCACCGTGAAACATGGTGGTGGCAGCATCATGCTATGGGGATGCTTCTCTACACCAGGGAAAGGGAAGCTGAATAGAAGACAGAAGGGGATAAATACAGGGCAGTTCTGGGAGAAAACCTGTTAGAGACTGCTAAAGACTTAAGACTGGGGCAGAAGTTTACCTTCCAGCAGAACGTATAGATTGATTTAGATAATATGTGTTAGAATGGTCTAGACCTGAATCTAGCTGAGAATTTTTGGCACTTTATAATTTCTGTTCTCGTGTGCTCACAGTTTTATCTGACTGAGCTTGAGCCACTTTTTAATGATAAATAGTCAAAATGTTCAGCCTGTAATTGCACAAGACCACCACAAGACTTAAAGATGTAAAAGATGGTTGGACAGACAAAAAAATTAGGGGTCTGAATACATTTGTATAAAAACTCAGTATAATTATGCTTTCAGTTGACAGTGCGCTGCGCAGTGCTGGTCTATCACAAAATGGTAATTTATGTGTTTTTGCTTGTTAAGAGGAAATGTTAGGCATGTTAAAACCTTTGCTTGGCACTATATCAGAACATCTGGTATTACTCCAAAAATATAAACACCTTAGGTCGGTGATTTTGTCATAGAAGCGGTTTAGGAAATTTGGCTGAAATGTAAAACAAACACAGCTGTGGGTATTTTAAATGTGGAGATGGCCAATAAAGAAAGTGGTGTTTGGCACAGTGTCGGGTCAATGACTTGTCTGGCCATTTGTTGTTGTTGTTTTTTTCAGGGCAGTGAAGCCAGTGAGTCAGACCGAGTGGAAACAGTGATGGGTGTTGAATTAGGCTCATGTTTTTCTTTTGCTCTTGTCAGTTGGTGCCACATTTGATCCGTCGGCTCGCTGTGGGTGGCTACGGTACACGGACACATGAGAGCATGACATTCCACTTCATGCTGCCTAGTTATCTGACACATTCCTGACTAAACAAGTCTCTCGTGCTAAGCTACGTTGACACATCAGAAGCAAACAGAGAAGTAACCATGATGGATACCAACAGAGACAACATACAGTGGCTTGCAATGTGTTCACAACACACAACGCTTTCCTTGGAGGCTGATAACTTCAATTTTACTCTCATCTGACCAGAGCACCTTCCTCCAAACATTTGGGAAGTTGCCCATGTGCCTTTTTGGCAAACTCAAAACTTCCCATCTTATTTTTAAGACTAAGTAATGTTTTGTTTTTCTAGCTGCTCTTCCTTAAAGCCAAGCTCTATCGTGTGTGCAGCTTATTGTGGTGCTATGGCCAGATCTTCCAGTCTCTGCAGAGGAGCTCTGCAGCTCCTTCATGGTTGCCTTTGGTCTCTGTGCTGCCTCTCTGATTAAAGCCCTCTTTGTCCGGTATGTGAGCAAGGGTGGGGTGCCCTCTCCTGGCAAGTCTGTTGTGCTAGATGAAAACTTCAGCAACACTTGAAGGTTCAGGAGCAGACTGACTGATCAGGTCTGTTGTGGTACCAGGTACTTTCCATTTAAAGATGATGGATTTGATGGTGATCCGGGGTAACATCAAGGATTTGGGTATTTTTTTATAACCCCACCCTGACCCTTACTTCTCAGCAACTTTGTCCTTGACTTGTTAGGAGAGCTCCTTGGTCTTCATGGTATAATGCTTCCTGCTTAGTGGTGCTGATAACCTTGCCTGCAAGTTGAAGTCTCGCAATATTTGTGCGTTCACGAACACACGGGAATCCATCCTGTCCCGCTCCCGCCTCAACCGTTCGGGACCGATCCAAATAAGGTTCACAAGCTTTTCAGAATTTTTTTTTTTTTTTTTTTTTTAATACTGACAGGTCACGTGATATTTAGATTGCACACAGGTGGCCTTCATTTCACTAACTGTGTGACTTTTGAAGGTAATTAGTTGCACCAGAACTTTTTAAGGGCTTCATAGCAAAGGGGCAGGATACATATGAACATGTACATTTTCAGTTGTTTATTTTTCTTCAATTGGTCTAGATATAATTTTCTCATTTCTTTTCACCAAATTAGAAAAAGACCAACAGACATAGAAAAGTATGTCATACATTTACATTCAGTTCCAATGAAACAATACTTTGTAGACCCAGCCTTGCCTGATTACAGCATTAGATATTTTGGGGTCTGCCTCTACTAGTTTGAACATCTAGGGAAATAAATTTGTGCCATTATTATTATTATTTTTTTTTTTTTTTGCAAAACTGCCCAGTAAGATTAAATGTAGATTTTCTGTGAACAACAAATTCAAAGTGCTGTCACATATTCTCTATTAGCTTTAGATTTGACTGAATTTGGGGCTGTTTGATGGTCAACATTCACACCCTGTTTCCTGCAGGGGTTGCCCTGTATTTAAATTCTCATGGATCTTCTCATTAACTATGCACAGCTTCCCAGTCCCTACATAATAATAATAATTCCCACATCATGGTGCTGCCACCATCATGTTTCATGGTGGGGATGATGTTTTCAGATTGGTGTGTAGTGTTGGTCACACACATTTTCACTCAAAAGATTTATTTTTTTCCACGTGTCTGTTGTACATGGCTTGTGGCGAACTGGATCATAGATTTCTTATGGCTTTCTCTCTTTTAACAATTCAACAAGATTTTCACTCTTCTATAAAGGCCAGATTGGTGATTTGCAAGATTAATAGTTGTGCCCTAACCAATAGTCCCACCTGAAATCTGGAGCTCTGCAGCTCCTCCTGAGTCGCCAAAAGTGTCTTTGCTACCTCTCTGGAAAATGGTGGGATGACTAGTGTATTTCTCCCATTTACTGTAAAAAATTACGAGTCAATCGGGGATTTAATTTATCTGTAGATGATGATTTCTGCTGCAAATTCTGAAGGTTTATTTTGCATGAATCTAAGCTGAGACTATTCAATTTTTAATGAAGGTTAACAGCAGAATATCCAAATAGAAAATCCACAATTGGTGCACAGGGCTGTATTTATGTTTTAATATCTTTCAGACTCACTTTTAAAGACTGCAATGTCTCACTTGAGGCACCTAACCTGTAGATGAGCTGGAGCAATAAAGACAAAGCACTCTATTTAGCCTCAAAGGACCACAAAACCCACATAAATTTCTGATTGGCAGTAAGTTGATTCTGCAACATGAAACTAAAGGCTCTGTGTAGTTGGAAGCTGATTGACTTTGTTTTCCATTAGGTTTACCTCTGCAAAAGCAATTAAGCGGGAGCTCTGAGGGAAGTTAGATTAAACATTATGAGAAGAAGGACAAGTTTACTTCAGGGGAATTGTGAAACAACAGCTGCTTAAACAGTTTAGGCAGTGAAAAAACCCCCTGCTGTCAACAGTGTGTATAATTACTGCTAATTTGTTTCATCAGTCACTTTGGGTATATTTATTGGACCAACTTACAATAATTGTTTTTTTTTCTTTGACTTACTTTTGACCTACCAAATGAAATAGCCCATGACTTTCCATCAGTGATGCATGAAAGGTTTGACAGGTCTATTTTTAAAAATCCCTTCACATCATCGGCTATTCTGGGTGAGGTAATGTAGGTTACAGCTGCTGCTGTTAACGGGACCAAAAGTGGATTCATTCAAAAACATGTCAGACCAGAAATAAGCTTCGTGATTACGTGTATTCACAATTTTAGTACCTAAATCTGGCTTCATAACAATCTTTGATCATTTTACATTATGTGAAAACTTCCCTGACCTACACTTTTCTACTTGGTATCAGTGATCCTGGCAGTAAAGATGAGGATAATGTACCAAACTGTAGCAATCAAGACTTTTTAATTTAAAGCACAACTTAAAACTGACTTTTAGGAAAATCTGTTTTTATACACTTTCACTGTGGGGCTGTTCGCTTTAAATTCCCCACTGGCATACTATTAAGCCATTGCAGATCCAAACTTAAGTATTAGAGACATAAGTCAAACCACACATGGTGTAATAAAAGGTAAAAAAGTTCATCTTTTTATTATAACTGAAGCTTCTGTGGGTCTTAAATAGGCTATTTGATTTAGCAGTTTCATTTACAACTGAGTCAGATCCAGTTTGTCAAAGAAATTGGTCTGTTTCTGTTCGCATTAATGCATATCTGGAATTATAGCTCACTTTTTGGTATATCACCACCCTTCATAGGTGGACAGGCAAAACCAAAGCACTAATGAAAATAGATGCAAGATGACAAGGAGGAGCTGGGATGGAAGTCAGTTCTATACATTGTTTTAAATGTGCTGGAAACAAGGATGGCAATCGGCCAAGAAGCCAACTTACATGAACAAATCAGTTTTTCACATCACAGGTGTAAGAAAACATTGGATGAACCAGCATTTTAATGTCAGAAAAACCAGAGGACAGCAGAAATAAAAATGAAACACCCTAGCTGAAAGCAAACCTGCCTTTTTCTTCCAGCTTATGTACATATATTGTCGGCATACACCACAACTAGCTGCTGCAGGAGGTTAGAAAAATAGTTTTAAACTCCCATCAGCCTTTTTTTTTTTTGTTGTGGGTTTGTTTATGAATCTTTTTATCACGTGGAAGGCATTTAGGCAGATATTTCTAACGTGTGTGCAGTTTTTACTATTGGTGTTTTGTTCAGTACTTTAATCTATTTTTGTGGATTGGATTAATATCCACCATGAATTAACGTTCTTCCAGCAATATCTCGTATACTGTTATTGTAGCACGACACAGAAGTTAGAGCTATTGCTAAATGTTAAAGATTTATAGGTTAAACTTTGTAACGCTAGAGGTTCTGACTACAGCAATGCCTGACAAAGGGAAATTCTAGCAAAGAAGTTAATTATTTTTCATGTATAAATCCCAATAAATTCAAATTGTTATTAACATTATTATATCAGTATTTAAATGTGGAAAGGGAAATTAATTTTCCCTTTCCATAGATTCATTACACACAGTTACATTTCTATGATAGCTACAGAAATTATACATTTCTAAATTTCTGTTTTTTTTTAATGATTATGACTTGCATGTAATGAAATCTAAAAATTAAGAAACATTTTAATCCATATTTTATATGAGCAACATATTGATTTATAGAAAGAAATGAACTCGTTGAGGATATCCCACTTTATTGAGTTGTGCCAGCTGGAGTAACTGTGCTTGTGTGTTGAATGACTAATAGCTAGGACTGCAGCGACAGCAAACTTGAGAAATATTAATGGCCTATTGGCAAAAACTGCAGCACTCTTATCTAATCAGCCAATAAAAGAAGTGTGTTTGTAGCTAATTCAGTGGTAGCTGCTTATCTTTGAACCAATTATTGTCTTTATATCTGACAGAATGGACAGGCATGTATGTTCAGTGGGTGAGAATTTATCCCCATTTTTTTTTCCTCTCTCTCTGGTACTCTCTAAAGCAGCTAGCTTGTGTGAGCAGTTTTCCTCTCCCACTGGAAGCAATTAGTAGTTTCAAGCAAAGCAAGCAGGGCAATTGTTTCTTCCAGTCATCTCAGACATTTGCAGATATTGAAGCATGCAGGAGAGCTTATGAATAAGGCAGCAAACAGTCTTTTTCTGTTGAAAATACATGATTAAACAGGACCGTAATTTAAATGAAGTCGTAATGTTTTGCTGCGGTGTTTACTCACCTGTGCTCTGTGCCGTGGATGTTGTTAGCAGCTGAGCGGATGATGTGGAAGTGTCTGTCAAATGTATGTCAGCATCCCCGCCTGTAGCTGAAGTGACCACACCTTCATCCTTCTCCTTAGCCTCTTCGCCCGGCAGATCTAGGAAGACACAAGGTTTGCCTCATAGTGATCTCGACGTAATTTAATTTTTCACTGCATCTTTGGTGAAGCAAAATAGATTAGCAAACCCAAAGGACAGTTGAATCATTTCTTTACGCTGCACACAGCATATCTGAGACTTAACTCTGTAGGAAATGGAACGACGATTTTTCTCAACCCAGTTCTGTCAGAGATTGGCCTATCAACCACTTAGACGCAGGCAGCCATCCATAGAACAGTAGACTGGGCCTCTGTGGTCTAATTACACTGACATCCTTAAGTGGATGGGTGTGTACATCCTGGCTCACTGCAAATCCAGACTCTTTACTAGTGTAACCAGGGGGAAACTGAAGTTTTAGAATAACTTTAATGGCTAAAAGTAATACAAATTCCTGTCTTTTGATTAAGTATAAATTGTTGACCTTTTATGTCTTCATTGTTGGATACCAATCATACCAGATACAATTTGGGAAACGATTTTGAAACTCCATGCAGAAAACTCTTCAAAATTAAAATGATAATGAGGAAAATAATAAGCACAAGTGTATCAAAATACAGATGTGAAAAATCTGATATTGGTCAGTGTTATAGCTCCGGGCAGAGGTTTACATAAACATTATCAACATAAATAGAAGGAATTTTGGGCTTATTATGATTTATTCAAAACATTCTGTCGTTTTTTTTGTTTTCATTATTGGATGGACTGTTAATACCAGACATAAATTATATGATAATTAACTTGTATTTACTGTGGATTTTTCTCTATTCCATACAGTGTAGGTGTCATAACAGCATACAGTACTTATATCTCCAGAAAATGCACACACTTACAGCAGCAATGAACAAGGTTCTCACACAAGTCTGTCTGGATATTTGTGAACTCTTGTCAGAAAATGCTGAAATGCTTGGCCTTTAAGCACAGTCAGGCAACTTTCATTAGCACTGAGATTACTACCATGCTTGAAAGTTGTTTTTAGGTTCCAATGCCTCGTTTTAACTCCTCCATTCAAACCTTTGGTCATTATAGCTAAACCATACAACTTTTCCCCAGAAGGCGTTTGGCTCTTCCATGTAGGCTGTTGCACATTTTAGTAGAAGGTGTTGATTTTACAGGCGCCACCATCTCAATCAATGGCAATATAAGGTTTGTTTCATTGTAGACAGCAGGTGTGTAATGATGTGAAAATTTCCTATTTGAAAATTAATGATCATTGCGCATATATATATATATATATATATATATATATATATATAGCATAATACATATAGTATTTCTAAGAATAAAACTAGCTGCATAAGTATAAACATTCGTATCGTTAATAATGATAATTCTGAAGACTGTAAACAGGCTGCTGGATGCAGAGGATCACTTCAATAAAACACTTCCTCATACTGTTTAAAATACAGCGTCTTCTAATATAAGATTTAAACGTTGGTAGTTTTCTGTGATGTTCCTGAATATCCTCAATAATGTCTTTTGATCTGATGGTGGATGGTTTAGGTCACAGGATTGAAACTCGGCACCTTTATGTGTTCCATTGAGAAAATAATCTCAAAAACGTCACAAAATGGTATTAAAACTAATAAAGAACACAAGCATTAAGGGACTGAAGAGACCTCTCTAAAGCCTTCAACATCACGCCTGTTGAATATTTGTGGATCTGCATAAAAGCCTCATCTGTGCCAGGAAACCAACTAATGTAAATGCACTCAATCAATTCTGCCACATGGAGTGGTCGAATATACAGCTAGAACGATGCCAGAAACTTGTTAACCTCTGAGAAAAGATTATGATTCAGGTGCAGTTTGCTAAGGGACATTTCAGGAATGTGTGTGAAAGTAAGGAGTGAATACATAATAGCCTGTGGGGATGAGAGATTATCCAGAACGTATTCATATGTGTGCACCTAACTGATTCAAAAGAAATCATTGCAGTTATTTGTTGTATTGTCATTAAACCCTGGAAAAAGAACAGCTAAAATGTATCATTAAAATCCCCAAATCAGTATGCTGCCCATGCCCAGGATGAATGTATGTAAACATCTGACCAATGCTGTATAGCAGTTTTCATTTGTTCTTGTTTTTTTCATGGCAACTCTTTGATATAATTTTTGAAATACAGATAAGCTACTTAACTTTCCTATTGTGTGTTTTATTCTAGAAACACTAATCTGATTTAGCAGGAAAGTTTTTACTTTTTTACATTTAAGTCAAAGACATAAGTTAGACAACATTGAGTCAGTTAACTGTTAAAGTGTTTTGTTTAGTAAAGGCAAGTGTTGTACCAGGGGTTTACCAGATGTAAGAATATAAGGTGCAAACCTTGATTAGATGTGGTTTTGTTGAACAATTTAAAATAAAATTATTATTGATGGCGATAAATGGGAAAATAAAGATAAATTGTAGAGTTAAAAACTTTATGTATAAAGATAAGCTTGTAAAACTTTTCTGCACAACCAGCTCAGTGCACTTTCTTACATCTGCTTACAGACAGCGTCACATGTTCATGTGACAGGAGATTAAATTATGTATAATAAAATCTGCTGCAAATGGTTTAATGAGAGTAAACATGTGCACAAACTCATTTAATCATGTAAGAACAGCCGGGGTCCAGTCATTAGCTCATCATACGCAGCATTTCTAATGATCGACTGCTTGCAGAAAATGCTTGAATAGCAAAATAAAATCAAAAGGGGTTGTAAAGGAGGCTGGTGAAGCAGAATTTCCATTTTAGTTGCAAAGCAGATAAATTTTGCAGGCTAGTGCTGAATTATCATTTTAATGTCTAATGAGTACATACATAATGTCTAATGAGTACATACATAATGTCTAATGAGTACATACATAATATACTTTTCTAGTGTTTTTTGGAGGTTTCTCACTCTTAGATTTTTTTGTTGTTGTTGCTATTTTTAAGTATGTAAAAGCTATAAAATATTTATAGAGAATGCCATGTGACTACAAAGGACTAGAATTCATTTTTTGTAAATGCAAGAATATGTTTTACATATCACAAAAATATCTGAAAATGATTAGCAAATAATTCTCTTTTTGGATTTTAAATCATTTTTTTTTATTACAATCAGCGACAATAACAAAGAGTGTAAAATGTAGAACCCACTAAAATCTAAGCTGTTGTGATTTTGGCCAGGCAGTTTTCACGTTGTGTTGTAGACTTCCAAACTGTAGTCTACAGTAAGATGATGTTGCTCCATATTTCATCATCAGTGTAAGCCTGAGTGAGTTTTGTGAAAAGAAATCTTTCATGGGTTCCTTAGAAACAAGCTGAGTTTAAATTGACCGAGAAAGCATAGATTGGTTGGAGGGCAGAGTGGAAGAAAGCAGCATTATGATAATCTAGATCATAATGGATAATAACAAAGGGTTGCTGCGACATGTTTTGACTTTTCTGTTTTGCTCTTTTCCTGTTATATAAGTTTCCATCATGCAGCTCTTCTCTTCTGTTTTGGATAATTCAGGCTGAAAACTGTGGTGAAAACTAAAAGGATACAGAAGGGATTTTTGTGTCATGATCTCCGGATATTGGTCTAAGTTTTTATTTTTTATTTAGGTTTTGTCATTCTGTGTCGGGTTTAAGATCTTTCTGGTTTTTTTACATGAAAGCAATTTCTTGATCATTACACCTGCCTTGCACCTGCCTTGCATCTGATCGTTGCTCCTTCAGTAATAAATAGTCCTCAGGTTTCAGTAAGTGCTTATATCATATTTCCTTAGCTGTCTCTTCAGCTTTTCATTTAATATTTTTTTCTACTGGATCTCCAGTCACAGTTTATGAATAAAAACTAATCTGTTTGACTTTTTTAATATCTATATTTCTTGTGTAGGGGTCTTATAGCCTGTGTACCACTAATGGTAGGTTGATTAAGTGGCGTAACACTTAAGTTCAACCATGTTAGTCTTTTGATTTAAAACATATAAAATTGTTCATTTTCTTTAAACGGGTTGGCCAGTCACTGTTCATGCTTTCACGCTTAGTCCTGGGATCGCAGAGAATTTTATATCTGATTTTATTCTAAAGATCGATTTTCTTTCTAAGATTCAAACGTTTGACCTTTCAGTCATTTTAAGTTTTTAGATTTTCTTTTCTGGAACAAAATCTGTCAGCAATTTACAAGAAAATAACCTTTCCAATATTTATTTATTTATTTGTGTTCATGAAACAAGCAATATTTTTTTTTTTTTGTTCTTCCACCTTACAATTCCATGATTGGTTGATTTTGTTCTTTTCAATATTCGTAACAGTCTGTGTTTAGAAAGGAGGGGATTGGTTTCTGGATTACAGCCCTTTGACTTTCCATTTCACTCCTCATGCTTGGGCTCTATTTTAGTGCCTCTGGTGGCCGAAAGGAGTCTTACTCTTGGGAGAAATAAGCTTCTCCATTTTTTTCTAGGTCTTTAGGGTTGAATATGAACATCCATTATTTTCTATACTTGCTTATCCGTGCAGGGTTGCACGGATAGGTCAGATGGGCGAGAGGTCGGATAAACACACACGCTCACACCTAAGGGCAATGAACCTAACAGTCATGTTTTTGGACTGTTAGCCGCAGTACCTGGAGAGAACCCACGCATGCACAGGAAAAAGACCCCAGGTTGAAGCCAGGACCTTCTTGCTACAAGACAACAGTGCTACCAACTGTGCCACTGTGCAGTTGAAAATGAATACTGATATAGTTTTATTTTGACAAAATAAAAAAACAAGTCAAAATATTGTGTAAGATATGTTTTTTTTTTGGTTGACTTTCATAAAGAAAAAGATAGTACAGAAATTAAAAGCAATGTAATCCTAAATTTGGTCAGACTTAAAAAAATGGTTTCTTACAAGAAAAAAAGTTTACCTGTCATACAATGATAATGACATATCCTTGCAGGCTATAAATTGTTTGCTATGGGTTTATTTTTCTTGATTTATCCCAGAAACAGTAGTAGGAGGGGAGCATAAAATTAAATGCATTAATACTAGTGCCTCTCGAAAACCTACATCCCTAACCTCTATTTCTGTCCTCCTCTCTCATAATTGCCCTTGTTTTGCTCATGTTGCATGGTCTCTCAATAGATTATCTGGCACAGATGTGCAGCGTTGCTGTTCGTTTTCATTCCTGACAGCCTTCTCAAGGGCAAGGCCACACAGCAAATGCTCCCCTGATACATTAAAGGCTACCTGCTTATGTGGTGAAGATGTTTAAGAGATGAGATTAGTCACATTGTGCAAAACTAGTGCATCTTGAAATACCTATTGATTCACAGGTACTGTACATTTATCTATCTATATTTATCTCTCACAGTCAGTGACCCTAAAGCTGAATTCTTTGTCCACAGAACAAAGTGAAAAGGGGTTGTGTTTGTATGAAGATAAAACAATTTCAAACACTGAAGGGGGTTGGGAGAGACAGATCAGTCCAAATGGCCAAAGCCTGTTCGCCATCCTAATAGCGACTGGCAAACAGACGGTCCCACAGGAGAGATGGTGGTTTCGCTGAGTGTGCATTCAGAATACTGATACATGAACACAGAAGCCCTCTCCGCCCAGCTGAAACCCCCTCGCTTTGCTGTTTGCCAGCGTACGGTGCGCAGCTGCATACAAGAGCAGACACAACAGTCGCCACAGACAAAACATCCAGCAGATTCAGCCCAGGGTGCGAGATCGAGATCTGGGATTGGTGCATTCCAACACAGCTGATATATAAAAGAAGGCTTCACTGTATACCTCTTAATGTATAATATTACCTGTAAATATGATAAACTGAATCAGTTCCCCAAGATAGAACGTACAGTGGCTTTTGAACATTGAAAATTAGCTTTTCAGTGCTAAAAAAATCAGAAACTTATGCAATTATATCTAAACCGTAGCTCTAAACAATGAAGTTGAGGTGAAATATATGCAGGCTAAGGAGGAACGTGAAGGTCAATCAGAAATGCCAAGTAGACTCAGAGTATTCTGAAACGAAAATAAGATGACATAATGTCATAAATTACAGTCTGAAATTGATTTAAATGCCATGGTGTATTTAAAGTATATATTAAAAGACATGCATTGCGGTGGCAACATTAGACAATGGAAGCTCATCAATCAGGATTTCATCAAATGCATACCAAAGCCCTCCTTGCTTAGAATAATCGACTCATCATTTTCTTGTCCAACCTTTGACCCAACATGATGAATGTGTCTGTACTTGCATGAAGCATCTCCTTCTGAAATCTCATTAAGCATACAGACACCAGCCTCACACCAGGTATGGGGGTTGGGCAAGAAAAATGGTGGTACTGCTTCAATGTCAAACAAGAGACTCCTGGAACATATACTCCAGCAGTGGCTGGCTTTGTTCATCACCTTCCCCTTTTCGTGGAAGGGTAAAGTCTGCACATTAGATTGTCTTCTCTTTATTTACAGGGTGACTCATGCAGAGTTGAAGTGGTTTTGCTTTTGAGAAACTCATCCTAGCTGGTTGAAGTGGTAGTATGAGAGGATTTCAAAGGGGGTGTGATGTATTACATCTGGAAGTAACTGTGAAATGGAAAATTAACATGGGGATTTAGGGTAGATGATAGTAGTAAACAACACATCACCCAAACTGTCTTTCGAGTCACCCACAGCATATTGCTCAATGGCTTCAATTGCTTTATTCTTGATGGATGGACTGGAAATTTAATAAGATTCTGTAATTATGTTCCTGTGTTTTCCAAGAGCTCTTATGTTGCTGGCCGTTCTCTCTTTACGAGTTTGTCGGTCCAATCATTTGACTGTTTGACCACTGAATAACATTATATCACATTAAAAACTGATAAATGTCATTTTAAGATACTCATCTGTGTATCATTTGAAATTTGATTCCAAGGTTTTAATTTTGTAGTGGCATGAAATTTTTGAAATCTGGCCCTTGGAGATATTTCACACTCAGATTAAAAGGCTTTTGGAAAGTGTCTTCACCTTGACGCTAAATTGAGCTAAAATGATCTTTTATCCTACTGATAACGTCCCTGATCTTTTCAAAACATGCAACGTGTTTTTGAAGGGTTCTAATCAAAAAGCTGCTTCAGTGCCTGTGAAACATAATGTATTACTTGAACTGAATGATCTCATTTTGTAAGCTGAGAACTTGGTAACCTTTTTAAAATGATCCACAGTTAATAAGTAATTCCTTTTATGGGGATTATAATTTTTAAATGAACCTTTATTGTTTTCTTAATTCTTAATACACTGGGTTATACAATCTAAAAATAAATAAAGCTCAGGCCCAAATCTCCTCTTTTATCCATCAATATTTTTAATGAGCTCATGACAATGGAAGGATCAACATTTACGTGGGGGAAACAAACCCAGGTTGAACCTAAATTTATGCTGCAAATCTCAATCTTTCTGTCTTCTGTAGAAAAACTTTTTACTAAAACCACATTTCCATTCGTTGAAACACACTTTAGTCTAATTTATTGCTTCTAAGTTTACAGACATATATGCAACACTTGCTGCAGCAAGAGTTCTGATGAAAATCAAAAAGAGGGATCATATTTCTCCAATTTTAGCTTCCCTTCATTGGCTTCCTGTTAAAATAGAATTTAAAATTCTCCTTCTCACATATAAAGCCCTTAATAACCAAGCTCCATCATATATCAGAGCTCTGATTACCCCGTATGTTCCTAACAGAGCACTTCGCTCTCAGACTGCAGGTCTGCTGGTGGTTCCTAGAGTCTCTAAAAGTAGAATGGGAGGCAGATCCTTTAGCTATCAGGCTCCTCTCCTGTGGAACCAACTCCCAGTTTTGGTCCGTGAGGCAGACACCCTGTCTACTTTTAAGACTAATCTTAAAACGTTACTTTTTGACAAAGCTTATAACTAGAGTGGCTCATGTTACCCTGTGCTACCTCTATAGTTATGCTGCTATAGGCTTAGGCTACTGGAGGACATCAGGGCCTATTTTTCTCACTCTACTGATTTCTACTGTTCTCCAGTTTTGCATTGCATTACATTGAAATGACTGTTGTCATTTCAACTTTTAACTTTTTGCCCTCTCTTTTTTTCTTCATAGTATGTACATCTGGTCTGGCGTTCTGTTAGCTGAGACATCATCCAGGGAAGATAGATCACCAATATTACCATCTAATGTAGAACAGATTACTGGATCAATGTGTGCTTCTGTGCTTTTTTGTCTCTCTTGTTGTGTCTCTGCTCTGTCTTCTGTAACCCCCAGTCAGTCGGGGCAGATGACCGTTCATACTGAGCCCGGTTCTGCTGGAGGTTTTCCTTCCCGTTAATGGGGAGTTTTTCTTTCCGCTGTCGCCTCATGCTTGCTCAGTATGAGGGATTGCTGCAAAGCCATGGACAATGCAGACGACTCTGTGAATGCTGCTTGTCGGGACTTTGATGCAATCAACTGGTTCCCTTTATATAGGAAATTTTTGACCAATCTGTATAATATGATTGAATTTGACTTTGTAAAGTGCCTTGAGATGACATGTTTCATGAATTGGCGCTATATAAATAAAACTGAATTGAATTGAATTGAATTTCTTAAATGTACTGAACTTTACACTGCACTTTTAAAAATAAAAGAATATATCCACAATGCAATGTCATCTGCACAAACAATGATGTGCATAATTCTCTGGTCTTACTTTTATATACGTCTTTATTTTATAGTTTCTCAATATCTCTTAAAGGGGATCTTTAGGCTCTTTGTTTACCATTGACGAGTTTTCGTTGTAGGATGTTTAACTGGGGCACAAAGATATGTCCTAAGGTATGTGACCCAGTAAAATAGGTCTGACAACATCCATGTATTTTTATCTGGTCTTTTGGAACTATTTCTCTATGTAAATGTAAACAACAAGATTTGAAGAACAAAAATAGCAGAATCTATCCACAGGCTGTTTAATATGCCACAAACACACAAACTTAAGTGATCATTACCCGATGTCATAACGAGGGAGAATCTCTAAGAGCAGTTTATTACTGACAGAGAAACCCTCAGCACCATTAAAGATGTCCTTCCTCCTATTTTTTCAAACCAGGTCAAGAAGCAGATTTTGGTTGGGATTTTGGTTCCACACTACCTCTTGTTGTTCTACTTATTCTTCTTTAAAGTTTCATCAAGCTTTTGCTTTGGCTGGCCTTCAGGCACCTGCTCTCCAGACAAAACCCATCTTCTCTGTTTACTTTTTGACACTGTGTACAATTTGGTCCCAAATTCAAAAGAGAGGAAACACCAAGACAACCAGACTTTACTGCAGAGCCAGCAGCCTTCCAGCCTCAGAGTGAGTGCACTGTTCAGACAGAACAGCTGCAGAGCCTGGAAATCCGTCCATCTGCGTGAGAGAAAAGGAACAGAACCCGAAGCAGCTGCAATCTTTTGTCGTGTTCTCTGATCATGGCAGTTCTGGTCGGGAACTCATAGATCAGAGGTTGGTCCCCTTGAGGTCAATAATCCTGTTGAATTCTACTTTTTTGTTCCTCCACACCTTTACTTATAGTTACATCACATAAAATCCAAATTAAGAGGGAAATCTTTAGTATACATTTCAGAGTTTAGTAAGTTTTGTTTCTGTTAGCAAATCATTTAATTTAATTTTAATGGAAGTATCAATATTTTTCATTCTGATGATAGAGTTATGATATTTAAAACTTGTGTATTGCTCTTTAACTTATGCAGTTATGAATCAGCCTCCATATTGATTTTTGATAGATTTGAAACTGATACGATAAATAACATATTTTATACAGAACTGGGACTATTTTTGCTACATAAATGTAAATATGTACCCTTATAAAAAAAACTTTTAATAGAATCCAGCTTTAAAGTAAATCTGGGGCATTATAGCAGAGATGTCATTGAACAAACTGAACTCCAGAGATTGCCCTGTATAGATTACATTTACTCAATCAATTCAGTGTCTGCAGAGTTGCTTGAGTCTGCTTACCTTCTCCTATTGGAAAGTTAGTCCTTTCGCTTTGAGTCGTGCTTGGTATGGATTCCCCAGCTAAATTATGATCGACCCAGAGGGTGGTGGAGAATACTCTAGGCTGTTTGGCATTCACCATACTCGTCTCAGAGAAGCCCAAGCCCAAATGGCTTTGTGTAGTCTGAATTTCCGGTGTTGTACTCTCCACCCCTAAATTGAGAACCTTTCTGAGGGTAGAAGAGAAGACTCCTGGGTCTTGTTTGGTGTTCACCATACCGGTCTCAAAAAAGCCCAAGTCTAAGTGGCTTTGTGTGTGGTACATTTCTGATGTTGTGTCGTCCACTTCCAAGTTATGATCAATCCTGAGCTTGGTAGGCAATACTCCTGGCTGTTGTTCTGTGTTTGGGATAATGGTCTCTGAATAATCCAACTCTAAATGGCTTTTTGTTGGATGAATTTCTGATGTCGTGATCTCCACTATTAAGTTATGGTCCGTCCTGAGGGCAGCAGGGAATACTTCTGATTGTTGTTCAGCATTCACTGTACTTTTTTCAGACGAATGGTTTTGTGTGGGGTAAATGTCTGACATTGTGCCTTCCACGATGGTGGGATTCGTCCTTGGAGTAGTAGAAAGCACCCCTGACCCTTCAGTATTCACCAGACTGGTCTCAGATACGCCCAGGATCGAGTTACCTTTTGTGGGGGGGATTTCTGATGATCCTTCTAATAAGTGAAGGGCAACACTGACAGCTAAATCTTCTTGTTCCCCAAAAGAATTTGTTTCTGCAATGGTGGGAAGAGTAACACGCCCCACAAGGTGTGTGCTGGTCTGAGCCGTCTCCACTAGTCCTGGGTTGGGTGTTGTGGTTTGGGCGGTTTTCCATATTAGGGCAGTGGGAACTGTAGTTTCTGGTGGGATTGTTGAAGAAATCCTCTCTGTGAAAATGATAGCCTCCCGATAACCACTTTCTTTATCTGGAAGAGGCGTTTGAGTCACACCTGTGCTAGACATCACAACTGTTGTGGATGTCCATGATCTTGGGGTATGTGTTGTGTTTTGTTCAGGAGTTTTACTTCTGCGAGGACTGTTGGTGAACAGAGTAGTTCTGATAAAGCTGCTTGTGGGAGAAACAAAAGCCTCTCTATTGCTCTGAGATATGCTGCTGTGTTGCAAATCTGATGTCCCGGCAGGAAGTGGTTCAGTTCCTATCTCTGCCACACTCATAAAGAGCCTTTGAGTCAATGTTGTGGTTTGTTGAGATTCCTCAGAATTGCTCCCTTCTCCTGATCCTGTGTAGTCTTGAAGGACACTAATTAGTTCTGTCACCCCTTTGGCAGTTGCCGTTGAGACAGCTTCTTCATTATTACCATCTGAGCTCCCAAAAAGGCCAAAAGATGGCAGGGAAGGAAGCTTGGGTATGGATGGAAACCATGAGTAAAAGCTAGATTTCTCCTCAGGTGAATTTTTGCCTGATGGTGTCAGTTCCCCGGTGGCCTCTTCGTCGGCCAGAGCTTGGCTGTGAAATAGCAAATAATACCAGAAGAAGAGAGCCAAGGTCCGAGAAAATCGAAGCATGCTGCCGACTGTGGAGCACTGATTGTCACATGTTGTTCTCTATTCTTCTGACCCCTGAGGCGGATAGCACTGGCTTCTCTACTAAATGACCTAGAAGACAAGAACACACAGGACAATTGGTGACACACTTTTCCTCTGCAACATTTGGGGTGGGTTGACTTGACAGAGAAGGCATCTGTGCGTTTAGCTTATCAAGAAGCACACTAAAAAGGAGAGCTTTACTTAGTGCCCCACATATAGAAAATAAGTGTAGAAATGTTTAAAATTCATGACAAGCAAATAATGTTAGAGAGCAGCTAACTGATCTATGTTCCCAACTTTGAGTAACAGAGTTTAAAACATTTTACAAGTTAATTATTTTTGGTTTTTGCATAGCACCATACATGCATAAGATAATTCAAAGTGTTTTACAAGAAATTACAATGTAAAGGCAATCACATTCATAACAAGAATTTAATTTATATAGAAAGATTCAAGCATAGAATACACAGCAAAATGCTAATTTAAAACAAATAGCTGAGTCACAGTAAATATGAACTGATTAATTCATATTTCAATTCTAAAGTAATGCTGAAAGAAACAATGTTTTTAGTCATAATTGAAAAACAGCCAAAACTAACAGCCAAGTAACAACCCACTCAGTTATTAAGAATTCCTAAACAATTTTACAACCTATCCTTTTACGTTTTAAGAACCGGGGCTGATATAATCTGTTTTCTTGATGTTAGTCAGGGCTCTAGTAGCGGCATTTCGGAAACACCTCATTCAATGAGATTAGGATGGTGGTGGGCATATTTTTGTAATAGACTTGAGGTAATTGTTACGTTTTAAGTCTGAGTCGATAATGTAACTTTATTTCTTGCTTCCCTGTGTGGTTTTTAGCCACACTGAGTTTGGTTGAGTTTTGAAAATAAAACATATTTTTAGGACCAAACAAAATGACTTCAGTCTTTTCCACATTCCCCCGGTGATGTTCAGACCCATCCATGGACACACTTACCCAGTGACTGTAAGGTATATAGTCATAGACTGACAGATAAATAAAGTTCTGTTTGCCCAGCGTACATAATGTTAAGCAATGTTATAATAAGCCATAATCTTAGCTACCGGCAACCTTTAATAGCTGATTAAAAATGGACTGAGAATGGAGCCTTGAGGAACCTCACAAGTGATTTTTGTTTGATTAGATTTATGATTATTAAATAATTAAAAGTAGTGATTGAATACAGTACCAGAAATTCACACCCATTTTCCTGGAATCTGTCAATTAGTATGTTATAATCAACAGTTTCAAACACAAAACTGATATCCAGTAGTAATAAGACAGGGGGAAAAAACAACACACATCTTTTTGCATTTTTATGTAACCAAAAAGCAGTAGTCCAGAATTTCTTTTCTGAGTTGTACTGAGTGGAGGTTTGTTAAGAAATTGAATCTGGCTTTTCAGTTTAAGAATAAGTGAACCTCCTATTCTTTTGTAAAGCATTAGATGGTTCAAAGTCACCAGCCTGTTGCCTCAGTGAAAAGATTGGAGCACCAAAGGAATTTCCTTTGCGAGAACAACAACCTGTGTGCTTCCGCTGTACTTAAACTCCTCTGAACATCCCCAGGCTCCGGCCTTGTTGCCTTTAAATCTCAGATTTATTTGTTCTTTCAAGCCGACAAAGATATTTATGTGGGAGCGAGAAAAACATCAATATTCACAGAAAGCTGCGACCATTCTGAACCTCTCTTTTCTCCCTATGATGCTCTTACTCCTTTTCTAAATGTTTTCCTGCTCTAACAAATCTCTATTCTTTTGATTTACAATGTGTTCTTAACTTTATTCTTTTCCCTTTAGAGGCTCATAAACTAGATCAATAAGCCAGAGCCAAAAAGGCTCACTGGTCAGTAAGCTACAGGTTTAAAAAACCATTTCCCCCTATATTTAGACCTCCAGAAATCAAGCACACTCACTTAAAAGTCTGTAGTTTGACTACCAGTGTGTTAAACATAGAGCTTCCCACACACTCTCTAGTTTTGGAGCTGTGATTGAGCAGCATGAAAATCAATTTCCATAGGGGCGATGCTTATTTTTGGTAGCTGTTCGTTGGAGCTTGTAGTGAAAAACCTGCACACGGTTTAGATACGCAGACACATGATTGTAGTCGAATTCGAACTGAAGTCTGTATGTTAGCACACCGTGTGCTCTTTTGCCTACGAGTACTGTTCTGTAGTAGGTGTAAACACCCACACATGGGCTTCCTTCTGGTTTCTTAGAGAAATTTTGCTAACAGTTTCTAATGGTAATAAACAGGACAGCAAAGAGAATTAATGCCATGAAGTAAATTATGTCTCTGGTTGCTTAGCTGTTCATTTGACCTTGACAATATTTATTATTTAAACAGCAGAGGCTATGTATAATTTATTTTGGCTGACATTATCACATTTCACTGCAGTATCACTTTCATTAAGCATCTTCACGTAAAAGGAAAACTCATAGAAACTGAAAAATAATCACGTCTGATTTGATTACGGTATATCGTATAATTTTTGTCACACATTTAGTTCTGAATTATGTTAATATTTTAAGATTTCATTGCAACTCCTGATACAATCAAATGCTAAATTTGTTTATTTTGAATAAAGTGGTAAAACCATATTGCTTATTTAACTTATCTTGAAAAGTTTGCCGAAGACTTTACAATTTAATATCAAATATTACGATATATAAAAAGGTCCCTCTTATTACCATCTCATCAGCACATATATGATTTTGCATGCTTTTTGGGCTTGTAAAGGTTTTTTGACAGTCAAAAACATAGTAATACTAAATGAACATCTTATACTGAAAGTTGAAAAGGATTAGAAGCACATAATTACTCGCTGAATGATTTTTATGATTCTATTACCAAAGAAAAACAAAATCCAAGTGTACTTTTGTATGATTCTGGTCATAAAGGGTCAAAAGCAACAACGAGCACCATTTCTTGGTTAAACATAAAACAAAACAAAAAAAGGTGAACCCACACATATTTTCTCAACACAAAAAATGGTAGCTGTGGCATATGTACCTCACCTACGCTGCCAATTTCTTTGCATAAAGCTTTGTTATATTCTGAATATATTCTGAATTACTGCTACTGTAGGACTTTTCCCTCATAGTGTAGTCATATGTATTTATTTATCTATTTTTTTTTTACAAAAACAGTTTTCTGAATCATGCTCCAAATTCCAAAGTTGCCTACATATATTGTGCAAGAGTAAAATCGCAAGCGGACTTGTCTGAGGGAGAACGGTGTTTCAGCACTTCATCTTAGTATTAGAACTGTTGCTGGTTCTGTATTTAAAGTGAAACATCATACACTGAGCTGATATAACCCATTATATCCATCTGTTCATTTGGGAGCTTCTGACATGGCTTGATTATTACACATTTTAAAGTATTATAACAAATGTGGAAAGAGAGCAAGAATGTGGCTCTGCCTAAAAGGACAATAAAGCCCTTGCCTGCTATCACCCCTCACAAGCCTTTACATGATAAAATCTGCATGTTGCACCACCATGCCCAAATATCTGGTTGAACACTTGAATAGAGTTCCTGATGCAAAAGCTTTGAGTACAACCTCATCTGTCCATCCATCCCTTTTCTTATTCTAATCTAAAATCAGGTCAGGGAGGACGGGTCTAAGAAGGAATCCAGGGCATGTCTCACCAAGCTGATCCCAAGGCCTTCCTTGGTCAGAACGGATAGAAAGTTCTTCCAGCACCTACTTGGTCTGCCAAGGTTCTCCTTTCAGTAAGATAGGCTGATAAAACCTCCAAAGGAAGATTATGACCTTCCTTGGGATGGAACTGACTATCTTCTCTGGAGCTTTACACTCGGCTTTTTTACCATTCCAGTCACGGTTTAAAGATACCAACAGCACAACATGGAGCATGATGTTACCCAACTAGATGGGGACACCATCTCCTCAACAATGCCTTAGGATCCTGTCCATGAACACCACCCACAGGATCAGTGACGAGAGGCAGCCCCTGCACAGGCATCAAGCTTTCCGTCCAGAAAATGAATACACCTTTTAGTTTGGTTATGGAAGGACTGGATACCTGTTAGAAGCATGTCTGACACCCTATATACTCCCACAGTGTGCCACAGAAAAGGCATCTAGTTATACAAAAAAAGGAGAAAAAGGAAGAAGAATGATACTGGGAAAAAAAAATCATAAAATTTTTGAACAAGCCACAACAATTGTGGTTTTGGAGTTAAAAGCTTTTGCTTGGTCAGTTTGATTGCCACATCCACAATTTTATGAGTAATGAACAGTCAAGTTACACATAGCTTCCTCATTAGCTACTCATCAACTGTTTTTTTCCCCAATGATCACCCACCACATCTGACTCATGCCTGCTTAAATCATGGGCTGACGAAAGTATAACAAGTGTCTGTCAGGAAATTAACAACTGCCTTCGGTTAATTTGCTGCCATTTTGGCATACTGCTTTATATGGAAGTTTGGATCTGATACTGTGCTGCATTCAATGAAGCGGAGGTGCACAGAGCAAACAACAAGGGCAGCAGTGGAGAGACAAAAACCCAAACCCACCATGTTATCATTCTATTGTGGCCTTATCAGTGCAGCAGAAAAAACTCTGCAGCAGTCTCTGTCATGCTCATATTGTCTGAGTCTCTTTGTGTGCTTGTGAGAAGCCCACACTTGATTCACTTTCTGATTACAAGGAGCCATCTTGATCTTAATCTGCCCTCACCTTACTATAACCTGCTTCATGTGGAAATTTCGTTTTGTTTTACTGATCTGGTGCCAGGACTTTGCCTCTGCAAGCCTTTGGTGGATCATAATATTGCTGTTGTAGTTAAACTTGTAAAAGAATCACATAGCGACAGATAGGAATAGAGAAACACTGTCATGGTAGAGCTGTTTGTCTTCGCTAATAGGCTAAAAGAGAGGCTCTACAACCCAGAGATCCACAAACAGATTAAATGACAGTTGCCAATGTCATTACTTTTTAACCAACCCACTGTAGGCATATTGAGGTTTCTGTATCTGTGGCACAGTCCAGGATAATGGAGTTATTCACGTTCCTGCAAATGGTTACTGCTGTGGGTGATGGTTGTCTTTTTTTTTCCCCTGCATGTGTGGGTGTGCATATTTACAAGCAGAACTTTTCACTATAGTATTATTTCCATGGTTATATGTAAGCTCTCTTGCATGTGGGCACACATGTTTTTTTTCTCTTGTGATCTTGTATGATTTCGGTAAAAGCTCTTATCTGGTTTTCATATTTAGTGGCCTTTTCCAGATGTCATTTCTGCAAAAATTCAATGATACTGGCTCTTTTTTAAACAGCAGGAAGGTATTTCATGTCAAGTGGTATATGGGAAAAATTAACTTTAGTGTTGAGCATTCTTTTTTTTGCAAGAAAAGTTGGTCGACAAGATCTAAGTACAAAATACAACCTGAATTTTGTTCTGAGGTTCTATTAAATAACATGCTTAACATATAAAGAAGCATAAATTTGAATTTGCTCCACTGGATTTAAACCTGTTGGTTAACGTATTTGTAAACAGCAACAACACAATGCCCTGTTTATTGCTCAGACATACCATAAAGATTGATTAGATAGGACATTCCAGATCAGTTTTGCACTTTAGAATGAATCATTGTGCTTCCCATAGAGTAAAAGGATTGCTACTACTGACTTTATTTTTAACCCATCGTGTGTAGAGTGATTTAAGTGAACTAAACACTAAACTGCCACTTAGGATGCCCAAGAATATTTAAGCTTCCACCCAAAACACAGATATTACAGTTGTGTTCATCTAATTTAAGTTCACCAGTTATAAAAGAGCTCCTTTTAAGCATTTAAAACTGTGTGTGATGTAAAATCTAAATGTATTCATATATATACGTTTGATACTGGACATCTCTGGGTTAAAAAGGAGGCCAGTATGGTTCCAATGTGTGTTGCTTGATTTCAACTGATTCTCTTAACACCCATTTGTGGCCCGGTTGAGACCTCCAGAGAAACTGCACTGCTCTTGCCAATATAGGCTTTATCTAAGCATTCCAAGAGGGTCTAATATAGGAAGTTCATTGTAAACCAAATCCAACCTACTAAGCCTACAGCCGGAGCAAAATCCACAAGGGGTCCACTTACACACGTTAGCTGAGGGGAAACCCACATTTCCTTATAGGAGGCTATGATTAGATCACTTTGAACTATCAATCCTCAAAATGTCCGCATCATGAGTGTAAAAAGTTTGAAATGCAGACAGACCCATGTTGCACAACCAAAATCACAATGGTACAAAATAGCAAAGGGCTCAATTCAACATCAGTCCTATTTCATGCACACTGTAACTGTTGGCAAATAGATGATGAATCATAATTGGCAGTTTTTTATCTTTTCTTGTAAGCACAAATACAAATAAGGGTTATAAGCAATTAATGTCTTACCTGCAAAATATAACTCACTTTGCCTTTTTATATAGCATAAATCTATATTATTAGTCTTGCAGGCTGAAATTCTAGGCTAATCTAAAATCTAAAGGGAAATGTATGTTAAAACAACTCCATTTAAAAAAAATAAAAAAAATTTAAACATTACTTTACAAGACATTAAACCACAATCATGTTTCCATGTTGGTGGTTATTTACACAAAAGCTGATGACTTTTGCCATGGGAAGTGGTGGAGTTAGAGGCTGCACCAACAATAATCTTCCTGTGTGAAACATATGCAGGGTGATCATATGCTTTTTTGGCAGAATTACAGTTTCCTAGTAAAAAATTAGGGCACTGTAAAAAGTGATGACAGTATTAACTTAAACTGTAATAAAGAAGTTTTGATCTCTTAGTCTGCTTTATTTTTATATCAGAGTTGCTCTGACTCAAAATGCTCTACCTGTAAGAGGAATAGCTCCTACCTCCTTTTCGTGTAAACAACCATCTGCCTCTCTGTAAATAACTGTCCAATACAAACAAGACAATGGTTTAAAAGTTAATTCAAGGGTGTTTGTATAAACTGCTTTGACGTTTTTGAGACTGAACTTGTTTTTTTATGGTTAAAGTCTGGTTTGGTCTTGGCCCCTAGCCGTTAGCTTCAGCCTCTGAGACCAGCTAATATGGATTCAAATGAAAATGGCAGAAGATATATCTAAAGTAGGTAATATATATTAACAGCTTTTATCAGAATTCAAAAAAATCTGAGCTATCTTTTCAGCTCTCTTACAACTTTGGGCCAAATTGTTTTGTTAAAAAAGGAAACTTAAGTATTTTTTACAAAGCATTGGGTGTCATTTAATTTATATGCTGATGACTGTCAAGCCTATTTCCCTTTAAAACATTGGTTGTGTCTAGCCTCTCCTTGTGTTGTTGACATCAAGACAATGGATGGTACTGAATTTCCTTAGTTTTGATGAAACAAAGACTGATGTTATGCTTTTTAAACTAGTGGCTCCAGTTGTACCCCTTCCTTTGATTTATCCTTATTGGCCCCGCATGAAAAACCCAGCCTCACTGATTTAGGTGTAAAAATGAACCACAGCCTAAAACATGACTCACATGTCAACGCTGTGGTTAAATCCTATTTCTTTCAGTTGAATTCCCCCCTGTCTAGATGCCACCTAGAGACAGTGCTCCATACCTTTATCACCTCACGCATGGATTATTGTAACTCTCTTTTGACTGGCAATCAGCCAGGCCTCCTTCTCATGTCTACAACTGGAACAAAATGCCCCACAATAACTCAGGTTTTAGCATCCCTTTACTGTTCTGTTTTGAATCCATTTTAAGATTATTCTCTTGGTTTTTAAGTCTCTTAATGATCCAGCCGCTTCTTATTTGTCGGAACTGCTTCACCCGTACATGACACTGTGTACTCGTAGATCAGCTGACCAAATGCTTTTGACTGTTCTAAAGCGTTTTTATAAACCCACTAGAAATATCTAGAAGAGAGGGAGCCTGTGCAGTTTTGGCCCCTAAAACATGGAATGAGCTACATCAACAGGCAAGCTCCATCTCTTGCTGTTTTTAAAACTCGGTTAAAACACTATTTTTGTTGGCTTTTAACCCAGAGTGAGTTGGCATCTATGTCTTAATCTTTTACCCGTTGTATGTACCTGTACTATTTAAAATTTTCTGTAACTTCTATGTATTTAACTGCAGTTCTTTATTTGTTTTATTTCTGTACTCTATCTCTTACATATTTATGTACAGTGCATTGGCCAGCTGTCTTGTTATTATTTTTTTTTTTTTGAGAGCTTTATAAAAAAAGGGGTACGGTATGCTAAAGGCTAAGGAGTAGTCTAATGCAAAGCACCATAGTCACTGGTTGTTGGGTTCTGATATTGCACTGGTTCCATAAATAAGACATGTATTAACTTATTGGTTTGGCATCTTTTTAGCAACACAAAGCTACCAGTTAACATTTTGGCATAATTTTTTAGGAATACTGCAATACTCCTTTATTGAAGGCTTTTTTAAATTACATTTTAAGATTTTGGTTTGTCACTGAGTTCAACTGTTTTAATTTTAATTTCACAATTTAGGTATCATTTTCATCAACTCAAAAAAGAATATAGTACGTATCTTTTAGTTGGGTCAGAATACAGTCTTGACCGACCTCTCCTTATATTCATCTTCAACTTTATCTTCCACATCAGAGGTCCTGTAATCAACTCATGAGTTGCAGCAGACCCGCAGATTGAATTATGCAACCAGCTGCAGTCAATAGTCCCTGGACATTATCGACCCTAATGAGAGCTGCTCTCTTGACCAATAGTAAAAAAAAAAGAAAAAAAGATAAGACACTGCTGTTTCAGAAAAGACTGCATCATAAATTTGACTCCAACAGGTGACTTGACCACAGGTGGCTTTACAACCAGACGGCATCCTGACTCCTTCTGTTTACAAACAAGATTAATTCCTTGCTTTCGTAATCCTTGGCACGTGAGTTTGTACCTCCAGTTAGTACCACTCAGAACAAGACGCTGTGCATTTTATTTTATTAATTTAGTGCATAATGTATCTCACCACTTTAAAATAGGCTCTAAAACACAGCTTGAGTGAGACATGGATCGGTCAGGTTAGTCGCTTGTGTTAATCCGAGCTCTGATGAATGCAGCGAACCTGCTCACTTTAAAGGATTCTCTCTAGCAAAGCGTTCCACTAGCTGCCTTTGCCATGGTGACAGCCGAAGCCAAAGACGCTGCGCTAATCCCACAGATTTGAGAACCATTTGGATTCTGCTGCTGCATTTGGAGAAGTGTAGAATTTGCTTTCAAGCGCAAATGGGCAGTGTCTCTTTCAATTTATCTTGGCGAGAATGTTTCAAAACAGATGCACATGCTTCCATATGTCACCAGTATCCTTCACCAAAAATGGGATGAACAGTCATGGTTACACCATAATTGTGGATTAACACGCAAATGACAGATGTTACCATGATTCTTATACAAATGTCACTCTGAACATAAACCTTGTTTGAAAGAGAAATGGTTTACTCTTACCAGTTTATCCTTCTGTATTTAAATGTCAACAGCCTGGCTAATTTCTCGCATTTGTGAGGAAAAACAGTGAGTTTGCATATTCTAGATTGTTTACCAGCAGTATTATTGCAGCTGTTTTCCACAGTGTGCATCTACAAGCTACAGTATGAGTCAAACCCATATGTTCAATATCCTTGAAGACAAGCCTGCTGAATTAAACATTCAGTGTTGAACAGAGACATTTACGTGGAGAAGAGAATGTCAGCTGCTTACCTGCAGATGTATGTAGTAAGATGGAGAATCCACATCCAGTGGTGTTAGAGGGAGAGAGTGTGTGCTGCAGTCGAGGTGGTTTTTGCGAGCCTCTGTGGGTTTGCCTGTGTGGAATGGAGTTCCAGTCTCCCTCCCTCCCACTCACTCTCTCTTCTCTCTCTCTCTCTCCCTCTCCCTCTCATACTCCCCCTGTTGGTATCTGTCTCTCTCTCTGACTCACTGCACAGCTCCCATCATATTGCCCACGGTCACACCTCACTGAGCAAATTGTTCATTACCAAAGATCACCCACAACCATGGACACCGGGGCACACAGTTGGGACAATGTTGGTTTATGGAAGCAAGCTTTCTGAAAATGAAATGCAAAGCCTACACATTCATGCATTTATGCACTCATTCTGAAACTGCTGACCTTTGCATGCAGCTGTTTTTTTTTTTAACAAAATGTAAACCAAACAGCCCATGCTTTTGATTTTTCACAATGTAAAGGAAATAGAACCAGACAGATTAAATGGCCCGGCTGACCAGAAATAAAAACACAAAAAAGTTTCTTCACATGTCATTAGTTAAAGGCTTAAGCATTTAAAAGTGGAAGGTTAACAATGTATAGTTTATTTTTGTATTTAGGTATACATTGATTTAGTGCTGTAACTTAATATTTTTAAGATGACATGATATAAAAAAATACTATTTTTCACACAATACTTTGTCAACTATCGTGCTTAACCTGCTTTATTCTGGTAACATGTATATAATAAGTACTAACGGTTTACATGAAAATGTTACAAATATAACATGGTTAAATATCATTGATACAAGGATTAAGTAACAATGGTCCAAGGAGCCATCCTTGGTGAACAGCTGTAGATATCTTCATAGCTTATGTTTTATCATTTTTATATATACACAGTTTAAAATGAAAAGGACTGTTTAATCTTATTAATTTTTAATTCTATTCGACTATAAAGGCACACATTTATCAAGCAACACACAATGTAAGAAGCAGATAAACTTGGGCACAGTTTGAGGCATTGTGTTGAAATCAAAGAACAAACTTATCTCTGACATCTGGAGCCTACAGTAAAGGGGTGTTACTCAACAAACTATTTGGCAAAATAGTCTTAACATGTTTGATTAAATGAACCACTGGGCTTTCAAAAATAGAAACAATCAGCAAAGTAAGGAGACATAATTTCCTGAACGGTGCCTGAGTGCTTGAAGCAGTGTTGAAGCCCCCTCCTTAGTCTGACTTGGTCCCATCAGCTCAAGGGAGATTGTCTTGATAATGGAAGGCTTCACCTTGACTCTCATTTCTATTCTTATCCCCTTTGTTTCAGCTCTGTTGTATTGAAAACTAATTTCCCTTGTATGAGCATTTTTATTCAAATGTATTGGATTGCCATATAAAATAATTGAAATTCTAGCACATCATTCTGATATCTGGGAGTAAGATCTTCATATCATAAGGGATTCTCCTTCTTTTTCTTTTTATTCATCCAAGCATGTAGCAAGCCCATTTTCACCCACTGCAGAATGTTTTAAAAGAAACGATTTTCATATTTTAGAGATATTTGCTTAGACTTCGGGCTTTGCTCCACAAAGGAGAGTGATGTCAGTGGTGAAGCTAAGTTTAGGACAGACAGATATTTAAGCTATGAACTATGCCTGGGGAAAGCTTTACTATAACAACAATGGTACATGATTTTGATTCTGGATTTATACATTTGCTCATATTGCCTAACAAAAAAGCAAATGAGTGTAGCTTTTTTAAGATGTTGACATTTTGACAACACTCTAATAAAATGACTTATGATTTAAATTATAGTTCATATTTCAATTGTACAACATGCTATTTTTTCTTTGTATTAATTTATTTAGAAAATTTGTTAAATACAAAAATAGATGCACAACAGTTAAGGAAATCAAAAACTTGTGCTTATATGTTTCTTGCAATTGGACTGTTAATCTTTTGACAACTCTTTCAAAATGAATATGATTATTAGCACTGTTCTGGGTTAGAATCCTGACCTAGAGGAAAAAAAGAATCCTGACCTGGGGTCTTTCTGCAGGGAGTTTTGTATGTTTTCACCTTGCGTTTGTGGGTTTTCTCAGGATACTGAATCGTGGTTTCTCCAAATTGCTTTTAGATACAAGCATGTGTATGTCAGAGGTGTTGACTTTGACTTGATGACTTGGTTCGAGTCAGACTCGAGTAACCGTTTTGATGACTTTGAACTTGAGTTGGACTTAAGTGCACTAAGCCTCCAGTTCAGCAAATGGCGGTAAAGAGACACCTTATATCTTAAATATGGATCTTGTATAAAGTAGTCTTCCATTGCCAAGCAATCAGAAAAGCGTGAAGTACTTAACAGTTAAGTTGTAAAAATGTAGCTTGAACTTTTGCTTTGTTTTGTTTTTTGTTTATTTAATCCTTGAGGAATTCCAGGAGTTTTATCGCCTTCATAGGCATGTGATAAAAATTTATTTACGGGGCGCTCAGTGGCAAAGGGGTAGCATCCCAGAGCCTGTTTATGGAGGCCTTAAGTCCGTGACACGGGTGACCCAGGTTCGACTCCAGCCTGCGGTCCTTTGCCGCATGTCTTCCCCCTCTCTCAGTCCCATTTTCCTGTCAACCTACTTTCAATAAAAGGGCCACTAGTGGCACAAAAATCCCCAAAAATGATATTAAAAAATAATTAATTTCCAAATTTACTCTCCTGCTCGCCAGTAAGAGATTAAAGATAAATTAAACTGTCTTGTTATAAAGCCTAACTTTAACTCAGCCAAACCAGTCAGCTCAGTGACCTCCACCAATTGCCAGTGGGAGTTTGAAAACAATGCGACGGAAATCAGGGTTCTCTCCAGATATAGCGAGCTTTGACCCACTGGATAGCTGGCTTTAAGCCCTATAGGAACGGACATATACAAAAACATTAGAGAACTTTTACATATCTTCATAAACCGAGCAACATTCTTGCCTAAAAAGATACGTTTTTCAGTCACAGAAAGTGTAATACATCAAACTCTAATCACCAGTTACCACTCTCTTTCGCCATTGCTCCACCATTTTAACAATTTGTATTGACCCCATCTTTCAACAATCCTGGGAAAATTTTAAAGTCCTACTCCCACACCAGGACCTTTTAGCCAAGAAAGTGTGAACCCGGTTAATTGAAATTACTGGGGGAAAATTGTGTTGAAACATGCAGAGGGCTTTCCAAATCCCAGACAATGGCTGAAGGTGCCTGCAATGGAGAAGGGGCATGTTAAACATTTACAGAAAGCATTTTTAGATGCTTTGTGACATTTTAAACAAACAATTATGTGTGTATAGTGTTTCAGGGATAGCTCATTATGACTCTTTAATTGAAACCCAGGACTTGGACTTGACTTGGGACTTGATTCTAAAGACTTGATACTTACTTGTGACTTGGGAAGTAATAACTTGGTCCCAAATGTGGTGTGTGTGTGTACATGTTTGTTTATCCTGGGTGACTTGAACCTTCAGCAGCATCTAAACAGAATTACAAAGTCGGCCTTCTATCAAGGACTAATGTCTCAGCAGGAGCTCGAAATACTAATCCATGCATTTATCTTTAGTGAAATCGATTACTGCAACAGTGTTTTCACAGGTATGCCTAAATCAATCAGACTTTTTAAGCCCTGTATCTCAGAGAAGAGACTTTAAAATGCTTCTGTTAGTCTATAAATCACTGAATGGCTTGGCACCAAAATACATCACAGACTTATCAGTGTACCAACTCTCCAGACCACTCTGTTCTTCTGGCTCAAATCTACTCCGCATACTCAGAACCAAACATTAGGCTCCACTTCTGTAACAGACTCCCAGAAGACTGTAAAACCCTGAGTTCCTTTAAATCAAGGTTAAAAATATATTTGTGTGGAGTTGCCTTTGAATGTTAATGTTTATAGTCCAACTTGTCTCATATCTTAAAGCTAGGGTCGGCAATTTTTTTTCCGGATGTCTCCCCAAGTCTCTTTTTGAAAACTGCACATGCGCAAAACCCTCTTTCCTTGCTCTTCTGCCCTTCAGGGGGATCGCCTGAAAAAATCTCCCAAGTCCACTCAGGTCTTATTTCTTTCTACTGAGGCCTTCCTCTTCTTTTCATAAACATGAACGTGTTTCTTTTGTTGTGACTGTCAGGCACGTTCAAAGTATACGGTGAGAGCAGCGGAACTACAATGAACGGCTAACACCGAAGCTAACCGCTAACCTAGCCGCTAAACTAACCGGATACATAAACACTAGAAGTGTGCATGCACAGCCAGCAAACAGAAACTAACAAGGAAAGTGCATGCACACTGGAGTTAGGTGAGCTCTTTAGAATGATTGGCATGTGGGGCAACCAATAAATAACTTGAGGGACAGAGAAGAGAAGGAGCAGGAACAAAACTCTGACAAATCCTTGCTCCTCGGTGCGAAGAGCAGTGATTGGTTAGAGTTTTACTGGCCTGCAGCGGCCACGGATAAACTTTTTTAACCTCCTTTTTCTGAATACATAATGTACTGACTACTTTCAGGATGGAAGGACCATTTTACCCAGTATAATAAAAAGTGTTTCTGAACAGGATTACCAATCATAGCTTTGACCTTCTGTTACTATTCCACTGCAATGTGCTTTCCTCCGTAATGTTTTCTTTTCTTATGCTCTGTTCATATACAACACTCTGAATTGTCTTGTTACTGAAATGTGTCATACAAATAAACTTGCCTGGCCTTATTACTGTATCAAATGGCTCTGTACTTGTACTTGAGACGCTGTGTGTTTCATGCCTTCTCGAGTCTTGGTGGCGTCTTTGCTGGCTTCAGTTGACAGAAAGTCCAGGACAATGGGTGATTGTGAGGGTCAAAGAGAGTTCCTAAAAAAAAAAAAAAAAAAAAAAAAAGGAGACAACAATGGGAGTTTATGGGCTCTCCCATGTATTCAGGCCCTGTCTTGAGTACATTCTGTTTTGTTATTTTATATTTAAGATTATTTAAATAGATTTTACACCCGCCTAAAATAATTGTCCTTTTATCAGTTTGTGCTTATTTTACTGAAAGCATATTTTTGTGTATCCTTATCTTGCTACAGAGTACTTCTGCCACCATAACAGAAATATCAATACCTATGTCCCCAAAAAGGCTAAACTTTTACACAGTGTACAAATACGAAATTATTTAAAACAGAGGTTTAATTAACAGTAATCTCCAATGCATGAGTGAATTAATGAATAATTGTGATGGGGCTGTCGAGCATTTTTAGTTCTATCTGGGTCACATTACATCATGGTGTGGCATGATCATTTTTATTTACAAAACGCTATGTTCTACAAGCTGACATCCGTACAATATTATCTGCTAACAAAGATGATTGTAATGTCTTGAACAGTCTTGAAAGACAAAAGCAGTTAAGATACGATTAGATATCTAAATAGGGGAGTGTCTTAGAAGATACAGAGACATTAAATTTGTCTGACAGAAGTGTGGGCACTTTAATATATATATTTTTCAAATATATTGTGTCACAGTTGAAACTTTCAGGTTGTTAGAAACCATTGTTATGTTATATTTGTTATGGAAAATTGTCCTTCTTCAAAGAGGGGAGGGGGCAACAGAAAACATTTGGGAACCACTGGTTTAATCCAACATAAAAAGCAGTGTGCCTATTGAATCATGTCTGTTCAACTAAAATGACAGTTGAGTAAAGGAAAGCATCAATCAGTGTACCAGCCAAAAGACCCATGGTCACTCTGGAGGAGTTAAAGAGACTGCAGCTCAGAGGGAAGACTATTGGCATGATAGCTACTGAATCAATCGTGCACTAGAGCGACGACAAATAAAATGCCATTGTTGTATGAAAGCTATGAGAAGTCCTGTTTACAAGTTGCCACAAGTGATGTAGGAGATACAGAAAATGTGTTAAGAGCTGTTCTGGGCAGAGGAGACAAAGCTTGAAAGTCTTTAACCTTCATGTGAAATGCGATGTTTGGTGGAAAACTAGCATAAAGGCAGGGACAAAACTAACTGAGAATCTCTGGTAATTGCTATTTGAAGTCTCCATCCAGTCTGACTGTGCTTGAACTATTTTACAGAGGAGAGCCTCCAAGAGGCTGAATACCAACGATCAGCATTTTCATTTGTAAAAATGCAATGTTACCATCAAACTTATTTGTTTTCACTTTGCTTAGGGTTGTCTTTGAACAAGCAAATAGAAAAATCACACAAAGAATGGAAAAAAAGCATTCCTCAAAAATAAAGGGTCTTATTTCCCAAGAAAGGTTTTAAATCAAAACCTGCTTAAAGAATGTTGGACAGTCTTCCCTGACAGTCTGCTCACTTTTGCTTTTTTTTTTCTTCAGATGAATAGCTTTACTTTACATCACTTTGCTCTTTCTCTCATGAATGTTAAAATAAGTCCCCTTAAGCATTCTTAATGTTTATAATTAATTATTCTGTGAAAACCCTAAACAGAGTTAATACGGCCTTCAACAGACAGTAATACAAGCTTCTGTTGTAACGATGCAAAGCACTTTATTTTAATTTTTTCATTCACCAAACTTTTTATTTTTAAGTTTGAGCAACACTTTTCCAACATTTGTCAACAGGAAGCAAACCAACTCTTCTAGGTTAAAGATCACAATTTTATTTGTCTATATTTTATATTCCAATTTTTTAATCACCCAAACCCTAATTTTATGATAGAGAAAATACGATTTAATGCTACTGAAAACTTTATAGGTTGCTGTCTTAAAGATTTATGCTTCAGGTTCTGGCCAAATAACAGGACAAGAACCTGCTGGAGTATCATTGCAACCAAAGAACTTTGAGAAGATGAATAAATGGCTGGGCCCCAAGCCATTTTTTCCTTATATATTGTATTTTGTAAAAACCTTCAAGCACAAATCACCATAAAGAATGTTAATTTCTCCGAGTATTATAGTCTGATCTAATTACATTTTCCCTACTAACTCTGCAGTTTCCATTTCTTTGCTGTAACCCAAAAAAAAACATACTTGCCAAAGAGAAAAAGTTATTTAAAGGATGCAGTGCTTTGACACCTCACATGCAGTTTGTTGTGATGATCTCAATGTGCACGTGAAACGCCTGCAGGGCACGTGATGCTGGGCGAAGGGGGAAAAGGAAAAGACCGAGAGAAAAAGCAGGAAGCTGCAGTGGAATTTCCACACCCTGATGTGGGTGGACCCCGTCTGCATTATAGAACGGAGAGGGCAGATTTCCCCCTCTTGTCCCTCTTTTTCTTCTATGCATTCACCTCCCTTCAAACTTTCGCTTTGCTTGGATAATAGAGGCCACGTTGAAACAATACAAAAAGGAAAGGCCATGGGGTGCTGTGGCAGCAAATGGAGAGGTGGCCCTCGCGGCTTTTTTTCTTTAGAGGGTGAGTTTTGAGGGGGATTTGGGGGGTATGTATAGAAAACTGGCAGCGATGAAGGCGGAGGGCTATTTAAAAGGATGATGTAAGATGGGAATAAGAGGCGTAAAGTGGAGGGAGGGGCTGCTGGTGTAAAACCTACTTCAGAAACATGGCCTGGGAAGGGCAAGACTGATGTTTTTTATGGAACTTAAACATTTTCCTTGCTGGCTGAGCCCAGATGTGTTCAAGTTGAGCCATGAAAAACATGTTTTTCTGTTTCCCAAATGAATACAGTTCACTGAAAAAGTCTTTAATTTGCCTTAGCCTTTTATTGTTCACATTTCAAATGATCAAATAGATTCAAAAGTCTAACGTGGACTACCAGAAACACAATATGCAGCTTTCAAGTGATGATTATATGAGGAAAAATAATTCCTACTTAAACCTAATAGTTGAGCCATCCTTGATGACAACAACCTCCATCAAGTTTTAGCGATCACTGGCAATGAGTCACTGTGAATAAATTTTAGCCCACATTTCTGTCTCCTTAGTGTTTACACATCTTAACTGTGGCAAGCAAAACCTACAGTATTTTAAATGTTTTCTTGTTTTTTTGGGAACTCTTTTAAGTCAGTGGTACACCTTTGGATTAATTCTGGTCGGCCAACCATTCCTGGGAAGGTTCCCCGCTGTGGATAATGTCTCTCACTTTGGTTCACTATAGCTGCAAAAGCCTAAAAATGGCTTTCTAATACTTTGTAGACTGATCAATGTCAATGACTTTGTTTCCCCATCTGTTGTTGAACTTATTAAGATGTTGGAGAGGTTCTACTTAGAGTAAAGTTGGATTCTGTAAGTCAGGTTTCGCTGTGGTCTGTGAAATTAAACTCAACTTTCAAAATATGTGGTTTATGGTGTTTAATGTATGATTAAACAATGGCAGCAATTATATTTTCACAGAAACCCATGCCCCCCTTAATAAATAAAATCATAATTTGAAAATTGCTTTTTGTGTTTACTCGGGTTATCTATGTCTGATATT